>OU342738.1:321080976-321771283 GCA_910589765.1 Avena atlantica
TTGAGACGGACACCGTATGAACTGTGGTTTGGTGCTAAACCTAAGTTCGTTTCTTAAAGTTTGGGGATGCGAAGCTTACGTCAAGAAGTTGATGCCGGACAAGCTCGAACCCAAAGCGAGAAATGCGTCTTCATAGGATACCCTAAGGAAACTATTGGGTAACCTTCTATCATAGAACCGAAGGCAAAGTGTTTGTCGCAAAGAACGGTTCCTTTCTTGAGAAGGATTTCTCTCGAAAGAAGTGAGTGGGAGGAAAGTAGAGCTAGACGAGTTTATTGAACCTTCTCTTGAATTGGAGAGTAGCGCAGCACCTGAAATTGTTCCAGTGCCGCCTGCACCAACAAAGAGGAAGCTAATGACAAGATCATGAAGCTTCGGACGATGCGGCTACTGAAACGTCGCAAGTCGACAAGGTTGCGTGCCCCTCCTGAGTGGTACGGCAACCCTGTCTTGACTGTCTTGTTGGTAGAAGACAGTGAACCTACGAACTATGAGGAAGCGATGATGAGCCCAGACTCTGAGAAATGGCTGGAAGCCATGAAATCCGAATTGGGATCCATGAGCGAAAACCAAGTATGGACTTTGGTGGATCCTCCTAGCGACTGAAAGGCCGTTGAGTGCAAATGGATATTCAAGAAGAAAACGGACGCGGATGGTAATGTTGCCGTCTATAAAGCACGGCTGTCGCAAAAGGTTTTCGACAAGTTCAAGGTGTGACTACGATGAGACTTTCTCTCCCGTAGCGATGTTTAAGTCCATTCGGATTTTATTAGAATTGCTGCGTTTCATGATTATGAAATATGGCAGATGGATGTCAAGACTGCTTTCCTCAATGGCAACATTGATGAAGAGTTGTATATGATGCAACCCGAGGGTTTTGTCGATCCTAAGGAGCTAGTAAAGTATGCAAACTTCAGCGTTCCATTTATGGACTGAACAAGCATCTCGGAGTTGGAACCTTCGTTTTGATCAAGTGAATCAAGAGCTTTGGATTTGTTCCAATTGCTACGAAGCTTGCATCTACAAGAAAGTGAGTGGGAGCTCGGTGACGTTTCTGGTACTGTATGTGGATGACATACTGATTATCGGAATGACATCAACATGCTTAACGATGTGAAGAGTTATTTGAACAAGTGTTTTTCAATAAAGAAACTAGGTGAAGCTGCTTTATATTGGGCATCAAGATCTATAGAGATAGACAAAGACGCCTGATAGCTTTAAGCCAGAGTACATACCTAGACAAAGTTCTGAAAAGGTTCAGAATGGATAAGGCAAAGAAAGGTTCAGTGCCTATGTTGTCAGGTAAGATATTGAGCAAGGCTCAGTGTCCAGCTACGGTAAATGATAGGAAGCTTGAGAAAAGTGCCTTATGCCTCGGCCATAGGTTCCATCATGTATGCCATGCTGTGTACTAGACCGGATGTGTCCAATGTTCTTAGTTTGACGAGAAGATATCAAGTGATCCAGGAGTGGAACACTGGACAGCCGTGAAGAACATCCTAAAGTACCTAAATAGAACTAAGAAATGTTCTTAGTCTATGGGGTTGATGAACAGCTTGTTGTAAAAGGTTACGTCGATGCTAGTTTCGACACCGACAAGGATGATTCTAAATCTCAGACAGGATACGTTTATATTTTGAATGGAGGAGCTGTGAGCTGGAGAAGCTGCAAGCAAAGCGTGATCGCGGGATCTACAGTAGAAGCGGAATACATGGCTACTGCAGAAGCGTCAAGTCAAGGAGTTTGGATCAGACTTCATCACTGAGCTTGGCGTGGTTCCAAGTGCATTGGACCCACTGGAGATATTGTGTGACAAACACTGGCGCCATAGCACTCGCTAAGGAACCAAGATCATCCAAAGACCAAGCATATCAACCGCAAGTTTCATATATCTGAGATTATATAGCAGATGGAGATCTGAAGATTAGCAAAGTACATACGGATCTGAATGTCGCAGATCCATTGACTAAACCTCTTCCACGTGTAAAAACATGATCACACCTCAGTGCCATGGGTGTGAGATTGTTGCCAGAGTGTAAACTAGATTATTGACTCTAGTGCAAGTGGGAGACTGTTAGAATTATGCCCTAGAGGCAATAATAAAGATGTTATTATTATAATTCTTGTTCATGATAAAGTTTATATTCCATGCTAGAATTGTATTAAGCGGAAACTTTAATACTTGTGTGGTTTGTGAACAACACCGTGTCCCTAGTACGCCTCTATGGACTAGCTCATTGATCAATGATGGTTAAGGTTTCCTAACCATAGACATGAGTTGTCAATTGATAATGAGATCATATCATTGGGAGAATGATATGGTGGATAGACCCAAACAAAGCAGAGCAATTAGATCGTGTCATCGTGTTCGTCTTTGCGAAGCTTTTCCTATGTCAAATATTGTATTCCTTAGACCATGAGATAATGCAACTCCCGGGTATCGGAAGAAAGCTTTGAGGTCATCAAACGTCATCCTATGAGAGGTGATCATAAAGGTGTCTCTCAGGTGATCGGAAAGTATCTGTTGGGTTGTATGTATCGAGATGGAATTTGTCCCTCCCAAGTCGGAGGATATACTTCGGGCCCACTCGGTAATCAATATCAACAACCGCTTGCAAGCATGTGGTTAAGGAGTTAATCACAAAGTGATATCGGATTACGGAACGAGTAAAGTACTTGCTTTGAACGAGATTGAACTAGGTATGACGGTACCGACGATCGAATCTCGGGCAAGTAAAATATCGCGAGACGAAGGGAATATATATAGGGGATTGATTGAATCCTGGCATCGTGGTTCATCCGATATGATCATCGATGAATGTGTGGGAGTCAATATGGGTGCCCAGACCCCGCTGTTGATTATTGATAGAAGATCATGTCTGCATATTCTCGAACCCGCAGGGTCACACACTTAACGTATCTCGACGCTAGGATAGATTGGATAATTGGTTTATGAATTTTTGTTCGGAGTCTCGGATGGGAACCGGGATATCACGAGAGGTTCCGGAATGGTCCGGAGAATAAGATTCATATAAGGCAGTGCAGTTTTTGGAGTTCGGAATTGTTCCGGGTTAATCGGTATTGTACCGGAAGCTTCTAGAACCTTCCGGAAGGGGACCAACGTGGCCCCACCTTCCGGGAGGGGGCATGGGCCTATGAGGGAGTGTCCTGGCCGCATTGGGCCAGGGCACAAGGCCCCACAGGGCCCAGCCGATTCTAGAGAATTTGACTCGTTTAAATCTCGGATAGAATTTCTAGATAAGGGAGATTTAAATCGTTTAAACTAGAGATAGGATTTCTAGATAAGGGAGAGTTTAAATTGTTTAAACTAGAGATAGGCTTGGAGGAGGGGCAAGGGCTGGCCGCCCCCCCCTCTATATATAGAGGGGTGGTGCGCCCCCTCCCCCCCACACACCCTTCCTCCAACCCTAGCAGCCTTGCTACCTTCCTCTCTCCCTCCCGACTGTTTGTAGGCGAAGCCCTGCAGCAGAAATTCTCCACCATATACACCACGCCGTCGTGCTGTAGATCCAACCTATCTCTCCACCATACTCGCTGGTCCGAGGAAGGAGGAGACGTCGAGGTGCTGCACGTGTGCATCTCACGGAGGCACCGCCACTTGTGGTGCTAGATCGGATCGGATCGCGAGGAGGAGAAGCGAGTAACTACATCACCCACGTTCCGACGAACGTTCCGCTGTGTGAATCTTCAAGGGTATGAAGATCTAATCCAATCTCTCTCGTTGTTTGCATCTCCTAGATTAGATCTTGGCTTTCCCTCTGTTCGCTCCGTAGAAAATTTTGATTTACTATGCCGCGAACCCTTCAGTGGTATCAGAGCTAGATCTATGCGTAGATGTGTTTCACGAGTAGAACGCAACATGGTTGTTGCGGGCGTTGATGTTTTCTGTTGCAACCTCTTGTTTGTGTTCTTCTTATGACGCGGGATAGTGAGATTGAAGCGGAGCGGTCCAGGCCAACCTTATGCGACGTCGTTCGCGAGACCGGCTCCGCACTTGACGTGTGGCTTGTTCCACACATGCGGCTGGTGGATGTCAGTTTCTCTCACTATAGTTGTCATGGGATTAACACCGGAGTTTGGCAACCATAATATCACCGTTGTGGCTTTCCGTAGGTAAGAATCGTTCTTAGCATCTACTCCCATAAAGCCACGTAAAACATGCAACAAACAAAGTAGAGGCGTCTAACTTGTTTTTGCAGGGAGTGTTTTCTGTGATATGGTATGGCCCAAGATGTGATGTGTATATTGTATGCGATGATCATGTTTTGTAATGTTTCACGACTTGCATGTCGATGAGTACACAACCGGCAGGAGCCATATGGTTGTCTTTATAATTGTGTATGACCTGCGAGTCAACTTCTTATACGCCATGTAATAGCTTTACTTTATCGCTAAGTAGTTAGCAATAGTTTAGTTGCTATTCGTGGTGGAGGCAATCATGGTGGAGTGATGGAGATCATGCCGGAACGCACAAGATGGAGATCATTGCGCGAAGATTGGCTATACCATGTCACATAAAGTTATATGCATGTGATGTTTATCCTTTTATGTATCTTATCATGCTTAGATCGCGACGGTAGCATTATAAGATGATTCCTCACTTAAAGATCAAGATAAAAACTGTGTTCTCCCCAAGTATGCACCGTTGCGAAGTTCGTCGTGTCCAAGCATCACGTGATGATCGGGTGCTATAGACTCTACGCTCACATACAACGGGTGCAAGCCAGTTTTTGCACACGCGGAAATACTTGGGTCTAGCTTGACGAGCCTAGCATATACAGACATGGCCTCGGAACACAAGAACCGAAAGGTTAAGCATGAGTCATATGAGTGATATGATCGACACTTCGTTGTCCACCATTGAAACCACATCTCTTCTCGTGATGATCGGATTAGGTGTGGTGAATTTGGATCATGTTCACTAAACAACTTGAGGGATGTTGAATTTAGTGGGAGTTCATCTAGTAATTTGATTAAGTTGAACTATTTATCATGAACATAGTCTAATTGTACTTGCAAATAATGTAGATCCAATGGCCAAGTCCAACTTCAACTTCAACGTTTTTGCTGAGAAAGAAAAGCTTAGAAACAATGGGTCTAACTTCACCAACTGGTTCCGCAATCTAAGAATCATTCTGTCTGGCGGACAAAAGGACTATGTCCTTGAGAAAGCGTTAGGTACCCCCCCTGCTGCAACTGCGCCGGCTGACGAGAAAGCTGTCTATCAGTCGCGCAAAGATGATTATGGTGTGATTAAGAGCACCATGTTGTTTGCTATGGAACCGGAGCTTCAAAATCGTTTTGAAACCTATCCCGGGCCCTTTGAGATTCTCGAGGAGCTGAAAACATGTTTCATACTCAAGCCCGTTCTGAGAGATATGAGATCTCTGAGAAGTTCTTTAACTGCAAGATGGGAAGGGAGTTCCGTTAGTGAGCACGCCATAAAGATGTCGGGCTACACTCAACGCCTTGAGCAACTGGAATGCACGATTCCAGAGGAGCTCAAGATTGACAGGGTTCTGCAATCACTCCCTCCCAGCTACAAAAGTTTTGTAGTGACTCATAATCAGATTGGTTCCACTGATACGATCACCGAGCTCTTCGCAAAGCTGAAGGCTGCGAAAGTGGACATCAAGAAGGATAATCATGTGTTGATGGTCAACAAGCCCTCCTTTAAGAAAGGTAAGGGAGCAAAGAAGCCCTTCAAGAAGGGCGGCGGCAAGCGCAATGCCCCTGCTGAGAAGAAGCTCAGGTCTGGTCCCAAGCCGGACACTGAGTGCTTCTATTGCAAGGACAAGGGTCACTGGAAGCGCAACTGTCCGAAGTACTTAGCGGACAAGAAGGCTGGCACCATCAAAGGTATATTTGATATACATGTTATTGATGTTTTCCTTACTAGCCCTCGTTGTAGTGCCTAGGTATTTGATACCGGTTCAGTTGCTAATATTTGTAACTCGAAACAGGAGCTACGGAATAGACGGCGGCTTGCGAGGGATGAGGTGACGATGCGCGTTGGCAACGGATCAAGAGTTGATGTGATGGTCGTTGGCACGCTCTCCTTAGTTTTACCTTCGGGATTAGTTTTAAACCTTAATAAATGTTATTATGTGCCTGCGTTGAGCATGAACATCATTTCCGGATCGTGTTTATTGCAAGACGGTTATTCATTTAAATCGGAGAATAATGGTTGTTCTATTTATATGAGTAACATCTTTTATGGTCATGCACCTCTTGTGAATGGTTATTTATTTCTTCTAAATCTCGAAAGGGATGAAACACACATCCATAACATTGAGGCTAAGAGATGCAAAGTAGATAGTGATAATACTACTTATTTGTGGCACTGTCGTCTAGGTCATATTGGAGTAAAGCGCATGAAGAAACTCCATTCTGATGGACTTTTGAGTCTCTTGATTTTGAATCATTTGACACATGCGAACCATGCCTCATGGGCAAGATGATCAAAACCCCGTTCTCCGGTATGATGGAGCGAGCAACGGACTTGTTGGAAATCATACATACCGATGTATGCAGACCGATGAGTGTTTCGATGCGCGGTGGATATCGCTATTTCCTCACTTTTACCGATGACTTAAGTAGATATGGGTATATCTATTTAATGAAACATAAATCTGAAACGTTTGAAAAGTTCAAAGAATTTCAGAATGAAGTGGAGAACCATCGTAACAGAAAGATTAAGTTTCTACGATCCGATCATGGGGGCGAATATTTGAGTTATGATTTTCTCACGCATCTTAAAGCAAGCGGAATTGTTTCGCAACTCACGCCACCCGGAACACCACAGCGCAATGGTGTGTCTGAACGCCGGAATCGAACCCTATTAGATATGGTCCGATCGATGATGTCTCTTACTGATTTGCCGTTATCATTTTGGGGTTATGCATTAGAAACCGCTGCATTCACTTTAAATAGGGCTCCATCTAAATCCGTTGAGACGACACCGTATGAACTGTGGTTTGGTGCTAAACCTAAGTTGTCGTTTCTTAAAGTTTGGGGATGCGAAGCTTACGTCAAGAAGTTGATGCCGGACAAGCTCGAACCCAAAGCGGAGAAATGCGTCTTCATAGGATACCCTAAGGAAACTATTGGGTATACCTTCTATCATAGAACCGAAGGCAAAGTGTTTGTCGCAAAGAACGGTTCCTTTCTTGAGAAGGAGTTTCTCTCGAAAGAAGTGAGTGGGAGGAAAGTAGAGCTAGACGAGGTTATTGAACCTTCTCTTGAATTGGAGAGTAGCGCAGCACCTGAAATTGTTCCAGTGCCGCCTGCACCAACAATAGAGGAAGCTAATGACAAGGATCATGAAGCTTCGGACGATGCTGCTACTGAACGTCGCAAGTCGACAAGGTCGCGTGCCCCTCCTGAGTGGTACGGCAACCCTGTCTTGACTGTCTTGTTGGTAGAAGACAGTGAACCTACGAACTATGAGGAAGCGATGATGAGCCCAGACTCTGAGAAATGGCTGGAAGCCATGAAATCCGAATTGGGATCCATGAGCGAAAAAAGTATGGACTTTGGTGGATCCTCCTAGCGACTGAAAGGCCGTTGAGTGCAAATGGATATTCAAGAAGAAAACGGACGCGGATGGTAATGTTGCCGTCTATAAAGCACGGCTTGTCGCAAAAGGTTTTCGACAAGTTCAAGGTGTTGACTACGATGAGACTTTCTCTCCCGTAGCGATGTTTAAGTCCATTCGGATTTTATTAGAAATTGCTGCGTTTCATGATTATGAAATATGGCAGATGGATGTCAAGACTGCTTTCCTCAATGGCAACATTGATGAAGAGTTGTATATGATGCAACCCGAGGGTTTTGTCGATCCTAAGGATGCTAGTAAAGTATGCAAACTTCAGCGTTCCATTTATGGACTGAAGCAAGCATCTCGGAGTTGGAACCTTCGTTTTGATCAAGTGATCAAGAGCTTTGGATTTGTTCCAAATTGCTACGAAGCTTGCATCTACAAGAAAGTGAGTGGGAGCTCGGTGACGTTTCTGGTACTGTATGTGGATGACATACTGATTATCGGAAATGACATCAACATGCTTAACGATGTGAAGAGTTATTTGAACAAGTGTTTTTCAATGAAAGACCTAGGTGAAGCTGCTTATATATTGGGCATCAAGATCTATAGAGATAGACAAAGACGCCTGATAGCTTTAAGCCAGAGTACATACCTAGACAAAGTTCTGAAAAGGTTCAGAATGGATAAGGCAAAGAAAGGTTCAGTGCCTATGTTGTCAGGTAAGATATTGAGCAAGGCTCAGTGTCCAGCTACGGTAAATGATAGGGAAGCTATGAGCAAAGTGCCTTATGCCTCGTCCATAGGTTCCATCATGTATGCCATGCTGTGTACTAGACCGGATGTGTCCAATGCTCTTAGTTTGGAGCAGATATCAAAGTGATCCAGGAGTGGAACACTGGACAGCCGTGAAGAACATCCTAAAGTACCTAAATAGAACTAAAGAAATGTTCTTAGTCTATGGGGGTGATGAACAGCTTGTTGTAAAAGGTTACGTCGATGCTAGTTTCGACACCGACAAGGATGATTCTAAATCTCAGACAGGATACGTTTATATTTTGAATGGAGGAGCTGTGAGCTGGAGAAGCTGCAAGCAAAGCGTGATCGCGGGATCTACAGTAGAAGCGGAATACATGGCTGCTGCAGAAGCGTCAAGTCAAGGAGTTTGGATCAGAAACTTCATCACTGAGCTTGGCGTGGTTCCAAGTGCATTGGACCCACTGGAGATATTGTGTGACAACACTGGCGCCATAGCACTCGCTAAGGAACCAAGATATCATCCAAAGACCAAGCATATCAACCGCAAGTTTCATATAATCTGAGATTATATAGCAGATGGAGATCTGAAGATTAGCAAAGTACATACGGATCTGAATGTCGCAGATCCATTGACTAAACCTCTTCCACGTGTAAAACATGATCAACACCTCAGTGCCATGGGTGTGAGATTGTTGCCAGATGTAAACTAGATTATTGACTCTAGTGCAAGTGGGAGACTGTTGGAATTATGCCCTAGAGGCAATAATAAAGATGTTATTATTATAATTCTTGTTCATGATAAAGTTTATATTCCATGCTAGAATTGTATTAAGCGGAAACTTTAATACTTGTGTGGTTTGTGAACAACACCGTGTCCCTAGTACGCCTCTATGGACTAGCTCATTGATCAATGATGGTTAAGGTTTCCTAACCATAGACATGAGTTGTCAATTGATAATGAGATCATATCATTGGGAGAATGATATGGTGGATAGACCCAAACAAAGCAGAGCAATTAGATCGTGTCATCGTGTTCGTCTTTGCGAAGCTTTTCCTATGTCAAATATTGTATTCCTTAGACAATGAGATAATGCAACTCCCTGGTATCGGAAGAAAGCTTTGAGGTCATCAAACGTCATCCTATGAGAGGGTGATCATAAAGGTGTCTCTCAGGTGATCGGAAAGTATCTGTTGGGTTGTATGTATCGAGATGGAATTTGTCCCTCCCAAGTCGGAGAGATATACTTCGGGCCCACTCGGTAATCGATATCAACACCGCTTGTAAGCATGTGGTTAAGGAGTTAATCACAAAGTGATATCGGATTACGGAACGAGTAAAGTACTTGCTGTGAACGAGATTGAACTAGGTATGACGGTACCGACGATCGAATCTCGGGCAAGTAAAATATCGCGAGACGAAGGGAATATATATATGGGATTGATTGAATCCTGGCATCGTGGTTCATCCGATATGATCATCGATGAATGTGTGGGATTCAATATGGGTGC
This sequence comes from Avena atlantica, assembly GCA_910589765.1. Taxonomy (NCBI): domain Eukaryota; kingdom Viridiplantae; phylum Streptophyta; class Magnoliopsida; order Poales; family Poaceae; genus Avena; species Avena atlantica. Next base: position 321,090,806 of record OU342738.1, read on the forward strand.
CCAGACCCCGCTGTTGATTATTGATAGAAGATCATGTCTGCATATTCTCGAACCCGCAGGGTCACCCACTTAACGTATCTTGACGCTAGGATAGATTGGATAATTGGTTTATGAATTTTTGTTCGGAGTCTCGGATGGGATCCGGGATATCACGAGAGGTTCCGGAATGGTCCGGAGAATAAGATTCATATAAGGCAGTGCAGTTTTTGGAGTTCGGAATTGTTCCGGGTTAATCGGTATTATACCGGAAGCTTCTAGAACCTTCCGGAAGGGGACCAACGTGGCCCCACCTTCCAGGAGGGGGCATGGGCCTATGAGGGAGTGTCCTGGCCGCATTGGGCCAGGGGCACAAGGCCCCACAGGGCCCAGCCGATTCTAGAGAGATTTGACTCGTTTAAATCTCGGGATAGAATTTCTAGATAAGGGAGAGTTTAAATCGTTTAAACTAGAGATAGGATTTCTAGATAAGGGAGAGTTTAAATTGTTTAAACTAGAGATAGGCTTGGAGGAGGGGCAAGGGCTGGCCGCCCCCCTCTATATATAGAGGGGTGGTGCGCCCCCTCCCCCTACACACCACCTTCCTCCAAGCCCTAGCAGCCTTGCTACCTTCCTCTCTCCCTCCCGACTGTTTGTAGGCGAAGCCCTGCAGCAGAAATTCTCCACCATATACACCACGCCGTCGTGCTGTAGATCCAATCTATCTCTCCACCATACTCGCTGGTCCGAGGAAGGAGGAGACGTCGAGGTGCTGCACGTGTGCATCTCACGGAGGCACCGCCACTTGTGGTGCTAGATTGGATCGGATCGCGAGGAGGAGAAGCGAGTACGACTACATCACCCACGTTCTGACGAATGTTCCGCTGTGCGAATCTTCAAGGGTATGAAGATCTAATCCAATCTCTCTCGTTGTTTGCATCTCCTAGATTAGATCTTGGCTTTCCCTCTGTTCGCTCCGTAGAAAATTTTGATTTACTATGCCGCGAAACCCTTCACTAATGTCGTGTACCTGTAGGGTATAACCATGTCAGTAGCCCCCGAGTGTTCAGTCGAATCGCAGATTCGGCTGAGGACTCTTCAATCTTTCGGGTGTAGATGTTTCTGTTCATCAGAGGAAAGAAATGATTTTAGTGTGTAGGGATTGTTGATGCGTGTGCCTGACTCTCCTGACGGATCAGGGTCAGTTAACTGTCTTAGGACAAAACAACACGATCTTGTTCAGACTCGAGTCCCTAGACTCGAACCTGGAACAGATGCTGGCGTAATTTAGACTCAGGACGTTGAGGTCTTATAGGAGTCGAATCCTAGTAGTTTTCGAATGATGTACCCAACGCGTTTGGCGGGATTTTTATCGCGCCTGTTGGCACGGATTTTTACTAGTAGAGCGCAGTCAGGTGCGTTACCAGGCCATCAGATGGTATCTGTAGGTCTTATCTTTGCGTCGCAGACACAACATCCAAAATTTTATCACCGCGGAGGTGTTTCCGGTGGCCAAGGAGGATGTTACTCGTTTAGCATTGGTTGGGGAAAAGTTGCCAAAAAGTTTTTGCATTTTGATCCGAAGGATCGCAGTCGAAGAATTCATAGGGTGCGCGACCAGCGCTCCCTATGGGAGTAGCCCCCGAGTGTCTGTTTGAGTCGTAGACTCGAGCAGAGATTTTAATTCAGCCGTTGTTGGCTTTAGGTCCGTAGGACACAGTTTTTTCGGATGCTTGAATCAATCCTACCTATGAGAGTAGCCCCCGAGTCCGTAGTGGAGTCGTAGACTCGACGTAGGACTCGAAGAATCAACATTGGTGTGATACCTTAATCATGCCTCGGGTGCGCGGCCAGCGCTCCTAATAGGAGTAGCCCCTGAGTAGTTGCTCGAATCGTAGATTCGAGTGAGTACTTTTGGCTGTCAGCCACAACTTTGTAGTCGTTGCTAGTGTGGTTTTGATGACGTCAGTGCTGACGATCGATGACCTCAACCATCTGCGGCGCCAGAGGTGACGTGGACGAACATGGGTCCCACTTCCTGACTTGGAGTTAACTAGTCATGCGCGACGTGGCGAGAATTATGGCGTCTCCTTGGTTTCCGTGCATAGTGGACGGCGTGCGAGCGATGGTTCGCTGCTGTGTTGACACATGGACGGTTGGATCTGATCCTGGCGTTAGGGCTTCCAGATGAACGGTCCATGTTCATTGTCTTCGTCCTTATAACTGTGGGGAAAACTGTAGTTTGTTTTCACCCTTAGCCATTTGTTTTTCACTGTCTCCATTTCTTGAGCTTTTCCCTTTGTGCGATGGACGTTCTCCGATCGTTCCCTTCCTCATTCTTGCGCGCACACCGTCGCCATCGATGAGCCATGATGGGGAAATCGAATAAGGCCGCCACCGGAGCGGGCGCCAGTGCTGCTGCTGGCGGCAAGAAGGGCACCACCGCCGCTCGTATCACCGAAGGTGGGTGGCGGCGCTCGGAGACGCGCGAGGGCGACCTGCGCAAGTTGCATGATGCGGGTTTGATCCCGCAGGATAAGGAGGCCATCAAGATCCCCGACGATGAGGTAACTCCTGTTGGAGATATGCCCAAGAGGCAATAATAAAGTGGTTATTATCATATCTTCATACTTATGATAAATGTTTACATACCATGCTATAATTGTATTAACCAAAAACATTAATACTTGTGTGATTTGTAAACATAAAAGAGTCCCTAGTAAAGCCTCTTGTTGAGCTAGCTTGTTGGTTAATATATGATCATGGTTTCCTGATCATGAACATAGAGATGTTATTAACAACAGGGTCATATCATTAGGAGAATGATGTGATGGACATACTCCTATAGTTAAGCGTACCATAAAGATTAAGTCATTTAATATAGTTCATTTGCTATAAGCTTTCTGATACATAGTAACCTAATTCCTTCGACCATGAGATCATGTTAATCACCATCACCGGAAGGATGCTTTGATGACATCAAACACCACACCGTAACTGGGTGGCTATAAAGGTGGCATTGAGTGTTCGGAAAGTATGGGTTGAGGCACATGGATCAAGAGTGGGATTTGTCCATCCATATGACGGATAGATATACTCTGGGCCCTCTCGATGGAATGTCATCCAATTAGCTTGCAAGCATGTGACTGACTCACAAGGGATCACATATCACGGGAACGAAAAAAGAGTACTTATCGGTAACGAGGTTGAACTAGGTATGCAGAGATACCGACGATCAAAACCTCGGATAAGTAAACTATCGCGAGACAAAGGAAATTGGTATCGTATGTAAGTGGTTCATTCAATCGCAAAGTAACCGTAGAAATATGTGGGAGCCATATGAATTTACAGATTCCTCTATTGGTTATTGATCGGAGAAGTGTCTCGATCATGTTCGCATAATTCACGAACCGTAGGGAGACACACTTAAGGATTCGATGTTGTTGAGTAGTTATGGAATGATGAGTAAGAGACCGAGTGTTGTTCGGAGTCTCGGATGGAATCCGGGATATCACGAGGGATCTGGGATGGTCCGGAGAATAAGATTCATATAAGGAAAGTCCTATTTTGGAGTTGGGGAATGATTCCGGTGTTTTCATCGGGAATGTTCTAGAAGGTTTCGGAAGGTCCGGCACTCCGGAGGGGAAGGGTACATGAATGTGTCATGACAATGTGGAATGGTTGCATCATGTACTAGGTCACTTGGCTGGGCAAAATAAAGGGAGAAATCAAATCCTAGTTTGAAAGTCAAACGCCAATTTGAAAAAGTCAAACGACAAGTTTGCTTGGTGGAGGGAGAGTAGGAAACCTACTTGGGGAGGAAGTCCCACTCCCTCCACCCGCCGGCCAAGGAGGATGAGTTGGAGGAGGACTCCCTCCTCTTAGCCGCCTCCCTCCCACCTATAAAAGAAGGGGCAGGGGTGCCCCTCTTACACACACCAAAAACCCTAGCTCTTGGCGCCTCCACACAAGTGCTGCCGCCGCCTAGGGTTTCGTCCCAACTCGCCGAGTTAGGACTTCCCCAAGCCCTAGCCGCCGGCTACACCTCTCCCCTTGGTGCCTCTAAACCTTAGACCACCAAGGCCTCTCTCATAGTCCACCATACTCGCTCCGGCTTAAGGCGAAGCCCTGCGAGATCTCCCCTCTACTTCTGGTACCACGCCGTCGTGCTGCCGGAATCGCGAGGAGAGTGCTACAACCTCCGCTGCCTGCTGGAACAAGGGAGAGGAAGGTCTTCATCGAGTACCGAACGTGTGACCGACTGCGGAAGCGCTGCCGGAACGCAGCACCGGAAGGATCGTCTACGCGATCTTGAGATCGGCAAGTGTACGACTACATCACCCACGAGAATCTGCTCTCGTTAACCGCTTTGGATCTTCGAGGGTTAGTATTCCATCGACTCGTTGCTACAATCTAGTAGATAGATCTTGGCTTGATCATAGATTAGATCTTGATTGTGTGTTCATGCGGTAGAATTTTTTTGTTTTCCATGCTACGAACCCCTACAGTGGTATCAGAGCCATATCTATATGTAGATCTGTTGCACGAGTAGAACACAATGGTCATTGTGGGCGTTGATGATTTTGTTGTCGATTGTTTCTTGTGTACTTTGCATCTTGCGGGATGGTGGGATGAAGCGGCCCGGGCTAACCTCACATGACATCGTTCATGAGACTTGCTCCACGCTTGACATGCAACTTGTATTGCATACGTGGCTTTGCGGGTGCCTGTTTCTCCCAACATAGTTAAGATTCAATTTACAACGGGTGATTGACAATACGAGTATCAATGTTGTGGTTCTTGTTCGTAAGTTAGAACGACACTTATTGAAAGCCCCAAACCACGTAAAACATGCAAAGAAAATTAGAGGCGTCTAACTTTGTTTTGTAGGGGTGTGCTGTGATGTGATATGGCCATGATTGTGATTATATATGATGTATGCAATGTTCCTTATTGTAAGTTGGCAACCGGCAGGAGCCATATGGTTGTTTCCGTTTAGTCTTGCATGTCCATTATTCAAAGTAGTTGTAATAGTTGATGCTGGTGGAAGACAACCATGAAGCGGCGCCATTGACCTTGACGCCACACCGGTGATGATGGAGATCATGTTCGTGCTTGAAGATGGAGATCGGAAGCACAAGAAGAAAGGCCATATCATATCACATATTATGAATTGCATGTGATGTTAATCCTTTTATGCATCTTGTATTGCCTAGTTCACGACGGTAGCATTATAAGATGATCCCTCAAGCACACAATTCAAGTTTTAAAGTGTTCATCCTTAGTAAGCACCGTTGCTAAAGCTCGTTGTTTCGAAGCATCACGTGATGATCGGGTGTGTTAGATTCTGCGAGTGTATACAACGTGAGCAAGCCAGATTTGCTCATGCGGAAGCTAAGGTTTGATCTTGACGAGCCTAGCATGTACAGACATGGTCTCGGAACACGGATCGCCGAAAGGTAAGGCATGAGTCATATAGTAGATATGATGAACATGTTGATTGTTCGCCATTGAAGCTACATCAACTCTCATGATGATCGGTTTTGATGTGATGGATTTGGTTCGTGTGATCACTAAAACAATGTGAGCGATATTGTTTTTAGTGGGAGTTCAATAACAATTGGATTAAAAGTTGAGCACTATTTATCATAAATGAAATCAAAGTGAATTTGCATAGTTGTTGTAGTCATTGGCATCCGTTTACCACCTTGCGCTTAGTTATAATTGAGATGATAGAACTATAGAATTCTGGTTAGTTACTTTACGAACTGGTATCGTATTATTTTGAAGTGTTAATCTAAAGTTTAAAAGTCCTATTGCAAACTTTTAGTAAGTTCTGGTTACTCCATGAAGTTTAATAATTGGTATTAAATCAAGAGTGAAAATTCCAGTGTTAGTATATAAGTATCATGTTCATCTCCATGATTTTTGATATTCGAAAGATAGTTTCAATATCAAGGTAATCTAGGAGTTGAAAGAGTTGTTTCAAAAACCATGATGTGTGGAAGATATTGTGATATCTGAAACGAAGTTTTGGTTGTAACATGATAGAGTATAATATGGCAAAAGTCATGTTCTCATATTTGATGAGAATTTGCAAAAGGTTGGAGACGCTAGTTGTCTTAATTCTCAAAAAGGCTTTGGAGAGCAACATTATACTCGCGATTCATCGTTATAAGCTAAAGTAGCTTGATCATGAATAATTCCATGAGAAGGGTGAATATTTGATGTAGATAAAATGTTTACTGCACCAAGAGATTACTAAAGAAAGGAATTTGAAAAAACACCAAACATTTGATGATGGTAATCTACTTCAAAGTGCAAGTCCAGAGACATTGGTATTTAACTATACACACTTTGGACTATGTGTCATGTGTATGGCTCCACTATTGATGTTGGTAGATTCTTTCAAACAGAAAATGAAATACTGAAAGAGAATCTCATAAATATATGGCAGAAAAGAAAAGACTAGAATTGTTCAGCTTAAATATATAGATGATATACATGTTATGGCTATATTCTTTGCTTATTAAAAATGTGGTTCTTAAGTATTTGATATTGAATTTGTTGGTATGAATCATCATACGAAACAACAGAATTCATGAACTACAATGGCCTGAGTAACTAGCAAAATAATATGTGAAGATGTTCATCGAGAACAAATAAAGGGTTATTGTGTTGCTCGTTAAACATCAAAGCTTTCTTTCAAGATTTGTTTTATCAGGTATTATGAGAACAAAAGGGTTGTTCAAATAATTGCCGTAATCCATAAAAGATGTACGGTTCACAAATCTCGTTGGAGAAATCACATCCGTAAAACTAGTGCTAAAAATGTCGAAAGACAAATTGATTAAAAGATCACTTAGGAAGTGACATCGCCGTTTAAATTATATTGGAAAGAAAACATGAAGAAACTCCATGTGGATGGAATTTTGGAGTCCTTTTGATTTTAATCAAATGACGCTTGTGAAACTTTCCTAGAGATAATTAAAACTTCGTTCATAGGCCAAAAGGGAACGAATGACTAGCTTATTGGAACTTGTACATATTGTTGTATGAAGTCCATTATGTGTAGTCAAGAGCGATGGATTTCAACTTCATATGCTTTCTCCGAAAATTTGAGTGAATATATGAATATTTACTTAATAAGGATGAAGTATGAAACATTTTAAAAGTTCAAAGATTTTTAAGATAAAGTGCAAAATCATTGTAATAAGAATATAAATAGTTTATGATAAATATCATAAAGGAAGATATTTGAGTTACAAGTTTAGCATAATACCTAAGATTTAAGGAATCGTTTCGTGGATTTGCATTTCCCGAAACACCATAAGAGTATGGAGCGTTTGAGATATGTAATTAAACCTTGTTTGACATGGTAAGATCAAAGGTATAATTCATAAAACTGCCATTATATTTTAAAGATTAAAAGCTTTAGAGACTACCGTTTTTCACTGAAAAGAGCTCCATCATAATCCATTGAAATGACACCATATAAAGTTATGGTTTGGGATAAAACCCAAGTTGTCCTTTCTTAAACATTGGTATGCTATACATAAGAAAGATGTTTGCAACCAAAGTCGGATGAACCTGTCTTTGTATGTTATTTCGAATAACTATTCCTCCATAACATCGGAGACAAAAGTGTTTGTCACTTAGAATGTCAAGTTTCTTTGAGAAGGAATTTTTCGTGAAAAGATAAGCGGGAGGACAATAGAACTTTGATAAGGTTAAAAGAACCTTAGCTATATGTGCAAAGTTGCGCAGCGCCGAAAAGTGTTCCGGAGGCAGCAACAATGCTCATGGCTCACGTGACTCAAAGGTTGTGGTTACGGAGGTCAAAGTTTCTATTGAACCAAGTAGGTCGGGTAAACAATCAAATACCAAGATTTGAGGGTTGAATCATTATTTGAAAATAATGAACGGACTACATGCAAAGAAGTGATGATGGGCCCTAACTCCATAATATGGCTTGAAGCCATAATATCCGTGATAGTTCCATACACGAGAAATCAAGTTTTGAACTTGAAGGACCCTCGAGAAAGGTGTAAGGCCTTACAGTTGTGTTTGGATCTATAAAGAAATAGACATGGATGTTTCGCATCTATGAAATAGTTGACATATTGGGAAAGAGTTCACAACAATGTTCAAAGGTTGACTATGACAAGATTTGATCTGTCATCGCGATATTTAGTCTAGACGGATTAATGTAGCAACCACTACATATAATTTTGTTATGTGGTAGTTGAATAAACAAGACAAGTTCTTCTAATAGAATTGTTACCTAGGACGTGTGCATAACACGGTCCAAAGGGTTTTGTTATTTCAAAGGATGCTACAAGCGTATGCAAACTTCAATGGTTGAAGTGAGCATCGCGGAGTTGGAATCTTCACTATGATGAAACTGTTAAAAGAGTTTAATTTCATCGGAGATAATGAAGATGCTTGCATTTGCAAGAAATTAAGTGGGAGCACTAAGACATGTTTCTAATACATTATGTGGAAGACATATTGTTGATTGGAAATGATGTATCTTTTATTAACACATATTAAGAATTTCATCCCGATGAAAGACTTAGGAAAAACCCAAATATTTGACATCAGTAGACGCTAATATGGTTGTGCCGAAAGTACATAGATGATGCATTGAATGAGTTCAATATAGAAACTACAAGAAAGGTTCTTGTCACACAGAAAGGATTGAATGAGTGATGCGTAGAGACGCAAAGACATGCAATTACACACGGACCTGGAAGTGTCAGATCCGGAGATCAGTTGACCACTAGAAATCGTGTACATACAACACCAGAAATCCATAGGTGTTGAATACACAAAGGTTTGAAACTAGATTATTGACTCTAGTGCAAGTGGGAGACTGTTGGAGATATGCCCAAGAGGCAATAATAAATTGGTTATTATCATATCTTCATACTTATGATAAATGTTTACATAACATTCTATAATTGTATTAACCGGAAACATTAATACTTGTGTGATTTGTAAACATAAAAGAGTCCCTAGTAAAGCCTCTTATTGAGCTAGCTTGTTGGTTAATATATGATCATGGTTTCCTGATCATGAACATAGAGATGTTATTAACAACAAGGTCATATCATTAGGAGAATGATGTGATGGACATACTCCTATAGTTAAGCGTACCATAAAGATTAAGTCATTTAATATAGTTCATTTCCTATAAGCTTTCTGATACATAGTAACCTAATTCCTTCGACCATGAGATCATGTTAATCACCATCACCGGAAGGATGCTTTGATGACATCAAACACCACACCGTAACTGGGTGGCTATAAAGGTGGCATTGAGTGTTCGGAAAGTATGGGTTGAGGAACATGGATCAAGAGTGGGATTTGTCCATCCATATGACGGATAGATATACTCTGGGCCCTCTCGGTGGAATGTCATCCAATTAGCTTGCAAGCATGTGACTGGCTCACAAGGGATCACATATCACAGGAACGAGAAAAGAGTACTTATCGGTAACGAGGTTGAACTAGGTATGCAGAGATACCGACGATCAAAACCTCGGATAAGTAAACTATCGCGAGACAAAGGAAATTGGTATCGTATGTAAGTGGTTCATTTGATCGCAAAGTAATCGTAGAAATATGTGGGAGCCATATGAATTTACAGATTCCTCTATTGGTTATTGATAGGAGAAGTGTCTCGATCATCTCCGCATAATTCACGAACCGTAGGGAGACACACTTAAGGATTCAATGTTGTTGAGTAGTTATGGAATGATGAGTAAGAGACCGAATGTTGTTCAGAGTCTCGGATGGAATCCGGGATATCACGAGGGATCCGGGATGGTCCGGAGAATAAGATTCATATAAGGAAAGTCCTATTTCGGAGTTGGGGAATGATTCTGGTGTTTTCATCGGGAATGTTCTAGAAGGTTTCGGAAGGTCCGGCACTCCGGAGGGGAAGGGTACATGAATGTGTCATGACAATGTGGAATGGTTGCATCATGTACTAGGTCACTTGGCTGGGCAAAATAAAGGGAGAAATCAAATCCTAGTTTGAAAGTCAAACGCCAATTTGAAAAAGTCAAACGACAAGTTTGCTTGGTGGAGGGAGAGTTGGAAACCTACTTGGGGAGGAAGTCCCACTCCCTCCACCCGCCGGCCAAGGAGGAGGAGTTGGAGGAGGACTCCCTCCTCTTAGCCGCCTCCCTCCCACCTATAAAAGAAGGGGCAGGGGTGCCCCTCTTACACACACCAAAAACCCTAGCTCTTGGCGCCTCCACACAAGTGCTGCCGCCGCCTAGGGTTTCGTCCCAACTCGCCGAGTTAGGACTTCCCTAAGCCCTAGCCGCCGGCTACACCTCTCCCCTTGGTGCCTCTAAACCTTAGACCACCAAGGCCTATCTCATAGTCCACCATACTCGCTCCGGCTTAAGGCGAAGCCCTGCGAGATCTCCCCTCTACTTCTGGTACCACGCCGTCGTGCTGCCGACTCGCGAGGAGAGTGCTACAACCTCCGCTATCTGCTGGAACAAGGGAGAGGAAGGTCTTCATTGAGTACCGAACGTGTGACCAACTGCGGAAGCGCTGCCGGAACGCAGCGCCGGAAGGATCATCTACGCGATCTTAAGATCGACAAGTGTACGACTACATCACCCACGAGAATCTGCTCTCGTTAACCGCTTTGGATCTTCGTTAGTATTCTATCGACTCGTTGCTACAATCTAGTAGATATATCTTGGCTTGATCATAGATTAGATCTTGATTGTGTGTTCATGCGGTAGAAAACTTTTGTTTTCCATGCTACGAACCCCTACAACTCCCCATCCACCCGCAGGGTTTCGGGTGATGTTTGTCGCTTTCGTTCTTCGCGGCCTCTCATTCCCAGTCCATGATTTTCTTCATGGACTGTTGTTCTTCTATGGCATCCAACTCCATCATCTCTCTCCCAATTCTCTTCTCCACATCGCCTGCTTCATTGCTTTTTGCGAGTGCTGACTCGGTATCGAGCCGCACTTTAGCCTCTTCCGGAAGCTCTATTCCATGAAGAGGCAGTCCGGCTCCGACGGAGTTTATCCGATCGGCGGCTATATTATTGATCTTTGATCTACTGTTCTTTTCTTCTCTTTCTCTATGTCTGAGTCTATCCAATACTGGTGGAGGAAGTGGTTTTATATCCGCGACTCCACAGTGGACGGGCAAAACTTCGGCCTTGCCCCTTTCGATTCCACCCAGGAGATCTTGAAGAAGAGATCCTAGAAGAACCATGTCCTGGAGGGCGAGGTGGAGGAGGTAGAGGAGCTCTACCGTCGGGTGGAGGCCCTCCATGTGGTTGCGGAGAAGGAGGTGAACGGTGTGGACATCATCCGCACCTTCTTCAAACATCGGGTGCAGCCACTCCAGGCGAGGGCGCATCCGATGTTCCTTTACTCTGGCCGCCACGACCCGACAAGAGTTTCGACTGAGGAGCTCTCCAGGGGGGGACCTCGAAAGAGTTCTTCGGCCACTACTAAAGTACAAATCCGATGAGCACCTTCCGGGGAAGTCGCAGATGCCCCCGTTCAGTGCCGTGAGACCAGTTCCGCAGGTGTAGATTTGTGGCGTGCACGTAGCGCCTTTTTTGAGTGCTTTTTCCTCGTAATTGCTTGTACTGATCGTTGATGTCTTCATTGTGCAGGAGCTCAAGGTGGTTGGCATGGTGCCTCCACTACCCGAAAGGTTTCCGATTGTGCCGGACAACGAAGTTGTGGACTCCGAGTTCGAACTTCCTCCGGCGCAGTCACCGAATGAGGAAGCCCCCGAGGCGAGCAAGGGGCAGACCCGAAAGCGGGCACGGAGCTCGAGCGAATCTTCGGATGCCTCGACTCCGCCGACGCCTAGGGACCCGCCGTTCCTTGTCCGCCACAGCAGAGATGATGGCACTTCTTCTTCGCCTTTTCTGGTCGTGCCTCTGCGAGCTATGGCGCCACAGCTGCCGGCCAAGAGGAAGAAGGAAGAGAAGAAAGAGAAGAGGGCGCCGCCCGTATTTGACATGAGCGACATCGACTCATAAGTACCTTCGAATGTTATTCATTCTTGTTTTCTTGTCTTTTTGTCTTCTCGTTTTTTGATTGGTCTTTTCCTTGCAGCCACTCCTCTGAGGGATCTTTTAATGAGGCCTCTCAGGAGGCCATAGGGGATCGAAGTTGACGTCCCCTCCCTCTTAGACAGTGGCCACCTCTAGGGGCGATGCTCTAAAGTCCTCTCCGCAGGAGGCTCGAGTGATCGTCTCCCAGAAGACTACCCCGGGACCTTCGGAGTCTCCGTCTTAGTATGTAAGTTATTTTTTTCCTCTTGTCCTGGGGAGAGACCCCGAGTCTTTGTCGGGTCGTTTTGGCTCGACGCTGTGCTCGTTGCGGGGCGCAGCCCCCGAGCCCTTTGCTTGACTCTTTCTTGATTATTTTCTTTTGCTTCCATCCGCAACCCTTTGTGCACAGTGCGAACCTGCTTGTGCAGCAGCATCTAGCACTGGAGGCCAGCATGCGGCAACTTCGAGGTACATGCTGAATTGACCTTGTTCTTTTTCGTCTGATCGCTTGTCTGTAGCTTGTGTTGCTTATGTATGTTCTTGGTGCCTTGTAGATGAAAAAACTCTGCCCTTCGTGAGCTTGATGCTCTCAAAAAGATCCTTGGCCAAGCGGAGAAGAAGGCTGAGGATGCCATTGGGGTGAAGGAGCGCCTTCAGCAGGAGTTGGCTGACGCAGCCGCGACCAAGGAGCGCCTTCAGCGGGAAGCTTCGGATCGCGAGAAGCAGCTCGTCGTTGTTGCGGCTGCGCATGAGAAGAAGGTGGCCGAGAAGCTGATGGCTGCTGCCAAGGCCGTTTTCGGTAAGTGTTTTTTCCTGTCTTTGGTTTTTTGGTTGCTCTGTCTTTGTGCCCTTATTCGATTCCTACTTTGTCTTCCTTTTGCTCCAGATGCCTCGGGCATTGAATTAGATCGCAGTGCCCTAGAGCATGGGAGCGCGCTGGACGATGCCGCCGTGGCGGTCGAAGACCGTTGCGGTACTGCTGCTGGCTCCCTTGCCAAGGACGAGGAGATCCTCGGGCGCTTATACAAGGAGATCGTTCCCAAGGGCGCTGCCCTTGAGGATGTGGATTCTTTGGCGGATGCGCCTGCCGCCTACAAGCGCAAGCAGAAGGGCATCGACGCATCCATGGGGCTGGCTATGGCCATGGCGTCCGGGGTGGAGCTGTATCTTCATCAGGTCACCTCCCAGATGCCAACGGCTCCCGACGGTTTCGAGGTAGCCTTCGCTCTCTACGCTTCTCGCTGTAAGCACTATGGGTCGAAGCTCATTGACCTTCTGGCAGAGTATGCGGCGAAGCAGCAGGAGGAGGTCAAGAACAGGCATTCTGGCTCCAAGGCCACTCCGGATGTGACTGCTTAGGCTTTGTCGTTGTAGCTGTAGGATAGTTGTCTTCTTATTTTGCTGTAATATTTGTTGAACAGTTTCCTTGTGCCATGCAGTGGCCTTTTGTTGTATATAAATGATGCTTCGAGCTGTTGCTCAGTCATGTGTTGTTCATACTCTTGCATGTTTTCCTTTAGGGACCTTCGGGTGAGGATCCCGTCGATACTTCGTCTGCTCCGCAGCCGCGACCATCTTTGGATGATACATCGCGGCTTGTTTTCTTCGTGACCGTGTCCACAATCTTGAGAAGGAGGTACTTGGCATCCGAGGCCATGCGGATGTTTGGAAATCGAAGGCAGAGTGGGCTACCACCAGGGAGGAGTATCTGATGGGGGAGCTGCGGCAGTTGGCCGAGCAGCTGCAGTGTAAGTTTCCTTGAGATGCCGCTCTTTTTTGGATGCACCTTTTGTGTGTGTCATCTTACTCTGTATTTTCTGCAGGTGCCAACCTTGTTCCTAGGGAGGAGAAGGAGCGTGTTGTAGTTCGGATCAACTGCTTGACCCAACAGGATATGGAAGCCGGAGGCTTTTTTTGGATGGATCGCGACCGGGCCATGGTCCTTGAGACTGTGCAGGATCGTGTTCATCAGGTGTCACGGGTGCTGCGGCAGGTGAAGACTTCCCTGGCGTCGATTCTGTACGTCATGTTCCCCCTTGATGAGTCGCCTTCAACTCTATGGGGTTTGTTGGCGAAGTTTCGAGACGTGGGTCACATCAGGGAGTTGGTGTGGCACCAGCTGGTTGTGAGGGTGAAGGCCGCCCTTTCCCTTGTTCGACTGTATCGTCCTGATGTTGATCTTGCGGCTATGGCGGCTGGGCCGCCCCCTCGGCCAGATGGTGGCCTATGGGACATGCATCCTCATTACGCGGCTGTTAGGCAGTATGCCGAAGAGGTTGTAGATCTTTTTGAGAATCGGGCGCAGGTGATCCTTCATAATAGGTAGGCCCTGTAAAAAAGATAGATGTAAAACTTGTATATATTTTGACTAGGCGTGTTGCTTCCCTTTGTTGTAAAGGTTATTTGTATTAGCACGTGGTGCTTGATTGTATGCATGCCCTTTTCGTTAGCCTTACGTGGTCAGCTACTCAGGTTTACATGCGTTATGCTCAGTCGACGAAGTCGTGAGCTGAGGCGGAGCCCCCGAGTGTGTTGCAATAGAAAGTAGTGTAAGAGAAAGGGATAAATTTCGGGCGAGACACTTAGATTTTATTCATATCATAACGAGGAGGTACATTGTTCGGCTGAGTAGCCTTATTGAAAGTAAAGAGAGATAGCTAGGGGTAGAAGCGTCGCAATTGTGCAACGTTCCATGGGTTGGAGTATGCGACTCCAGACTCCACGTGTTTGAGGCGGTAGGCGCCACCTGGGATGACTTCGGTGACGATGTAGGGTCCTTCCCAGGGTGACTCGAGCTTTTTTGGCCGCTCTTGCTTGAGTCGTAAGACGAGGTCTCCTTCGACGAAGGACCTTGGGCGCAGCCGACGGCTGTAATAGTTGCGGAGGCTCTGCTGGTAGACCGCGGAGCGAGCCGGGCGATGTCGCGTGCCTCGTCGAGTGTGTCGACGGCGTCTTCGAGTGCGATCGTCGATTCAGCTTCGCTGTAGGCGACGACCCGTGGGGCTTTATGGCGTACTTCTGCAGGTAACACGGCTTCGGCTCCATGCACCATGAAGAAGGGCGTGTAGCCAGTTGAGTTGTTTGGCATTGTGCGTAAGCTCCAGAGGACGGAGGGTAGTTCTTCTGCCCAGGCTCCCGCAAGCCGTTCGAGTGGGCTCAGTAGGCGTTTCTTGATGCCGCCGCCTACGAGGCCGTTGGCCTTTTCGACCTGCCCGTTAGTTTGCGGGTGCGCCACGGAGGCATATGATATGTTGATCCCGAGGCCTTCGCAGAAGTCCTGGAATTCTTTGGAGGTGAAGTTCGACCCGTTGTCCGTGATGATGCTGTGCGGAATGCCAAACCTGTAGACTATAGACTCGAAGAACTTCACGGCCGTTTTACCCTTTTGGTTGGTAACGGGCATGGCTTTGATCCACTTGGTGATCTTGTCGACTGCGACCAGGAGATAGATGTGGCCTCCTTTCGAGGATTTGGGCAGTTTGCCGATCATGTCGAGGCCCCATTGGGCTAAGGGACAAGCCAGGGGTATGGGCCTGAGCTACGATCCTGGTGCGTGTGGTTTATCTGCAAACCTCTGGCAGCCGTTGCACCTCTGGACGATGTACTTGGCATCGTTCATGGTCGTTGGCCAGTAGAACCTGACTCGTAGAGCTTTGGCGACGAGGGCGCGGCTGCCCGCATGATGGTCGCAGATGCCCTTATGGATGTCTTGGAGGATGGTTTTGCTGTAGGGGTTCGTAGCATGGAAAACAAAAAATTTCTATCGCATGAACACACAATCAAGATCTAATCTATGATCAAGCCAAGATCTATCTACTAGATTGTAGCAACGAGTCAATAGAGTACTAACCCTCGAAGATCCAAAGCGGTTAACGAGAGCAGATTCTCGTGGGTGATGTAGTCGTACACTTCCGATCTCAAGATCGCGTAGACGATCCTTCCGGCGCTGCGTTCCGGCAGCGCTTCCGCAGTCGGTCACACGTTCGGTACTCGACGAAGACCTTCCTATCCCTTGTTCCAGCAGGCAGCGGAGGTTGTAGCACTCTCCTCGCGATTCCGGCAGCACGACGGCGTGGTACCGAAAGTAGAGGGGAGATCTCGCAGGGCTTCGCCTTAAGCCGGAGCGAGTATGGTGGACTATGAGAGAGCCTTGGTGATCTATGGTTTAGACACACCAATTAGAAGGGGCTAAACCAGCGGCTAGGGCAATTAGAAGCTCTAACTCGGCGGCTTGGGAGAAATCCCTAGGCTGTGGCTAGGGTTTAGGTTTAGAGGGAGGCAACTTGTGTGTATAGGAGGGGAGCCCTGCCCCTCCTTATATAGGTGGAGGGAGGCGCCGGCCAAGGGGAGGGAGTCCCTCCCCAACTCGGATCCCTAGTGGGCCTGCGCTGGAGGAGGAACTCCTCCCCAACTCGGTTTCCCACTTCTTCTCCACTTTCCAAAATAGCCGTTTGACTTTTCAAATTGGCGTTTGACTTTTCAAACTAGGATTTGATTAAACCCTTTATTTTGTACAGCGATGACACCTAGTACATGATGCAATCATTCCAACTTGCAATGACACATTCATGTACCCTTCCCCTCCGGAGTGCCGGACATTCCGGAACCTTCTAGAACATTCCCGATGAAAACACCGGAATCATTCCCCAACTCCGAAACAGGACTTTCCTTATATGAATCTTATTCTCCGGACCATTCCGGATCTCCTCGTGATATCCCGGATCCCATCCGAGACTCCGAACAACATTCGGTCTCTTACTCATCATTCCATAACTACTCAACAACATCGAATCGTTAAGTGTGTCTCCCTACTGTTCGTGAATTATGCGGACATGATCGAGACACTTCTCCGATCAATAACCAATAGAGGAATCTGGAAATTCATATGGCTCCCACATATTTCTACGATTACTTTGCGATCGAATGAACCACTTACATACGATACCAATTTCCCTTTGTCTCGCGATAGTTTACTTATCCGAGGTTTTGATCGTCGGTATCTCTGCATACCTAGTTCAACCTTGTTACCGATAAGTACTCTTTTCTCGTTCCCGTGGTATGTGATCCCTTGTGAGCCAGTCACATGCTTGCAAACTAATTGGATGACATTCCACCGAGAGGGCCCAGAGTATATCTATCCGTCATATGGATGGACAAATCCCACTCTTGATCCATGTGCTTCAACACATACTTTCCGAACACTCAATGCCACCTTTATAGCCACCCAGTTACGGTGTGGTGTTTGATGTCATCAAAGCATCCTTCCGGTGATGGTGATTAGCATGATCTCATGGTCGAAGGAATTAGGTTACTATGTATCGGAAAGCTTATAGCAAATGAACTATATTAAATGACTTGATCTTTATGCTACGCTTAACTATAGGAGTATGTCCATCACATTATTCTCCTAATGATATGACCCTGTTGTTAATAACATCTCTATGTTCATGATCAGGAAACCATGATCATATATTAACCAACAAGCTAGTTTAACAAGAGGCTTTACCAGGGACTCTTTTATGTTTACAAATCACACAAGTATTAATCTTTCCTGTTAATACAATTATAGCATGGTATGTAAACATTAATCATAAGTATGAAGATATGATATAACCACTTTATTATTGCCTCTTGGGCATATCTCCAACATTTGCCATCACCGATGGTGATGCACATTTGGAGTACACCCGAAATGTTGCGCTTGTACAGCTCGCCATTGATGATGGTGAAGGCCTTGGACCGGCGAGATATGCGTCGGGCATCTGTCGGGTCATCAGGCAGTTCCCTGTTTATAAGGTACCGAAGGTACGGTTGCGTCCATGTTTCTTCTATTGCCATGACCTACATCAGGTTGACCAACACGACTTCCGTGTCGAGTTTTCCGGGTCCTTCTTGTCCTTCGGGTAGCGCATCCCCCGAGTGCTCTGCTTCTTTGGGTGATCCCTTGGGGAATTTCCTTTTGATGGAAGGCACGCAGATTTGTTCGAGTAACACACCTGGTGCCACCCGCGTGTAGGTGGAACCGATGTTGGCGAGTCAATGGGCTTCCTCGTTCCTTTCCCTTCCAACGTGCCGAAGCTCGCAGCCGTCAAATTCTCCTTTGAGTGAGTTGTAGAGCGTGCGGTACGCGATCATGTTAGCGGCGTGTGCGTCACACTCGTTCATCGTCTGCTGGACGACGAGGTTTGAGTCACCATAGATGATGAGGCGCATTGCGCCATAGATCTTGGCCATCTTCATGCCATGGATGAGGGCCTCGTATTCGGCTTCGTTGTTGGAGGCCCAAAATTTCATCCGGAGGACGTATTTCATCTTGTCGCCTTGCGGGGACGTCAGTATGACGCCGACTCCTGCTCCGGCCTCGTGCTTGGAGCCGTCAAAGTGCATCATCCATGACTGCGTCATATCTGGGGTGTTCAGCAGCTATAGCTCCATCCAGTGGACGAGGAAGTCCGGGAGGACCTGAGATTTGATAGTGTGGCGCTTCTCATAGACTATGTCTAGAGGGGATAGCTCGATGCCCCACAAGGCTACGCGTCCCGTAGCTTCAGAGGGTTGTTCAGGATGCTGTTTAGTGGCGCCTCGTTGATGACCATCACCTGATGCTCCTGGAAGTAGTGGCTCCGCCGACGAGCCGTCATGAACACGCCATATGTGAGTTTCTGGTAGTAAGGGTACCTCTGTTTTGTTGGTGTCGATAGCTCGCTGAGGTAGTAGATTGGGTGTTGGACCCCATGGGTCTTGCCATCTTTGGGTCATTCGACCACGAGCACGGTGCTTACCACCTGATGCGTGGCTGCTATGTATAGTAGCAGAGGCTCGCGTTCCTTTGGTGTGACCAGGACGGGCGATGTGGAGAGCAACCACTTCAGATCTTCGAATACGTCATCTGCTTCAGGTGTCCACTCGAATTTTTCTGCTTTGCGTAGCAGCTGGTAGAAAGGCAGGGCCTTCCCACCCATGCGGCTGATGAATCTGCTCAGCGCCGCGATGCGTCCAGCTAGCTGCTGGACACCTTTGATGTTCTTCGGTTTCTCCATGGCCAGTATGGCCTGGATTTTCTTCGGGTTCGCCTCAATCCCTCGCTGGGAGATGAAGTAGCCAAGTAGTTGGCCAGATGGGACGCCGAAGGCGCACTTTTCTGGGTTCAGCTTGATCTTGTAGCGATCGAGGTTGTCGAACGTCTCACGGAGATCGTCGATCAGTGTCTTGGCCTCCTTTGTTTTGATGACTATCTCGTCGACATAGACTTGTATATTGCGGCCAATCTGGGTCTTCAGGCATGCCTGCATGCACCGCTAGTACGTGGCACCTGCGTTCTTTAGCCCTAAGGGCATTGTGTTGTAGCAGAATACTCCAAACGGCGTTTACGCCGTTTTCTCCTGATCTTCGACCTTCAGTCAAATCTGATTGTAGCCTGAGTTGGCGTCGAGGAAGGAGAGTTTTTCGCATCCTGCAGTCGATTCGATGATATGATCGATCCGAGGGAGAGGGAAGTGATCCTTCGGGCAGTGCTTGTTGAGCGATGTGAAGTCCATGCACATCCGCAGGATGTCCGTGTCCTTTTTAGGGACCATCATAGTGTTGGCGAGCCACTCGCTCTCCTTGATCTCCCGGATGAAGTCGGCATCGAGTAGTCTGTTGACTTCGACTCCGACGGCTTCGGCCCGTGGCTCGGAAAATCGTCGGATGGACTGTTTGACGGGATTGGCGTTTGGAAACACATTGAGTGCATGCTCAGCGAATTCCCTGGGAACTCCTGGCATGCCCGCAGGACACCAGGGGAAGATTTCCCAGCGCTCACGGAGGAATTCGACGAGCGCGCTTTCCTATGCGGGGCTGAGGTCGTTGGCGATCAGCGCCGTCTTGGAGGCGTCCGTCGGGTGGATCTGGACCTTTTTCGTGTTGACTGTTGAGTCGAACGACATGTCAGGTGTGTTTTTCCTTGAGACTGGGGGTGCCCCGTTGTCTGTCACTTCTCGAAGCCTTGTGAGCTCCTCCTGCATGCCGAACGACTAGGAGATTCTATTGAAGTCTCTGTCGTAGTGGTCGGATCGGGTGAATCTTCCTTGGACCATGATGACACCTCTAGGCCCTGGCATCTTGAGTAGCAAGTACGCATAGTGTGGTACTGCCAGGAACCTTGCGAATGCCACGCGCCCGAGGATGGCATGGTATTGTGATGGCTAATACACCACTTCGAACTCGAGTCGCTCACACCGAAAATTTTCGGGTTTGCCGAAGATGACATCGAGCCATATCTTTCCTAGGGGGAATATGCCCTTCCATGGGACTATGGCGTGGAACATTGTGTCAGATTGTTTCAGGCTGCACAGCGGACTCCGCATTGCTGCTAGGGTGCTAGCGAACATCAGGTTGATGCCGCTGCTACCGTCCTTGAAGACGCGGCTCATCTCGAACCCTCCGATCTGCGCCTCGAGCACCAGAGCAGCATGACCTAGGTGAGGGATCTGGTGGGGTGTGATCCAAACGACTGAATGTGATGCAGGACTCCGAGCCACTGAGGTACTCATGGATGGCGGGTGGAGCGGTCACAGCCAGGCTGACTTGGCGGGTGATCTTATTTTGCACCCTGTTTGTTGGGCGCCCTTTTTGGATCATTAGGGACCCTTTCGGTGCGGGGTACCCGTTTACGCCGTTGTTTTGCACGGGTGCGATTGCTTGGTTCGAAGGTCCCACGGGTGTGGTGGAGGATCTCCGTGGGCGATGTCGCCTGGTGCAGGTGTGGGTCCCAACCCGGGGTTGAGGATCTGTCGCCGCATCTGGGTGAAACCCTCGCTGAGTTTCTGGAACTCGTGGCAGTCCTTGAGCATGTGGCTGGCCTTCTTTTTGCCATCCTGCGTGTCGATGTAGAATTGGATGGTGCATGGGCCCGACAACTTGTCGTACGCCGAGGATTCATCATCGCGGCCGCGGGGCTGCCACGTTTGCGTTGGGCGTCCTCCATCGCGGAAGTTCTTTCCACGGTATCCGCCGCGTTGTGGTTGTTGTCATTGCGACGGTCGGTGTAGCCAGCCGCAACCATGTCGGGTCCATCGCGATCGTCGTAGACGCGCGATATTCGCTTGCTATGGCGCTCGCGTCGGCAGCCGTAGTCATCTTCCTCATCCAAATGTGCTCGGTGGACGGAGTACTCGCCATCTGCCCACCTATTGGCGATGTCCATGAGGTGGTCGGGTGTCTTGGGCTTGACGCGCCCAAGTTCCTCCTTGAAATCAGGGCGCTTGACGCCGTCCTTGAAGGCATCGATCGTTCTCTGCTCGGAAATATGTTCCGCAGAGTTCTTGATGTTGGAACAACATAGTATGTACGAGCGAATGGATTCGCCCGTTCGTTGTGTGCAGGCCCGCAGCTGCTCGCAAGAGGCTGGCCTCTTGCTGGTGCCCTTAAAGTTTTGGATGAAACTGTATGCTAGTTCCTCCTAGCTTAGGATGGAACCCGAGGACAGGCTGCTGAGCCAAATCTGGTTTGCGCCTGTCAGCTGCAGCTGAAGGCATTGCAGGGCGGTTTTCTTGTTTCCGCCATGTAGCTTGACGGACGACAGGTGGTCGTTGAGCCAAGCTTTCGGGTCCTGCGTCCCATCGAACTTCGGAGTGTCCGAAGGAAGCTTGAAATTTCTTGACATCCGCGTTCGCCGAACAGATCTACTGAACCATCGAGCTCCGAAGAGTTCTCCATCATCGTCCTCTTCAGATTCGTCTGAGCATGCGCGCTTGGCACATGCCTTGTCGACCTTGCGCTGGGCAAGGTCGTTTCGAGCATCGTAGTCGCGGCTGCAACGTCTTGGGCTCTTGTGTCATCGAGGTAGATCGTGCTCGTCTTCCTTGTCGGATGAGGGGGTGGGGCTACGGTTGAATCTGACCGTAGCCTTCTTCTTTGGCTCTGTAGGAGCTTCCTCGTGGAGCACAACTCCAACGAGTCCGAGTCCGACTAGTGCGGACCTGTGCATGGCTCTCTTCGGGTCCCCCACCGGAGGTGGATGGGACACGAGATATGTGGTGGCTGCCATGATCGCATCTTGCGGCGTCTTTGGGATGACGTTGTCGTTGACGTCCATCTCCATGAAGGACGTGTTGAGGGTTCGGGTGACCTCGCGACGTGCAGCGGGATCCATCTGCTCTGTGCGAGAGCGATGCTTGTTGGCAGTGTTGCCGTGCGAGCTGGAGCCGCCAGCAGCGGAGAGCGCAGCTCGCCGCGCGCTAGACTCTGAAGCTGCTTGCTTGCGTTTGTCGAGCTGCTCCTGCAGCTGCACCTGCCTATTGTGTTCGTCGATGAGGAGAAGGTGGTATGCCATCAGCAGGTCACGTGAAGAGTTCACGAGTAGGATCTTGTTGCCCGCGATGGATTCGCGTGCTTTGCGCCAGCCATCCTTGTTGAGGTTGATCCGATTGTAAGCGGCGGCGTCGCCTTCATTGTGCGAGAGGGATGGTTGTCTCCAGTTTCCTCCGTTTTCACCCTCTGGGTTGAGTGGCGGTATATGGGCACCCGAACCTGGTGGTTGTTGTTCTACGTCGCTTTGGATGACCACGGCGCACTGGTAGCATCCGCGGATTGGATCGCTGCTGCCGCAGCTTTCGGATCCGAAACCGTTGGTTCCTTCATCCGACGGAGGGCGCACATATCTGAGCTGCAGCTGCTGCCGTCGTATGACTCATCTGTTAGCGTTGACGTGCGTAGCACGCTGGGATCATGAGGCGGGCCTGATTGATGGTAGTGGCACCCGCACTGGGAGGCGGAGAGTGCCTATCTGTCCCACCTGGAAGCACAAGCTCCCGAACAGAACCTACGGGCTCGAAATCCTTCATGGTGGCTGGCGAGTGGGCGGTGAATTCGAAAGCGCCGAAGAGGATATGGCTATCCGTCGCCAAGGAGTTGTAGATCGCTTTGGTCGGGACCATCGCGATCGCACAATCAGCGCCCCCGATTCCCACAGATGGCACCAATTGACGAGGTTTCGATTTGTCAATGCCCATTGTTATGAGCTTGGGTTTTGGAGAAGATGGGGGTGCTAGAGATCACGGAACGGTTAACAGACAAGCAACCAGGGGACACGATATTTACCCAGGTTCAGGCCCCCGGAGGGAAAACCCTACTCCTGCTTGTCTGCTCTTGATTACGACGGAACCGAAGGTTACAGGGATGCGCAGATGCAATCTGGCATGGAGGTGTGTATGTGGTGGAAAAAGGATTGGCCTTCCTCGCCGTGCCCTCCTAGCCTTTATATAGAGTTAGGAAGGTCTCGGGCACAGATCGAGTCGGTTACAAGTTTAGGGTTTGCCCTTTTGAATATTCTATTTGTTCTAGTCTTGCTTTCCAAGGATCCAAAGATGTCATGGGCTTGGGCCACCCGAAAATCTCCACAGGCCGCATATATTATTGTGGGCCTTCCTTGGGCTATACCAGGTATGCTAATGTCGTGTACCCGTAGGGTATAACCATGTCAGCAGGTCTACACCGCCCAAGCTCCATCGACGGCTTATATGTTGTCGCCACAACAACATGGCTCCGCCAATGTCGCTGTCCCACATGTACCACGCTCCTCTGACTCTTCAGTATATGTCTGCGTCACCCGCTCCATCAACCGCTCCACCAAGCTAGGACCAAGCCGCCTTGATCGCTGCCATGAACAATTTCACACTCAACAACCATGAAGGTACGGATTGGATTTTTTATTCTGGTGCTTCCTCGCATATGTCTTCAAATATGGATTTTTCGTCACCTTGTTCTTCCTTTCCCTTTTTTACCATCACCATTGGCGATGGATCCTCTATTCCAATCTCATGCACCGGTCACTCTTACATCATTAATCCAAACACAAATTTTATCCTTCGAAATATTTTAGTTGCTCCATCATTAATTAAAAACCTAATATCTATTCGCAAATTCACAATTGACAATAATGTTTCCATAGAATTTGATCCCTTTGGTTTATCTGTGAAGGATCTGAAAACGGCGGTGGTCCTCGCTCGTTACAATAGTTCGGGCAATCTCTATCCTCTCCATGGCGCACCCACCTCCACACCTCAAGCCATGATTGCCTCCGTTGATCTATGGCATCGTCGTCTCGGTCACCCCAATAAAAATACCGTGTCATCCATGTTGCAAGAGTTTAGCATCCCTAGCTCTAGTTCTTCTCATGATCCCTCTATTTGTAATGCATGTCAATGCGACAAACATATTAGATTACCTTTTGGAACATCAACTACTTATATTACTTTTCCATTTGAGTTATTACATTGTGATTTATGGACCTCTCCTATCCTAAGTGTTTCAGGGTTCAAATATTATCTTGTTATTTTAGATAACTACTCTCACTATGTTTGAACCTTCCCTCTTCGTGCCAAATAAGATATTCACAAACTCTTCATTAATTTTAGGCAATATGTTCTAACTCAGTTTGGTCTCCCAATTCGCTTCATACAATGTGACAATGGAAAAGAATTTGATAATAACCAAAATTGAAATTTCTTTCTCTCCCAAGGTATCCTCTTTCGTTTTTCCTGCCCATACACATCTCAAAACGACAAGGCTAAACGTTCTCTTCGCTCTATCAACGACATCTTGCGCACATTACTAATTCAAGCCTCTCTTCCACCACGTTTTTGTTCTGAAGCTCTACAGACAGCCACATATCTTTTAAACATCCGACCAACTAAAATATGTCCTCTTTATTCTCCCTTCCAATCTCTCTTTCTATCTCACCCCGATTATTCTGATTTGTGTATTTTTGGTTGTCTATGTTTTTCTAACACATCCACTACCGCCGCCCATAAACTATCTCCAAGATCTTTGCCATGCATATACTTTGGTCCATCCGATGATCACAATGGATCGTGATGTTTTGATCCTTCCTCTGGTCGTGTTCTTATATCTCGTCATGTCACCTTCGATGAAAATACGTTCCCCTTCTCAACCGTTCAGTCATCGCCGATCCCTAAACCTATGTCACCATCTCCTTCTCCTATAGTGCGTCATTTTTTAGTGCCAACCGTCACACCCGCCGTGGCTGCCGAGCCCTCTGCTGCGGCAGCACCACCTCCTGCCGAGAGCCCGCAGCAGCCTGTCGCGTCACCTTCCCCTGCCGCGGCAGACTCTCCTGTCAGCACGTCCTATGGCTCGATCTCTCCCGCGTTAACCACACCTTCCTCTTCAGCAACTAATCCACTTCCTACTAATGTCATTCCCATACCTATTCCCACCAATGATCATGTCATGTGTACTCGTGGCAAAAAGGGTTTCCATATTCGCCGATGTTTTCTCAATCTTTCAGCTACTCCATCGATCTCACCTATCCCAAGCTCCTACAAACGTGCTCTTCTTGATCCACTATGGCACTCTTCCATGAAAGATGAATTCGATGCCCTTATTCAAAATAATACATGGACTCTTTTTCCTAAACCATCTGATGCCAATATTGTCTCGGAGAAGTGGGTGTTTCGTCATAAGTATAACTCTGATGGGTCTTTGGCTCGCTACAAGGCCCGTTGGGTTTGCAGAGGTTTTTCTCAACAACAAGGAATTGATTTTGATGAAATCTTCTCCCCTGTTGTCAAGCCAAGCACTATTCGCATCATCCTCAGTCTTGCAGTTTCTTTATCCTGACCTATTCATCAACTTGATGTAAAAAATGATTTTCTTAATGGAACTTTGAATGAAACTGTTTATTGTCAACAACCATCTAGATTTGAAGATCACTCTAATCCAAATCTTGTCTGCCTTTTAAAGAAATCTCTCTATGGTATTAAACAAGCTCCTCAGTCCTGGTTTCAACAATTTGCTATATTTATTCAAACTATTGATTTTATCCCTTCCAAATCTGACATATCTCTCTTTATTTTCCAATCTTCCTCTCACACGGCGTATCTTCTTCTATATGTAGATGATATTGTTCTTATAGCTTCTTCTGATCTTTTTTTCAACATATCATCACTCTTCTTAACAAAGAATTTTCTATGACTGATTTAGGATCACTTTATTATTTTCTTGGTGTCACCGCCACTAGAACATCTTCTACTATTTTTCTTTATCAACAACAATATATTATTGATCTCTTGAACCGAGCTGGCATGATTAACTGTCAATCTTGTCGTACACCGGCTGATGTTGGCAACAAACTTTCGGCTGACGGTGATCCTGTTCCAGATCCAACCTTATATCATAGTTTCACCGGTGCTTTACAATATGCTACTCTCACCCGACCCGACATCTCTTATTCTGTTCAGAAAGCATGTCTATATATGCATGATCCTTATTTACCTCATCTTTATCATGTCAAACATATTCTTCGCTACTTAAAAGGAACTCTTGATCATGGTCTATTACTTAACTCATCTTCTCCAACAATCTTGACAGTTTGATGAAGACTGGGCAGGATGTCCAAACTCGA
The DNA here is from genome assembly GCA_910589765.1 of Avena atlantica. NCBI lineage: Eukaryota > Viridiplantae > Streptophyta > Magnoliopsida > Poales > Poaceae > Avena > Avena atlantica. The sequence goes on from OU342738.1 coordinate 321,117,241, forward strand.
CGATCCACATCTGGCTTTTGTGTTGGGTGATAATCTTGTTTCTTGGTCTTCGAAAAGGCAAGTTACGGTATCCCGGTCTTCGGCTGAAGCGGAATATAGGGCGTTTGGGCATGTTGTTGCTGAAGCAGTTTGGATACACCAATTACTTGTGGAACTCCAGCGCCCCGTCGAGCATGCCACTATTGTCTACTGCGACAATATATCAGTCGTCTATATGGCCTCTAATCCTGTGCAGCATCGCCGTACCAAGCACATCGAGATCGACATTCACTTTGTTCAGGAAAATGTTGCTCTTGGAGAAGTTTGTGTTCTACATGTTTCAACAAGTGCACAATTTGCAGATATTTTTACCAAAGGACTCCATCATACGTCCTTCATCGACATACGCTCCAGTCTCAACGCTGTGGCGCCCGGGGGTATTAGAGTTTGTGTTTGTGTTGTCTTAGGACTCTAGCCTAAGTCGGTTTGGGTCTAATCCTTGGCTGGCCGACCCCCCTCCTCTCTTCTATATAAATATTATAATATTGTCTAAATCAATACAAGTTTTTATTCTCCCAAATATCAATTGTGAAATCGTGTTGGCTATATTTTCCCTTTTTTATCATTTATACGTGTAAAAATAAAATGGCTGCCCGCGCTTGCTTGGGTATACCCAAGAGAGCAACTCTATCCAATACCGCAGAAGTTGATACTCTCACAAATCCAAGTTATTTATATTCGGACGAAGAAAAGTATTATAAAATACTAGTTTATACTTGTCAGTTTAAAAATAAGATATTTTATGTTTTTTTAAACGTATGTATCTAGACGTTTTTTCGTATATCGATTCGCAGCAAAATGAGTAAATCTGCACACTAGAAGATATCTACATACATGTGTTTCAGAAAATGTCTAAAACATGTTATATTTCAAAAATGGAGGGTGTAATATATTTGTAGAATCATTTTAAGTTTTAAGAGTGTGGTTTTCTCGGATATCATGAAATTGCACACTAAGTGCATATAAGCTCTACTCCAACTCCAATTTGACATCATTCAAACTTTACTATTCAAAATAACACACTGTAGTAACATTTCAAATCAAATGCATAATTTTAATTCAAAATTCTAAACATAATTTAAGATCCAAATGAATTGGGGATATTATAACCGAGACAAACATGAGGCCTCTCACGCTCTAAGCCTTCATGATGTCCGATCGTGCCTTTTGTAAGTTTTTGGCCGTCAGATGCTCATATTCTTATGCATGGTTTGTCGTTGGGGCGGATGTCCAATGGGATGCTACTCCGAAAAACTAATTTGAAGTGTCTTGTTCGTCTATAACACTAATCATCACATCTTGCGATTTGCGATAGGAATTTCCTACCCCGAACTCCCTCGCTCGCTCAACAGTCTCCACGCCGGACCCTTTATCTCTCTCAATAGGAAGAACCCAGCGTGTCGTGGTATTGTCGACACGTATGCCATAGGGGTATCCCAACGGCGAGTTTAGAGATGTGGGGGAAGACGGAGAGCGTCCGGGACGGCCTGACATAGTTTACCCAGTGTCAACACCCGGATTTTTAATCCCAGATGCCTGTTATGCCATACATCGCAATCCCAGGATTACCATTTTTGCGAGACATAACAGAATTGGATACCACAGTACATCATCCATTACAAACCGTACATAAGTTCTTACATAAATAGGGATCTCATGATCCAGTTCTTAATACAACTTCAAGAAGCGGAATACATAATAATAACGGTAGCGTAGGCGAAGCTCCATCTTCGGGGTTCACAGGCAATACTGACGATGGGAGATGATCCTAGTTGTCGTAACCTTCCTGGGGTTCATCCTTCAGGTACTTCTCTTTATAGTCTGGCCACGGAAATAGCCAGGGACAAAGCTATGAGTACTCTTTAAGTACTCGCAAACTAATACTAACAAGTGAAAGGGTTTTTTTTGTAATAGGAGACTAAGCTCTAGGGTTGTTTTGCAAAAAGCCAAATTTATCTCTACTAAGTTAAGAAGTAAGAGAGCTAATTGAAGTTTATAACACCTAAGTGGGAACTTGTATCTCATGCCACAACCCTGTTGTGGTCAAGTCAAAGTCTCAGTTTATTTCACAAGTCTTTTAAAAACATCTGACGGGGGAACAGTATGGCCACTCCAACTGTCCATAACCGCGGACGCGGCTATTCGAATAGTTTGACACTCTGCAGAGATTGTACACTTTCACCACAACATTCGATACATCCGTCAGGAACAAATCCTGAATTCACCATACTCAGTATACGAATAATCAATTCTAACCTTTCAATTACACGCCCTAGTATAAGCACCTCTCCTGTGAGTTTGGCATCCCAACCATGACCAACTGTCATCTTGGGTACTGCACAGGTGGACAATCTTCACAAGGTAGCCTCAGCTCCAGACAATCTGCACAGGTGGACAATCTTCGGGTATTGTGGTTGTACGATAAAATTGGAATGGTATCGCATCCAGACAACCATCAGTTTTATAAAGGGCTAAGGCTCATGCCTCATCATTTTCATCACCAAAATCATGAAGTGTTCAGAAACACATGTCCAAAACATTTCAATAGAATGATCCATCATTCCAAGGTTTTCGTAACCATTTTTCCACCAAGTATTCCCATCTAAAGTTGATCAAGTTTTATGCTTAGCACTAGCATCTACAAGTGGGGGTAAGCACTAATGAGGGGTGGTACACTAGTGGAGTTTAAATAAGTTTAATCTTATGCCTTAGGATGACATCAAGATTATCTAGCTTAGGCCAAGTTTTATGCTCTTTATACAACCTTCAATTATCTTTCTAAATCTACAATTTACTTAAGGAAGCTCTAAGTACTAGCTTTGATAAAGAAATAAAGTAATAAAGCTTGTAAGTAAAACTAGGCTTTGTTTACCAAGTGGATAGGATCATCTATGCTTAAGGCATATAGTTGGCATGGTGACAAGCAAGTATTGGCTTGCATAGGTAAAGTGGTCTTGCAAGTGTTAGCTTGCACATTCAACTAGTAGTATTAGGCTTGCACAGTATCAGTATAAGCTTGCCTTGTGCAGAGCAGTGGTTGAAGTTCTCCTCGGCTTCTTCTTCGTAGAATTATCCTTCCTCCTCGTATCCTTGGTCGATACTAGCGTCTATAAATACATACGATGTACACAATCACCAAACAATACTTAACTACTTGCAATCATAACACAAAAGGGTCCTATAGATGATCTAACATCATCACTAACATTACAAGATTAAAGTTTGGTTTAATTCCTTTTATTTGTAGAAAAGTAATTTCTACTCATTGAAAAACTACTTAAGATTTAATATTCTCCAAACCAAAACATGGGATCATATTGACACATGTCATCACCACATATTTTAGTCCATGGGAATGTGATTTAAAGTGGTGTCACAATTTAATAAGGTTTTACCCTTTTATTTTAATTAATTAAAGTGGCTAGAAATGCCTATGGGGCATTCTTTTATTACTTGAACATTCTTTCTGTAAGTAAACCTATATATTTTTATATATTCTGAAAGGTATGGTTAAATTTGATTTTTGAGAGTTGGAATCAACTCAAAAGCTATTATGGTTTTAATTTGAAAAATATTTGAATGCAGAAAAGCTTCTGCCTTGTTATTTTTACCATGGATGATCTATAGATCCAAATGACTTGAATCCCACGGGCTTGGATTCAGCATTCCAAGACCTTTCTAACAAAATTGGTTTCATTAAATTTGGTTCACTGAATCGACCTGGGTGGATTTTTGAAATTGGGTACAGAAGTGTGTTTGAAATAAAATGGAAAAGGTTAAATTCAAATAACTGGGCTACGCGGGAAAGGTTAACGAGCCGGCCCAGTGACACTCTGCGGCGCGGGTCTCAGCTGACAGGGGGTTCCACCAGTCAGTTGCTCTTTAAACGCGAAGCAGTACGGGGCAATATGGGACGTTCGATCTGGTTCTAATCCAACGGCTGAGAGTCATCGTCGACGTTGAGCAACGCCGGCGAGACAGAAACCTAGCGCGGCCAGTGGGGGTTGCTGGGGGCTTACCGGGGTTCGGGCGAGGGTCAGCGAGGCGGGCGAACGACGAAGTCGACGGCGGCGAACTCAGGGGTGGTCGCGGTAGCTCCTGGGGTGGACGAAATCGACGACGCCCTTCTTCTCCAGAGGCGGTCTGCTCCGGTGCAATTCCGACGATGCGCTGCTCGCCTTGCTCCGGGACTGAGGTGGGATGGTTCTGGGTGAGAGAGGAGTGGAATGGTGTGAAGAATTCGAGCGGGGGAGGCCTCTATTTATAGTCGCGACGGTGAGACCGAACGGCATGGGCGGGCGACGGTGGCGACATGGCTACGGGCTGCTAGAGGCATGGCCGGCGGCGGCGATCGCTTGGTGGTATCCTGGCGATGCTCTATGGCTTTAATGTGCGTGTAGGGGCGGTGCGGTTTGGTCTGGAACACGCGACGCTCTGCGCGGCAGAGGCGGTGTCTTCGACGGCGAGCGGTGGCTACGGGGCACGAGCGGTGCAATGGGCATGTATGGCGTGTTCCTGGGATGGTGGCGATCGTGTATGCACGCGGCGAGGGCGGCGCGCGGTCTGTGGGCTTCGGTCGAGCGTGGCGCTCTAGCGTATGCTCGACACGGTTGGCAGAGGCACGGGCGCGGCGTTCCTGGGTGCTGTGTTCGACGTCTTCGAGGCAGGGATGGTCGAGAGGGGGCGGTGAAGCATGGGTGATATCCCAGACAAGGTTGGCACGACTAGTTTCCTCCCTAGCTTGCTATCGACATGTGGGTGGCAAGGGTGGCTTCGGCTGTTCACCATTGATGGTTTTGGCAAGCTCACAGTGGTGCTAGTGCTTGGTTAATCTTGCTAGATGATCTACTGAGCTGGTTGTGAGCTAGATAGGGAACCAGTTAGGCTCAAAACACTGCACACTATAGTGTTTTGATTTTGTTTGATTTGTGTCTGCCAAGTGTTTGATGAAATGGCCGCATGAATTCAAGTTTTGAATTTTGAAAAGATTTTTGGTGGGTGTGCTAGGTTGGTGCTGGTGAGTCTGCAGATGCTTGGGTTTTGAAAGTTGAGCTTGTTTGAGTGGTTTTTGAAAAAGTGGGATCTTCCCATATGATAAATATTCAATTTTGAATTGTCATTTAAACTATGCATTTGAAAGTTTTTGGATGATCACAAGGTGGGCCTTGATACTTTGTTATGAGTACAATCAAGGGGTGCAAAGATCCAGAAAATTTTCTGTTAGGTTTTGACAGTTTGATACAGCCAAAGTAGGCATGGGAGTTAAATTGGTCAAAATGACCATTCACTCATTTAGCTTTGTTTTGATTTATTTGTCTTTGGGAAAAGTTTGGGAAATGTTTAGATGATGTTTATTTCACCTAAGAAACATTTTACAAGGAAGGAAACACACAAACAAGGTGGTCCAAAAGAATTCAAAATGAAATGCATACTCACATGCATGCTTCCATAATTTTATTTAGAAAAGTTTTTGTTAACCCTAATTTTGATGATTAGAGTTTGATGATCCAAGTTTAGTATTTTTGGGATGTTACAAACCTTCCCCCCTTAAACAAAATCTCGTCCCGAGATTTGAAAAAGGACGAAAAAGATTACCTAGGATTTGAAGAGATCGGGAAACTCTGTCCTGATGTGATCTTCGCGCTCCCAGGTAGCTTCCTCTTCTGTGTGGTTGCTCCACTGAATCTTGAGAAACTTGATGCTTCGGGTTCGGGTAGTCCTGAAAGCTTCTTCCAAAATACGGATGGGTACTTCGGGATAGGTCAGGTCATCGTTGATCTCTATGGTCTGGTGGTCGATATTTTTGAACACTTCGGTCTTCTCGGGGACTTCGAGACACTTGCGAAGTAACGAGATATGGAACACATTGTGCACATATGACATCTCTTCAGGTAGTTCCAATTGATACGACACTTCTCCTCGACGGTTCAGAATCTTGAAAGGTCCGATATATCTAGGGGCTAACTTTCCTTTGAGTTGGAAACGTTGCATTCCCTTCAATGGAGACACTTTTAGATAAACAAAATCTCCTATGTTGAAGGCGAGGTCTCTACGTCTCTTGTCGGCGTAACTCTTTTGTCTGGACTGGGCGGTCTTGAGGTGCTCACGAATCGTGTGAACCATCTCTTCTACTTCTCGTAGGATATCGGGTCCAAAAATCTGACTCTCTCCTACTTCCGACCAGTTCAAAGGGGTGCGACAGTTCCTTCCGTACATGAATTCAAATGGGGCCATTTGCAAACTGGCTTGATAACTGTTATTGTAGGAAAATTCTACAAATGGCAGAAAGTCTTCCCACTTGGATCCATATTCTAACACACATGCTCTCAGCATATCTTCGAGTATTTGATTTACTCGCTCCGTTTGTCCATCGGTCTGAGGGTGATACGCGGTGCTGAAATCTAGGCGGGTTCCTAAACCTTCTTGGACTTTCTTCCAGAATCTCGAGGTAAACTGAGTTCCTCGATCCGATACGATGTTCTTGGGAACTCCATGCAAACTAACTATTCTAGCGATGTACAACTCCGCTAGCTTCAAACTCTGATATGTGGTTTTAACGGGCAAGAAATGGGCGACTTTGGACAATCTGTCCACTATGACCTAGATAGAGTCATTTCCCCTACTAGAAGTAGGCAGTCCAGTGATAAAGTCCATTCCAATGGAATCCCATTTCCATTCCGGAATCTGCAAGGGTTGCAACAATCCAGTGGGTCTTTGATGTCCTGCCTTGACTCGCTGACAAATATCACACTTGGCGATATAGCTTCCGATTTCTCTCTTCATCTTATGCCACCAAAGTTGCTATTTTAAATCTTGATACATCTTAGTTCCTCCAGGATGGATAGAATAAATAGTATCATGAGCTTCCTTGAGAATAACTTCTTTCAACTCAGAATCTTCTGGTACACAAAGGCGTCCTTTGTACCAGAGAACTCCTTCTTCGTCTTCGGTGAATCCAGGTACTTTGCCTATACCGATACGACGCTTGATTCCGTCGATACTAGCATTTCCTTTCTACGCCTCTTTAATCTGACTGATCAAAGTGGGCTGGAGTTATATGCTAGCCAAAAATCCTTCACTCACTAATTCTATTCGAAAATCTTCCATCTCTTTGTGCAGGCTTGGTTGCTCCTTCAAAATTATGGAGTTCAAGCGGCACGGCAATCTGCTAAGGGCATCTGCTACCACGTTGGCTTTACCAGGGTGATAGTGAATGTCCAGATCGTAATCCTTGATTAGCTCAATCCATCTTCTCTGTCTCATATTCAGCTCCTTCTGAGTGAATATATATTTCAGACTCTTGTGATCCGTATAGATCTCACAACGGTTTCCCATCAGGTAATGCCTCCATGTCTTCAGGGCTAGAACTACGGCTGCGAGTTCGAGGTCATGGGTTGGGTAATTTTGTTCATGTTGCTTTAGTTGTCGAGATAGATAAGATATAACTTTGCCTTCTTGCATTAGCACACATCCGAGACCGATCTTGGATGCATCACAATACACATCGAAGGGCTTCGTGATATCTGGCATGATCAAGATTGGAGCTAAAATCAATCTCCTCTTGAGTTCTTGAAAACTCGCTTCACATTTGTCGGTCCATTCAAACTTCTTGTCTTTCTTCAGTAATTGGGTCATGGGTCTGGCGATACTCGAGAATCCTTCTACGAATTTGCGGTAATATCCCGCCAATCCGAGAAATGCACGAACTTGGGTTTGAGTGGTTGGGGCTTACCAATCTTCTACATCTTTCACTTTGGCGGGGTCAACGGCAATTCCTCCGGCTGATACAATGTGACCGAGGAATCCTACCTCCTGTAACCAGAATTCACATTTGCTAAACTTTGCATACAGCTGATGCTCTCTAAGGGTTCCAAGGATGGTCCTTAGGTGTAGCTCATGTTCTTCTTCTGATTTGGAATAAATCAGAATGTCATCGATGAAAACAACGACAAACTTATCCAGGAAGTCCATAAAAATCTTATTCATGAGATTCATGAAATAAGCGGGGGCATTGGTTAATCCAAAGGACATAACGGTATACTCGTACAATCCATATCTGGTGGTAAAGGCAGTCTTGGGAATATCCTCTGCCCGAATTTTGAGTTGATGATAGCCAGTCCTAAGATCAATCTTAGTAAACACTTTGGCACCGGTCAACTGATCAAACAAATCTTCTATCTTGGGCAAGGGGTACTTGTTCTTTATGGTGACGTCATTCAACTTCCTATAATCCGTACACAAACGGTTACCTCCATCCTTCTTGTCCACAAACAAGACAGGTGATCTCCATGGTGACGCACTTGGTTGAATCAATCCTATTTCCAGCATGGCATCCAGTTGCTTCTTCAGTTCTGCTAGCACTGACGGGTTCATACTATAGGGTCTCTGGGCTATGGGTCCGGTTCCGGGGATTAGTTCAATGATAAACTCGATATCCCGATCTGGGGGCATACCGGGCAAAACATCTGGAAATACATCGGGGTATTCACAGACTATCCGGACTTGGTCAATGGTAGGTTGGGCTATACCCTTGTTACACTTGAATTGGCGAGGTAAGGTTTCAGATATATGCTTGACTGATATTCCGTCTGTACTGGTCATGGTTATGGCTTTCTTGGCACAGTCAATTAATCCTTTATGTTTGGACATCCAATCCATTCCTATTCTACTTCCAAACCTTTAGTTCCAAGTACTATCAGATTAGCATACAAATCTATGCCATGGATTCGGATAGGGACGGCTTTGAAAATTTGCCTAGCCTTGGTGGTAGATCCGGGAATTTGAACGATCATAACATGCTTCAGTTTTGTTGGTTGAATTTTACTAGTGCATGCAAATTCTTCGGTTACAAATGAGTGCGATGTAGGGTTCGCAGCATAGAAAACAAAAATTTTCCTACGATGTGAACTATAAACCAAGATCTATCTACTAGATACAAACAACAGGCGGATGTATATCCGTAGAGAACATACCCTTAAAGACCAACAAAGCTTAACGAATTCAACTCGTGGTTGATGTAGACGATATCTTGTCGATCTCAAGATCGAGAGGAAGTCCTAGCGCCGCAAATCAGCAGCGCATCCGTGCTCGCACACACGTTCGAGGCACCGAGCAACCTCCGCCTCCTCGCTCCTGTGATGCAGCGGAAGCACAACTCTTTCTTGCCGAATAGCCACCGGGAACATGTATCTCACTAGTCCGAGACCATGGGGGATAAATTCTAGAGGGGGAGAGAGATCCTTCACGAGGAGGTGTGAGAGACAAGTGAGGAGGGGGGCTCCTTTTATAGGAGGAGGGGGGCACCCAAGGGGGTGGCCGCCGGCCATGGGGGCTGCCCCTCCCCTCCTTCATTCATGTGGGTGGACACTCCACTCACAAAATGCCCTTTAAAATCCCTCCACTCAAAAGTCCACTCAAATTCCCATTAAATTTCCACCAAATTTAATGCAAACTCTCATTAAATAAAACTCTTTTATTTTATTCAGAATTTTGTCAATTACTTTAATGACAAACATTCACAAATAACCCCTTGCTAGAATTCTATTTCACATGCATAACCACTTTATGCAATTTCACCCGAAAACCTGATTCAGTATCTAGTGAAATAAATTCCTGCGCTTGTTCATTCTTTCGGCATGAACTTTTGCTCCAATTGGATGTCGGTGTCTCTTAAGTGTGTAACCCTACGGTTCGTGAATAATGCGGACATGATCGAGACCCCTCTCGGATCAATAATCAGAAGCGGGATCTGGAGACCCATACTGACTCCCACACATTCAACGATGACTTTCTTGTGATCGTCGGAACTTTTTACGCTAGTATCTTAATCCCTTTGTTTCATGATATATTACATGTCCGAGATTCGATCATCGGTATCTCCATACCTAGTTTGATCTCGTTACCGACATGCACTCTTTTCTCGTTCCTGTGATATAACATTCTAGTGATAAAATCACTTGCTTGCAAGCTAATCAATGTGATATCACCGAGAGGGCCCAGAGTATATCTATTCGTCATCGGGATGAACAAATTCCACTCTCGATCCATGAGCCTCAACATAACACTTTATTAGTTCTGAATCCATCTTTATAATCACCCTGCTACGGTGTGACGTTTGATGTTATCAAGAAACTCTTCCGGTGTTAGTGATTGACATGATCTCATGGTCTAAGGATTAGGATCACTTCGTAAGTTGTTATAGCAATATAAACTCAATGACTTTGATCGTAATGCTATACTTCGGATGAATGTTCATCACACCATTACACTAATGTTGTGATCCCGTTATTAACAACATCCAATGTCCATGATCAGGAAACCTTGATCATCTTGTTAATCAACGAGATAGTTTATGAGAGAGGCATAACTAGGAACTTTCTGTTTGTTTATTAAACACACATGTATTAACGTTTCCGTATTAATACAATTATAGCATGCAAAATAAACATCTATCATATACTTGGAATACACATAATAAACACTTTATTATTGCCTCTCAGGGCATATTCCCTTTAGTCTCCCACTTGCACTAGAGACAATAATCTAGTTACATAGTGATAAATCTAACACCCATTGAGTTCTGGTGTTGATCATGTTTTGCTCTAGGGAGAGTTTTAGTCAACGGATCTGCTACATTGAGATCCGTATGTATTTTACAAATCTTTATATCTCCATCCTTGACATGCTCGCGGATGGAGTGAAACCGGCGCTTAATATGCTTGGAATGCTTGTGAGACCTTGGCTCTTTGGCATTGGCAATGGCACCATTGTTGTCACAATAGATCACCATTGGGTCCAACGCGTTTGCCACCACTCATAGTTCGGATATGAACTCCTTCATCCAAACTGCTTCCTGAGCCGCTTCTGAAGCAGCAACATATTCGGCCTCCGTTGTTGATCCCGCTACCACAGGTTGTTTGGAGCTCCTCCAACTAACCGCTCCGCCATTCATGAGAAATACGTATCCGGATTGAGACTTAGAGTCATCCGGATCGGTGTCAAAGCTAGCGTCGACATAACACTTAGCGACGAGCTCTTCTTCACCTCCGTATACAAGAAACATATCCTTAGTTCTTCGTAAGTACTTAAGGATATTCTTGACCGCTATCCAGTGTTCCGAACCTGGATCCGATTGGTACCTACTAGTCAAACTAATAGCATGTGTCACATCCGGTCTTGTACATAGCATGGCGTACATTATAGAGCCTATGGCTGAAGCATAGGGGACTTTGTCCATTATCTCTCTTTCTTCCGCCGAAGCCAGAATTTGAGTCTTACTCAATGTCTTGCCTTGCAACATAGGTAAGAACCCCTTCTTACTTCCGTCCATTTTAAACTTCTTTAAAATCTTATCAAGGTATGTACTTTGCGATAGCCCTATTAGGCGCCTAGATCTATCTCTATAGATCTTTATGCCTAATATGTATGACGCTTCACCTAGGTCCTTCATTGAAAATTTGCTGTTTAGATAACTTTTAACACTGTTAAAAAGATCTATATCATTTCCGATCAATAATATGTCATCCACATATAATATCAGAAATGCCACATTGCTCCCACTCACTTTCTTGTAAATACAAGCTTCTCCATAAGTTTGGACAAATCCAAACTCTTTGATCACCTCATCAAAGCGGAGATTCCAACTTCGTGATGCTTGCTTCAATCCATAGATGGATCGCTGAAGCTTGCACACCTTGTTAGCATCCTTAGGATCGACAAAACCCTTTGGTTGTATCATATACAACTCTTCTTCAATATTACCATTGAGAAACGTGGTTTTGACATCCATCTGCCATATCTCATAATCGAAATATGCAGCAATTGCTAACATAATCCTAACTGACTTTAGCATCGCTACGAGAGAGAAAGTCTCATCGTAGTCAACTCCTTGAATTTTTCGAAAGCCCTTTGCGACAAGTCGAGCTTTATAGACGGTCACATTACCATCAGCATCAGTTTTCTTTTTGAAAATCCATTTGTTCTCCACGGCCTTTCGGTCGTGAGGTAATTCCACCAAGTTCCAAACTTGATTTTCATACATAGATTCCATCTCGGATTTCATGGCTTCTAACCATTTGTTGGAATCCGGGCTCATCATCGCTTCTTCATACGTCGTAGGGTCATCATTTTCATCAACCATGAAATTCATGACAGGATTTCCGTACAGCTCGGGAGTTGCACGCGTCCTGTTTGACCTGCGAGGTTCGGTAGTACTCTCTTTCGGAGTTTCATGATCATTATCATTAGTTCCCTCTTCAAAAGGTGGAGCCAACTCCGGAACAACTTCCGGCGCTGCGCTACTTGCCATACTTTGAAGAGAAGGTTCCACAACCTCTTCGAGTTCTACCTTCCGACTACTCACACCTTTCGCGAGAAACTCTTTCTCTAGAAAGGATCCATTCTTGGCAACAAAAACCTTGCCCTCGGATCTGTGATAGAAGGAATACCCAATAGTTTCTTTAGGGTATCCTATGAAGTCGCATTTTTCCGCTTTGGGTTCGAGTTTATCCGGTTGAAGTTTCTTCACATAAACATCGCATCCCCAAACTTTAAGAAATGACAGCTTAGGTTTGTTTCCAAACCACAATTCATACGGTGTCTTTTCAACGGATTTAGATGGTGCCTGATTTAAAGTGAATGCAGCAGTTTCTAGTGCATAACCCCAAAATGACAACGGCAAGTCCGTTAGAGACATCATAGATCGAACCATATCTAATAAAGTACGATTACGACGTTCTGACACACCATTTCGCTGTGGTGTTCCGGCAGGTGTGAGTTGTGAAACAATTCCACACTCTTTCATGTGAGTGCTAAACTCGTAACTTAGATACTCACCTCCACGGTCGGACCGTAGAAATTTGATCTTTCTATTACGATGATTTTCCACTTCATTATGAAATTCCTTGAACTTTTCAAAGGTTTCAGACTTGTGTTTCATCAAGTAGATATAACCGTATCTACTCAAATCATCCGTGAAAGTAACAAAATAACGATATCCACCTCGCGCCGACACACTCATTGGACCACATACGTCAGAATGTATGATTTCCAATAAATCTGTCGCCCGTTCCATTGAACCGGAAAACGGCGTTCTAGTCATCTTGCCCATAAGGCATGGCTCACATGTATCAAATGATTCATCATCAAGTGATTCCAAAAGTCCATCCGAATGGAGCTTATTCATGCGTTTAACGCCAATATGACCTAGACGGCAGTGCCACATATATGCGGATATATCATCATTAAGTTTAATCCTTTTAGCATCAACATTATGAATATGTGTAACATTATCATCGAGATCTAATAGAAATAAACCATTCATCATCGGTGCATGACCATAAAAGATTTCATTCATATAAATGGAACAACCATTGTTCTCGGATTTAAATGAATAACCACTTCGCATCAAACACGATCCAGATACAATGTTCATGCTCAGTGCAGGCACCAGATAACATTTATTCAAGTTTATAACTAATCCTGACGGTAAGTGGAGAGGCAGCGTTCCGACGGCGATCACATCAACGCTTGATCCATTGCCGACACGCATCTTGACCTCACCCCTTGCTAGCGGTCGCTTGTTCCGCAGCCCCTGATTCGAGTTACAAATATTAGCAACTGAACCGGTATCAAATACCCAGGTTCTACTGCGAGCACTAGTCAAGTACTGTTGCCTACCAAAACCCACCGGCGAGCAGCGACGGGCAACACGGAGAGCCGGGAGGCTCCCAGGACTGCTGGTGGGCCCTAGTCCCTCGGGCAACGGCCCGCAAAACTCCGGCACACGTCCTGGATTGGTTCGAGGGCGTGCCACCTGACCTATACCTGGTCAGGAAGGTGAAAGATTGCTTCGATTGGTTTCCTGCATGGCAAATAAACACACGTAAAATTCAAGCCGTGACCGGCTCCCAGGTTTCCCTGCGAATCGGCTCCTAGAGCCGATTATCCCATGGTTCTGCATTAGATCTACGATAACATGGGGTTTTGCTTCATCAATACAAGTTAAAACGATCTACGACAGTTTAACGTTTTCACTACATAATTGGAACGTCCTACACGTAATTGAGCCTGGTAGATACAAAAGATAATAGAAAACTATCCCTAGAGAAGGCCTAAAAACCAACGTAAAGTCAATTCCCGGAACAACTCCTCTCGGATTGGTAAACCATATCTTATATACTACTGGATCGTTCAACCCGTTTGCAAGGCCTGATCATGTAGATATCAAACTAAACCTTGGAGAACAAGGCACAACTATAACAGATCAAATCGACTTAAATAAAGATCAAGCAAGGTGCCACCCTTACACCCGGGAAAAGGTGCAAAGGCGGCGAGATAACTAGAGGCAACATAACTAAACGATCATAGCAAAAAAGTACCGATGCTAGCCTAAACAAATCTATGATAATAGTGTTACTCGCCATCAATAAGGCTTCAGTACGAGTAACACCAAATAACGCATAAGTAGATACTGCCTAGATCGCAAGATGCGATCTAGGCAGCATGGCACTTACCCGAGAAAAACCCTAGAAACAAGGGGTGGCGATGCGCCGAGATTGTGTTTGTTGTGAACGTGATTGTCCTCCTTTTCTCAATAACCTTAGGTACATATTTATAGTCCGGAGACTTACTATCTTTGGAATAACTCTACAACTCTATCTCTTACCTAAATCGAAACGGAACCTATTACAATATAAGATACACGGGCAATTTAGCCCAAATCAACGCACGAGGCCGATTCAACAACACGTTGCATATACGTATCTTCTAAGCCCATCTTGATTGCGGCCCAACTCCTCCTTTGGCCAAAATATGGCGATAACACATGCCCCCCTGGTTTTGGCAATGATAATTCCAAAACCACTCTGTTTTTTTCCTTCTCCTCTTTTTTTTTTCTGTATCGGGTTACGCGTTGCCAGAATGCGTTGCAGAACAGAATCGTCACGCCACCCCCTCATCATGATGCCCTGTCTTCTCCACTTCTCCGCAGTGCATGATTTGACAATTTCGGCAGCACATTCTGGGAAACCGCTATAGCATTGAACCGCCTCCACTATTCCCCTTATTTAAATTCATTTAAGCAGTTTGCAGTCCCCATCTTCCTCCGGTAGCCAAAAAACCCTCTTCCTCCGCCGAAAAAACCCTCTTCCTCCGCCATGGCCTCCTCTTCTTCATCTGGCCTGTCCTCCCAAGCCTCCAACACAATGAGCGACCGGGAGCCGACGCCAGAGCACCCGCCGACGGCGGCGTACAACGCTCTCGCCCCACAATGGTGGGACGAGAGGGATTGGGATTTCGCCACCTGGTCGGAGGACGATGCGTCCCTGACTGACGGCGAGGAGGGCCTGCAGTTCCTCGTCGACGGGGAACTGGAGGCAAAGAGCAGCGACGACGCCTGGTCCTGGGACGGCGTCGAATCCTCCGACGAGAAGGAGGAGTCGGAGGAGGACACCTCCTCCGATGAGTATCCACCGGTGAAGCGCTTCCGCGCCGGGTCCAGCGAGGACACCGAAGACGACGACGAGGACGAGGAGGCCCCCGCTGGCATCTTCATCAGCAGCAGCGAAGACGACGCCGGCAGCAGCGCTGATGACAGCGAACAAGGCAACGGCGAAGACAGCGGCGACGACCTCGGCCTTTAGATTAGGAACTAGTAGTAGTAGTAGTAGCAGATTTCCTTTTGTAAGCAATCAGCTCCTTTTGTAAGCAATCAGCTCCACTGTAAATAATCGTCTTTTGAATGAACGAAGATTGCTTTTCCAACTCGAAGATTGCTTTTCCGACCCAATTTCGCCGATAGTCAAAATAGGTCGATGCTCCAAAAGCCGATAATACTGTATCGGCTTTCACCACACTGCGCTCATACAGTCAAACAAGTCAAATCTCAAAGAGCCGATGGTAAAGCATCGGCTTTCAAAAAACACGTTGACAAGGTCAATTTTGGTCGCGTATTTAAACAAATCTGAGCGGCCACTTTACAGTTTCAAACGGTAACCTGCGACCCTCTTCAAAAAGGGGCGACCCAAATCTCCAATTGCCCACCAACCAGATCGAGCTCACAGTCGACAATAACCCTCGATCCCCAACTACATAGATCCATCTCCGCCGGCAAACTAGATGGCGGAATCGTCCAGCACCAACCCAGAGGTCTCCGGTCTGAAGGTACGCCTACTCCTCGCAGTCTGAACGCGATGCTAGAATTGATGGCGAACACCTGAATTAATGTCTTATTCCACCATTAAATTTTCTAGGTTTCAGACATTCTGCTGCCGTATCCTTCTCTCCCAAATTCTCTCTGTCTTGGCCCTCGTACAGAATCTAGTCCTGCCCATCTGATTTCTTGCGAAGCAAACCGGATCCCCTTCGTAAGCCAAGACCTAGATTTAAACTCTTGGGCCGACTGCTTGCGAGCCTGGCCTAATCCCCCTGAACATTGGGTCTCTTGGTTCAGCAGGGTAGCTAGAGCTTACCAATCCCAATGGGAAACCACGGGAATAGCCGATGCCTTGCATCTGTCACTGTCTCCTCTTGAGAAACATGAGAATCTTCTAAAGACCATCGGCTACTTCTGGTCTGACGCTCTGAACTGCTTCATGTTCGGTCATGGCCCCATGTCACCAACCCTGTTAGACGTGGTGATGATTACCGGTCTGGATGTTACATCACCCAGCCCCTCTGCTTTTAAACTGACCAAAGTCCCCTACAAACTGTCTTCTAAAATAGACTGCACGAACTGGGGTGCCTACCTCCAACGCCATATGAAAACAAAGGGCCCTGTCACAGAGAAAGAACACACAGCCTTTCTCAACTTCTGGCTGGAACATTTCATATTCTGTGGCCCTTCCCTGGCTCCAACCAAGAACTACCTCTCATTAGCCCACGAACTGGCCAAAGGCACTCAACTTGGCATCGGCAAACTGTTCCTTGGAGAGGTCTATCGATATCTCCAGTTGATGTCTGTCAAGCTGTTCTCTGGCATAGCAGTCAAAACAGGTGGTCCTTGGTGGTTCATTCAGCTATGGGCTCAGCTGTATTTTCAAAACCACGTCCCAAACTTCCCCCTTTTGGCGAGTTGCACCTTTCCAGATGTCAAAGGGAAGCAGATCCGATGCACCAGCTATGGCCAAGCTTTGTATAGACTGCCAGGCAGTAAACTGACCCCTCAGGAAGCATCTAAATGGTTCAGCATTTTCTTTCAAGGCCTGGATAATCCCATCTTCTTTCCTTACACGGAAGAATCGGAACATTTTGAAAATCCACTCTCCTTCAGGCTAGACAATTTTGCCGATGACACTAGCACTCGGTAGCTCTTTTCCATCGTGATCCGTCCCTGTTTCCTTCCAGTTGGCATGAGTACATCCAACAGAATAATCAAGCCTGGGTATGAATTCTACCAGCCGGTCGTAGTGGCTCGGCAATTTGGCCTTGGACAAGTACCTCCCCATCTCTTTCTCCACCATCTTACGGAGAGCAGAGCTGACCTGCCTGATCCTCTCACCAGTCAAAGGTGTTACTCCTTCTTTGATGCTCTGACCATCCCTATTCCTAATGACCTCACCTTCGCCTCATCAACTGATGGCTTTGAAGACTGGTGGTCGATGTGGAAGACTCATGCCTTCAGGAGAGCTCTGGGACCGTTGCTGAAGCAGCTCGATGCTGACTATGACATCCCCGTGGAACAGGTACCACTACTTGTAAATTTTCTTGATGCAGCTCACAAATGATTCTTCTACTAACCCACTCTTTCTCTTTGCAGCAACAAGATGGCCCTGAACCTACGCACAGTGATGGCTCCCCCTTCGAGTTCTTTCCGCCGGCTCCTGTGGTTCTTTTCTGCAAAAACTCGCCACCTCTGAAAAAGGTCATAATGCAGAGCCAGCCGATCACACCACAATCGGCTTCCAAGAACCAAACAACTCCTAAATCAGCTGCCCCTCGAGTTCCAACTAAGACAAGAACGATGGTGAGGAAGGTAGCTGCCAGGAAGACCTCGAGGCGCCGGAGCCCTTCTCCAGAAAGCTCGCATGTAGGCTGATCCATGTCTTGGTCGATCCTTCTCATTCTTCCATTCTTGCAGACATGTTCGTGCTTACTGGTTCTCCTTTTTTACAGGCTTCCGTTGAAGACACCTCCAGCGAGGACACTCAGACCAATCGAGGAGAACTAGGCCCCACAGATTCTGAGAGGACCATCACACCGAGCCAGCCAGATTCACCACCATCGGCTTCCAGGAAAAGGTCGGTTCCTGAACCTACTGCCCCCCGAGCACCAGTCGAGGCGGGGCCAGCTGTGGGTCCCAAGAGAGCTCGCAAAGGACTACAAGCTTCTTCGTCGAGCCAGGAGGTTTCACAAATCATCACCCTTCATGCTCTTACCACTTACTCCTTTTTATCTGCCGATTCATCATCATTTACATCGGCTAAACACTTTCAATGCAGACGACTGACGTTTCTAGTGGGAAAGCTGGGGCAGTGCCGATGCCTTTAGCCAAGCCCGATTCAGCAATCCCCGAAGGTGCAGATGAAACGGCTACCACTTTTGCCAAGCCCCCAGCAACCACACACAAACCGATCGTCTCCTCGTCTGCTGTCCCCTCGATCTTAGGAGAGGTATGTTAGCTTTTTTCGGCTCATCCTTGCATGTTGGACGCATACTGACGCCTTTCCGGGCTGCCAGGGTTGTGATATTTCAGGCTTGCTGACGTTCGACCCTGAATCCATCGAACCAACTTCCTCTGTTGCCGATGATGAACCACGAGCCAGGGCTGTTCCACCTCAATTCCAATGTCTTAAAACCCTGCTGTCCTCCCCGATCGAAGAGTTGATCGAGGGTTCTGAGGAGGTGAAGAGCGTTCTTGCTGAAATAAAAGACCAACTCCCAGTAGCATTGCAGGTGAAGCTTTGGCCAGTTGTAACTCTGTCTTTCTACGGGTCAAGGGTGAAGTTAGCTCGTGAGAGGTCAGTCTGCGCCACGCCCAACTTCCACTGAAGGCCAATATCGCAGACAGATGTCAGCAGCTCAACGAGAAAAAGGCGTCTCTTGATGCCAAAACTGACACCTCTGTCAGTACCGCCGAGCTCGCATGCTTGAAAAGGGAGCTGGAAGATCTTGAAGAGAAGGTCCGGGCGACTAAACAGCTCATTCGCGACAAGGAAGAATCCATCGCCCGATCCCAAGACGAAGCAGAAAGCCTCAAGGCTCAACTGAAGACCGATCTGGCAGAAATACGTGCCCTGAACAAGCAGCTAGTGACGGGCAAGGATGAAGATGACGAAGCCGAGATCGCCGAGGTGGACCGTGTCCGTGCTGACGCCCTCCACGCCTTCGAGGCATTTCTTCAGTAGCTCGTTCATGTAAACTGGCATCTGCTTGTAACAGTTTGAACCTCTAGAGTCGATGGCTTTGCATCGGCTGTATGTTTTTTTTTATTGGCCGATTTCATGTATCGGCCCCCATATTTCAGTGTCCATCATCCCACATGCTTGGGAAATATTTCTTGAGGTGTTGCCCGTTGACAGCCACTGGGAATTTTACGCCATCCAGTTCCTCAAGCATGTACGCGTTTCCCCTTAAAACTTGATCGACCCTATATGGCCCGTGCCAATTTGGAGACCATTTACCATATGCTGCATCCTTAGTTCCCAATGGCAATACAACTTCCCATACCAGATCGCCAACGTGGAACTCCTTCGGTCTCACCTTTTTGTTATATGCACGAGCTACCTTGGCCTTGTTCTCTTTGATTTTCTCAAGCGACCACAGCCTAAGCTCAGTTAAATCCTCAACACTGTCACTCATCAGGGCCGCATATTCTTCAGTCGTTAGATCGTTCTGAAAGGTGACACGCCTCGATCCAGCCGTAATTTCCCAGGGCAATACGGCTTCTTGTCCATAGACTAGATGGTATGGCGAGGTTTTTATTGCTCCATGACATGACATGCGATAAGCCCATAACGCCTCTGACAAAACCTCGTGCCAACGCCTAGGGTGCTCATCGATCTTCCTCTTGATCATCTTGATAAGGCTCTGGTTGGACGCTTCAGCTTGCCCATTTGCTTGAGCATAATACGGAGATGATCGGATCAGCTTAATTCCCGTGTCCTCACAGAACTCTCTAAACTCGTAAGAAGTGAAGACCGAACCTCCATCGGTCGTGATCGTTTGGGGGATCCCGAATCTATGGATGACATGTTCTTTCACAAAATTAGTAACATCCTTTGAGTTTACTGACTTCATCGGGACAGCCTCCACCCATTTAGTGAAATAATCAGTAATGGCCAAAATCCACATGTGGCCTTTGCTTGATGGAGGATTGATCTTGCCAATCATATCCATGCCCCAACCTCGGAATGGCCAAGGTTTGATGATGGGGTTCATTGCTGACGCGGGCACCATCTGAATTTTTCCAAATTTCTGACATGCTTGACACCCTTTGTAGTACTTAAAACAGTCCTCAAGCATGGTGGGCCAATAAAACCCTGATCGCCTGATCAACCATTTCATCTTGTGAGCCGATTGGTGAGTTCCACAGGCGCCTTCGTGTACCTCGTGCAGGAGCCGATTGGCCTCGGTTGGCCCTAGACATTTGAGCAACAACCCTTCCAGGGTCCTGTAGAACATGTCGTCCCCGATAAGCACGTACTTCATGGCCTTGTACCTTATCCGTTTAGGTGCCCCCCGAGCCGAATCTTTCAAGTAATTGAAGATATCGGCTCTCCAGTCGTCCGTCTCCAGGAACTGAACTTGAACATCAGTTCCCTCTGCTACGTCCTTGTAGCCTGAAGCCATTTGTGCGAGATCATTTGCCTCTGTATTCTGCGATCGCGGGATCCAGTTAAAGTTTTTGTACCGGAACTGTGCCATGAGCTCGCGGCATTGCAACCATAATGGGAAGAGAGACTCGCTCTCACACTTGTATTCCTCAGTGAGCTGGGAAATCACCAATTTGGAGTCTCCAAAAATTTCCACTGCTTCTGCTCCAGCTTCGATGAGCAACTCCATTCCCTTGCGTATCGCCTCATACTCAGCTACGTTGTTGGTGCGAGGGGCAGATAACCTGATGGAGAAGGAAAATGTTGCCCCCCGGGGCGACACGAGTAGCATGCCGATGCCGCACCCATCGTCACAAACCGATCCATCGAAAAACATAGCCCACGCTCGTATAGACAGTGCTGCTATATTAGTGTTGATCCTTTCAGCGATAAGGTCGGCCAATGCCTGTCCCTTTACTGCTTTCGTGGGTTGATACCGGATGTCAAACTCCGATAATGCAAACATCCATTTGCCCAGTCGGCGTTTCAACATAGGAGCCGACAGCATGTGCTTTATGACATCTGATTTGCATATGATGACAATCTCTGCTGATAGCAAAATGTGGCGCAGCTTGGTGCAGGTGAAAAACAGGCAGAGGCACAACTTGTCGACCTCAGGATACCTTGTCTCTGCATCCAGCATCCTTCTGCTGATGTAAAATACAACTCGCTCCAGCCCATCATAAACTTGCACCACCACCGAGGCGATGGACGTGTCAGCTACTGATAAGTAAATGTAGAATGGCCTATCCGGCTGGGGCGGAACCAATACTGGCGGCTTCGTCAGATATTCTTTGATCTCGTCAAAGGCTCGTTGTTGTTCTGCCCCCCAGCTGAACTCCTCGTCAGATTTAATCTTTACCAGTCCCATGAACGGCTCTATTCTTCCTGACAGATTGGAGATGAATCTTCTGACGAAGTTGATCTTGCCGATGAGAGACTGCAGTTCTTTCTTCGTGGTAGGTGGCTTCATTGTTCGCACTGCCTCCTGACTTTTCAGGCCGATCTCAATTCCGCGTTCATGGACCAAGAACCCCAAGAACTGACCGGCCGTCACCCCAAAGGCACACTTTTTTGGATTCATCCGTAGCCCGAATTTTCTTGTTCGTTCCAGGACGCGTTGCAGATCGTCCAAGTGTCCTTGTACTGAAGCAGACTTGACCACCACGTCATCGATGTAAATTTCCACCAGCTTGCCGATCAGATCATGGAAAATGTAATTCATGGCTCTTTGGTATGTGGCGCCGGCATTCTTCAGTCCAAATGTCATGACTACATATTCAAACAACCCCACCGAACCTGGGACTCTGAACGCAGTCTTATGTATGTCTTCTGGAGCCATAAAAATTTGGTTGTAACCGGCATTGCCATCCATGGAGCTCAAGATCTTATGACCAGCCGCTGCGTTGATTAACGTTTCTGCCACCGGCATCGGATACTCATCCTTTGGAGTAGCTCTATTGAGATCCCGAAAATCTATGGCAACACGCCAGCGGCCATCCTTTTTCTCTACAGGTACGATACTAGAAATCCACTCAGCATACCTGCATGGCCTGATTAACTTGGCTGTCAACATTTTCTCGACCTCTTTCTTGACTTCTGCCAAAATTTCGGCCTTCATCTGTCGTGCTCGCTGCTAGAATGGCCGAAATCCTTTTTTAAGCGGGAGTCGATGCTCAATGATGCTCCTGTCTAATCCAGGCATCTCTGTATAGTCCCAGGCGAAGCAGTCTGGATATTCTTTCAACAGAGCTATCATCGGGCCCCGCAGACTCGGATCTAACTTCTTGCTGATAAATGTTGGTCGTGGCTTATCCCCAGGACCGATGTCGATTTCCTCTAGTTCATCAGCGGATGTAAACCCATACCCTAGCTTTCCGTCACCTGTTAAATCGATGCTAAACACAGGGCAAACAGTAGGTGAGGATAACAAAAATAATTTGGGCCGATTGCCTGAATCGTCCCCCTTTTTGATTGCATTAGTCAAGGACGGTTTACACCTTATTTGTGTTTTACAATGGCAGGGAATCTCCCTGCTACGACTACATGATCTGCTTGTCGTAAGATTGCTGCTTTTTGTTTTTTGTGACCAATCACAGGGATCGGCCGTACCACGTACGATCGTGGACTTTGCTACTCTGTCAGGCCAGTGGATAAGACCAGCCTCACCCCGTTTTTTGTAGCTTCAATGCGCTCACAGCCGTCTAGACTGATTCCAGAGATTGGCTCTTGGTCTTCTGCTTCCCAGATGTTCATGCCAGCTATGGATATCTCGATAGAATCATCTGCATGAATGACCTCCACCTCATCTCCATCCCACTGTATTAGGCACTGGTGCATCATGGATGGAATGCAGCAGTTAGCATGGATCCAATCTCTCCCTAGCAAGACAGCGTAGGTGCTTTTGCTGTCCACGACGAAGAATGACTTAGGGATGGTTTTTCTGCCCACGGTCAGATCCACATTCAGTACGCCTTGCGTTTCTGAAGTTTGGCCGTTGAAGTCGCTTAACGTGACGTTGGTTTTGATCAGATCTGCAGTGGAGCGTCCCAAACGCCGTAGCATGGAGTATGGCATTATATTGACTGCCGCTCCGGTGTCCACCAACATCTTGCTGACAGGCTGCCCATTGATGTAACCTCGTAGGTACAGGGCTTTCAGATGTTTGTAGCCCTTCTCACGTGGCTTCTCAAAGATAACCGGCCGTGGGCCGCAGTCAAACTGTGCCACTGGTAGCTCGTTGGTTCTTGGCGCGCAGAACTCTGACGGAAGTATGAATACCATGTTTGTGCCAGCCGATGTCTTGGCATCGGCTTTTACCGGTTTGGGGCGCCACTCTTTCTTTTTCGGGCGATCTTCCGTTTCCAAGGTCTGCCGAATCTTAACGGCCAGATCGGGCCGTGCTTTCTTTAAGGCGTGGAGATACTGCGCTTCGGCTTCCTCCAAGTTACGCAGCCGCTGCACTCTACGCTTTTGGGTGTGTCTGAGTCCGTCGGGACACCACCTTGGACGGTGATATCTGTCTTTTTCTTTGTCATCCATTGGCTCCTCGAGATCTTTTGCTCGAGCGGACTCCCTGTATCGGCTCTGAGGTGGGAGAGGCCCTAGACGCTTGAACACTGACACTGGCCCCGTGTCCTCCTTCTGCTGTCCACATTCTGGGCAGTTATCGATTATAGGAAATCAGCTCATTCCCGCATCCCAGCAATACTTGAAGAAAGGACAATCCCAATGTTTGTCCGCGCCTTCCTTTTCTTTTAACGGTCCCCTAGCGAGGTGCTCATTTCCTTCATTGTCTCCATCGCGCCGGCGACGTCGGTCATACTGACGCTCATACTTGTTAAGGAGATGCGTGGAATGTGGCTTCTGATATCGCACGCTCCTCACCTGTTCCTCAGTTAAATACCGCCTGTCATCGTAGCTGGGCCGGTCGCGTGGACCAGCCTCCTCTCTTTCTTTGCCCCGAGAGTGACCGTCTTCCTCCTTATATGCGCCACGGTGGTACACAGGTCCTGCCATATTAACATCGAACGAGAAATCCAACTGACGCCTTGTGGACTGGCTGTGTTCTACCATGTTGACGCCGGGAAACGGGTTGGTGTCTACTTTCATGGCGAATTGCCCCAGGATCAGACGGCCCTGCTCTATAGCCGTTTGGATCTGGCGACGTAGCTCTTTGCAGTCATTGGTGGTGTGGGTGAACGAGTGATGCCACTTGCAGTATGGTCTTCCGTTCATCTCTTGAGCCGTAGGGATTTTGTGGCCTTCGGGTAACTTCAGCTGCTTTTCTTTCAGCAGTAAATCGAATATCTGCTCAGCCTTGCTCACATCGAAGTCGAACCCTTTTGCAGGCCCTTGCTGTTTCACCCATTTGCAGGATACAGAATCTGCCCCCCGAGCCCATTCAGCCACGGCCACCTCCTGGTCTTGCGTAGGATCTTCTTCTTCTGTATCGACCAGGCCTATCA
This sequence comes from Avena atlantica, assembly GCA_910589765.1. Lineage (NCBI taxonomy): Eukaryota > Viridiplantae > Streptophyta > Magnoliopsida > Poales > Poaceae > Avena > Avena atlantica. The sequence continues at coordinate 321,142,058 of OU342738.1, forward strand.
GACGTTTGAACTTGTCTTGGTACAACTCAGGGTGGCGTTGTTCATACATCGTCAGTTTCTGGGCCATGTGCGCCAATGAGTTGTACTCTACTTGGAAAGCCAGATCCTTGATAGGTGCTGAGAGACCCAACGCTGCCAGCTCGACTGCTTCTTTTTCAGTTAACCGAGCTGAGTAACATCGGTTCTTGACAGTCCTGAAGCGCTGGATGTACTCGGCTACAGTTTCTCCCCGCTTTTGCCGCACCTGTGCCAGGTCTGCAATGCCAGCCTCGGTAGCCTCTGAATGAATGTGGAACTGCTCTTCCAGTTGCTTCCAGGTCTGGATCGAATCAGGTGGCAGCGAGGTGTACCACCCAAAAGCTGGTCCTGTCAGAGATTGCGCAAAGAATCTTACGCGCAACTGATCCGATGCTGAAATCATGCCTAACTGTGCCAGGTATCGGCTCACGTGCTCGATCGAGCTCGACCCTTCTGACCCGCTAAACCTTGAGAACTCAGGGAGCCGATACTTGGGTGGCAGCGGAATCAGGTCAAACTCGTTGGGGTACGGCTTTGAATAGCCGATTGTCCTTCTCTTCGGCACGAAGCCGAACTGGTCTCTCAAGATGGTACGGATTTGCTCCACTGTTTGGGCTGCAGGGGCTAGATTCTCATGACTCGTTCCAGTGGCATACTTGGCTAGCCACGCCTGTTTGTCGGCGTCCATCCCAGACATCGCTGCTCCAGAAACGCCTGCTCCTGAAACCCCTGCTCCAGGAACTCCTGCCGCAGAAATCCCTGCGGTCACAATCTGGTTGGTGCGTGTCAGGTTATTGCAGTCCGGAACGTAGGTGCACACATATCCATGTGGGATTTCTTTAGGTGGCTCAAACAGGAACTGGCAATCGCCTGGGTCGCCTCCGACCTTGTAGACGACATACGCCGCTGCCCCTGGTGGCTCCGGAGCTGCAAGTGTGAATGGCAGCGGTGGTCTGGCCTGGAGCGGTCTTTCTCCCTGGTGAGTCCCCAGAGTAGGCCCCGACGGAGAGTACTGATGTTTCATGATCTCCTGAACTACGCGAACTGCAATCCGCTCGAAAGCGTTCACCAGGCTCTCAGAATGGCGGTGAAGAGAATGAGCCACCATGTAGTTGACTTCCTGTCGCAGAGCTCTGGTGCGCTCCTCTGAAGGAACAGACAGATCCACCTCGTCAAGAGCGCCTTCTGGTGAGAACCCTTTCCACCTGATGCCATGCTTACGAGTCCTCTCAAAAGAGCCGATGAGATCGGCTTCGAAGAGAGCTTTGATGTCATCATACTTTGCCTTGTGCTCCTCAGGCAAATCGTCGTATGTGACCGGTCTGTTCTCCATCGCAGCGTCGGATGTTGATGTAGACGTTGTTGAAGGTCCCACCGGGCGTGCCAGAATGTGTTGCCTACCAAAACCCACCGGCGAGCAGCGACGGGCAACACGGAGAGCCGGGAGGCTCCCAGGACTGCTGGTGGGCCCTGGTCCCTCGGGCAATGGCCCGCAAAACTCCGGCACACGTCCTGGATTGGTTCGAGGGCGTGCCACCTGACCTATACCTGGTCAGGAAGGTGAAAGATTGCTTCGATTGGTTTCCTGCATGGCAAATAAACACACGTAAAATTCAAGCCGTGACCGGCTCCCAGGTTTCCCTGCGAATCGGCTCCTAGAGCCGATTATCCCATGGTTCTGCATTAGATCTACGATAACATGGGGTTTTGCTTCATCAATACAAGTTAAATCGATCTACGACAGTTTAACGTTTTCACTACATAATTGGAACGTCCTACACGTAATTGAGCCTGGTAGATACAAAAGATAATAGAAAACTAACCCTAGAGAAGGCCTAAAAACCAACGTAAAGTCAATTCCCGGAACAACTCCTCTCGGATTGGTAAACCATATCTTATATACTACTGGATCGTTCAACCCGTTTGCAAGGCCTGATCATGTAGATATCAAACTAAACCTTGGAGAACAAGGCACAACTATAACAGATCAAATCGACTTAAATAAAGATCAAGCAAGGTGCCACCCTTACACCCGGGAAAAGGTGCAAAGGCGGCGAGATAACTAGAGGCAGCATAACTAAACGATCATAGCAAAAAAGTACCGATGCTAGCCTAAACAAATCTATGATAATAGTGTTACTCGCCATCAACAAGGCTTCAGTACGAGTAACACCAAATAACGCATAAGTAGATACTGCCTAGATCGCAAGATGCGATCTAGGCAACATGGCACTTACCCGAGAAAAACCCTAGAAACAAGGGGTGGCGATGCGCCGAGATTGTGTTTGTTGTGAACGTGATTGTCCTCCTTTTCTCAATAACCTTAGGTACATATTTATAGTCCGGAGACTTTCTATCTTTGGAATAACTCTACAACTCTATCTCTTACCTAAATCGAAATGGAACCTATTACAATATAAGATACACGGGCAATTTAGCCCAAATCAACGCACGAGGCCGATTCAACAACACGTTGCATATACGTATCTTCTAAGCCCATCTTGATTGCGGCCCAACTCCTCCTTTGGCCAAAATATGGCGATAACAAGTACACATCAATCACATGTATATCATATATACCTTTGTTTGCCTTGCCGGCCTTCTTGTCTGCCAGATACTTGGGGCAGTTGCGCTTCCAGTGGCCAGTCCCCTTACAATAGTAGCACTCGGAATCAGACTTAGCTCCAACTCGGGGTTTCTTTTCAGGCGCGGCAACAGGCTTGTCGCCCTTACTTCCCTTCCGTTTTCCCTTCTTGTCTTTCTTGAAACCAGTGTTCCTATTGATCATCAACACTTGATGTTCCTTTTTGATCTCCACTTCTGCAGTTTTAAGCATTGACAGAAGCTCAGGGAGAGACTTCTTCATGCCTTGCATATTATAGTTCATCACAAAGCTCTTATAGCTAGGTGGCAGAGACTGCAGAACACGATGGATGCCTAAGTCAATGGGAATCGATATTCCCAAGGACACAAGCTTATCGGCATAACCCGACATCTTGAGTACATGCTCACTAACGGAGCTGTGCTCTTCCATCATGCAGCTAAAGAAATTTTCTGAAGCGTTGTAGCTCTCTACAGCAGCATGTGTGTCGAAAATCATTTTCAACTCACCCATTGTATCAAATGCATTGCCGTTTTCGAAACGCTTTCGAAGTTCCGGCTCTAGCCCATACAATATGCCGCAATGAACTAAGTTGTGGTCCTCCTGACGAGTCTGATAGACATTCTTCTCCTCGTCAGGGGCATCATCTAAAGGTGGGGGGCCTAACGGCGCTTCTAACACATATTGATTTTGTGCAGCAGAGAGGAGAATCCTCAAATTCATGGCCCATTCGGTAAAGTTGCTACCGTTCGTTGCTAGTTTCTCTTTCTCCATGAACACATTGAAATTAAAAGCAGGTGGTGCCATCCACAACCGAATTTGCAAAGTTTAGACTAAGTGTATGATAGATTGAGTTCAACTAATCTATATTACGAATGAACTCCCACTCAAAAACGACATCCCTCATGCCTTTTTGGTGATTACATGAACCAAATCCACTACACCAAGTCCGATCATCACGTGAGTCGGTATAGCTTCAAAGGCGAGCATCAAATGGGCATCATATCAACTATATGACTCATGCTTAACCTTTCGGTCCGTGTTCCGAGGCCATGTCTGTACATGCTAGGCTCGCCAAGTTAGAACCTTAGTATTCGCGTGTCTAACTGTTTTACACCCGAAATATGGTCGTGGATCCAAGAACACCCGATCATCACGTGATGTCTTGGAGCGACGAAAACATAATCGGTGCATACTAAAGGAAGAACACATTCTTATCTTGATATTTAAATGAGGGATCATCTTATTATGCTAACAAAGCGCTAAACAAGCAATATAAGATGCTATCAAACATCATATGTTTATTAGTGAAATTATATGGTTCCCGCAGATGATCTCTATCATGTGCATCGTGGTATGATCACTATCATACCTATATGTGTAAATCCAAGGTCTATGGATTTTACACGCTATGTGTGTTGTAAGAGTATCATCTCATACTTCTACTTACAACACTACCATATCATAACACTAGCCCAGCAACAATCTAAACTAGACGCCTCTAATTTATCCATTGCAAGTTTTACGTGGCTTAGGGCTTTCGAGATAGAACCGTTCTTACCTACGACATAAACCACAACGAGGATAATCAAATTGTTGACAACTTGCTTGCAAAATAGATATTGACTATAGTAGGAGAGACAGACACCCGCTAGCCACTTATGCAAACTAGTTGCATGTCAAGCGTCGAACAGGTCTCATGTGCGAGGACATGTAAAGTTTGTCCGGGCCGCTTCATCCCACTATGCCACCAATATCCAAAATTACAGCAAAGGAGCAACAACATGATCATCATCGCCCACATACTCATATGTGTACTACCCGTGTAAAGTATCTACGCATAGATCCGGCTCTGATACCACTGTAGGGTTCGTAGCATAGAAAACAAAAAATTTCCTACGATGTGAACTATAAACCAAGATCTATCTATTAGATACAAACAACGGGCGGATGTATATCCGTAGAGAACATACCCTTGAAGACTGACAAAGATTAACGAGTTCAACTCGTGGTTGATGTAGACGATCTCTTGCCGATCTCAAGATCGAGAGGAAGTCCTAGCGACGCAAATCAGCAGCGTATCCGTGCTCGCACACACATTCGAGGCACCGAGCAACCTCCGCCTCCTCGCTCTAGTGATGCAGCGGAAGCACAACTCTTTCTTGCCGAATAGCCACTGGGAACATGTATCTCGCTAGTCCGAGACCATGGGGGATAAATTCTAGAGGGGGAGAGAGATCCTTCACGAGGAGGTGTGAGAGACAAGTGAGGAGGGGGCTCCTTTTATAGGAGGAGGGGGGGCACCCAAGGGGGTGGCCGCCGGCCATGGGGGCTGCCCCCTCCCCTCCTTCATTCATGTGGGTGGACACTCCACTCACAAAATGCCCTTTAAAATCCCTCCACTCAAAAGTCCACTCAAATTCCCATTAAATTTCCACCAAATTTAATGCAAACTCTCATTAAATAAAACTCTTTTATTTTATTCAGAATTTTGTCAATTACTTTAATGACAAACATTCACAAATAACCCCTTGCTAGAATTCTATTTCACATGCATAACCACTTTATGCAATTTCACCCGAAAACCTGTTTCGGTATCTAGTGAAATAAATTCCTGCGCTTGTTCATTCTTTCGGCATGAAACATTTGCTCCAATTGGATGTCGGTGTCTCTTAAGTGTGTCACCCTACGGTTCGTGAATAATGCGGACATGATCGAGACCCCTCTCGGATCAATAATCAGAAGCGGGATCTGGAGACCCATACTGACTCCCACACATTCAACGATGACTTTCTTGTGATCGTCGGAACTTTTTACGCTAGTATCTTAATCCCTTTGTTTCACGATATATTACATGTCCGAGATTCGATCATCGGTATCTCCATACCTAGTTTGATCTCGTTACCGACATGCACTCTTTTCTCGTTCCTGTGATATAACATTCTAGTGATCAAATCACTTGCTTGCAAGCTAATCAATGTGATATCACCGAGAGGGCCCAGAGTATATCTATCCATCATCGGGATGAACAAATTCCACTCTCAATCCATGAGCCTCAACATAACTCTTTATTAGTTCTGAATCCATCTTTATAATCACCCTGTTACGGTGTGACGTTTGATGTTATCAAGAAACTCTTCCGGTGTTAGTGATTGACATGATCTCATGGTATAAGGATTAGGATCACTTTGTAAGTTGTTATAGCAATATAAACTCAATGACTTTGATCGTAATGCTATACTTCGGATGAATGTTCATCACACCATTACACTAATGTTGTGATCCCGTTATTAACAACATCCAATGTCCATGATCAGGAAACCTTGATCATCTTGTTAATCAACGAGCTAGTTTATGAGAGAGGCATAACTAGGAACTTTCTGTTTGTTTATTAAACACACATGTATTAACGTTTCCGTATTAATACAATTATAGCATGCAAAATAAACATCTATCATATACTTGGAATACACATAATAAACACTTTATTATTGCCTCTCAGGGCATATTCCCTTCATGCGATGCACCAGAATCAAACAACACTCGTGCAAGTACTGAATTAATAGAAAACATACCCAGCACGACGTCTGGCGCTTCCTGTGCTTCTTCAGCATGCATGAGAAAAAGACGGCCATTGCGGTTGAGTGAATTCCCTGGGGCAAATCTCCTTCCTGGCTGAACACGGCGCTGCTGCTGAGCTGGGGCGTTGGCATTGGGTGCTGCGACATTCTTCTTGTTGGGGCACTCGTTGGAATAGTGGCCTTTATTTCCACAGTCATAACAAGTCACTTGCGACTTGTCCTTTGCTGCTACAGGCACAACATTGCTTCCAGTCCTTGGGGCAGTGTTGGTGTTGGCGGTAGCATGTTGTTGTTGAACTTGGGTGGGGCATGGTTGAAATTGCTAGAGTTGCCGGGGTTGTTGTGATTTCCTCCGAGTCTAGGGTTTCCACGGTTGGGATAGGTCGGACGGTTCATCGGGGGTCTGTTGGTTCTTGGGGCAAATCCTGGAGATGGGTTAGGGCGATACTTTGGGGTCTGATGGGTTCCTGGCTGATGCATCATACGACGCTTGCGGTTCTCATTGGCTTGGTTGATCTTTCCTTCCATCTGGATAGCAGAGTCGATAAGGGCTTAAATATCCGCAAAGGGGATATTGACTAATACCGTCTGCATCTCATCGTGCAGACCATTCAGGAATCTTTCTTTCTTCTTGGCTTCGGTGTCGATCTCATCCGGGGCATACCTAGCTAATGACAAGAATTTGTCACGGTATTCCACTACAGTCATCCGTCCTTACTTCAGCTCTCTGAACTCGTCTCTCATCCTCTTGATCAAACCTGGTGGCACATGGGTTCTGCTAAACTTGACCTTGAATTCCTCCTAGGTCATCATCTGGCCTCCGGTCATTGCGCGAACACTGTTCCACCATGCTCTGGCATCTCCGGCTAGATAGTGGGTGGCGAACAAAACTTTCTCATTAGCTTCCACTCCGGCGACTTCTAGGTTATTTTCCATGGTTTGCAACCAATCATCGGCGTCTAGGGGTTCTTCCGACTTAGTGAAAACAGGTGGGTTGGTATTCTGGAAATTCTTGAGTTTAGATCCATGGTTGTCCTGATTTCCGTGGCCTTGGTTGTTATGGGCTAGCTGGGCTATCTGCTGCAGGGTGGCTAGGTTGGCTTGACGTTCCGCTCTTCCAGCTTCGCGGTCCGAAGTCAACATTTGCAGAATCTGCAACATCGGGTCCGGGGATGAACCACTTCCTCCACGTGGCATCTGAAGATTGAGATAGATCATGAGAAAAGAGGGAAATTTCTAAGGTTCAGGGTCCTTGAAAAGTTTTTAAAGTTTGACTCAGATTTTTCTAGCAACTTGCTTTTTCATTCATTCATTCATTCATTCATTCATTCATTCATTCATTCATTCATTCATTCATTCATTCATTCATTCATTCATTCATTCATAGCACACGATACAACACACACCACAACAAAGAAAAGCAGATGGTTTTAAGAACCATTCTGAAAACTACGATACAGTGGGACCGAATACTACTCACTACGCTAGTGCTCAAGTGCTACTACTCCTCGGAATATGTGGCTTCATCATCCTCATCATCATTGATGAAGGCGAAATCATCCTCATAGGTGAAGAAATCCATGGCCTGATCCTCCAGAAAATCATCATCATCGCTGAGATAGGAGTAGGGGTCTCCACGAAGATCCTCTCCGGCATTCTCCCTTTCCTCTAACTGCATGTCTCTCTCGTGGATGGTCTCCTCCAAAGCTGAGATACGATGGCAAAGACGGGAAATGATACGCTCCTTCTTGTCGAGCTGACGACAGCGAGACTTGCGATCCTTTGCTAACATGGCGATGGTCTGATCCTTCATCTTGATGATGGCAGACTTGTGGTTGGAGTAGTCACGACAGTTATCCAACTCCTGCTGACGATCGTACATCATGAAGCTAAGGTGGTCCAATTGAGTCTTCAGTTCAGGGTGGTATGGTGCTTCCAGTGGTTGTCCATTTGCATCACGCCTCGGGCAAAACTCAAAGCGAGTACCCTTGATCTGATTGATGCTCTTCCCACACAGACGGGAAAGAGCTTCCTGCATGGCCCTGGCAAGTCCATCGAGCCAGTTGTTCTCTCTTAAGGTAAACTGAATTCCTTTCGATGTGGGAGGTTCAATATTTCCTCAGAGACTTGCAACAATTAGCCACTGCAGATCTTCTCCTCCTTGATCATTGAGCTGAGCTCCGAAGAACTCGGGGTGCGGACGCTCCAGAAGTTCCGAAAGCTGATCCAAATCCCTCTCAAAGATAAGGTCTCCTCCATTCCCCAACTGATAAAACTTGTTGTACTTCACGTCCATCTATAAGAATATATGATGAGTAAGTTAGTAGAGTGATTAAGTGTGTCAATATTTTATGTATATTGCAAGAGTTTTTGAGGAACATGAATTTTCATGAAAGAATCAAAGGGTTGAATAAGAATAAGTTTTAGGTAAATATTTGTTTTCTTTGGTTTTGAAACTAAGTTTTTGATTCAACGTCCAATCTAACTAGGGTCTCCTATGGTCAGGATGGCTCTGATACTAACTTGTCAACACTCGGATTTTTAATCCCAGATGCCTGTTATGCCATACATCGCAATCCCAGGATTACCATTTTTGCGAGACATAACGGAATTGGATACCACAGTACATCATCCATTACAAACCGTACATAAGTTCTTACACAAATAGGGATCTCATGATCCAGTTCTTAATACAACTTCAAGCAGCGGAATACGTAATAATAACGGTAGCGTAGGGGAAGCTCCATCTTCGGGGTTCACAGGCAATGCTGACGATGGGAGATGATCCTAGTTGTCATAACCTTCCTAGGGTCCATCCTCCAGGTACTCCTCTTCATAGTCTGGCCACGGGAATAGCCAGGGACAAAGCCATGAGTACTCTTTAAGTACTCGCAAACTAATACTAACAAGTGAAAGGGTTTTTTTTGTAATAGGACACTAAGCTCTAGGGTTGTTTTGCAAAAAGCCAGATTTATCTCTACTAAGTTAAGAAGTAAGAGAGCTAATTAAAGTTTATAACACCTAAGTGGGAACTTGTATCTCATGCCACAACCCTGTTGTGGTCAAGTCAAAGTCTTAGTTTATTTCACAAGTCTTTTGAAAACATCTGACGGGGGAACAGTATGGCCACTCCAACTGTCCATAACCGCGGACGCGGCTATTCGAATAGTTTGACACTCTGTAGAGATTGTACACTTTCACCACAACATCCGATACATCCGTCAGGAACAAATCCTGAATTCACCATACTCAGTATGCGGATAATCAATCCTAACCTTTCAATTACACGCCCTAGTATAAGCACCTCTCCTATGAGTTTGGCCTCCCAACCATGACCAATTGTCATATTGGGTACTGCACAGGTGGACAATCTTCACAAGGTAGCCTCAGCTCAAACCTTGGCCGTGAGGGAACTAATACTAAGGTATATAAGTTTCCAGTCAAGCCCTACCCAATCTTCGGGTATTGTGGTTGTACGATAAAATTGGAATGGTATCGCATCTAGACAACCATCAGTTTTATAAAGGGCTAAGGCTCATGCCTCATCATTTTCATCACCAAAATCATCAAGTGTTCGGAAACACATGTCCAAAACATTTCAATAGAATGATCCATCATTCCAAGGTTTTCGTAACCATTTTTCCACCAAGTATTCCCATCTAAAGTTGATCAAGTTTTATGCTTAGCACTAGCATCTACAAGTGGGGGTAAGCACTAATGAGGGGTGGTACACTAGTGGAGTTTAACTAAGTTTAATCTTATGCCTTAGGATGACATCAAGATTATCTAGCTTAGGCCAAGTTTTATGCTCTTTATACAACCTTCAATTATCTTTCTAAATCTACAATTTACTTTAGGAAGCTCTAAGCACTAGCTTTGATAAAGAACTAAAGTAATAAAGCTTGTAAGTAAAACTAGGCTTGGTTTACCAAGTGGATAGGATCATCTATGCTTAAGGCATATAGTTGGCATGGTGACAAGCAAGTATTGGCTTGCATAGGTAAAGTGGTCTTGCAAGTGTTAGCTTGCACATTCAACTAGTAGTATTAGGCTTGCACAGTATCAGTATAAGCCTGCCTTGTGCAGAGCAGTGGTTGAAGTTCTCCTCGGCTTCTTCTTCGTAGAATTCTCCTTCCTCCTCGTATCCTTGGTCGGAACTAGCGTCTATAAATACATACGATGTACACAATCACCAAACAATACTTAACTACTTGCAATCATCACACAAAAGGGTCCTATAGATGATCTAACATCATCACTAACATTACAAGATTAAAGTTTGGTTTAATTCCTTTTATTTGTAGAAAAGTAATTTCTACTCATTGAAAAACTACTTAAGATTTAATATTCTCCAAACCAAAACATGGGATCATGTTGACACATGTCATCACCACATATTTTAGTCCATGTGAATGTGATTTAAAGTGGTGTCACAATTTAATAAGGTTTTACCCTTTTATTTTAATTAATTAAAGTGGCTAGAAATGCCTATGGGGCATTCTTTTATTAATTGAACATTCTTTCTATAAGTAAACCTATATATTTTTATATATTCTGAAAGGTATGGTTAAATGTGATTTTTGAGAGTTGGAATCAACTCAAAAGCTATTATGGTTTTAATTTGAAAAATGTTTGAATACAGAAAAGCTTCTGCCTTGTTATTTTTACCATGGATGATCTATAGATCCAAATGACTTGAATCCCACGGGCTTGGATTCAGCATTCCCAGACCTTTCTAACAAAATTGGTTTCATTAAATTTGGTTCACTGAATCGACCTGGGTGGATTTTTGAAATTGGGTACAGAAGTGTGTTTGAAATAAAATGGAAAAGGTTAAATTCAAATAACTGGGCTGCGCGGGAAAGGTTAACGGGCCGACCCAGTGACACTCCGCGGCGCGGGGCTCAGCAGCTAACAGGGGGATTCCACCAGTCAGTGGCTCTTTAAACGCGAAGCGGTACGGGGCAATATGGGACGTTCGATCTGGTTCTAATCCAACGGCTGAGAGTCATCGTCGACGTTGAGCAACGCCGGCGAGACAGAAACCTAGCGCGGCCAGTGGGGGTTGCTGGGGGATTACCGGGGTTCGGGCGAGGGTCGGCGAGGCGGGCGAACGACGAAGACGACAACGGCGAACTCAGGGGTGGTCGCGGCAGCTCCTAGGGTGGACGAAATCGACGGCGCCCTTCTTCTCCAGAGGCGGCCTGCTCCGGCGCAATTCCGGCGATGCGCTTCTCGCCTTGCTCCGGGGCTGAGGTTGGATGGTTCTGGGTGAGAGAGGAGTGGAATGGTGTGAAGAATTCGAGCGGGGGAGGCCTCTATTTATAGTCGCGACAGTGAGACCGAACGGCATGGGCGGGCGACGGTGGCGACATGGCTACGGGATGCTAGAGGCATGGCCGGCGGTGGCGATCGCTTGGTGGTCTCCTGGCGATGCTCTATGGCTTTAATGCGCGTGTAGGGGCGGTGCGGTTTGGTCTGGAACACACAACGCTCTGCGCGACAGAGGCGGTGTCTTCGACGGCGAGCGGTGGCTACGGGGCACGGGCGGTGTAATGGGCATGTCTGGCGTGTTCCTGGGATGGTGGCAATCGTGTATGTACGCGGCGAGGGCGGCGCGCGGTCTATAGGCTTCGGTCGAGCGTGGCGCTCTGGCGCATGCTCGGCACGGGTGCGGCGTTCCTGGGTGCTGTGTTCGACGTCTTCGAGGCAGGGCTGGTCAAGAGGGGGCGGTGAAGCATGGGTGATCTCCCAGACAAGGTTGTCACGGCTAGTTTCCTCCCTAGCTTGCTGTCGACATGTGGGTGGCAAGGGTGGCTTCGGCTGTTCACCATTGATGGTTTTGGCAAGCTAACAGTGGTGCTAGTGCTTGGTTAATCTTGCTAGATGATCTACTGAGCTGGTTGTGAGCTAGATAGGGAACTAGTTAGGCTCAAAACACTGCACACTATAGTGTTTTGATTTTGTTTGATTTGTGTCTGCCAAGTGTTTGATGAAATGGCCGCATGAATTCAAGTTTTGAATTTTGAAAAGATTTTTGGTGGGTGTGCTAGGTTGGTGCTGGTGAGTCTGCAGATGCTTGGGTTTTGAAAGTTGATCTTGTTTGAGTGGTTTTTGAAAAAGTGGGATCTTCCCATATGATAAAGATTCAATTTTGAATTGTCATTTAAACTATGCATTTGAAAGTTTTTGGATGATCACAAGGTGGGCCTTGATACTTTGTTATGAGTACAATCAAGGGGTGCAAAGATCCAGAAAAGTTTCTGTTAGGTTTTGAAAGTTTGAGATAGCCAAAGTAGGCATGGGAGTTAAATTGGTCAAAATGACCATTCACTCATTTAGCTTTGTTTTGATTTATTTGTCTTTGGGAAAAGTTTGGGAAATGTTTAGATGATGTTTATTTCACGTAAGAAACATTTTACAAGCAAGGAAACACACAAACAAGGTGGTCCAAAAGAATTCAAAATGAAATGCATACTCACATGCATGCTTCCATAATTTTATTTAGAAAAGTTTTTGTTAACCCTAATTTTGATGATTAGAGTTTGATGATCCAAGTTTAGTATTTTTGGGATGTTACACCCAGGTTCAGATCTCACGACGATGGAGAGATCCTACTCCTGCTATAAATCACTATAATGGCAATACGCCGAGTTACAGGATTGTGGGGTTCGCTGTGTGCGAGTAGTGCTATGCACTTGTGTGTTGCCCTAAAGGCTCCCGTAGGCTAGCTTATAAGGACGCCAAGACCTAGGGTTACAAGGAGAGTCCCAACCGGATACGGTTACAGAGTCCTAGACTAACACTAACTAGCCTCTGTGTCCTCCAAGGCACCGGCTTCCATCTTAGGCGGTGGCATGTCGCCTTCCTTCATCCCTGCCAGACCTCCGTCTTATCTATCAGCAACTAGGCCGCCCGGTTATGCCATAGGCCTAACCACCAACTGTGGGCCACCCAGGCTTGCTAGTATGAGACTATTCCATAGGTATACCCATTTTGTATATCCATAACAGTAGCCCTGGAGTTCTTCAAGATCCTCGCGTTCCTCCGTCTAGCTTTGAGCGTAAGTATCACGTCGTCTTCAATTTGTAGGCATGCTTCGCGAAGAATCTTGGAGAGCTCCCATATCATACTCTCATCCGATTAAGCCTAACCAGATAGTTGCTTGTATGCTTATGCGAATGAATCCAAGGCGGGCAACTCTCTAATGAAGCGTTAGTGATTCTGCCAAGCTCTATGAACGCTTCAATATCATCATCCATGTTGGATGGTATGTAAGCCGGAAAAATCACGGCTCTCGGGCCACGGTCGTAAAGCCCTCTAGATTGCCAACTTAGATCCTGCAAAGTGATGGACATAGGAGCTTTTCGAATTAAGGTCTTAGAGCCTCTCAAGTCACGAACGTTTAGGCATTTGATAGAAACGCCACTACTAGATAAACTACTAGTGGCGTTCGCTGAAGACACCACAACTACTTCCTACCAGTGGCGCGAGATTAGTGGTGTGCAGGTTCAACGCCAGCAATCTCCTTTTCAAAACGCCGCCACTAGGTCTTTTCCTACCAGTGTTACAATACTTAAATATCCTTTTGAAAACAATAATCTTCTAAATGCTTTTGATTTGAATTATTTCAAAAGTAGATTCAAATTTTAAATGTCAATTTAAATTATTACCCCAAATTACTCAAAATGCCTAAAGATCATGTCAAATTTATAACAATCAACAATATGAGCTAAACCCTAACTCAACATAATGAAAGAAACTCTAATCCCTCCAGGGTTTTAGTTTGCAAAAAAAAATTACCCCAAATTTGTAGATAAATGCATGCACATGTATATATTCTTATCTCTACCCTTCGCTAGTTCCTAAACGCTATGATGTTACACCGCCCCTCCTCCACGTCGTGGCTGCCTCTCCCTCTTGGGGTGGCATGTCTCCATCACCATCTATAGCGAGATCCTCTCCATACCCCTACTATAATCTCTTGGCAAACATGATGTGATACACTATATTGTTTTCCCATGATATATTGTATCTCTATGTCTTTGTTTGAGTAGTGAATTATTTATGGTAATTATGAAATAGTTTGTTGATGGTTGCATACAAATATATGTTATCTTCTATGATGATCTTATGTACTAATATATGAGTGCATACATATGTTGGGTAATGCATAAGGTTATCACTGTTGCATGATAATGCAGCTCAGATCACTGTAGAGCTTCGTTGGGAAACCCCAAGAGGAAGGTATGATGAGCACAACGACAAGTTTTCCCTTAGAAAGAAACCAAGGTTATCGAACCAGTAGGAGGACGGAAACGAATAAAAGGTGTTGCTAGCAACTTGGAAACCTGCACAACACAAACTCAAGACTTTGCCCCAATGAACAGTGAGGTTGTCAATCTCACCGGTTTGCTGAAAACAAAGGATTAAATGTATGGTGTGGAAGGTAATGGTGGTCTGCATAAAGTAAACAGGAACAGTGGAAGATGTATCAATGGTAAAGATTGGACCGGGGTCCATAGTTCACTAGAGGTGTTCTCCTTAAGATAAACAACATAACATGCCGGGTAAACAAATTACAGCGAGGCAATTGACAGGACAATGCAAGGCATAACAACACAATACTAGACATTCATGATCCTCTGAGATTTGATTGGGCAATACAACAAGATACATAGACCGCCATCCAACTACATCTATGAATAGTAATCCACCTTAAGGTTATCATCCGAACCCCCTACAGTATTAAGTTGCAAGCAACAGATAACTGCTTTAAGCAAAGTGTGTAAGGTAAACAATCCACTTGTTCCATGAACAAGAGATTGTTGTTTTCTCCCTAGTAGCAACAACACATCTACAACATTAGAGATTTCTGTCACTTCCCCAGATTAAATAGAGGTATGAACCCACTATCGACCATAAATACTCCCTCTTGGAGTCACTAACATCTACTTGGCCAAGATAGCTACTAGAAACGGAGAGCATGCAAGATCTCAAACAACACAGACATGATAGAATCAATAAGATAGAATCGTTAACCAATCTGACATAGTAATCTCAATATCCATCGGATCCCTGCAAACACAACATGCATGATTACAAATAAATGATCTTGATCATGAACAGAGCTCACAAGATCTAAACATGGTAGCACAAAGGAGGAGAAACAACCATCTAGCTACTACATGGACCCGTAGTCCAAGGTGGAACTACTCACGCATCATACCGGAGGATGGCATGGTGCGGTGACCCAGCATACCACTGCATGATGTAGTACACTATAGTCGTTGACATAACACCAATGAAACACCGTTCACTAGTATTACATCCCTCAGAGTGGTACAACAGAAACATAGCAGGTCCAAGACATGACTATAGGTTACAACTCAACTCTTTACACAAGATCCAGAGAACACTCTAGGATAAAGAGAGAGAAAGAAACTTCTTACAAAGAAGAATCTGAAATAAACAACTCATAACTAATATACTAATAGTCTAGTACCTGAACTATTTGGGCTTGTATTGCGGCTATTGCAATACTCTACAGAAGTAGGTTCTATGGCCAAAGATTATATTCCTATCTAATCAGCAACTTCGCCTTCACTTTAATTGATGTATATGTTGACTTCCTTGACGTCAATGAAGAGCTTGAACTGTTGATGAAGATTTCCTTGAGATGAGTTAATGTAGACAGCGACTGTATTGGCTTCAGAATCTAGCAAGGGTTAAGAAGATACGTTGAGTACGAGCGTACTCAGCAAGTTCACTAGAAAAGGAGTGTTTGATGCACTATATTTACAGCCACAGACCATAGGTCGTAGGCAATGCAGGTTTTCGTAAACATTTCTTCAAAGGTTGCTTTTATTCTGAAAAGCTATGTCCGTCAGCCTTCACGGGTTTACCAGAACTTTCATGGAGTTACTTTCCCGCCGCGTTCGTAGCTCCTTCCCGGAATAGGGAGTAACAAGTTATAGTTCTTACACTCTGCAGAGGTGCGTTACTTTTCCCATGAGAGATCTTAGCTTTGTTGCACATCCGAGTTGCAGGCTCGTTCACACTTCCTTGGTGTGAGGCCCATACTAAGATCCATGCCAATCACTGCCCTCTCGGTGACCCCATATGTCTGTACGATCCTTTGGGGTTGGCTCACCTCCGTTAAGCCCTCTTCCGGGCAGGCTAAAACCCTGATGAGTTCCCAAAGACTATGACCTAGTAATGCCCTAGCAAGTGCCATATCAAATGGACTATACCACTAAAAACCATCCATAGATAATCTAGACACCAAAAGTGTGGGGCATAAGGGTGCCCACCCATATGTTGGATCCGCACAAGGAATCACAATGTCACGTTAAGGTCGTCTTGCCTCCATACGAGAGGAAAAGGATACAACTGGCTTTTCCATCCCATTCCAAATCTCATAGTTAACGCGTAATATACGATGCAAGAATCATTGGTGACATTGGTTGTTAAGTCCTAGATAATTTGTCCCTTTACCACCGGAACTTTCATAGTAGGTTATTACCTCATGGTAAATAACTTATAATCATATTATTATGAAAATAGTGTTTCCTGACCTTTTTAAAATGCAGGTGATGAAAACACTTGATTTGCAAAATACTTTACAGAAAATAACCAAAGGACATGAGCAAGTGTGAACTTGCCTTTTGTGATTGCAAGATTATGCACTCACGATCTTCAAGACAATATAAGATCCAATATCTGAAATCAGCATCATTGGTCCAATAAGGACTAATGTTTAAAGAAGCAAGATGCTATTATGCATAAGTAATGTAATTCATTTTAGTAAACTCGAATCCTGGGGATAACGTTGTTCTAGGGTTTGGATATTGGAATTGGCTTCTTTGGAATGTGTTGCTCTTTTAGATTAAGTTTCACACTTGTGCTTCTTATTAAGGCTTGTGAGTGTGTGTGAAACAACATTTAATTATAATATCATAAAAAAATGAGATACACAAATGTGGAATGTTATTCAAAAGACTGCTTATATAAGAATTGTTGTTTGAAGTGGCAAAAGGAATAACATTTGAAGAAAATATTTTTTACTAAGGTTTAAACAATCCCGATAGCTTTTAGAATATGATTGATAGAATGTGATTGATGTTGTTTATTCTTGCTTGAATAGTCTAGACTTGATATGCTTTACGACTTAATTATAACAGACCAAAGTTAACTATAAAACATATAATAAAGTTTTTTAGCATTATATTTAAAGTTTTATAGTCTAAAGTTAACTTTTAAGAACATGGATGGATTTAAGGTGTAATTCTTATGATATTGTACTTGCTCATCTTATAATATTTCCTTAAAGTTATTTAAGAATGGAATTACTTTTACTTGAGTAGTGGTTTCTCAGTACTGTAATGGAATATAAATTTTTATCTCTTTATAAAGGCGTGGTCATGATTTGTAATCAAGGAAATAACATTACTTAACTACTCATGGATTTACTATAGTGTGGTGGTATGTTTATAAACTTGTAGTTGAAGTAATGGAAAAGATTTTATTTAGTCACAAATTATTCTTGAAGATTTTATATTGGATAAGAATCTTTTTAGTAAATGATCAATACTTATAGTTGAATGTTAATTTAATAAGATTGTATTTACAATGTGCTGGACCATTTTGTCTTTATATTATAGATATTTAAGACTAATACTATTTATTAGACTCAATTGGCTAATTTTAGAAATATTAGCAATTTTTATTTACCCCTTATATGAATTATTAACTAAGGAAATAGGTTTAAATTCAAGTTATTAGAGTATTAAGTTTTTTATTTACTTCAAAAGTGGAATATTATATTTTTAACATGTAGGTATTATTTTTGTGATCATTTTGGTATATTATATTTATTTTCGTGATTTATAAATAGTAAGATATGATTTTTATAAGATTTATTACTTTATAACAACTTAATAAATAACAAATATTTAATTAAGTGAAATAATAATGCATGATTATAGTTTTAAATTATAGATATTATTTTTCTAAGATTTTTAGTATTTTACTTACATTTTTAACTTTTACTAATATTAAAATATGAATTATCAAAGTATTATTACTTATAAAACTTTATTAAATAATATTTATTTAAATAATTAACACAATAATATTTGGTAATACAATTAATTTATAGATTTTATTTTTCTGAAATTTTTCATATATTAAACATATTTTCTAAATTATAAAACAAAAGTTATTGATTTAACAAGTTTTAATCATTTTATTAAATTTCTGAAATCTTTAAATTGGAACTTACAATGTTTTATCTATTTATTAAATAGACAATAACTTTTTGCACCGAACCTAGACCTAGCCTGGGTCACTGACTAGTGGGCCACATGCCATATGGCATGCACAGTTGAGTTAAAATGTTTATTACTGGACTAGTTCCTCCTCATAGTCAATGACAATTGGGCCAGGGCCACATCACATGCCACATGGGCAAAGACCAGCCAACACGCTGACCCAGTCAGGGGTAACATTGACGTGACGTCACGATGACGGTAACACGGACTCCACCGCTGGGAAATGGTCACCAGCGGCGATCTACGGCGCCCCATCACCTGATGTTGAGTGTGCTGGAAGAGGGCGACGAGGTGAATCGAACAAGCCTACTAACACGGGCTATTGGTCACTGGAACAGTGGCTATGACGAGCATCCATGGCGGCGCACTCCAGCGACACGACGAACTCCGGCTATAGAACATACACACACGATTTAGGGGCATGGGAAGATGTGTAAGCTCACCATGATGCTTCCACGGTGGTCCGTGAGAATAGACGCGGTCGATGGTGAGCGCTCGATGAGGATTTCCGACGATCACCGGCGAAAGGGAACAACAAAATTCATTCATCTCCAAGCTTCCCTTGGCACTACGTTCTTCTTAGATGATCTACGCGCGATGGCGCTTCTTCTCGTCCACTCCACGGCCTCCGGGGTGAACTCCACCTGCTGGCGTGCGCCGGTGGTTGTGGCTAGGGTTTCGGTTCCCGCAGGAAAGTAGAGGAGAAGAGAGTGGGCGAGTGGGAGAGGATGAGGATGAGCAGGAACGTCGCGGTGGCATTCTTATCCTCCCGAATGACGTCGACGACTGCACGAATCGCAGAGCAACGGCGGCGTACGGCAGAGCACTCGCCAGCGAGCTGCTTCCAGTCGACGAGGAAGACGATGATGTCGTTTTGTGGAAAACCCCCTGGCAGTTCTTCAAATCCACTCCGCAGTCCTTCTTCGGTCCCACTAGTCATCTAGAGAGAAGGACATATCGGGCTGGTTGTTGGGCTGCTACTGGGCCGACGCAAAGTGAGTGGAAAGAAGAAGAGTGCTACGCTGAGCGGAAGTTAAGCAGATGGAAAGATGGGATGCGGCCGGAAGCTGTTTTTGCTTGTTTTTCTTTTCTGTTTTCTGTTTTGCTTTTCAGATTTGTATTTTTCTCATTTGTTTGAAATTTTCTTTATAAAATCTATTTGTTAAATAGTTGCAGCAATAATGAAGTGTATTTAGAATCATTTTGTGAGCTTTTACTAAATAATGTTATATTTCTTTATTTTCTTTATATATTTCCTTTGTAATATTTTGTAAGGGCCTTTGTTATTAATTTTCTTTATATAATAAACCATGGATTTATTTTATGATATTTATTTATTTAATGATAGAATTTAATTCTAGTTAACTTATATTTTGGAGGGAAATATATATATGGTGATCCTTTTCTTATTATATGATACATAAAGTTCTAGGGAATTAATATGATTAATATTATTCTCATGAATTTAGGAAATAGCAATGCATATATTTTATTATAACTAATACAAGAGTTAGGGTTTGAATTGTAAATGTTTACCCTAGGGTTTAGGGTAATAATATATTTATATTCTTTTGTACATGTGAATAAAGATTAATGGCTAAACATATTGTTTTTATGTTTGTGATCTTTAATGATATCATCCTTTAAAATAGAAAGTTATTCTCTGGAATGAATTATGAGAGAGAATTTATAATTATATTTCTAGGCACATATGATTTTAATGTTTGTAGTGACAAAGAAATGCTCGAGTGATTTGCTATAGGAAAATATTCCTATAAAGCTTTGTGGAAGTCAGATGATAGATCAATCAGATGAAATGGATATTATGTTTGGTTAAAGATTTAGGGTTTAGTGTTTACCAAGAATTCCTATATTCCATGATTCACAATCCTAGACTTCTAATTAAGGAATTCCTTTCCTAGATATACTACTTCTTCCTATCCATCATCATGTGTTAACATGATGAGCTTTACTTCACAAGAATATTCTTATCCACCTTTTATTCTTCTAAATCCATTTATAAATCCAATGAGATTGACACTGAAGCTTTCATAATCTTCTCATATCCATACTTGGTTATATTGTAACATCCCAAAAATCATGGTTTATAAAGTTGCATATCATTCATGCATCCATATGCATTTGGGTTATTTTCAAACAAGGTTTCAAATAAGAAGCCATTTGTTTTGCCTATTATTTCATGTAAGAAAGGCAATGACTTTATTTCAACTCTCAAAATATGATAATACTTTGATTCAACCAGAAAAGTTTAAAAGATGATTTCAAAGCTTGCCAAAGTTTTCTAAACAAGAATCTAAATTAAATCCATTTATATGCCTATTATAAATATTGAAATAAGGCATGGTTTTATTTTATTTTCAATGGGCCAAAGTATTTTTGAGTAAACAACAATGTTTTACACATATATATGCATGGATCACTTTACAAAAATCCAGAAAAGGTTTGAATTCAAACTCATTTGAATAACATTTGAAAATAGATTCAGAAAATCAAAACAGAATTAGAAAAGGAGAAAACAAATGGAAAAAGGTCGGTGCCACCTATTCGGCCCAGCAACAGAAACAGCCCAGCAAGCCCACTCGGGCCATTTCCCACTCACGCTGCCATTGTCCCGAGCAGCTCCGGCGACGTATTCCGGTGAGCACCGTGCTCCCCTTCGCCCCTCGTTCATATGAGATTGTTCGCTTGATGTATACACATCTTCACACCCTCTTTGTTTGCTCTGTAATGCCCCAGGACGCCGCCTCCGTCGAGCTCCGTGAACGACCGAAGCTCCGCTTGACTCCGGCGAGAAATCTTGGTAATCTTCGAGCGCCCCTTGCCTTCTGCTTGTACCTGTCGTGTTCGCCGTGTCCTTCCACACCTCCTAATACTCCTGGTTCGTGCTAGGGCGATCCGGAGCGTCGGCAACGTCTCCGCCACCGCGTGCCCGACACTTCCAGCAACTCCGACGAGCGCTAACCACCGCTACAGCACGCCCCCGCCCCAGCCGCATCCATGTTGAGTATCCCCACGTCCTTGCGACCTCGATAAGCGCCCACACCCCCTCTCCTACCCCCTGGATTCGCCGATCCATCATCGGCAGAGTCGTCGCCGCCGTTGTGGCCATGAGCGCCGCCGATTTAGGGTAGGAGCGATTTGATCCACTGGATCTTGATCCAGTGGTCTAGATTAGACGCCAACCCGAAGGGGTACGGGCATATCTGAGCCAGTAGATCTCACTTATATCTAACGGTCGCGTGTGTGATCCGCGCGAAACGGTACCGTCCAATCAGAAGCCGCCGCGTGTCTAGGTTTTTCTTTTAAAATTCAGATTTGATTTAATTAGATGATTAAACATGTAAATTCAATAACTTTTGTTCTGTCTATCCAAAAAATGCAAACAATATATCAATGAAGTCACAAAATTAAATCGTACACATCTGTATGCTTGGTTTTGTATTTTGCCTCTGTTAAAATGGAATTTTATGCAGAGACATTTGTAGGCTTATTTTGTGTATAAAAATTGTTTAGAAAATGTTTTTAAAGCCAAATTAAGTTTATTTAGTCTCTAAATGTTTATTTAGCGATTTAGGACTGTTTTACTTGTCTTGTTTAGTTTAGAAAAATCATCACATGGCATTTGCATGCATTCATATATTTTTTCTTGATTTGTTTGGAATATAAATTTGGTGCTATCATTTTATGTGTAGATTTTTGTGCTAGTGGTGATTGTGATTGTGAGGATTGTTGCTACTCCCCCAACTACCAAGGCAAGTGATGCTTCATATTTTTATCCCAATATTTTAACTATGCATTAGTGATATTTTGTATAGGGCTTGCATGCTGTTTTTGCTAAGTATCTATATGCTATGCTTGGGAAATCCTAGTAGTTGTAGAATTGTTATAATTTTCTCTAAGTTAAGATACTTTATATTGCCATGCTTAGCCTAGCTAGTAGCAAACAAGGGTGGATTATATACATGCTATGGAAAATATTGCTAAGTATTTGACTTGTGTTTTGCTTAATAAAAGAACTAAGTGAATGAAACACCTGGGTGGAATGGTATGTTTGGGTTATGTTGAGTGGTTACACAAGGCCCATATCTATGGTCTACCTTGTGTATCACACTTGTGGAAAGCCACCCAGGAACAAAGGGATTTAAGATGCCAAATGTTAAGAAGCTTCTAGTGCAGCCACATGGCAATATGAGCTCTGCCTGGATCATATAGGTTGCAATAACTTAGCCAAATGGATAGTTGGTGGTAGAGGGTGATAGGTTTGGAGCGCGTCCATTATGGTCTAAGGGAAGGCTTCTGAAAGGTCTTGTCTCGATGCATGTCGAATCTTGTGGGGAAAGTGCACCACCTCTCAAGAAGGAAGAATCTAAGTACTTAGTTGTGTCCCCGGCAATGGAAAATTTGAGCATCAAGACATGGAAGCTATCAAGAATCTCCTCATTCCAATTTCTAAGTTAAAAACTTGTGGTTGAACCAGGGTAAAGGTTCACCTATGTCTATTGGTGGTTCCTTGGGAGTTTTTGTCGAACAAAAACTTAGTGTTTTCAACTAATAGGCAAAACCTATTTTGAGCAAAGAAAGCCTAAGCTACACTTATACAAATTCATGTAGAAGCTAGGAATTATTATTCTACTAAGGTATCACTTGTCAATACTATTCCAATGTATTAACCCACTATG
The DNA here is from genome assembly GCA_910589765.1 of Avena atlantica. NCBI lineage: Eukaryota > Viridiplantae > Streptophyta > Magnoliopsida > Poales > Poaceae > Avena > Avena atlantica. Next base: position 321,165,291 of record OU342738.1, read on the forward strand.
GCTGTAACTTGTGATGTTGTAGGTTACTCTGATGAGGATTAGGGTTATGAGTCTACACTCAACATGTTTGCCTGTGGCACATGAAGATGAAGACTTTACTTTATTTTTGTTAAGTTGAACTCTTGTACTAGCCTATGGCTATGGAGTTGTAAAAGACTATGTTATCTCTGGAATGACGTTGTAATAATGACCTTTGTTTATGTGTACTTCATCTTAAACTGTGGATGCTAGCAATTGATCCGGGGACTAGCATTGCAATCACAGGGACCTTTACCTTTATAAAGGTGGGGTCTTACATATATCAACTACTCTACTGCTGATAAGCTCCAATCCAACAAGTAGTTACTTATAACTCCATTCATACACTTCCTTAATCGTCCATCACCAACATTACTCAAATAGATGTATATATATATCAAATCCTACTTCACCTCAAGTGTTTAGTATTTACCAAGAGTAAAATACTATTTCTATAATCCAATGTTGCTCTAGCATCATCTTAATCATACTATCTTATCTCTACTTGACTCCAATATCTTATACTCAAACTTCAATCATGGTGACTTGTTATGGCTAACCTAGAATAACATATCTATACTAGGGTTCAATCATGTTCTATCCACCAATGTCACTTATACATGATATAAGCATTCAATCTTGGTGACTAAAGCATGATAATTATAATCCTTTGATCCTTCATGGTTAGGTTTCCAATTGGCTAATCAAGGCTTTCATCCATACAACATTACAATTGTATTATAATTATCTTTTGTTTATCTCTATTAGACTAAGAGATATTATTCATTGACTATACCTACTTGATCCAATAGGATTACTCCTGGTAACTTTCTTCAGGATTCATCCTTGTAATATTCTTTATTTCAAATACTCTTCTATTCATTTCAGGAGTGAGCTAACTCCATCAATTATCACAATGATCTTCTTCTCTTCCAACACTCCCATCCTATAGATGATATCTAAATCTAGCATTAGCACTTACCTCTTCTTACTTCTTTCTCTAAAGGACTGAAATGAATGCTATGATAAGGACAAGAGTTGCTAGGTCAAGAATTGATAGGTTTCGAATTGGTGAATCAATAGTTGATTACTCAACATTGATGAACAACAGATATTAGAATAAGATTCAGTATAGATGATAAGGATTGATATAGGAAGAAAGATATATGGTGAATGATCTTGACTTGGTTTCCTTCCTACTCAATCTCACTAAAGAATTAAGGTTAGGTATTACCATGATACTCATGGTATAAGTAGATGATATTAAGATTTAGTTGTTACATTCCTATTACTTAAGTTATATTCATAACTTTATATTCATGATTATACTAATGAATACTATGGAATGATAACTTAAGGATTAAATTATAATCATTAATCAATGTGTATTGGTTTAGTTTCATTATATTTGATCCACCCTTATATCAAATTACCTTACCCAAAATAATGTTTTTAGCAAAGGTCATAATGAAACCTATCACAGTCAACTTGATGATCTACTCCAATTCCATCAAGTTGAGAGAAGCTTCAATCACTTTGACAAGTTTTATTCAAAAGCGCGAAAATTATTCGGATTTCTATGCATGAATGCAATGCACACATCTGTGTTCAGCTTATTTATAAGCTCTACTGCTGGGATGTTACACATGGTGATGAAGAAGGCCTCCGGGATGATCTCTCCCCTCCGTCAGGGTGCCGGGAAGAGCTTCAGATCCCCCCGATCTAGGGGCGATGGTGGCGGCATCTATAGACTGTTTCGTGGAAGGTTGATCGGGTCCTTAGGGTTTTGGTATCGGGGGCTTCTTATAGGCGAAGAGGGAGGCCGAGGGGGTGCCCGAGGTGGCTGCACCCCCTAGGCGCGGGCCAGGCCTGTCCGTGCGGCCAGGGGGTGTGGCATCCTCGAGGCCCTCCTCCGTCTCGTCTTCTCACTCCGTGTTCCCCATGGGGAAATATTGACTTTGGATTTTGTCTCGTCCAATTCCGAGAATATTGATTTTCTGCCTTTTCTGGAACCAAAAACAGAAGAAAACTGGCAACTGGCACTGTGGCATCTTGTTAATAGGTTAGTCCCAGAAAACATATAAAAATACCTCAAAGTGTAGACAAAGCAAAACAAAGTAGATACTAAACAAGCATGGAACATCAAAAATTATAGATACGTTTATGACGTATCAAGCATCCCCAATCTTAACTCCTACTCGTCCTCGAGTAGGTAAGTGATAAAAAGAATAATTTTTGAGGTGACATGCACCATCAAAATGAAGATCAAACCATTTGCAAGCATTGAAAGCTAGGATCAAAGTACTCTAAACATGAGCATGAAAGAAGAAGTTCTAACAATAAGACAAAGGAACTATGCATGCAACATGAAAGGATACAACCAATTATTCATGAATAACAATGCATTGAAAGACGTTTATTTGTTTCACATATATAAAACATAACATAGTGTCATTCAGCTTGTCCCTCATGGAGTAGCAATAAATGCATAGGACACCTTCAAAATTCATAAGAGCGACTAGATACAAATAGTTCAAGAGCAGGTAATATCAACAATATGAATCAATCAATAAGTTTTGGGACAATGCACATAGAACTAAGAATGATAACTATGCTCTCTTAATTGGTGCCTAAGGATAGAAGGTGGAGACTCAATATAATAGTGGAAGAAAGGCCCTTCATAAAAGGGAAGCATGGATTTCAAGTCCCATAAAGAGCTTCCAAAAATTATGGTACTTGTTAGCTTTTCAGCTCTCATTGCCCCTATCATAAGCATCTTGAAGTGATTAAGGTAAAAGTGAACAAACTATGGAGTATATGCTTGACAAAGTATAAGTTGGCAATCTCATGTCCCTTGAGTACGAGGGTCGCTCCTCATGCTGCTAAACTTTAGTTACCTATAAGTTCTTGTCATAGTAAGTACATGTGTATCATAGAGAACCGCCAACGGGGTACCCCTTGCACATGATACATGAGTTATCCCATAATAAAAATGACAAGGCAAGCAGACAATGAGCATCTCAGCAATCTTCTTATTTACCATGGGAAAATGGTGCTTTTTTCTCTCTTTCCTCTTTTCAATATGTCTCTTTTTTATAAGAAGAAAGCTTCATAGGTTGCTCACTATGGTGATGATGCAAGTTTCCACCATGATTAGGCACTAGGCGTTTCTCTAACACACATACATAACTCTATGGACTTACAAGCTCCCCTTTTATTTCACACCGACGACATCCGCAAACAAAAGAGCATGATATCAACTGGGTACAATGTACAAGTGCAATGTTGAAAGCGTTCCCCATGAAAGCATGGTTCTGCTAATTCCAACGTATAAGTGCAAGCATATACAACATAGATGACACAATGGTTCAAGTTTATTTAGGGGCAAGAAAAATAAAGTGTGCCATCAAGTTTGTGAGAGCTTTAATCACTAAGTTTTCACATAACAAAATAACTTTTTAATTGGAAGATAGATAAAACAAGAATATACTTAGAATGGTGTAACACACCATGCATAGTAATTTATAGTGGACACTTCGGAATATTTTTTTTTTTTGAAAGTTGGATGCATGAGTAGAGCTTACTCATACAAGTGGAGGCTAGCAAAAGACTAGGAGCGACCAACTAAGAGAGCAATAATGGCCATAATAATGCAGAGTGACAAAACATTACTAATCAAAGTATAAAGTGATACCACAAGTCAAAAACTAAATGATCATAGAGGCTATGGTGACTGGTTCATAGTCATAACATGGTGTGAGCATGTTCCAAGTCAACCCAAACAAAGCATCAAAGGATAATACCACAATACTATGCTTTTGTATGCTAAAACAACGCATGATTCTTTCAAGGAACATTAAGCAATTCTAATTGTTTGGAACACATCATGCTACAACAATAATCACTAAGCATAAGGTCAAAACAACATCTAGCATGACATGATAAAGTCTAAGTCACGGTCAAAGCAAGCTCCTCTTGTACTACTCAAGCAAGAACTTTCTACTCCTCTCCAACACCAATCAACTTATTTGAAACAACACAGCGAGAACGGGGGTCCAAACTACGTTATTCAAGCAAACTGTAACATCCCAGCATTTAGGACTAAACGAAGGGTAGATTTAGGATTTTGTGCATCTGCATGCATGCATCTGAAAATTCGGGTAAATTTTTCGCAAACTAAAACCCTAGAGCGACCAGAATCTATCTTGCTTTGATGGATTATAAATTAGCCATCTCAGTGAGTGCAATGAATTTTGACATGACCTTTATTGATTTAGTGGATTATGAGGGGAGAAAATTTGAATTGTAAATAATTATTCACAATAATACACATACAAGTATTATAAACAAAAGTATAAAGATTCTTAAAATCCAACATTACAATGTTATTTTACAATAAAAGAATAAAGGAATATTACAATGAAACAAATAAGTGAATAAGGAAAATAAAAAACGAATTACATTAATGAAACAAATAGAAGAGTTCTTTATTAAAAGAATATAGTATATTACATTATCCTTTTAGAACAAAGGAATAAAAAAAGAAATGATCACAACAAGGATATAACAAGATTATTAAAAAAATACATGAAGTATTACATTATTCTTTTACAATAAAAGAATAAAAATAAAGTACAATACAGTAAATAAAAAAAGATAAAAACAAAATTGGTTAGTGTTAGTAATTTTGCTCTCAGTCTAACAGTGAGGTGCACTGTTCATTACATCACTGAGCAGAGTAAATAGGGGCCAAATAAAGTAGTATCTGTTCTTATTGTAAATCTGGCCTCAGTTCCACATCATAGGCAAATTGGGGCAAGTTTCAACCAATTCAGTAAAAGGTAAAAGCCAAACAGTAATAACCAGCAAAAGATCCAGTTTGTACTTGATCTGATCCATTTGAGTGACGCAAGCCCACACACAGCTCACACAACACATGCAAATGTGTGTGTTGTCAACACCACAAGGCCTGCATTAGAAGGAGAATAGGAGCCAGCCGTAGCTAATTAGCTAACCATCAGCTTCTCCACAGAACCAACAGAACACTAGCCAAACTCTACACGTCCACATTACATCTTTCTATTTCCATCTCTCTGAAACACATTGTTTCTAGAACAACACCAAGATCTACACAGATTATTTCAGTGCATCAACCAAACATCTATTCAATCCACAACCCAATCAACATCTGGTTGCTTACATAAGCCATCCAAGAGAAGATCAAGCATTAGAAGGAGCATGCCAAGTGAGCAGCAAGGAGGAGCAGATCAAGTAGCATCCAGAAACAAGATCCACCAGGAACTAGAAGTCACAACACTGATTCAACAACAACAAAAGGTTGCTCTATTATAAATCATGCATAATATTTGTTCCTACCAGTTTCCAAGCATGATTTAGTTTTAAATGATCATCTTCTCAGATTTATACTCAAGTGGAGTATAAAATCATCATAGGAGTAAAGCACAGTGCCACAGCCACATATATATTTCTATTATCCACTTGGTCTCAGCCTTTGCATCACAGGCCAAGTAAAAATATCCAGTAGTCCATAGATCACACACAAACAACAGGTTGGTATCAGATCTATGTAGTACCAGTTCTTATCATCTCAAGAAAGCATCATAGGAAGGAACTGAAATCTATCTTTTTGCATATCCCCTCATTTAAAGAAATGATCCTCTGAATTGCATACAAATGGTATGCAAATTCATCATAGGGTATATATGTTAGACCACAGTAGTTGGTCTAAAATATTAGAATCCAATAGGAAACAATTACACCAGCAACATTTATTCTTACCAAGAATTAATGCCTCAGCCTTTTGCATCACTGGCTAGAGAATTTCAGATCATTAACCACTTACAAGCCATCTCAAATAAATGGTTCCATTTCCATTTATACAAGTACTGGAGTGCGACATACTATGCTAGTTAGATAACCACTATGCACACTCAAATTTGAGGCACCACAGTGACATCTACACTAATAGAAGCCACTACCTTATCTTGCTATATCATTTCCCTAGTATAAATAACTAGGAATCATCAAGTACATCACTGAAGCAAAGCTTCAGTTAAGCTAAAATCCATCTCTTATATTAATCAAAGCTATAACCACAAATAACAATCATTTCCCTAAGTCAACAACTTAGGAATCATTTTGATCCCAATATCACCATATCCCTTTTTCATTCAAAATCATAAGTAATGAAGCAAGCCACTAGACTATTGCTAGTAAAATTCAACACAATATGAAACCATCCACTAACATATGCTAGGGATGAATATTCATCCAAACTGAAGCATGGCACTTAGAAGAATCTCACTTATTTTAGGAAAATCTTGAGAATATCAGTAACAAAATCTCTGAACCATCACCACTACATGTCTGCACCCAACACCATATAGTTACTCCATAGATCACCAAGCGGTTCATTGACTCGAAGGCCGGTCACAATAAAACTCATCGGGGGTGCCAAGCACCTGGAGCGGAGGCGTGACGAAGCCTGGACATAGCGCGGTAGCGAGGTTGCGGTGACGACGTCACTGCCGTCCCGTCGGCAGCAGCACTAGCAGACCATCATCGCAACATCAACCATAGAAATCAAACCAGAGCAGCAAGTCGTAGACATTGGGGTTGCAATAAACTTGTGATCCTGCCAGCATCAAGAAATTGGTCAAGTCTAGAAGGAGGAAGTAGAAGCACCAAAAGAACCAGGAGGGTCCGAGAGCGGAGGGCTCGAGCAGAAGCTCGAAGGAGCCGACAAGGGAGTGCGGTCCTAGTAGAGGAACTCATAGCCGTCACGGAAGAGCTGTCGGGAGGGCGCTGGTGCCGCGCCGGCCGACCCAAGTCGCGCGGCTAGGGTTTCACAGAGGCATACACGGGGGGAAATAGAGCAACCTCAAAGCATAGGGAAATAGAAGGGGACAACCGAGGGGAGGTCAGATTGTGAGCGATGGAGCTGGATGTGGACGGAGAGGGCCATGGGGAGCAGGCGGCGGCGCCGACGGCGGTGGAGTTGAATGGGGGAAATGAAGATATGTCTCTGCGTATGCGCGTGAGCAAGGAGGGTGAAGGGGCCGGGGTCGGGTTGACCCCGAGCCAGACCTGGCTAGGCCAGCCGGGCCGTTCTTAATACCAACCAAACAGGTTCTAATAAAAGGATAATAATAATACAAGCTAAAATAAGGAAATAACCAAGATACCCTATACCCTATTTTATTTCTAGAAAAATGTAGAAAAATCCTAAAAATGTATTTAGTACATCAAAATGTGTATTAAAATAATCTCCACCTAAGAAAAATATAATCATATTTATTTAAGTTTAATAAAATGCAGATAAACATTAACACCTTTAAATAACTAAATGAAATTTAATAAATTCAGAAAAATTCCTAAAAATAAAAAATCACTTTAATGCATAAAAATAAATCTCTTATCTAATAAAAATACTAACTTAAAATTTTACAAATAAAACTTAAAACAAATATTTAAAGACATTCAATAATTGAGAAATTTTATAAAAAATCAAGATAATACCTAAAGATAAATAAAATTCAATTTTAAGATTTTAAGTAAGAATACTTACTAGGATAATACTAAATATATTATTCCAAAAACATTTTAAAATTCTTAGATCATATATCTTCAATTATTAAAATGAGATAATTGTTTTATTAATTATTTAACATTGTTTCCTAAGTAAGAAATAATCATGTTCAAAACACAATCTTTTAACTCTAAAATAGTTTAACCTATAATTATAATTGAAAATACTATCCAAATATAAACAATCAATTTTATAATATTCCTTTAAAATTCTTAATCAACTATAAGTCCAAGCTTTACAAATTTAGTTTTGCAGATCATTAACTTATATTAGAAGTAATTGATCTCAAATAATATATGAGCATATTTAGCAAACTTAGTATTCACTAAATATATCACAACAGAAATTCACCTACTTTCTGTAAGGTTCCCAACCTTTAATAAGGTAGAGATCCCTGTGTTTACAATGCTAGTCCATGGATCAATATCTAGCATCCACAGTTAAGATGTAATATCAAGAAATAAAGGTCAGAATACAACTTTATAACCAGGAATAAAATAACTTATTACATCTTACATAGCTCATTTGGCTATCTCATTACAATGCAGCAGAATATAACAATAGCATGGGGTCCTTCATCTTCAAAGTGCCACAGGCAGACATGTTGGTTACAGACTTGTAATCCTAATCAATAAACTTCACTAACATCAAACAAACCTGCAACATAACAAGTTACAGCCACAAGGGTCAATACATTTGAATTGTATTGGCAAGTGATACTATGGTAATATAGTGGAGTCTATCATCTATATGCATTTGGCTAAGTGGAGCTTAGGCTTGCATTGCTCAAAATAGATTTTCCTTATCATTTGAAAACACTAAGTTTTTGCTTAACAAAAATCTTTCCCAAGGCATCTCCCAATAGAAATTGGTGATCCTTCAACCCTTGTTCAACCACAAGTTTTTTTAACTTAGAAATCGGGATGGGGAGATTATTGATAGCTTCCATGTCTTGATGATCAAATTGTCCTTTACCAGGGACATGGATAAGTACTTAGAATTTTCACTCTGCAGAAGTGGTGCACTTTCCCCACAAGACTTGGTTTCACCAAGACAAGATCTTTCAGAAGCCTTCCCTTAGACCAGAATGGACGCATTCCAACCTATCATTCCCCTACCACCAACTATCCATTTGGCTAAGTTATTGCAACCTATATGATCCAGGCAGAGCCCATAATGCCAAGTGGCTGCACTTGAAGCTTCTCAAAATTTGACATCTCAAACCTCTTTGTTACTGGGTGGCCATCCACAAGTGAGATACACAAGGTAAACCATAGAAATGGACCTTGTGAACCACTCAAAACAAACCATTCCTTCCATTCCACCCAGGTGATTCATTCACTTTGTTGTTTTATTAAACAAAACATAAGTCCTTGACTTGAAAATATTCCATAGCATGAATATAATCCACCCTTGTTTTCTACTAGCTAAGCTAAGCATGATATGAATCTTAACTTTGGAGAATTCTACTAAGGTTTCATCTACTAGGATTTCCCATGGCATAGTTTATACTTAGCAAAATTCCATGCAAGTCCTACTTAGAAATATCACTAATGCATAGTGAAAATAATGGGACAAAAGTATGAAGCATCACTTGCCTTTTTGGTAGAGAGTATAAGTTCACTGCTTGATCTTTGAAATGTTCACACACTTCAAATCACTACAATTCAATCAAGCAAACAATATTTAAATCTACCATTCAAGCAATTCATCACATAAAATGATAGAAACAAAACAATGAATGCAAACATGCAAAAGATTGTTTTATTTGTAAAAGTGGTTTCTATTGGGTCATAAACATTTGAAAACACCTAATGGTCATTTTATAAAGTGGTAAATTCATTTGCAAAAGATTTCACTTCATAAACCATTTTTAAACCAAGTCACTATTTTATGTGGGTGAAAATGTCTTTAGCAAAGTAATAATTATAGGGTTCACCAAATACATTTTCAAATCATAAAACTTGGTGTTTAGGGTCAGAGAGTTTAAATCAAAACATTTCCCAAAGGTTTTCTCCAAAAAGCATTTTTAACAAATAAACAATATTTTTATTTGACTAGAAATGGTTTAAATCAAAGATTCATTCTTTTGCTTCACCAAATATATTTTTGAAACCACCAATTGATTTCTATGGTCAGTAGGTTCAAAAAAAACCATTTGCCAAAGGTTCTATCTCAAAAATCATTTTAGAACAATTTTTATATTCTAAACATGCATACACAAGTTTCTGCAAAAATAATCAATTTAATAGAAGCATTTTACTAAACAAAGTGCATGGTCAGAAAGGACTTGTCTTGCTGAATCCATTGATATAAAATTTGCAAAATTTGGACATGTGGTTTGAAAGTTATGAATTTTTCAAATTGGCACATCTAATAGAACAATTCTGTTTTAAATCAAACCAGCAGGGCCACGTGTCTAGTTCCTATTCATCGGTACCGTTTCGGTTGGATCAAGCGATTCAGACCGTAGGATTTAACTTGATCGCACGACACAGGTTGCTACTTACCCCTTCGCCTAGTTTCTTTCCTAGCCACTAGATCAGGATCGAACGGCGCTCAGCACGCTAGCCATCAAGTGGCGGCGCTGGCGGCGGCACGTGGCGGCGCTGGCTCTGGCTACGGCGTCGCCGGCAATGCAAGAAGCGAGAGGGTAAAAGGAGTGGCTCACCGGGTTCAGGAGTACATGGCGATGCTCAACGTGTTCGAGATGTGGCAGGGGGCGCACGGGGTTCACGACAATCGCTCGCTGGAGTTCGTGGAGTCTTCGGGCGTGCTCAGGCAAGGTTGAAGACGAGGCTTCAGAGCATGCCAGAGAAAATGGAAAGTATGGTTAGATGCGCAAGGACGCGGCGAGGATGCGTGCGTGAAAGAGAAAGAGAGGGGCGGTCAGATTCTTACCAGAGGCTTCGCCGGAGAGAAAGCAGACGGTGGCGACGGTGGTCGTCGTCGTTGCCGAGGTTCTGGGGCGCGCGGGGGCGAGCTGATGCCACTGGGAGGTGCGCCAAGGTCTGGGGGTCATGCTTGTGTGCTCGAGGAGGCGAGGGTAGGCGAGGTCTGGTCGGATTCGTCGCCAGAGTACCGTCGGGCAGGGGGACTTCGAGGTCAAAATTCCAGCGGCCTGGTGGCTCCTGTGGGGTGAGGTCTGGGGGAGAAGGAAGAGGAGACCAGGGCGATTAATACCGCGTGGTTACAGCGAGGAATAAACACGGCATTAGGGCGGAATCAAGCAGAGAAATTAGTGCAGCAACGGCAGCGATGTTTGGGGAAGAAGGGGTCGTCGCGGGGAAGACGCTGACGAGGCAGGTGGGGTCCGCTTGTCGGCTTAAGAGAGAAAAGGAAGGTGGGTCCATGCAGTCGGCGAGGCTGTGGGTTTTTCCTGCGGTGAGAAAACGTTTCGGGGAGAGAGGGGTGAGGTGGGCTGCTGGGCCTGGACTGGGTCTGTCGGGTTGGGCTGCTTCCTTTTCATTTTTTTTGTTCAGGTTGTTTTTCCTTTTTCATTTCTATTTTCTGTTTTGGTTTTGTTTAATTAATTCAAACACTCATTTGAATTCAAACCTTTGCCAAAATTTGTGTAGGTTTAAATACTAATTAGTAATATAATCTGAAGTCAATTTTGGAATAAAATTTTATTCTTTTTGGGGTCTTTTAATTATTCAAATAAGCCCTTGTTTTAAATCAAATAAGATTTAATAATATTTTCAAACGCCATTTAAGTTTCTAAAAACCTTCAAAATCTTTTCAGTAGGTTTTTATTTGATTAATAGGGTGTCAAATAATTCATCTTGAATTATTTGGAAAGTATTTAATATGATTCATAAATCATTTGAATTGGGTATTTGTTTTAATTCCGATGGAATTAAATATAGTTTTAATTCCATAATTTTATTTAGAAGTTTCCTTTGATCTTATTATTTAAGTTAATTAAACAACTTTTAATCCACTTGGGTAAATTCCAAAATACTATTTTCCCATGAATTATATAATTATTCTTATTAGAGATTTGTCTTTATTAAAATAGGGATAGAATGGTTAATGCCATTTTATTTTATTTTGGAAATTCTTTATCCTTTTATTTTATTTGGATTTGGATTCTATTCATTCGATTTGCTTAATGGATTAGGCCAAGATTTAATTTGGTCTTTAAATAATCCTTATTAAATATTTATTTCTTCATCTTATAAAATCCATAACTTTTTATTTATAGATCCAAACTTAGTGATTCCAATTTGTAAAATCTTATTTGAGATTTATTTATCTTTTTTGAATATCTTTAGGATTATTTGCTCACCATTTGGTATGTATTTATATATAGGTTCTTTATTAGCTTTGGAAATTACTTTTCCTTATCTTATTAAATTCATAAGATTTCATCCATGGTTCCAAATTAAGTGAAACCAATTTCTATGGTCTTATAATATTTGTATTTGTCTTTCTTGATCTTTTGTAAATGTTTGTTGAAATTTTTTTATATGTATCAAATCCATAGGCTTGGAGATAACTTGGAAATGATTTTATTCCATTAGGGTTTAGGGTTTGGTTTTATTTTCCAAGTGTCTAAATTTCTAGATGCATTTATGAGGAATGCATTTTACCAAACATTAACCAAAGTTTGTTCCAGATGGGATTTTAAGTTTCCATTTAGAAACAAAAGTTTCTTTTCACCCTAATTTTCAACAATTATTTATTTTGTTTATTTATTTTTCACATTACAAGATTTGGAAAATCTTGGGATGTGACACTTTCTTTATATAAGAAAATCTTATAGTATAATTTATAAATATTAAATATGCTACCTTTAAGTCTTTAAGACTAAGTTTCATTATGCTTAGGAAAAACCCTAATTATTTTTAATACCATAAATGTTATATCCCAAGACCAATTATATTTTTATAGTTAACTTTGGTCTGATATATCATAAGTTAGATATATACTGTCTCAAGATCATTTAAATCTTATCCTAAACCATCACTTTAATCTTATTAATCTTTAGAGTTGATTAACTTAACATAAATAATATTTTCTTCAAATGTTATTATTTTTGCCACTTCCAAAAGAAACACTAAACCATTTCTTTTAAGCCATAACAAAATTAAAACATAAACCTTGTAATGATTACATGATATCACCCAATCTTAGAATTGTATTACAATTGTACCTTACTTTCATGTCTTATATGTTATCCAAAAACCCTTACAACTACTCTCTTTTATGAAGAAAACTTAAAGATAAATCACATCCTAAACAAATCATCTAAATACAACTCACTTGTAATGATTGGGGAATTACTTGGGATTTTACAACATGCATCCCATTACTTATGCATACCAGCATATTTCTTCTTGAAACATTGTCCTTACCGGGCAATGATGGTATTTTTTGTAGAACCCGAGGTCCAGGGTCAAGTCAAGACATTCGACTACAATACTCCGCTATATCAAGGCAAGTTCACACTTTCTCATGTCCTTTGATTATTTTCTGTAAAGTATTTTACAAATCCACTATTGTCATCACCTGCATTTGAAAAAGGTCAGAAAACACTATTTTTTTAATAATATGGTTATAGGTTATTTACCATGAGGTAATAACCTTCTATGAAAGTTCCGGTGGTAAAGGAACATATTATATAGGACTTAACAACCAATGTCGCCAGTGATTCTTGCACCGTATATTACGCGTTAACCATGAGATTTGGAATGAGACGGAGAAGTCAGCTGGATTGGCTCCCTTTCGCATGCATTGGACACTATTCTGGGCATTTGTAAGTTGCAGATCATGGTTATAACCGTTTTATACGGGGAAAATTCTACCGTGGATCTAGGATTACAAAAGATAGATTTCTAGTGTTAATGGTTATTGTGTGTATCCAACTAAGATATAGCCGTTTTATACGGACAAAAGTCTATCTTGAGTTTGGGCATACAACAATTGCGGTGTATGCGGGGTCACGGAGAAGGATAGTGATTGGCTTGGATCTTAGTCTGGGCCTCTACCAAGGAAGTGTGAACAGGAATGCGCGCTCGAATGTGCAATAAAGATAAGATCTCTCATGGGTAAAGTAACGCACCTCTGCAGAGTGTAAGAACTGTAACTTGTTACTCCCTGTTCCGGGAAGGATCTGCGAACGCGGCGGGAAAGGAACTCCATGAAAGTTCTGGTAAAACCGTGAAGGCTGACGGACATAGCTTTTCAGAATAAAAGCAACCTTTGAAGAAATGTTTACGAAAACCTGCATTGCCTACGACCTATGGTCTGTGGCTGTAGATATAGTGCATCAAACACTCCTTTTTAGTGAACTTGCTGAGTACGCTCGTACTCCACGTATCTTCTTAACCCTTGCTAGATTCTGAAGACATTAACGGTCAGGAAGAGGAAATACTATATCCAATTGAAGACCAAGAAGAATTCCGCTACGAAGAACCATAAGTATCTGGAAGCGTCAAAGGGAATAATTACGAAAACATCTATGGAATGGAGACCGACGTATCTTAAGTGTAGATGTAGCATATATAGTGATCTAGTCCAGTAGCATAGATCTCTATACTTTATTTAAATCTCGTATAAACCTTAGTTGCTTATCTATTATGTTCTTTGAGTTATTATAGTTTAGTCCTAAGTCATCGGGATACCTCTATGGACCCAGGAGGATCTCAAAGTCATCATGTAAATTTCTGATTATAATAATGGTACTCCGTGAGTGTTATGTCCATGACTATAGTATACTACAACATGCAGTGGTATGCTGGGTCATCACACAAACTAAGCAAACAAAAACAAAAATGAAAAGTAGACGTTCCAAGAACAACACAACCTATGCATTAAACAATAAAAACGAAGTGTCTTGAAAGACCTAAGATTTTTATTGATGAAGAAGGGATGCCCAAGGCATGCCCAAGCTTTGACGCTTGTACCTCTTGAATATTTCTTGCGGTGACACGGGGTGGCATCCCCAACCTTGTGCTTTTTTCCATTCTTCATCTCATTTCATCATTCTTTCTCTACACCTGAAAATTCTCCTTCGTACAAAACTTCACACAATCTTCATTAGCAACATTAGTGCATTCAAAAGATAATAGCCCTTTGGGTTTTAGTTTTAAAATAGCAAAACTTTCAATAAACACACAAGCTATTGTATCAATTCCCTCAAAAGCTCAATTTCCCCAAAAGAACCCAAAACGAATCAATAAGAAGCAAATGCAAATAATGACAGAAATCTGTCAAAACAGACCAGCAGATAGAAACTGATTTTTTTCGATGACCTTATGTTGCTCAAATCAAAAAGTGTTGAACTAACTAAAGTTATCTAACAACCTAGGGGATTTATTCAGAAAATTACAGCTCAATCCGAATTACAGAGATTTTACACGAATTTTTACAGTGGAGCAAAAATCTGTTTCGGGACAGCAACTCCCCAAATCTTACTTCCCTCTCATTAGAGGTTATTCTTGGCACAAAAATCAAATAATAAGGATAAGGAGAGGTCATTACAGAAGTAATAACTTCGAATACTCAATAAAACTATTGGGTTATCTCCCAAGAAGTACTTTTTTTTAACGCCTTTAAGTTAGGAACAAGAAGCAAGAATCAAGTATTTTCAAATGAAGAAGCATTAACATGAAACCTTGCTTTCAAGGGAGGATAAAAAGGCAACTTCTCTCTCTCTTCATAGGGAAGTATTCAATACCTTTATTGAATGGAAATGGATATTTAATGGTGCCTTCTTTCATATCAATGATGGCACCAACAGTTCTAAGAAAAGGTCTTCCCAAAGTAATAGGACAAGAAGCATTGTATTCAACATCCAAAACATAGAAATCAACAGGGACATAGGTATTGTTAACTATAATAAGAACATAATTCAACACTCCCCATGAGTTTCTTTTTAGCATTATTATCAAGTGGGACATCCAAATAGCAATCTTCCAAAGGTGGCAAATCAAGAATTTCATAAATATTTCTAGGCATAATAGAGACACTAGAACCAAGGTCACATGAAGCTTTGAGATCAAAGTCATTCACTTGCATATTAATGATGGGTTCCCAACTATCTTCTACTTTCCTAGGAATAGAGGCTTTGTGCTTCAAATTTTCTTCCTTAATTTTAATAAGAGCATCTGTAATGTGCTTGGTGAAAACCACATTCATATCACTAGCATTAGGACTTCTAGAAAGCTTTTGTAGGAACATAATCACTCCAGAAATATTGCAACCATCAAGATCAAAATCAAACTTAGCATCACTGGTAGTAGACTCATTGGTTTTAGGCATTGTGGTAGGAGGAATGGGGACTTCTTGTGGTTTAGTGGCATCCATATTGGTGGTGGTAATAGTGCAAACACTATTGTTTCTAGCAATTCCAGCTTCTCTATACCACTTATCATGTAGTTGAGCAAACAATCTAACATTTTCATCAATAGTAACTTGTATGGCATGAGCAGCAGCAAAGGTACTTTCCAAGGTTTCAGGTTTAGCAGCCATTTTATTAATCAAAGAGGACAGTGCTTCAGACAGAGATGAAATATTTTTCTCAACATTCATGAGCTTTTCCTCCATAGTTTTGTTGAAAGTGGTTTGTTTACTAATAAAGTCTTTAAGCATGACTTCAAGTTTAGAAGGAGTACTTCTAGTATTGTTGTTGAAGGAGTTTCCATAAGTATTGCCATTATTAGGAGGATAAGGCCTTTAATTATTGTTACTACCAAAATTATTCCTGTAGGCATTGTTGCTGAAATTGTTATTTCTAATGAAGTTCACATCAACTTGCTCTTCTTGAGCAACCAAAGAGGCTAAAGGAACATTATTTTGATCTATATGAGCTTTTCCATTAACAAGCATAGCCATGATAACATCAATATTATCACTCAAAGAGGAGGTTTCTTCACCAGAATTTACCTTCTTACCATGTGGAGCTCTCTAAGTGTGCCATTCAGAATAGTTGACCACCATATTATGAAG
The DNA here is from genome assembly GCA_910589765.1 of Avena atlantica. Classification (NCBI taxonomy): domain Eukaryota; kingdom Viridiplantae; phylum Streptophyta; class Magnoliopsida; order Poales; family Poaceae; genus Avena; species Avena atlantica. The sequence goes on from OU342738.1 coordinate 321,181,873, forward strand.
GAGTTTTGTTGCAGCACCCAAGGTAATGGTCATAAAGGTACCTCCAGTAGCTGAATCCAGCAGGTTTATTGAAGAGAAGTTCAAACCTGCATAAAAAGTCTGGATAATCATCCAAGCAGTCAGTCCATGAGTGGGACAATTCTTAGCCAAAGATTTCATTCTTTCACAAGATTGAGCAACATGTTCATTATCAAGTTGTTTAAATTTCATTATTTGACTTCTCATAGATATAATCTTAGCATGAGGATAGTATTTTCCAATAAAAGCATCTTTGCACTTAATCCAAGAATTAATACTATTTCTAGGCAAGGATAGCAACCATTCTTTAGCTTTTCCTCCCGAGGAGAAAGGAAACAACTTGAGCTTAATGAAATCTCCATCTACATCCTTATATTTTTGCATCTCACAAAGTTCAACAAAGTTATTGAGGTGGGAAGCAACATCATCAGAACTAGCAGCAGAAAATTGTTCTTTCATCACAAGATTCAACAAAGCAGGCTTAATTTCATAAAAGGTAGCACCAGGACCAGGTGGATTAATAGGTGTACTCAGGAAATCATTGTTGTTTGTGCTAGTGAAGTCACACAACTTGGTGTTCTCAGCAGAGTTCATTTTTGCGAAGGTGGAGCAAACCAACAGCAGCAGCAACTAGAGCAGGAACTAACCTTTTTTGTGTGTTTTTTATAAGACAAAGCAAAGCAAACGAAACTATTTTTTTGGAGTTTTTGATAAAAAGAGGCAAACAAAACAAGATAAAATAAACTAAGCAAAATAAAAACAAAGTAAAGAGAAATGTTGTGAAGGACTCCCCTTGTGAAGCTGTCCTTACCCGCCCTAGCAACGGCGCCAGAAAACAGCTTGATGCAGCTCAGATCACTGTAGAGCTTCGTTGGGAAACCCCAAGAGGGAGGTATGATGAGCACAACAACAAGTTTTCCCTCATAAAGAAACCAAGTTTATCGAACCAGTAGGAGTAAGGAAACGACTCAAAAGTGTTGATAGCAACATGTAAACCCGCACAACACAAACTCAATACTTTGCCCCAATGAACAGTGAGGTTGTCAATCTCACCGGTTTGCTGAAAACGAAGGATAAACTGTATGGTGTGGAAGGTAATGGTGGTTTGCATAAAGTAAACATGAACAGTGGAAGATTTATCAATGGTAAAGATTGGACCGGGGTCCATAGTTCACTATAGGTGTTCTCCTTAAGATAAACAACATAACATGCTGGGTAAACAAATTACAGTGGGGCAATTGACATGACAGAGCAAGGCATAACAATGCAGTACTAGACATTCATGATCCTATGAGTTTTGATTGGGCAATACAACAAGATACATAGACCGCCATCCAACTGCATCTATTACTAGTAATCCACCTTCAGGTTATCATCCGAACCCCCTCCAGTATTAAGTTGCAAGCAACGGATAACTGCTTTAAGCAAAGTGTGTAAGGTAAACAATCTACTTATTCCATGAACAAGAGATCTTTGTTTTCTCCCTTGTAGCAACAATACATCTAGAACCTTAGATATTTCTGTCACTTCCCCATATTAAATAGAGGCATGAGCCCACTATCGAGCATAAATACTCCCTCTTGGAGTCACTAACATCTACTTGGCCAAGATAGCTACTAGAAACGGAGAGCATGCAATATCTCAAACAACACAGACATGATAGAATCATTAACCAATCTGACATAGTAATCTCAATATCTGTCGGATCCCCGCAAACACAACATGCATGATTACAAATAGATGATCTTGATCATCAACGGAGCTCACAAGATCTAAACATGGTAGCACAAAGGAGGAGAAACAACCATCTAGCTACTACATGGATCCGTAGTCCAAGGTGGAACTACTCACGCATCATACCGGAGGCTGGTATGGTGATGAAGAAGGCCTCCTGGATGATCTCTCCCCTCCGGCAGGGTGTCAGGAAGAGCTTTAGATCCCCCCGATCTAGGGACGATGGTGGCGGCGGCTACAGACTGTTTCGTGGAAGATTGATCGGGTACTTATGGTTTTGGTATCGGGGCTTCTTATAGGCGAAGAGGGAGGCCGAGGGGGTGCCCGAGGCGGCTGCACCCCCTCCAGGCACAGGCCAGGCCTGGCCGCGCGGCCCCCTCGAGGCCCTCCTCCGTCTCGTGTTCTGGCTCCGTGTTACCCATGGTAAAATATTGACTTTGGCTTTTGTCCCGTCCAATTCCGAGAATATTGATTTTCTGTCTTTTCCGAAACCAAAAACAGAAGAAAACAGGCAACTGGCACTGTGGCATCTTGTTAATAGGTTAGTCCCAGAAAATATATAAAAATATCTCAAAGTATAGACAAAGCAAACCAAAGTAGATACTAAACAAGTATGGAACATAAAAAATTATATATACGTTTACGACATATCACATGATGATAGGAAGAGAGATGGACATATATTGATAGAAACCGTATCGTAAGTCTTAAATATGCCTGTTATGTTAATTCATGGTTAACTAATGGGGAATTATAATTTTGGGGATCTTAAAATTTACAATAGTGGTTAGACTTTATGTCTTACTATTAAGTAGCAAGTGCTATGCACGATTGTGGCATATAAGTAGAAGAGTACTATAACTTAAGTAATGGAAATGATCCCACAGTAGTTCGTGCCCGTGCAATGCCATGTGTCCCACATTATAGGTGGGCCTCGCACCTTATCTTCTCATTGGACTAGCCACATCTTCTCTCTCCGGGAGTGCTTCCATGCAGAATTGCCCCACATGCAGACATTCCCCAGTCATGTGTCACCACCGCCCAACTGAAAATCGTCGTCCTACATGAAATGTCGCCTCCTTGTCCTTAATCGTTGTCATTTTCCACACATCGCACCCTCCTCGTCCTCGGCCTCGCCCCAAATTTTGAGCAGGGAGACGACGACTCCTCCACAAAGGGCTATGGAGGATCGATGAGTCTATGCGTGCCACCCGTAAGTCTAGTGCTCGTTGGGCGGCTCACTCCATGTTCGTCGTCACCTTCTCCCAACCGGCGTTGCTAGTTCTAGCGAGCGGGTGGGTGGTGGTGGACTGTTGGAGGGTGGTGCAACAGGATTGGCGCGCAGATGGGTCAAAGGTAGAGATGGAAGATAGAAGGTAAGGTTTGGCATGGCCCAACCGCGACATGCGTTGCATGGTACCATGCACACGATCACGCATGAAAGTGCCACTTTGTTCAGAAGAAGGTAATGGATAACGGCATATGGTGCTCTAAACAATGATAAACTGAGGTCATTACGATTAATTTTTTCGACATCATTACAATCATTTTTGAATATGAAGTATAACCAGATATGCTGAAAACTATTATAGTTTTGTTTTACATGTACTAAATTTTTGTTGAATTTGATTTCTCATTTTAAGTGCATACTAAATACTCTAAGAGATAAATGGTCGGTCAAATAATTCAGGAAAATATAAAGATGAAGCCTATTATTTATTTTTAACATAACTCTAAATACTCTAAGAGATAAGTGGTCGTCAAACTATTATAAGGGTCAGATGCAGCCATTTCAATTGTTAAGGTTAGCCTTAGTGTATTTTACTAGACTATTTCGCGTGCTTCGTCGCGCCGTTTGTCTTGCGTTGGTGCAGGTTTTATACTATATCGTGTGCCATGGCGTCGTGAGGGATCCTCTTAGCAGGGAAGCTGCATGAGGAGATTTGCTCGAGCGTATGGGAATACCGGATAGCTGAGGAAGGTAAAGAAAAAGCAATAGAAATAATGATCCGAACGTTAGAGAGAAACTATGGTTTTGAGACGAAAGATCTCAATTGGCTGGATAAGCGCTGTTTTTATCTGTATAGCACAAACTCCTGCACCGGGTGGCATGCTGCACAAGAGGAGATCCAAAACCTGAAGATGAATGTGGAAGCTCTTGCAAAGGGGTGGCATCACACGCTAGAAGAAGTCAATCACGCGTGTAATCTGGTGGCCTATCGTCAGGTTGCTGGTCCAAATGAAGCTGTTCAGGTCGCGTTTTTGAAGGTATCACTCAGTTCAAAAAAATAAGCAAAGGTCCTCACAGGTCAGCTCGCTAAAAATAAAGGTGGACAAACATTTTCTGTCTACAAATGGTGGAGAAATGAGAACGGGTAGTCTGTCCTCAAAATGACTAAGCCAAGAAACAACTATGAAAACCAACCCAATTACTTCTCTTTTGTTTGAGTTATGAATGGATTTCAGCTTAAGGCCACAAAGGGCATGTGATAAAGAACATAACCACCATGGCTTATCGAAGGATTTTTTGACAAATATATGTATGATTGACACAGGTAAGATAAATTACGACTCGACTTCAACTCAGCTATGAAGGTCGTGTAATAAAGAATAGAACCATCATGACTTAACGAAAGAATGTTTGAGAAATATATCTAGGATTGATGCTAGTAAGAGAAACAAATTTTAGCACATAATTTCATAATAAATCATGTGATGTTTTATAGTAGCCTAACTGAGGTGTATCTATATTTCTATTTTAGGTAAAATATATAGAGATAAAAGAATCTAGAGTAAAAAAGCACAACAGAACAAAGGTTATGTATGCCTACTTCATGTCAAATATTTCACATCTTTTAGATATGGGCTGGTTGAATACAGCAACTTTGGAAAAGTATATGCCAACTTGTTGCTTGCGTCCATACTTTCATTCACTTCAAAATATTGTAACAAACTTTAGATCCGCGCCACTATAAATTGTAATGTAAAATAGAGAAATCACCTGAAATAAAGGTGGCAGCAACAGTTAGATATTCCTAAAGCTGACTTTACTTTACTTTCAGCAAACTGTATCTAACCGCACATGGCATAAAAAAAGCAAATAAGAGGCATGTTGCTTGCATCCATAATTTGGACGATATCGATAACATCACTATAATGTCCTTTTTGAAAAAAGCAGCATGGTCACATACAACAATGAAATCTCCTAAAACAAAGTTCAGTACAATACTTTTTTGTAGTTGATGTTGAAACACTTACTTGTTAAACATTGATTCAGATGACTAGAATTAATTGACATGAAGTAGGCAGATAGTACACAACAGAATTAGCAATACAATTCCTGGAATTAATTGGATCAGGTTTTGCACATCTGTACCCACATCCTTATCAACAACATTGATTCAGATGACTGGTCTTATATTCCTTCATCATTTTATTATTTAATGCAATAACTCCCCTCTTCTTTGGTGTTGGTGTTGGAACTGGTTCAGGCACAACTAGTTCAGAAGTAATAGGCTCAGTTATATTTAGCTCAGTTGAAATCCAATCATCATAATTCTTGCTTATCTTAGCCATTAATTCTTCAGCATCTGTAGGAGTTCTTTTTCTGAAAACACAATCAGCAAAGCTATCTAGGTATGTCCTAGAATCATCAGTTGGTCCATTATAATAAATATCAAGAAGCTCATTCTTAGGTAATGGACATCCAGGATGTGCATGAATCAAGGCACAAAATCTTGTCCATGACTCAGGTAATTTCTCTTCTTCTCCCTGTTTAAAATCAAAAAGTCTCTGCAAAGCAGCATGTCTATGTAACATCCCTAAAATCATGTTTCCAAAATTTGCATATCGTTCATGCATTCATACTCATTTTAGGATCATTTCTTCTAAAACAGAACTTTGTGATCTATCATTTTATGTAAAGCAAGGCATTAGCCTTATTGCTACCTTATAAGAAAGAGAATATTTGTTTTGACCAGGAAAGAATTGATCATATGATTGATTGATACTTTCCAAAGCTTGAACAAAGATTTTCAAAACAACATATGAATTTAAAAACCAAGCATATGTCCTTATTACATAAGTGATAAAGGCATTGTTTATTTTAAATCCCAATGGGCCAAAGTATTTTGAGTGAGCAACTTCGTTCTGTAGACAAAAAGGTGCAAGTTATACTTTACAAAATTCAGAACAAGTTTGAATTCAAACCCATTTGAAAACCATTTGAAATTGATAACAGAAAATCAAAACATAAAAGGAAAAAGATAAAATAAATAGAAACAGGCCGGCGCTACTCTTTCGGCCCATTAGCAAATGCAGCCCACCCGGGATTTTCCCTCCCCCTCTGTTTCTCACCCGCCTGCGTACCCCTCCCTCGCTGACACCCCGACCCACGCGCCATGACCTTCGTCCCCAAAATCACGTCGCGACCAGCACCGCCGCGGCCGTTTCTACGATTTGATTCCGCGCTTGATTGCGAGTAAACGCCAGCGTAATTCCCTCTCTCGCCCCGGCTATTTAACCTCCTCCTCCTTCCGCTCATTTTCCTCAAGCCACAACCACAGAGAGCCACCAGGCTGGCCACAATCGAGCTCACTCCGCCACGGTACCGAGCGTCTCCGGCGGCAAATTCCGGTGAGAACTCCTCGCCCCTTGCCTCCTGGTCTTGCTAGCTTGTTCACTGCATCCTTGCGCGTCGTTTAACACCGCTGCTATGTGCTAGGACAACCCAGAACGTCGCCAACATCAACGACTGCGTGATCCCGACGAAGCACTCAACTGCGACGAGCTCACACGGCAAACCTAGCCCTCCCCTTACTCTCTAGTTCAAACTCGCACATTCGCAACGTCAGTGCGCATCTAACGCTGCCCTCCTTTTCCTCTCCTATGCCCTGTAGCGACCTTAGCGACAACAACCGAGCACACCCGAAGCCGCCCGCAACTCCGACGAGGAATCCTCGCCGTGTCCGTGCGCCCCGACCCCATCCAGCCGCACATTGAGCTTCGCCGTGTCTCCACGACCTCGATAAGCACCGGCGCCCTCACTTTTACTCTCTGGTCTCGCAGGAGAGCCGTCGACAGACACGCCGCCACCGCGCTCACCATTTGCACCGCCCGTTTGTGGCATATGCGTTCCGATCCGTTAGATCTGGGATCAATGGCTAGGATTAGAAGCTAGATGAAAGGTTACGGTCAGATCTGGACCGCTGGATCTCATTTAGATCCAGTGGCTCACGAGCGTGATCCAGCCGAAACGGTATCAACCAATCAGAAAGCGCCGCGTGGCTGCAGTTTGATTTAAAAATCTGGATTAGATCTATTAGATGTTCAAACTTGCAAAATTCATAACTTTTGATCCACACGTTCAAATATTGTAAATTTTATATCATTGGAATTAGGAGAAAGAATTCTATCCAACCATACACTTTGTTTAATAAATTGCTTTTGTGAAATTGGTTGTTTTTGCAGAAACATTTGTAAGCTTATTTTGTGTATACAAATTATATAGAAAATGTTTTAAGGGCCAAATTGATTTTATTTAGTGTATAATTGTTTTGTTTATGATTTAGTACTGTCCCACTTGTTTTGTTAGATTTAGAAAAATCATCACATGGCATTTGCATGCATTCATATATTTTTGCTTGTTTATTTTGATATGTGAGTTGGTGCTATCATTTTATGTGTAGATTTTGGTGCTAGTGGTGAATGTGATTGTGAGGATTGTTGCTACTCCCCCAACTACCAAGGCAAGTGGTGCTTCATATTTTTGTCCCAATATTTTGACTATGCATTAGAAATATTTTGTATAGGGCTTGCATGAATATTTTTGCTAAGTATCTATATGCCATGCTTGGGAAATCCTAGTAGTTGTAGAATTGTTAGAATTTTCTCTAAGTTAAGATACTTACTATTTCCATGCTTAGCCTAGCTAGTAGCAACCAAGGGTGGAATATATACATGCTATGAGAAATATTTCTAAGTCTTTGACTTATGTTTTGCTTAATAAAACAACTAAGTGAATGAAACACCTGGGTGGAATGGAAAGAATGGTTTGTGTTGAGTGGTTAAACAAGGCCCATTTCTATGGTTTACCTTATGTATCTCACTTGTGGAATGCCACCCAGGAACAAAGGGATTTGAGATGCCAAATGTTAAGAAGCTTCTAGTGTAGCCACATGGCATTATGGGCTCTGCCTGGATCATATAGGTTGCAATAACTTAGCCATTTGGACAGTTGATGGTAGTGGGATGATAGGTTGGAACGTGTCCATTTGGTCTAAGGTAAGGCTTCTGAAAGGTCCTGTCTTGGTGAAAATCAAGTCTTGTAGGGAAAGTGCACCACCTCTACAGATGGAAGAAACTAAGTACTTAGCCATGTCCCTGGTATTGGAAAATTTGAGCATCAAGGCATGGAAGCTATCAAGAATCTCCTCATCCCAAGTTTCTAAGTTAAAACTTATGGTTGAACAAGGGTGAAGGTTCACCAATTTCTATTGGTGGTTCCTTGGGAAAGCTTTTTCCAAACAAAAACTTAGTGTTTTCAACTGATAGGTAAATACTATTTTGAGCAAAGCAAGGCTAAACTACACTTAGCCAAATTCATGTAGTAACTAGATGCTAATTTTCTACTAAGGTATCACTTGCCAATACTATTCCAATGTATTGACCCACTGTGGCGGTAACTTGTGATGTTGCAGGTTACTCTGATGATGATTAGGGGTTATGAGTCTACACTCAACATGCTTGCCTGTGGTACATGAAGATGAAGACTTTCATTTATATTGTTAAGTTAAACTCTTGTACTAGCCTATGGCTATGGAGTTGTAAAAGACTATGTTATCTCTGGAATGACGATGTAATAATAACCTTTGTTTCTGTGTACTTCATCTTAAACTGTGGATTCTAGCAATTGATCCAGGGACTAGCATTGCAATCATAGGGATCTTTACCTTTATAAAGGTGGTATATTACAGATGGTATCAGAGCACTGTGTTGCCTGTAGGATTATGACCCTAGGATTGGATTAGAAACGACTAAGGAATTTTTTTTCAACAATTTCTACACTTGTCTTTTTCTTCTCGTAAACTTTTCTAATCTTCTTTCTCCTATCTATTTGTAGTTGAACTCCATCAACGAAGCCGTGAGGAAGGGACCACTCATGACCATGACTTTGGAGTGTCAGACTGAATTTCCCAAGGCCCTCAAGAACCTTATGGTTACCATGGGGATACATGGTGCAGCTTTGTACAAAGGATTCCCAGTGATGGATGAAGGAGTAGAGTATTGGTGGGTGCAACTTCACTTGTACAAAAACAAGGAAGACAACCACAAGGAGTCAGGATTCTGCATGGTCACCAACTCAGAAATGCACACAACATTCTTTGACTCTGCAAGAAATGCATCTTGGAATGCCATCAAGGAGCTTGGTGATAGACTCAAGTGCATAATGCTCAACACCCAAAATGACCTTAGGGAAGAAAAGAAGTATACCCAAGAGTTAGAGGCTACCAACCAACGTTTAAGAGAAGACATCCTAGACTTAGCAATGGAGTCATGTGATCAAGATCGACAGATTGCCTCTAGGGATGCCCTGTTAGCCAACTTGGCAAGTGAGTGGGGATTGTAATGTACTCCGTTAGTTGGACCGCCACATTTATCGTTTTACTTTCAAAAAATTTGTCTAAGTTATGTTGAACCTTTGATGCTTGTAATGGGTTTGTGTATGCCATGACTTGTGTGATTATTGCAAAAGTTATGCTTGGGATATTTTGTCTTGTGATTTTCTCTATTGGTGTTGATTCTAACTTTTCTCTATCTTAGATGCCTAATGTTACTATCAGCACGGCCGAAGAGTTCATGGGAACTCATTTTGGTACTCGTCTCATTGAGCTCATGTGGCATCCCGCAAAACCACTACTAGAAAATCGCGTTGAATTTGTGCATTGCATCGTCATCATCATGCATTGTTTGCCAAAATTATTTTCGCAACACCCGTTTTATTTTCTAAAACGCCCCCTCTTGATTCAACATCGAAAACCGGGTCGCCGGAATATTTTGTTTTGTTAAAATTGTTTTGCAAACGGTCCGTTTAATTAAATAAAACTTTTAATTAATTTTTAGCGGGGGCAGTCGAACGGGCCGTCCCGACCCGAACGACCACCCCCAGTTTAACAATCGGTCCACCATTCACCTGCCCTTCTATCCTAAGTCCACCAACTAGTCTACCCACACCCCCCACTCCACCTCATCCCAACCAATCAGAGCACGCCACATCAGCCACCCCAAACCCCCCCACCAATCACCCCCTGCCACATGGCCACTCTCTCTCCTCTCACCCCCTCTCCCCCACCAGTCAACCCTGCCAGCTCACACTCCCTCAAACACACACACGCACACCTCCCTGCACGCGGGCCCCGCCCCGCACGCACACAACACGCCCACCCCGCCTCCCTGGCGTGCCCCAACCAACCCGCAAAGCGCCCGCGGGCCCCACCCCGTCCCCCACGCGCGCGACCCACCTCCCTCCTCCTCTCCTGTTCCTCTTCCCTGGCGCGCCGCTCCGCCCGCCTCCATCCTTCCGCCGCTCCGCCCTCCCGAGCCAGCGCCGCCCGCGTGCCTCCCCCGACCCCCCTGCAACCCGGCGTCCCCGCACGCTCCGCGCGCGACCGCCCCCGCAGCCTCGCTCCGTCGCCGCCGCCGCGTCAGGCCTGCCCCGCCTCCTCCGCATCCGCGCCAGCGCTCGCAGCCGCCTCGCCCCTAGCCCCCGGCCCGCCTCGAGCCGTGCCCCTCCAACCGCCTCGCCCCTAGCCCCCGGCTGCGCCGCCGCTCAAGCCGCCTCTCCACGCGACCCCCTCCGCCTCCCCCTCTCCCGGCTCCGGCGGCCCCTCCCCATCTCCGCGAGCGCCCCGCCGGAGACGCCCGCAGCACCCTCCGCTCGCCGCTGGACGCCCCCTCGCCTTCCAAGCGCTCCGCCGCCGCCGCGCCTGCCTCTTCCCGCGTCCCGTCGCCGCCGCAGGGCCCCACCGCCGCCGCCAGGTGGGCCCCTCCACCGAGCCGTGCCCTGCGGGCCCGCACGCAGCCAGGGCCGCTCCCTCGTCCTCCAGCGCCTTCAACCCGTGTGGACGCGGCTTCCCCTCGACGCGACCTCGATGGCTAGTCGTGTACCGCGGTGACGACAGCGTGCATACGTCCATATGACCCCAGAACGCCCGAGTCCAACACAAGTTCGGCATCCGCAAACCAAGGGCGGAACCCCAAGATCTTCGGAAGGAAACTTTGACTTGAGGACCAAGTTCACCGACCATCGAGGGAACCACCCCGAGAAACACGGTACCCGGAGATCGACACAGGACCGAAGCGCCAAGGCCTCCTTCATGGAATCGCCAAGATCCACCGGCGCTAGACCCAAGACCGACATCGTCCTCCGAGAACATCGATGCAGAACGCCAAGTGCTTCTTCCCTCGCCAAGACCGCCTCGATGGCGCAGGCCCGACAAGACCCTCGCAACGGCAAGACCGACCCCGTGGGACCCGGCAAGACCTTCGCGATGACGAGAACGGCACCGACCGGAAGAAGCCGATGCGCCCCGACACCGACCCAAGTTCTGCTCCCCGGACGCCGAGAACCCCCGATGCGACAAGTGCTTCGTCCCGAACGCCATGACCGACAACGTGACCCGAAGACCCCCGGATGCGCCAAGACCTACCCCTGAGTCCGAGAACGACCTCGTCGAACCCTGGACCCCGAGACCGGACCTTGAACCTAGAGACCGTCCCCGAACCCCAGAACCCCAAGATCGTCGAGACCCCTCAATGTGTGAACCCCTTTCCGAGAACCCTATTTTATAACATAATAACAACTTGTTGCATATTGAATTGTCATACTCGCATGCATTGTGTGGTTTGGGGCCTTATGCCGATTCACCTAATAATTAAATATGGGGCCCATATGCGGACAAACCTAGCCTTATATTGGCCTCATTTAAACATGTGTAGCGAACCGGTTCCATCTGTTGCATTGCTAAACAACATATAATTTGCGGGGTAGACAAATAACATGAACCACCTAAATAATTGTCGGGACCCCGATTCCGCTTAATTTGACCTAATCGCATCGCACTTTGCCATGCCATGCATCATACATGCATCATGCCGATCTTCTGCCGTTGTATTAAATATTGCATCCGTTGTTTCTTATAGTGTTTTGGTTCTTCGCGGATAAGGTCGTTGAGTTGATGTGAGCTTCGCCCCGATCTTCGGTTGACACTTCGGCAATGTTTTCAGGCGAGCATCTCCCCCTTTCTACCTATCTTATTTTTCTGGTATTTATTTCCCTCCTGTTGATCTTTGCTATCTGTGTTGCGATGCTCTAGATTTCGTACCCGTGATATCCCTTGCAGCCATATATAGCCTTGGACACATCCTATTACCTGTTGTTTGGTAGATAGTTGGACCCGCGTGTCGTAGTCGCTTGCTCAAGTGTTTTGTTTGTCGTCAAGTACCACAGTTGTTGGAGAATTGCCGCATGTTGACGTTGGAGATGATCATGGCTTTACTTTTCGTTCACTTTAATTCCTGTTTAACAACTAAAATTGAATTAAGCAGAGGCATCGGTGGGTGATAGGTAAGATTTGGTTTCCGACCGCCCACTTGTGTCCCGTAGGACCCCGAGTTCTTGACACCTGTTCCGAGATCGAGCGCGCTAACCACAGGTGGGGAGATATGGGCCCCCCATTGATTACTACCTGATTTCAAAGTATTGTACTGGGGGCCACAAACTAGTTTGAGGTTTTATTTACGATCCTGTACCTATGCCATGTTTTACTGCTTTAATTACGATTGTGCGAGGTACTGCACACTGTACTGTTTAGGATCGGGACACGTTTTCGCGGTGTCGACAGTCCCCGTTTGGGGATTTGCTGTCGCTCACTGCCGTCTACCCAAACCCTGAGACCGTCTCGGAGACCGGCCGACTCCGTTGCGGGTGTCGACTCGGTGGGGTGGCCCCCATGTACTTGCTTTGTGTCTGGGAACGTCGTGACTTAGGCCCCGCCGACATACCGATGGGTGTATGTTAACTGATCTGGCAAAAAGGGTCGAAGTGCCTGTGGATACTTTGGTGCACCCCTGCAGGGTTAAATCTTTTCGAGAAGCCGTGTCCGCGGTTATGGACGACTTGGAGCCCAGTGTCTGATCATAGACAACTATAACTAAAGTTTATTGTTTTAAATTGACTTGTTTCCGATATGATTAGTAATCAGCTTCACTACAACGGAATGGCTAAGTAAAAGTACCAACAACTGCTGGGTTTTGGGGTTATCTCATGATAATTGTATCTGACTAGTAAGTGTTGCCACTATAACGGAATTGTTAACTAAAAGTGCCCACTGCTTACTTTATCAGGATGATTATCTAAACCTGACTAGTAAAGTGCCGCAACTATAACTGAATAAGTAAAACTGCCAACTGTGTGAGTTCCTCGGTTGACTTCCTCGTTTGGTCTCGAGGGGGAAACACCAGGATGGGTTTGTTTGATGGTAGTATCATGTTGGATCCGAATAGGTCTTTCTCACCCCTCTCTGATAGCCGCCAGTTGTATCGAGTCTCTATAGGTTGTTTAGTGCTCGCTGCCGCTGCCGCTCAGTCCACCATACCTATGTAGGCGAGGACCGCCGAATTCTAGCCTCGCCGTGTACTGGCCTCAGTACTGACGCTCCTTCTTTTTCCTTTGCCCTTTGTCGGCACCCCTTTTGTTTAAGCAGGTTTTGAGATCGACGTCGTTAGCAGGGTTACCCTTCCGGCTTGGCCTGGGCAGGGTTATGGACGCCATTGGTTATTCTTCAGGGCTCTTAGCCCCATTTGCATCTTGTCCGTAGTCGGACGCTGTATCATTTTCAGGGAGATTTGGATCTTTGTACCGTATATTTGTATTCTTGACTCTTGAGTCGCTGTTGTATATATATCTGTTCTGTGGGTCCCATCGAGGACTGTTGTGTAATGTTATTACTTTGTTTTCCACCCGCACGAGAGTGCCTGGTGGGCACCTTCGAATCGTTTCTATGCGGGTTTGGCGAGTTTCGCTAAAACTTGCATAGGGCCGATTCTGAGGGTGTTACAGCTCACTAGTGTGCTCAACCTTCCACTTCCTAGAATCACGACGCTTCCCCTCACCAAGTTTGAGAGGAAGGACCTTTGGGGCTTTAGAGTCACTCAGCCGGGACGCCAGACAGAGCCAGCCACGGAGGCCATCACTTTCAAGCTGATGCATGACGACAAGGAGAGAGGCTTAGATGTAGTTATGCAGGAGTTAGTTGGGTGTCTGGTAGGGAGACACTCCAGAGAGCATAGAGGTCTTTACTTTCACCCCTTCGAGAGACGTGACGAGGAGGGTGAGGCTATTGAGTATGAGGATGCTGCTAGAGAGATGATGGAGCCGATTCTTCTGTACCTCCAGGACCTAGAGGGTCTTATTAGGCACCTAGATACTGATAGGACCAACGTCATGCTTAGCAATGACGAGCTCCAGGTTCAGATCCGAGAGAAGGACAAGCTCTTTGTGGAGCAAGACAAGATAGTCAAGGAATGGAGGCCAAGTTTGAAAGCCAGGCCAAGAAGTTCAAGAGCCAGGAGAAGAGAGTCCAAGACAGGAACAAGAAGATCCGGGAGATGAAGGAAGAGCTAGAGACCAAGGACTTCGAGCTCGAGCATCAGCAGGGGGTGATCGAGAGGCTTCACTCACAGAAGAGGGCTCTTAGGGCCAAGATAGAGGCCTTGACTACTAGTGTTGATGAGTACAAGACCGCTATGGAGAATGCAGGTCTTACCCTTGTTGATGTGGAGATTGTTGTAGAGGAGTAGTGTTGGCTACTCATTTATCTTTCATCTATCGTACCTTTGAGTATTGAGTCGCAATGACCATCCAACATGTGGGTGGCTTGCTACGGTGTGTTTGCATTGCCAACTCGTTGTTTATGTCGTTCAAACTCTACGTTATTTTGATGCTTGGTTGTTGTGATTGAGTATGTGATGTATTGTGCATGTTAAGCATCTATGGGTATCTCATTCTTATCCTTATGAAAACCACAGATGCCTCCTCGACGTGCCAACCCCAACCCAAACAACAACAATGTCACCCCCGAGATGCAGCAGTTGATGACAACTCAGGCACAACTGATGCAGATGATGACCACTTTTATGCAGAATCAGAATAACAACAACAACAACAACAACAATCCGATCAATCCACCAGGATTTGACATGCTTACCAGATTCCTAAGACTGAGGCCTGCAAAATTCTTGGGAACCACTGATCCAATGGTGGCAAATTATTGCCTATGTTCGGTGAACAAGGATTTGGTAACTGTCGGCTGCACCGACGAGGAGAAGGTCCGGTTTGCAGCACATCTATTGGAAGGACCAGCAACAACTTGGTGGGATAATTTTCAGATCACCACTCCCATTGAGGATGTGACTTGGGCTATCTTTGAGGATGGATTCCGCACATCTCACATCTCATCCGTGGTGATGAATTTGAAGAAGGAGTTCCATAACCTGAAGCAGGGTCACCACAGCGTGGCCGAATATATTGAGGAGTTCAACAATCTGGCGCGTTATGCACCAGATGAAGTTGATACTGATGCCAAGAGGAAGGAGAAATTCCTCGAAGGGCTGAACGATGAACTGAATCTGAAGCTATCTGTTGCCTATGTCCCAACCTACCAATCACTTTGTGACAAGGCTACTATCTTGGAGAACAAGATGAAACATGTTGAAAGCAGAAAGAGGAAGCACAACTTTGACAAGCACAACTCAGGATCGTCTCACAAGCGTTTCCATCACGATGATAGTGGGAGTTCTGGATCCCACAAACATGGGAAGTACAACAACCACCATGGCCACAATCGCCATCATGACAACAAGCATCACCGTAGTCATGATAATGACAAGTATAAGAACCACAAGAGTGGATACAAGAGCCACCACAATGGAAGTGGAAGTGGTAGTGGAAGTCAGCCTGTCAAGAAAGATCTCAGTCAGGTTGAATGCTTAAAGTGTAAGAAGATGGGGCACTATGATAATGAGTGCCCAGAAAAGAAAGTTGAAGGTGCCAACAAGCCCAGCCCTTTCCAGAAGGGACAGGTGAACCACATCAATGTGGAAGAGATTTATGAGGAACCTGATGCTGTGGCTGGTAAGTTCAAACTCAATTCTGTTCCAACACTTGTTCTTTTTGACACTGGCGCATCGCATTCATTCATATCAAGAGCATTTGTTGATACAAATGAACTTCCAGTTGAAACTATTGGGTTTCCTATAAAAGTAAGTTCTCCTGGTGGAGAAATGATAGTAAACAAAGGATGTCATGACCTAGTCATAGAGTTTGGGAAGTATAAGTTTCCCGTTAATTTGATAATCTTAAATTCCCAAGGATTGGATGTCATTTTGGGAATGGACTGGATGACTAAGTACAAGGGAGTGCTAGATTGTGCCAATCATACCGTCACACTCACAACCCCGGATAATAAAAGGATCAGATTCAAGACTAACCTTGAATCAAAAGGGAGTAAGCTAAATTCTCTTAAGGGGGTTAGCATAGAAAGTGTGCTAATTGTGAGAGAATATCCAGATGTGTTTCTGGAAGAATTACCGGGAATGCCACCAGATAGAGATGTGGAGTTTCTGATTGACTTGTTGCCAGGATCAGGACCAATAGCAAAGATACCTTATAAGATGTTAGTTGATGAGTTGAAAGAACTCAAGAAACAACTTGGAGAACAGTTGCAGAAAGGATTTATACAACCAAGTTCTTCATCTTGGGGAGCACCAGTTTTGTTTGTAGAAAAGAAAGATAGAAGTCAATGGTTATGCATAGATTATCGATCACTCAATGAGGTGACCATCAAGAACAAATATCCTTTGCCTAGAATCAATGACTTGTTTGATCAGTTAGAAGGAGCCTGTGTGTTCTCAAAGATTGATATTTGATCAGGTTATTTTCAGCTTAATATAAGGGAACAAGACATACCTAAGACTGCATTCACCACTAGGTATGGATTGTATGAGTACACCGTGATGCCATTTGGTTTGACCAATGCACCAGCTTACTTCATGAATATGATGAACAAGGTGTTCATGGAGTTCCTTGACAAGTTTGTTGTCGTTTTCATCGATGACATTTTGATCTACTCCAAGAGCAAAGAAGAACACGAGGGACATTTGTGTTTGATACTTGAGAAGCTTAGAGAGCATAAGTTGTATGCCAAATTCAGCAAGTGTGAGTTCTGGTTGAATGAAGTTGGATTTCTTGGACACACTGTGTCAGGAGATGGTGTAGCAGTTGATCCCGCAAAAGTGTCATCTATAACTAAATGGGAATCTCCTAAGTCAGTGAAAGAAGTTCGTAGTTTCCTTGGCTTGGCAGGATACTATAGAAGATTCATTGAGAATTTCTCCAAGGTAGCTAAGCCAATGACGGAGTTACTAAATAAAGACAATAAATTTGCTTGGACTGAAGGATGTGAACTCAGTTTCCAAGAATTGAAGAAGAGACTAGTGACAGCACCAGTCCTATGTCTGCTAGATTTGGAGAAGGATTTCCAAGTTTATTGTGATGCATCTTATCATGGATTAGGTGTAGTTCTGATGCAAGAAGGGAAAGTTGTGGCTTATGCCTCGAGACAACTCAAAACTCATGAGGTGAATTATCCTACTCATGATTTAGAGTTAGCCTCTGTTGTCCATGCACTCAAAACATGGAGACATTATCTTTTGGGAAAGCGATGTGAAGTGTTCACATATCACAAAAGTTTGAAGTATATCTTCACTCAGAAAGAAATCAACATGAGACAAAGAAGATGTCTAGAACTCATCAAGGACTATGACTTGAGTTTGCAATACCACCCCGGTAAAGAAAATGTTGTAGTGGATGCACTAAGCCGTAAGGTATTTGTGAATGGCCTTACTAAGGGAGAGTTGCCAGATGATCTATGTGCCCAATTTAGAGACCTCAGATTGGAGATTGTGCCTGAGGGACATCTCATGTCATTGGATGTTCAACCCACCTTGTTGGAAAAAATCAAGGAAGCCCAAAAGATGGACAAGGAAATTGAAGAGATTAAGGAAAAGATTGGTAAAGGAAAATCCAAAGGATTCCATGAAGACGAACATGGTACTTTATGGTATGGAAAACGTATCTGCGTTCCGCAAGATCCGGAGCTTCGGAAACTGATTTTACAAGAAGCACACAACTCACCATATTCCATTCATCCGGGTAACACCAAAATGTATATGGATATGAAGGAGGGATTTTGGTGGAACAATCTCAAGAAGGACATCGCCGAACATATTGCTTTGTGTGATGTTTGTAGTAGAGTGAAAGCGGAACATCAGAAAGCAGCAGGTTTGTTACAACCACTACCTATTCCTGATTGGAAGTGGGACAAGATTGGCATGGATTTCATCACTGGACTGCCAAGGACTAGATCGGTATATGATTCCATTTGGGTCGTAGTGGATCGCCTAACTAAAGTGGCTCATTTCATACCCGTGAAGACAACCTATACAAGTGCTAAGTTGGCCAAGATCTATATGAATAGGATTGTGTGTCTGCATGGAGTACCCAAGAGTATTGTGTCTGATAGGGGAACTCAATTCACTTCTCATTTTTAGAGGCAACTACATGAGTCATTGGGAATGAGATTGGAATTTAGTACTGCTTTTCATCCCCAGACTGATGGACAGACAGAAAGGACCAACCAGATTTTAGAGGATATGTTGAGGGCATGTGCCCTAGACTATGGAGCTAGTTGGGATGAAAGTCTGCCTTACGCATAATTCTCTTATAACAACAGCTATCAAGCCAGTATTGAGATGGCACCGTTTTAGTTTCTCTATGGGAGAAAGTGTACTACCCCATTGCTATGGAATGGTGTGGGAGAAAGAAACTTGTTCATGCCATAACTAATCAAAGAGGCTGAAGAGAAAGTCAAGTTAGTAAAGGACAGATTGAAGATAGCACAGTCCCGACAGAAGAGCTACGCAGATCCTAAGCGTAGAGAAGTCATCTATGAGGTGGGTGATAGAGCTTATCTTAGAGTGTCACCACTCCGTGGAGTGAAGAGATTTGGAGTCAAAGGAAAATTTGCCCCAAGATATGTTGGACCATTGAAGATTCTGAGTCGCAAAGGAGAAGTAGCTTATGAGATTGAATTGCCGGAATCATTGTCTGCCGTTCATAATGTGTTTCATGTGAGTCAGCTAAAGAAATGCCATCCGGAGATGGAGGAGACCTCTTTGAAGGATACTATACCATTGGAGGAGGTCCAATTGGAAAGTGATCTCACCTATGAGGAAAAACCTATCAAGATTCTTGAGACTGCAGAAATAGTTACTCGGACAAAGACTATCAAATTCTGCAAGATTCAGTGGAACCATCACTCCGAAGAAGAAGCAACATGGGAAAGAGAAGATGATCTTCGGAAAGACCACCCTCACCTATTTGCTAGCCAATCCGAATCTCGAGGGCGAGATTCACCTTACGGGGGTTAGATTTGTAACATACCTAAAATCATGTTTCCAAAATTTGCATATCATTCATGCATTCATACTCATTTTAGGATCATTTCTTCTAAAACAGAACTTTGTGATCTATCATTTTATGTAAAGCAAGGCATTAGCCTTATTGATACCTTATAAGAAAGAGAATATTTGTTTTGACCAGAAAAGAATTGATCATATGATTGATTGATATTTTCCAAAGCTTGAACAAAGATTTTCAAAACAACATAAGAATTTAAAAACCAAGCATATGTCCTTATTACATAAGTGATAAAGGCATTGTTTATTTTAAATCCTAATGGGCAAAAGTATTTTGAGTGAGCAACTTCATTCTGTATCCAAGAAGGTGCAAGTTATACTTTACAAAATTCAAAACAAGTTTGAATTCAAACCCATTTGAAAACCATTTGAAATTGATTCCAGAAAATCAAAACAGAAAAGGAAAAAGATAAAAGAAATAGATACAGGCTGGCGCTACTCTTTTGGCCCAGTAGAAAATGCAGCCCACCCGGGATTTTCCCTCCCCCTCTGTTTCTCACCCGCCTGCGTACCCCTCCCTCGCTGACACCCTGGACCCACGCGCCATGTCACCTTCGTCCCCAAACTCACGCCGCGACCAGCACAGCCGCGACCGTTTCTCCGATTTGATTCCGCGCTTTATTGCGAGTAAACGCCAGTGTAATTCCCTCTCTCGACCCGGCTATTTAACCTCCTCGTTCCGCTCATTTTCCCTCAAGCCGCAACCACAGAGAGCCACCAGGCTGCCCACAATCGAGCTCACTCCGCCGCGGTACCGAGCGTCTCCGGCGGCAAATTCTGGTGAGAACTCCTCGCCCCTTGCCTCCTGGTCTTGCTAGATTGTTCACTGCATCCTTGCACGTCGTTTAACACCGCTTCTGTGTGCTAGGACAACCCTGAACGTCGCCAACATCAATGACTGCGCGAGCCTGACGAAGCACTCAACTCTGACAAGCTCACACGGTAAACCTAGCTCTCCCCTTACTCTCTGGTTCAAACTCGCACATTCGCAACGTGAGTGTGAATCTAACACTGCCCTCCTTTTCCTCTCCTATGCCCTGTAGCGACCTTAGCAACGACAACCGAGCACACCCGAAGCCGCCCGTAACTCCGACGAGGAATCCTCGCCGTGTCCGTGCACCCCGACCCCATCCAGCCGCATGTTGAGATTCACCGTGTCTCCACGACCTCGGTAAGCACCGGCGCCCTCACTTTTTTGCTCTCTGGTCTAGCCAGAGCTCCGTCGACAGACACGCCGCCACCGCGCTCACCATTTGCGTCGCCCGTTTGTGGCATATGCGTTCAGATCCGTTAGATCTGGGATTAGTGGCTAGGATTAGAAGCTAGATGAAAGGGTACGGCCAGATCTGGACCGCTGGATATCATTTAGATCAAGTGGCTCACGAGCGTGATCCAGCCGAAACGGTATCAACCAATCAGAAAGCGCCGCGTGGCTGCAGTTTGATTTAAAAATCTGGATTAGATCTATTAGATGTTCAAACTTCCAAAATTCATAACTTTTGATCCACATGTTTAAATTTTGTAAATTTTATATCATTGGAATCAGGAGAAAGAATTCTATCCAACCATACACTTTGTTTAATAAATTGCTGCTATAAAATTGGTTGTTTTTGCAGAGACATTTGTAAGCTTATTTTGTGTATAAAAATTATATAGAAAATGTTTTAAGGGCCAAATTGATTTTATTTAGTGTATAATTGTTTTGTTTATGATTCAGTACTGTTCCACTTGTTTTGTTAGATTTAGAAAAATCATCACATGGCATTTGCATGCATTCATATATTTTTTCTTGTTTATTTTGATATGTGAGTTTGGTTCTATCATTTTATGTGTAGATTTTGGTGCTAGTGGTGATTGTGATTGTGAGGATTGTTGCTACTCCCCCAACTACCAAGGCAAGTAGTGCTTCATATTTTTGTACCAATATTTTGACTATGCATTAGAAATATTTTGTATAGGGCTTGCATGAATATTTTTGCTAAGTATCTATATGCCATGCTTGGGAAATCCTAGTAGTTATAGAATTGTTAGAATTTTCCCTAAGTTAAGATACTTACTATTGACATGCTTATCCTAGCTAGTAGCAACCAAGGGTGGAATATATACATGCTATGCAACATATTTCTAAGTCTTTGACTTATGTTTTGCTTAATAAAACAACTAAGTGAATGAAACACCTGGGTGAAATGGAAAGAATGGTTTGTCTTGAGTGGTTACACAAGGCCCATTTCTATGGTTTACCTTGTGTATCTCACTTGTGGAATGCCACCCAGGAACAAAGGTATTTGAGATGCCAAATGTTAAGAAGCTTCTAGTGCAGCCACATGGCATTATGGGCTCTGCCTGGATCATATAGGTTGCAATAACTTAGCCATTTGGACAGTTGGTGGTAGTGGGATGATAGGTTGGAACGCGTTCATTTGGTCTAAGGGAAGGCTTCTGAAAGGTCCTGTCTTGGTGAAAATCAAGTCTTGTGGGGAAAGTGCACCACCTCTGCAGATGGAAGATACTAAGTACTTAGCCATGTCCCTTGTATTGGACAATTTGAGCATCAAGACATGGAAGCTATCAAGAATCTCCTCATCCCAATTTTCTAGGTTAAAACTTGTGGTTGAACAAGGGTGAAGGTTCACCAATTTCTATTGGTGGTTCCTTGGGAAAGAGTTTGTTAACTTAGTGTTTTCAACTGATAGGTAAAACCTATTTTGAGCAAAGCAAGACAAAACTACACTTAGCCAAATTCATGTAGTAACTAGATGCTAATTTTCTACTAAGGTATCACTTGCCAATACTATTCCAATGTATTGACCCACTGTGGATGTAACTTGTGATGTTGCAGGTTACTCTGATGATGATTAGGGGTTATGAGTCTATACTCAACATGCTTGCCTGTGGCACATGAAGATGAAGACTTTCATTTATATTGTTAATTTAAACTCTTGTACTAGCCTATGGCTATGGAGTTGTAAAAGACTATGTTATCTCTAGAATGACGATGCAATAATGACCTTTGTTTCTGTGTACTTCATCTTAAACTATGGATGCTAGCAATTGATCCAGGGACTAGCATTGCAATCACAGGGATCTTTACCTTTATAAAGGTGGGATCTTACAGTCTAGCACTGGGAGGAAAATATTTCTGGAATAAAGAAGCAATTAGGGCTATCAATGGAACTAGGAGATAATCTATTAAACCAAGCCCTAGCTTCTCTTTTTCGTGAAAAAGGGAAGATCTTAGTAAAAAAGTACTTACGCATCTTAAAATCATCAGAGAATAAAACACTCATAGTAGAAAGCTCATTCATATGGGCCACAACACTCTTATTTTCAGTCCCATAGAAAGGTTCTTTCTCAAAAATATCTAAATAGGACAAATCAAGAGAGAAATCATAATCTTCATCTTTAATATCTATGGGAGAGGTGGCAAACTTAGGATCAGAGGACATATTAGGCATAATAGTATGCATAGCAATGAGAGTCTTAATAGCACTAGTACCATGTGTGTTTCGGCACTCTTCAACAAATTCATCAGTGAACTCAATGTAACCATCATTAATATCATAACTCTCACTAGACTCAGGTGAGCTAACAGGTGTAACAGTGTCTTCACTAGGAGTTTCGATATTTCCTAGACTAGCCATAGTAGCATCTAGGAAAGGACCTAATGAACCACTCGCATCAAGCACAGTAGAAGTAACATCATGAGCATCAAAAGAAGTTTCAGATTCAGCAGTAGTAGCAGTGTGTGTAGCATGAGTATGTGGTGGTGGTGTGACAAGCTTACTTATAACAGACGGTGAGTCAAGAGCAACATAGGTGTTTAGGACTGTACCTCTTCTTGTAGTGGATGGTAAAATAGGAAACTTTCCATCACGAGACTTCCCCATAATGAAAGGAGTAAAGGACGGTGCTCTCCTCCCCCTGCTCTCGCCCTTCCCCTCTTCCTGCGAGTACGCCGCCAGAAGCCTGGCCCCTCCCTGGTCCTCTTCGCCGGAATAGCCGGTCGGAGTTGGACAGGGAGAGGCGTCATAGTTTGTAGGGTTAGTTGTAGTGGCTGCGTGCCGGTAGTGGGCTCTATGCCCGGATGTGCAGCTCTCAATCGAGGTGGCCAGATCAAGGATCTAGGGTTCGTCCTCTTTGCGCTCTTGCTCCTCTGGTTGGAGCAGCCCGCGACGGCGACGACCACCACATCCAGCAATAAAGTAGAGGTCACTGACGGCCTCCGGATCGGTGTTGTCCCCGTGCTCTTCCATCTCCCTCTGACCGGCCGTGGGGGCGAGGGGATTGAGATGGTGGGCTTGGGGATGCATGGTTCTGGAGGCGTCGAGGGTGCTGCCACTTTGGCGCATGAGCGCGGCACTGGGTGGTGGATTTTCTCGCCTTCGGTCTCTTTCTGTCTCCCTCTGGCCGACCGTGGAGGCGGGGGGAAGGACACGGCGACCTGGCGGCGAGCGGGCGGCTCCCTCTCCTTCAAGCGATGCCGCCTCTACTCCGATGCGTTCGATGCATCCCTAGTCTTCCTGGCTGGTCGTGGAGGCAAAGGGGAAGACGCGGGCTGCTCGGTGCGCTTTGGAGATCTTTGGTGGCTTTGGAGGCTTCTTGAGCTTGTGCCTCCTGCGGCGGATCCCAAGCGGCGTATCACCGTCGCTATTCAAGGCCATATGGATGGCCCCGTCGTGATCTGCAGCGGCGGCTGCAAGAGCGTCTTCTCCCTCTTCGCGAGGGTCTTCCCGAGCCCAGGCATGGTCGTTTGCGCTCCGTCTCTACCAAGTGGTCCTGTCCCCGGTGAGAGATGGAGTGGCCGCGCCTAGAGGATCGTCGTCGCCGGGGTCAAGCAAGGACTCGATCGCGTTTCTGTGATCTTTTTTAGGGTGTTCTTTGTTAAATCTCAGGACCTAGTTGTTTTTTCTTTACTGTTTAAGGTCCTATCTGTAATTGTACACCCTGTGACGTCATACAAGCTCTGGGTCCTTCGGGACCATTCCTGTTCAAAAAAAAAGAAAGGAGTAGCAGTGATCAATAGTATATCCAAGTGAACTTACAAATAAATCTATGCTCCCCGGCAACAGCGCTAGAAAATAGTCTTGATGACCCACAAGTGTAGGGGATCGCAACAGTCTTCGCGGGTAGTATTACTCAATTTATTGATTTGACACAAGGGGAGCCAAAGAATACTTGCAAGCCTTAACAACTAAGTTGTCAATTCAGCTGCACCTGGAAATAGTTCTTGCTCACAGAAGTTTATCAGTAGCAACAGTTTGGTAGTAGCAACAGCAATGCAACAACAACAGTAAAACAGGAGCAATAGTAACAGTAACAGTGGGATTCGAGTGCGGTAGGCATATGGATGGATGGACGGGCGTTGCATGGACGAGTCTAAACATGTAACTTCAAGATCTAGAGCATTGCAGATAAATAATAACAAGCATCTAAGTACTAAACAATCCTAGGCATGTGCTCCAAATATAGTCATACGTGCTCGCAATGAGAACTTGCACAACATCTTCTGTCCAGCCAGCTCGTGGCAGCGGGGCCTCTAGGAAGCTACTGGAAATTAAGGTGCCCCTTTTAATAGAGCACCCGAACAAAGCATTAACACTCCGTGAACAGATGTGATCCTCACACCATAGCCATCCCCTCTGGTTGTCCTAATTATTGTCACTTTGGGGCCTTTGGATCCTGAGAATGATATGTGTACACAACTTGTAGATAAGATCACAAACAATACTATCATAATGATTCAATAATAAGTTCATATCTGAGATCATGGCACTCGGGCCCTAGTGACAAGCATTAAGAACAACAAGTTGCAACAAAGTCAAATAGCACTAATAAATATACTAGGCACTATGCCCTAACATATATTATTCGATTACATGATAGAACTCATCCAATCCCTACCATCCCCAAGCCTACAACGGGGGATTACTCACTCATGGATGAGGGAAACATCGACGGTTGATGGAGATGCGTTGGTGATGACGATGGCGATGATCCTCTCCAAATCCCCCGTCCCGGCAGGGTGCCAGAACGGAGTTTCTGGATCCGAATCTTGGTTTCTGGTGGCGGTGGCAGAGCGGAACTCTTTCTGGAAAACTATCGAACCCACCTCGGTTTTTAGGTCGAGAGGCAACTTATAGGTGCAGAGGGAGCCCGAGGGGGTTCCTGGGGTGGCTGCACCACCCTAGGCGCGACCAGAGGTAGGCCCGCGCCTGGCAGGGGTGTGGGCCCCTAGGCCTCTTCTCCGTCTCGTCTTCTGGCTTCGTGGGTCTTCTGGTGAAATATAATTTTTGGCATATTTTCCGGGATTTTTCCTGATAGTTGATTTTCTGCACAAAAACAAGACACCAAGTTAATTCTGCCGAAAACAGTGTCAGTCCGTGTTAGTTGTATCCAAATCACACAAGTTTAGAGGAGAAGCAATAGCAAAAGTGTTCGGGAAAGTAGATACATTTTGGACGTATCATCTATGTATGATGTTGTAATGCCCAAGTGAATCTCATAGTGATCATCATGTCATGTACATGCATTGTTAAGCATTCTCTATTTGTCAATTGCCCAACTATAATTTGTTCACCCGACATGTTATTTATCTTATGGAGAAACAACTATAGTGAACTGTGGATCCTGGTCCATTCTTTCCCACTGATATTCCATCTATTGTTTACTATTTACTTTCTGCAATTACTACAAGCAATTACTTTCTTCCACACTATTCTTTAATCCTTTTTTTAGCAAAACCAGTGAGCTTGACAACCTCACTAATAAGTTGGGGCAAAGTATTTTGGTTGTGTTGTGTGCAGGTTCCACATTGCTAGCAACACCTTCAGAAGTGGTTTCTTTCTCCTACCGGTTTGATAACCTTGGTTCCATAACTGAGGGAAAACTTACTGCTGTGCTCATTATACCTTGCTCTTGGGGTTCCCAACAGGCTCCACATCAACTGAGCCATCACAAGCTTTTCTGGCGCCGTTGCTGAGGAGAAAGAAGATTTCTGCAAGGGGAGTCTCTCACTACCAATCTCTTTACTTTGCTTTTGTTTTGCTTTGTTTAGTTTGCTTCTTTTTATCAATAACACAAAAAAATCAGTTCCTACTTTAGTTGCTATTTTTGCTGGCTTGCTTTAATCTTGCAAAAATGACTACTCCTGAAAACACCAAGTTGTGTGACTTCACTAGCACAAACAACAATGATTTAATATGCACACCTATTGCTCCACCTGTTCCTGAAGCTACTTTCTATGAAATTAAACCCGCTTTGCTAAATCTTGTTATGAAAGAGCAATTTTCTGGTGTTAGTACTGATGATGCTGCTGGTCACCTAAATAATTTTATTGAACTTTGTGAGATGCAAAAATATAAGGATGTAGATGGATATATTATTAATCTTAAATTGTTTCCTTTCTCTTTAAGAGGAAGAGCTAAAGATTTGTTGCTATCTTTGCCTAAAAATAGTATTGATTATTGGATTAAATGCAAAGATGCTTTCATTGGAAAATATTATCCTCCTGCTAAGATTATATCCATGAGAAGTGACATAATGAAATTTAAACAATTTGATAATGAACATGTTGCACAAGCTTGGGAAAGAATGAAATCTTTAGTGAAGAATTGCCCCACTCATGAATTGACTACTTGGATGATTATCCAAATCTTTTATGCAGGATTGAATTTTTCTTCAATAAATTTGCTGGATTCGGCTGCTGGAGGTACCTTTATGTCCATCACTTTGGGTGCTACAACAAAGCTCCTGGATAATATGATGATTAATTATTCTGAATGGCACACTGTGAGAGCTCCACAAGGTAAGAAGGTAAATTCTACTGAAGAAACCTCCTCCTTGAGTGATAAGATTGATACTATTATGTCTATTCTTGTTAGTGGAAAATCTCATATTGATTCAAATAATGTTCCGTTAGCCTCTTTGGTTTCTCAAGAAGAGCAAGTTGATGTGAACTTCATTAGAAGTAATAATTTTAGCAACAATGCTTATAGGAATAATATTGGTAATAATAATTATAGGCCATATCCTTATAATAATGGTAATGCTTATGGAAATTCCTACAAAAACAATAGAAGTGCACCCTCTGAACTTGAAGTCATGCTTAAGGATTTTATTAGTAAACAATCTGCTTTCAATAAAACTGTTGAGGAAAAGCTTGGAAAAATTGATGATCTTGCTTCTAAAGTTGATATCCTTGCCCTTGATGTTGAACTTCTTAAATTAAAGTTTATGCCTCATGATGTTAAACAAAGAAAGACTTTTAATTCCATTTAAGTTAGAATTGATGAAAATGTTAGGATGTTAGCTGAATTGCATGCTAGGTGGGAAAGAGAAGACGAAATTGCTAGAAATAATAATATGACTCAAATTTGCACCATTATCACCAATAGTTATGTTGATGCTAGCAAACCTCCTACTATTAATGGTAAAATAATTGGTTTAGACAAAGTCCCCACTCTTTTTGCAAAATTGCCTAAACCCATTGGAAATATTTCCAATAAAAATGTTGAATTTTTTCGTAATATGGGAGACAATAGTTCTATTACCTTTGAGGATAATTTTGATTTTGATCTTGATGGTTGCAATATTTATAAAGTAATTATGTTCTTGCAAAAGCTTGCTAGAAGTCCTAATGCTAGTTCTATGAATATGGGTTTTACAAAACATATCACAAATGCTCTCATGAAAATTAAAGAAGAAAAATTGAAACATGAAGCTTCTATTCCTAGGAAATTAGAAGATGGTTGGGAGCCCATCATTAATATGAAAGTGAATGATTTTGATTTCAAATATTTATGTGATCTTTGTGCTGGATTCTCTATTATGCCTAGAAAAATTTATGATATGCTTGATTTTACTACCATTGGAAGATTGTTATTTGGATGTCCATCTTGATGATAATGCTAAAAAGAAACCTATGGGGAGAATTAATGATGTTCTTATTATGGTTAACAATACCTTTGTCCCTGTTGATTTCTATGTTTTGGATGTTTAATGCAATGCTTCTTGTCCTATTATTTCAGGAAGACCTTTTCTTTGAACTGTTGGTGCCATTATTGATATGAAGGAAGGCACCATTAAATATCAATTACCACTCAAGAAAGGTATGGAACACTTCCCTCAAAAAAGAAAAAATCTATCTTTTGATTCTCTTATTAGAATCTTTTTTGATGTTGATGCTTCTTCATTCAAAAATACTTGATTCTTGCTTTCTGTGCCTAGCTGAAAGGCGTTAAAGAAAAGCACTCTTGGGAGATAACCCAATTTTTATTATAGTAAGTTTTTCTTTTGTTGAGTCTTGGAAGTTATTAACTCTGTAATAACCTCTCCTTATCCTTTCTGTTTGGTTTTTGTGCCAAGAATAGCCTCTAATGAGAGGGAAGTAAGATTTGGGGAAGTTGCTGTCTCGAAACGGATTCTTTGCTGTTACCGTAAAAATTCATTCTCTTAGCCAAAACTTCGGATTGAGATGAATTTTTTGTGCGCATGTCCCTGGTATTTACCTAACTTTCGTTAGTTTTGCACTTTTCGATTTGAGCAACAAAAGATTTTCTAAAAAATCGGTCTTTACCTGCAGGTCTGTTTTGAGAGATTTCTGCCATTATTTGCATTTGCCTCTTAATCGATTTCTTTTTGAGTTCTTTTGATCACAAGATCTTTTAAAAGGAGTTGCTACAATAGCTTATGTTTTAGTGTATGTTTTACTTGAGTTGAAACTGAACCCAAAGGTTTATTATCTTGCATACACTAATGTTGCTAATGAAGATTGTGTGAAGTTTTGTATGAAGGAAGTTTGCAAGTGTAGGGATATAATGATGTGATGAGATGAAGTATGGACAAAATATCAAGCTTGGGGATTCCACCCATGTCACCCCAAGAAATATTCAAGAGGTACAAGCGTCAAATCTTGGGGATGCCCAAGGCATCCCCTTCTTCATCAACAAAAATCTCAGGTCTTCTTTCAAGACACTATATTTTTATTGCTTCATGCACTATGTTTTTTTCTTGGAGAGTCTTTGTTTTTGTTTTTAGTTTTATTTGTTTGCTGCAATAAGTTGGTTGGATCCCAGCACACTTATTTTGTAGAAGTCACACACCGTTCTTCATTGCCTAGAACACTCTAGTTTTCGCTCCTATTGTTCTGCGAGTGTTCTCTTTTGCTAGCACTGCGTTTAGTTTTAGTTTTCCTATTCTTTTTTATTAGAACTTTTTAGTTCTTATTTGTAGTTAGGTGAGACAAGCTCTCTGGTCTTTATTGATTATTATCTTTGTGAGTTGTTTCAAATAAGTTGATTGGTGTTGGAAAATAGTAGAATGTTTCATGCTTATGGTGGTACAAAAAGAAGCTTGTTTTGACTGTGGCTTAGACTTTATCATGTCATGTTAGATGCTGACCATATGCTTAGTGATAATTGTTGTAGCATGGCTTGTTTCAAACAATTGAGATTTCTTAATGTGCCATGAAAGAATCATGCGTTGTTTTAGCATACAAAACCATAATATTGTGGTATTCTCCTTTGATGCTTTATTTGGGTTGACTTGGCACATGCTTACACCATGTTATGACTATGAACCAGTCACCTTATCCTCTATGATCATTTAGTTTTGACTTGTGGTATCACTTTATGCTTTTATTAATAATGTTTGTCGCTCTGCATGATTATGGCCATTATTGATCTCTTGGTTGGTCGCTCCCAGTCTTTTGCTAGCCTCCACCTGTGCTGAGTATGAGCTCTACTCGTGCATCCAACTCCCAAGAAACCAATTTATTCCAAAGAGTCCACTATAAACTCCTATGCATGGTATGTTACACCATTCCAAATATATTGATGTTTTTATCTATCTTCCAAATTAAATTTGTGTTATGTGAAAATTAGTGATTAAAGCTCTCACAAACTTGAAGGCACATTATATTTCTTGCGCTTAATAAACCTAAACCATTGTGACTATCTTATGATGCTTATATGCTTGCAAATTGTAAGTTGGGAGTTAGCAAAACCATGCTTTCATGGGGCACGCTTTCAACATTGCACTTATTTATTCAGTTGATATCATGTTCTTTTGTTTATGGATGCCGTCGGTGTGAAATGAGCTGGGAGCTTGCAGGTCCATGGAGTTTGTATATGTGTTAGAGAAACGCCTGGGAGGCTAGCCTAAGCCATGCATAATCATGGTGGAAACTTGCAGCAAAACCATAGTGGCATTGATGTAGCTTAGATCACTGTAGAGCTTCGTTGGAAAACCCCAAGAGGAAGGTATGATGAGCACAACAACAAGTTTTTCCTCAGAAAGAAACCAAGGTTATCGAACCAATAGGAGGAAGGAAACGACTCAAAGGTGTTGCTAGAAACTTGGAAACCTGCACAACACAAACTCAAGACTTTGCCCCAACGAACAGTGAGGTTGTCAATCTCACCGGTTTGCTAAAAACAAAGGATTAATTGTATGGTGTGGAAGGTAATGGTGTTTTGTAGAAAGTAAACATGAACAGTGGAAGATGTATCAATGGTAAAGATTGGACCGGGGTCCATAGTTCACTAGAGGTGTTCTCCTTAAGATAAACAACATATCATGCTGGGTAAACAAATTATAGCGGTGAAATTGACAGGACAGAGCAAGGCATAACAATGCAATACTAGACATTCATGATCCTATGAGATTTGATTGGGCAATACAACAAGATACATAGACCACCATCCAACTACATCTTTTACTAGTAATCCACCTTCAGGTTATCATCCGAACCCCCTCCAGTATTAAGTTGCAAGCAACGGACAACTGCTTTAAGCAAAGTGTGTAAGGTAAACAATCCACTTGTTCCATGAATAAGAGACCGTTGTTTTCTCCCTAGTGGCAACAACACATCTACAACCTTAGAGATTTCTGTCACTTCCCTTGATTAAATAGAGGCATGAACCCATCCAGTATTAAGTTGCAAGCAACGAATAATTGCTTTAAGCAAAGTGTGTAAGGTAAGCAATCCACGTGTTCCATAAACAAGAGATCGTTGTTTTCTCCCTAGTAGCAATAGCACATCTACAACATTAGAGATTTCTGTCACTTCCCCAGATTAAATATAGGCATGAACCCACTATCGAGCATAAATACTCCCTCTTGGAGTCACTACCATCTACTTGTCCAAGATAGCTACTAGAAACGGAGAGCATGCAAGATCTCAAACAACACAGACATGATAGAAACAATAAGATAGAATCCTTAACCAATCTGACATAGTAATCTCAATATCCATCGGATCCCCGCAAACACAACATGCATGATTACAAATAGATGATCTTGATCATGAACGGAGCTCACAAGATCTAAACATGGTAGTACAAAGGAGGAGAAACAACCATCTAGCTACTACATGGACCCGTAGTCCAAGGCGGAACTACTCACGCATCATACCAGAGGCTGGCATGGTGGTGAGGAAGGCCTCTGGGATGATCTCTCCCCTCCGGCAGGGTGTCGGGAAGAGCTTCAGATCCCCCCGATCTAGGGACGATGGTGTCGGCGTCTCTGGTCTATTTCGTGGAAGATTGATCGGGTCCTTAGGATTTTGGTATCGGGTGCTTCTTATAGGCGAAGAGGGAGGTCGAGGGGTGGCCGAGGCGGCTGCACCCTCCCAGGTGCGGGCCAGGCCTGGCCGCGCGGCCGGGGGGTGTGGCCCCCTCGAGGCCCTCCTCCGTCTCGTATTCTCGCACCGTGTTCCACACGGTAAAATATTGACTTTGGCTTTTGTCCCGTCCAATTCCAAGAATATTGATTTTTCTGCCTTTTCTGTAACCAAAAACAGGCAACTGGCACTATGGCATCTTGTTAATTGGTTAGTCCCAGAAAACATATAAAAATACCTCAAAGTGTAGACAAAGCAAAGAAAAGTATATACTAAACAAGCATGGAACATCAAAAATTATAGATACGTTTACGACGTATCAAGCATCCCCAAGCTTAACTCCTGATCGTCCTCGAGTAGGTAAGTGATAAAAAGAATAATTTTTGAGGTGACATGCACCATCAAAATCAAGATCAAACCATTTGTAAGCATTGAAAGCTGGGATCAAAGTACTCTAAACTTGAGCATGAAAGATGTAGTTCTAACAATAAGACAAAGTAACTATGCATGAAACATGAAAGGATACAAAAAAAGATTCATGAATAACAATGCATTGAAAGACGTTTGTTTGTTTCACATATATAAATCATATCATAGTGGCATTCAGTTTGTCCCTCATGGAGTTGCAATAAATGCATATGACACCTTCAAAGTTCATAAGAGTGACTAGATACAAATAGTTCATGAGCAAGTAATATCAACAATATGAATCAATCAATAAGTTTTGGGACAATGCACATAGAACTAAGGATGGCAACTATGCTCTCTTAATTGGTGCCTAAGGATAGAAGGTGGAGACTCAATATAATAGTGGAAGAAAGGCCCTTCATAAAAGGGAAGCAGGGATTTCAAGTCTCATAAAGAGCTTCCAAAATTTATAGTACTTGTTAGCTTTCAGCTCTCATTGCCCTATCATAAGCATCTTGAAGTGATTAAGGTTAAAGTGAACAAACTATGGAGTATATGATTGACAATGTATAAGTTGGAAATATCATGTCCCTTGAGTACGAGGGCCGCTCCTCATGCTACTCAAATTTAGTCACCAGTAAGTTCTTGTCATAGTAATTACATGTGTATCATAGAGAACCGTCAACAAGGTACCCCTTGCACATGATACATGAGCTATCCCATAATAAAAATGACAAGGCAAGCAGACAATGAGAATCTCAGCAATCTTCTTATTTACCATGGGAAAATGGTGCTTTTTTCTCTCTTTCCTCTTTTCAATATGTCTCTTTTTTTTATAAGAAGAAAGCTTCATAGATTGCTCACTATGGTGATGCTGCAAGTTTCCACCATGATTAGGGATTAGGCTAGCAGCCCAGGCGTTTCTCTAACACACATACATAACTCCATGGACTTACAAGCTCCCCTTTTATTTCACACCGATGACATCCACAAACAAAAGAGCATGATATCAACTTGGTACAATGTACAAGTGTAATGTTGAAAGCGTTCCCCATGACAACATGGTTCTGCTAATTCCAACGTATAATTGCAAGCACATACAACATAGATGACACAATGGTTCAAGTTTATTTAGGGGCAAGAAAAATAAAGTGTGCCATCAAGTTTGTGAGATATTTAATCACTAAGTTTCACATAACAAGTTTAATTTGGAAGATAGATAAAACAAGAATATACTTGGAATGGTGTAACACACCATGCATAGGAATTTATAGTGGCCACTTTGGAATAACTTGGTTTCTTGGGAGTTGGATGCATGAGTAGAGCTTACTCATACAAGTTGAGGCTAGCAAAAGACTAGGAACGACCAACTAAAAGAGCAATAATGGCCATAATCATGCAGAGCGACAAAACATTACTAATAAAAGCATAGAGTGATACCACAACTCAAAAACTAAATGATCATAGAGGCTATGGTGACTGGTTCATAGTTGGTGTGAGCATGTGCAAAGTCAACCCAAACAAAGCATCAAAGGAGAATACCACAATACTATGCCTTTGTATGCTAAAACAACGCATTATTCTTTCAAGGCACATTAAGCAATCCTAATTGTTTGGAACAAGTCATGCTACAACAATAATCACTAAGAATAAGGTCAAAACAACATCTAGCATGACATGATAAAGTCTAAGTCACAGTCAAAGCAAGCTCCTCTTGTACTACTCAAGCAAGAACTTTCTACTCCTCTCCAACAGCAATCAACTTATTTGAAACAACACAACAAGAACGGGGGTCAAAACTACTCTATTCAAGCAAACTAAGCAAACAAAAACGAAAACCGAAAACTAAGACGCTCCAAGAACAACACAACCTGTGCATGAAACAATAAAAACGAAGTGTCTAGAAAGACCTGAGATTTTTATTGATGAAGAAGGGATGCCCAAGGCATCCCCAAGCTTTGACGCTTGTACCTCTTGAATATTTCTACGGTGACACGGGGTGGCATCCCCAAGCTTGTGCTTTTGTCCATTCTTCATCTCATTTCATCATTCTTTCTCTACACCTGAAAATTTTCCTTTATACAAAACTTCACACAATCTTCATTAGCAACATTACTGTATTCAAAAGATAATAGCCCTTTGGGTTTTAGTTTTAAAACAGAAAAACTTTCACTAAAGACACAAGCTACTATATCAATTCCCTCAAAAATCTCAATTTCCAAAAAACAACCCAAAAAGGAATCAATAAGAAGCAAATGCAAATAATGGCAGAAATCTGTCAAAACAGACTAGCAGGTAGAAACCGATTTTTTTTTAAGACCTTCTGTTGCTTAAATCAAAAAGTGTTGAACTAACGAAAGTTACCTAACAACCTAGGAGATTTATTCAGGAAATTACAGCTCAATCCTACTTACAGAGATTTTACACGAATTTTTACAGTGGAGCACAAAAATCTGTTTTGGGACAGCAACTCCCCAAATCTTACTTGCCTCTCATTAGTGGTTATTCTTGGCACAAAAATCAAATAAAAAGGATAAGGAGAGGTCATTACAGAAGTAATAACTTCCAAGACTCAAGAAAACTATCGGGTTATCTCCCAAGAAGTACTTTTCTTTAATGCCTTTAAGTTAGGCACAAGAAGCAAGAATCAAGTATTTTCAAATGAAGAAGCATTAACATCAAACCTTGCTTTCAAGGGAGGAGCAAAAGCCAACTTCTCTCTCCTCACAGGGAAGTGTTCAATACCTTCCTTGAATGGAAATTGATATTTAATGGTGCCTTCTTTCATATCAATGATGGCACCAACAGTTCTAACAAAAGATATTCCCAAAGTAATAGGACAAGAAGCATTGTATTCAACATCTAAAACATAGAAATCAACAGGGACATTGTTAACCATAATAATAACATCATTAACACTCCCCGTGAGTTTATTTTTAGCATTATTATCAAGTGGGACATCCAAATAGCAATCTTCCAAAGGTGGCAATTCAAGCATTTCATAAATCTTTCTAGGCATAATAGATACACTAGAACCAAGGTCACATGAAGCTTTGAGATCAAAGTCATGAACTTGCATATTAATGATGGATTCCCAACTATCTTCTACTTTCCTAGGAACAGAGGCTTTGTGCTTCAAATTTTCTTCCTTAATTTTAATAAGAGCATCTTTAATGTGCTTGATGAAAACCACATTCATATCACTAGCATTAGGACTTCTAGCAAGCTTTTGTAGGAACATAATCACTTCAGAAATATTGCAACCATCAAGATCAAAATCAAACTTAGCATCATTGGTAGTAGACTCATTGGTTTTAGGCATTGTGGTAGGAGGAATAGGGACTTCTTGTGGTTTAGTGGCATCCATATTGGTGGTGGTAATAGTGCAAACACTATTGTTTATAGCAATTTCAGCTTCTCTTTCCCACTTAGCATGTAGTTGAGATAACAATCTAACATTTTCATCAATAGTAACTTGTATGGCATGAGTACCAGCAAAGGTACTTTCCAAGGTTTCAGGTTTAGCAGCCATTTTAGTAATCAAAGAGGAATGTGCTTTAGACAAAGATGAAATATTTTTCTCAACATTCATGAGCTTTTCCTCCATAGTTTTGTTGAAAGTGGTTTGTTTACTAATAAAGTCTTTAAGCATGACTTCAAGTTCAGAAGGAGTACTTCTAGTATTGTTTTTGTAGGAGTTTCCATAAGTATTGCCATTATTAGGAGGATAAGGCCTATAATTATTGTTACTACCAAAATTATTCCTGTAGGCATTGTTGCTAAAATTGTTATTTATAATGAGGTTCACATCAACTTGCTCTTCTTGAGCAACCAGAGAGGCTAAAGGAACATTATTTGGATCTATATGAGCTTTTCCATTAACAATCATAGCCATGATAACATCAATCTTATCACTTAAAGAGGAGGTTTCTTCAACAGAATTTACCTTCTTACCATGTGGAGCGCTCTAAGTGTCCCATTCACAATAGTTGACCATCATATTATCAAGGAGCTTTGTTGCAGCACCCAAGGTAATGGTCATAAAGGTACCTCCAGCAGCTGAATCCAACAGGTTTCTTGAAGAGAAGTTCAAACCTGCATAAAAAGTCTGGATAATCATCCAAGCAGTCTGTCCATGAGTGGGACAATTCTTAGCCAAAGATTTCATTCTTTCCCAACCTTGAGCAACATGTTCATTATCAAGTTGTTTAAATTTCATTATTTCACTTCTCATAGATATAATCTTAGTAGGAGGATAGTATTTTCCAATAAAAGCATCTTTGCACTTAATCCAAGAATCAGTACTATTTCTAGGCAAGGATAGCAACCATTCTTTAGCTTTTCCTCTCAAGGAGAAAGGAAACAACTTGAGATTAATAATATCTCCATCTACATCCTTATATTTTTGCATCTCACAAAGTTCAACAAATTTTTTGAGGTGGGTAGCAGCTTCATCAAAACTAGCACCAGAAAATTGCGCTTTCATCACAAGATTCAACAAAGTAGGCTTAATTTCATAAAATGTAGCATCAGGAGCAGGTGGAGCAATAGGTGTACTCATGAAATCATTGTTGTTTGTGCTAGTGAAGTCACACAACTTGGTGTTCTCAGTAGAGTTCATTTTTGCAAAGGTGGAGCAAACCAACAGCAGCAACAACTAGAGCAGGAACTAACTTTTTTTGTGTTTTTGATAAGAGAAAGCAAACCAAACGGAACTAATTTTTTTGGAATTTTTGATAAAAAGAGGCAAAAAAACAATGCAAAAGAAACTAATCAAAACAAAAACAAAGTAAAGAGAAATGTTTTGAAGGACTCCCCTTGTGAATCCGTCCTTAGCCTCCCTGGCAACGGCGCTAGAAAACGCCTTAATGCAGCTCAGATCACTGTAGAGCTTCGTTGGGAAACCCCAAGAGGAAGGTATGATGAGCAGAGCAGCAAGTTTTCCCTCAGAAAGAAACCAAGTTTATCGAGACAGTAGGAGGAAGGAAACGACTCAAAGGTGTTGCTAGCAACATGTAAACCCGCACAACACAAACTCAATACTTTGCCCCAATGAACAGTGAGGTTGTCAAACTCACCGGTTTGCTGAAAACAAAGGATAAACTGTATGGTGTGGAAGGTAATGGTGGTTTGCATAAAGTAAACATGAACAGTGGAAGATGTATCAATGGTAAAGATTGGACCGGCGTCCATAGTTCACTAGAGGTGTTCTCATTAAGATAAACAACATATCATGCTGGGTAAACAAATTACAAAGGTGCAATTGATAGGACAGAGCAAGGCATAACAATGCAATACTAGAATTCATGATCCTATGAGATTTGATTGGGCAATACAGCAAGATACATAGACCACCATCCAACTGCATCTTTGACTAGTAATCCACCTTTAGGTTATCATTCGAACCCCCTCTAGTATTAAGTTGCAAGCAACGGATAACTGTTTTAAGCAAAGTGTGTAAGGTAAACAATCCACGTGTTCCATAAACAAGAGATCGTTGTTTTCTCCCTAGTAGCAATAACACATCTACACCACTAGAAATTTCTGTCACTTCCCCAGATTAAATAGAGGCATGAACCCAATATCGAGCATAAATACTCCCTCTTGGAGTACTAGCATCTACATGGCCAAGATAGCTACTAGAAACGGAGATCATGCAAGATCTCAAACAACATAGACATGATAGAAACTATAAGATAGAATCATTAACCAATCTGACATAGTAATCTCAATATCCATTGGATCCCCGCAAACACAACATGCATGATTACAAATAGATGATCTTGATCATGAACAGAGCTCACAAGATCTAAACATGGTAGGACAAAGGAGGAGAAACAACCATCTAGCTACTACATGGACCCGTAGTCCAAGGTGGAACTACTCACACATCATACCGGAGGCTGGCATGGTGATGAGGAAGGCCTCTGGGATGATATCTCCCCTCCGGCAGCGTGCCAGGATGAGCTTTAGATCCCCCCCGATCTAGGGACGATGGTGGCGGCGGCTACGGACTATTTTGTGGAAGATTGATCAGATCCTTAGGGTTTTGGTATCGGGGGCTTCTTATAGGTGAAGAGGAAGGCCGAGGGGGTGGCCGAGGCGGCTGCACCCTCCCAAGCGCGGGCCAGGCCTGGCCACGTGGCCAGGGGGTGTGGCCCCCTCGAGGCCCTCCTCCGTCTCGTCTTCTGGCACCGTGTTCCCCATGGTAAAATATTGAATTTGGCTTTTGTTTCGTCCAATTACGAGAATATTGATTTTTCTGTAACCAAAAACAGATGAAAATAGGCAACTGGCACTGCGGCATCTTGTTAATAGGTTAGTCCCAGAAAACATATAAAAATACCTCAAAGTGTAGACAAATCAAAGAAAAATAGATACTAAACAAGCATGAAACATCAAAAATTATAGATACGTTTACGACGTATCAGGCATTCTATGAAGCATCCTCAATAAAAACTATGCAAATAGTAAAAAAAGGGATTGCTGAGATTCTCACTGTCTATTGCCTTATCATTTTGATATGGGATAACTCCTGTGTCATGGGGCAAGGGGTACCCCGTTGGCGGTTCTCTATGATACACATATACTTACAATGACAAGAACTTGCCTGGGACCAAAGTTGAGTATCATGAGGCCTCGGTACTTGTACTCAAGGGACATGAGATTTTTAACTTGTGATTTTTCAAGCATATAACTCATATTTTCCCTCACTTTAACCTTAATCACCTCAAGATGCTTATGATAGGGGTAATGAGAGCTGAAAGCTAATGAGTACCATAATTTTTGGAAGCTTGATAAAACCATTTAATCCCTGCTTCCATCTGCGAAGGGACTTTCTTTTACTTTTGTTGAATCTCCATCTTCTATCTTTATGCACCAGCTAAGAGAGCATAGTTGTCATTCTGAGTTCAATATGCATTGTCCCAAAACTTGTTGATTAATTCATAATTCTGGTATTGCTTGTTCTTAAATTATTTGTATCTAGTCACCCTAATGAACTTTGAAGGTGTCCTATGTATTTATGTTTTGCTATTCCATGAAGGACAAGCTGAATGACACTCTTGCTATGTTT
Source organism: Avena atlantica (assembly GCA_910589765.1). Taxonomy (NCBI): domain Eukaryota; kingdom Viridiplantae; phylum Streptophyta; class Magnoliopsida; order Poales; family Poaceae; genus Avena; species Avena atlantica. The sequence continues at coordinate 321,221,322 of OU342738.1, forward strand.
TCTATATGTGAAACAAACAAATGTCTTTCAAAGCATTATTCATGATCTTTTGTTTGTGTTGCCTTTCATGTTGCAACATAGTTGCTATGTCTTATTGTTAGAAATATATCTTTCATGCTTATGTTTAGAGTACTTTGACCCCAGCTATCAATGCTTTGCAATACCTTGATCAATATTGTGATGGTGCATGTCACCTCAAAAATTATTCTTTTTATCACTTATCTACTCGACGACGAGGAAGAGTTAAGCTTGGGGATGCTCATACGTTGCAAACGTATCTATAATCTTTGATGCTCCATGATTGTTTTGCACCAATTATCTTATGTTTTTGTCTACACTTTGTGGCATTTTTATGAATTTTCTGGAACTAACATGTAACATCTCAAAAATATTAATGAGGATATCAATTTCTAATCAACCAAAATTAGGGTTAACAAAAGCTTTTAATATTAAAGCATTATATAAATGCATGTGTGTTATGAATGTGTACGAATGTTTGCAATGCCATGTTTGTTTGTTGTAAATGACGAGAAATGGTTTAAATATCGAAACCATATCATCTAGGTCAATTCCAAACCAGATCAAACAAAAGAAAATTAAAATATGAAGCATATGACCTAATGGTCATTTTTGCAAAAGTTAACACTTAGCTCACTTTAAGCATCTCTAGCAAATGATTTCAAACAAAAACAATTCCCTGTCTTTTCTCACTTGCTAGACCAAGTGACACTGAACACAATTGAGCTTTCAAACCTTTCAGAAACAATTCCAAATCCATTTGAGAGGCAATTCAAAATTGAATCTATCTTATGCATCAAGATAGTCATTTTTGAAAAACCACTAAAACCTTCACCCCTTAGCAAACCCTTGCACCCAGAGACTACACGGCTTATGACCAACACCCCCACCAAAAATAATTTAAAAATTTGAAAGTTTAGTTCTTGCGGACATTTGATCAAACACCTGGTGATCACAGTACCTCACCAACTATATACTATTTTGATCAATCCTATGATCATCCTTGTGACCTCACCGAGCTTTCACGACGTGCCCTTAAATCACCGAGTACCAGCCTGTGCAATGGAGATCCTCTCACTCGCCATATTTACCAGTGCACTTTGTACCCGAGCTCACCCATGTCACCTGACGCGGACACGCTGCCACAGACCGCGCCGCCTCGCCCACGATGTCTAGGAGGTAGCCGTGACCTCACCGCCTATGCCTGTGCACGCCTCGACCAACGACCGCCCACGGAGACGCCAACACAGCCGCATCCATTTAACACGCGACCATGTCGATCGCCGCGCCAGAGCACCGAGAAATCCCGCGTGAACACACCGCTCCTCGCTCCCTCCTTGCGCCAATAAGTTCGTCGCGACTCCAGCGACCGCCCAGACATGCTTGTTTGACTCCGCGCTCACCGTGACCGCCGTACGCTGTGACGAATGTCCACGGTACCGCCGTAGAGCACGGACGTTCTAGAACGATGGAGACCGTGCCTCGCCGTGCCACTGTGTGCATGACGACCGTCCTGAAGCACCGCGTTGACCTACACCCCTTGCCATGCCGATAGCTTCATGTAACTACTTTTCCGATGAGCCCGAGCCATGCCACCGTGCTCCCTTCGCCGTAGTATAAATAGATCCCTCCCCTGCCTCAAAACCCTCACTATTCCACTCCCCTCTCACTAGAAACCTATCTGACCCGTCCCTGGAGCAAGGCGAGCACCACTTCACCGAAATTTCATCGGAGCCCACCACTATAGTGGAGAAGACGAACCAGTGCTAGGAGCAGCCCCAGGAGCTACCATGACCACCAGTCGAATGGCCATCGTCCACCTCGCCGGACCTAGCTGGAGCCCTGGTAAGCCCCCGACAACCCCGCCGTAGCGCTAGGGTTCAGTCTCGCGCGCCCCATGTGAAGGAGACGATGACGCGGAGCCGTCGATCATGCTCTAATCGTGCGGTCCAGATTAGAGGATACCCTTTCATTTTAACTCAGCCGCTGATATGTGGGACCAACCCTGGTGCAGCCCGCCGCACGTGCGTCGCGTAGTTGGTCCAGCCCATTAGTTTTCCGCGCGTAGCCCACAGATTCAAACTTAGGTTTTTCATTTATTTGAAAATCCTATACTGTAGGTAACTTTGAAAATCAATTCAGGAAGATTCACTAAACCAAATGGAATGAAACCAATTTTGTTATAAAGTAGATGAAAATCTCTAATCACTCCCGTTGGATTCAAACAGTTTGAAGTTATAGATCACCCTCAATAAAAACAAGAAGACATTAGCTTTTACCATTTCAAACATTTTTCTAAAATCAACCATAAATGATTTTGAGTTGATTCCAACTCTCAAAAATCACATTGGCCATGACCTATCTGAATATATAAAAATATATAGTCCTGGACCAAAATTAAAGAATGGCTTTATAGTCATTTATAGTCACATAATAAATATTATTAAATGGCATGGTTAAACTTTGTAATTTAGGTCAACCACTTTAAATCACATTCCCAAGTGTTGGAATATGTGGTGATGACATGTGTCAATATGATCCCATATTTTGATTAGAGAATATTGAATCTTAAGTAGTTTTTCAATGAGTAGAAATTACTTTTCTAAAATAAGGTAAATAAAATCTTGTCAACCTTTTTGCTTGTAGTGATAGAGATGATGCTAGATCATCTAGTGTGGATCCTTGTGTGATAAATAGAAGTACTTACGGATTGTTTGGTGATTGCGTACCTCGTATTTATTTATAGATGCTAGTATCAATCCGGGCTACGAGGAGGAGAATTCTACGGAGAAGAGGAAGAGAACTACGACCACCTTACCAACCAATGCAAGCTAAGATAAACCATGCAAGCTATACTATGCAAGATAGAACCATGCATGCACTTTGGTTACCACCTTGATTATACCAATCCCAAGTTTTACTTGTAAGCTTTATCTTTCTTCTTTTTTGCAAAGTTGCTCAAGTAGTTAATTAATTGGTGATTAGTGGAAAATTAGGAAAGATGTCATAAAGAGCTTGGAACTTGATGTAGGTAGTTACGCTTGATTATCACCCCTAAATAGTGACAACCCTCATTGATAGATGCTAGTGCTAAACTAATCTTGATCACTATAGATGGGAACAAATGATTATGAAAACCTTGGAGTGATGAGTCATTCTATTGAAATGTTTTGACATGTGTTATGGACACCATGAATTGAAGATGATACTAACTGAAGTATGAGCCCTGACTTTGATAAAAATTGATGGTTGGGTTCGGATGCGATACCATTCCAATTTTACCGTATAACCACAATACCCGAGTTTGGGTAGGGCTTAACTGGAAGTTTATGTGTCTTAGTATGGGTTCCCTCGCAGAACGAGGTGAGCTGAGCCTACCTTGTGAATATGAATGCCCACCTGTGTAGTTCCCAGGCTAACATATGGTCATGGCTGGGAGGCCAAACTCATAGGGGAGGTACCTATAATAGGGTGTGTAATTGAAAGGTTAGAATTGATTATCCGCATACCAAGTATGATGATTCAGGGTTATCCCCGACGGATGTATCGAATGTTATGGTGAAAGTATACCACCTCTGCAGAGTGTCAAACTATTCTAATAGCCGCGTCCGCGGTTATGGACAGTTGGATGGCCATATTATTCCATTGTCAGATGTTTTCAAAATGACTTGTGACTTGAAGTATGACTTTGAATTGATCCCACAAGGTTGTGGACATGAAACTAGGTTACCGCTTAAGTAATCTAGACAACTAAAGTTAGGTCTTTACTACCAAGTACCTCTAAAATAAACTTAGCTTATTGCAAACAAACCTAGAGCTTAGGATTCCTATTAGAATGGTCTTATTGCTTTAGTGATAGTTTGCGAGTACTTAAAAGTACTCATGGCATTGTCCCTGGCTATTCTCATAGCTATACTACGAAGGAGAGTACGAGGAGGATGGACAATAGGACGCCTTCAATAACTAGGATCATCTCCCATCGTCAGCATTTCCTGTAACCATGAAGATGGAGCCTCTACTACGCTACTATTATTCCGCTGCTTTGATTTGTAATCAGACTTTATCTTATGATCAACTATTTGTAAGACTATTATGGTTTGTAATGGATGATGTATTGTGCTACCAATTCTGTTATGTCTCGCAAAAATGGTAATCCTGGGATTGCGATGTACGGCATAATAGGCATCTGGGATTAAAAATACGGGTGTTGACATAACATATTAACAAGTGCCACAGAGCAAGTTTCCTGTTTTCTACTGTTTTTGTATTTCAGGAAATCTAGTAAAGAAATCTTCTTGGAATTGGACGAAACAAAAGCCAACCTTCCTATTTTTAGAGACGAAGACGGAGTCCGGAGGCCAGGGGGAGGCGCACCCTAGGGCGACAACACCTAGGCCAGGTGCGGCTAGGGGGCACGCCGCCCTAGGGTGTGGCCCCCTTGTGACTCCACCGACCTCGCCTCTCCGCCTATATAATCCCCCCGAGATGAAAACCCTAAGTACCCGATCAGAATTCCACGAAAAAGTCTATAGCCGCCACCGTCGTCGCTAGATCGGGAGGGATCTGAAGCTCTTCCCGGCACCCTGCCGGAGATGGGAGATCATCCCGGAGGCCTTCTTCATCACCATGCCTGCCTCCGGAGTGATGTGTGAGTAGTTCATCCTTGGACTATGGTCCATAGCAGTAGCTAGATGGTTGTTTCTCCTAATTGTGCCGTCATATTTAGATCTTGTGAGCTGCCTATCATGTTCAAGATCATATTATTGTAATGCTACATGCTGTTTGCTGGGATTCGATGAATATTGAGTATTATGTCAGATTGATTATTGTTCTATCATGTCTATGTTATTTGTGATCTTGCATGCTCTCCGTTGCTAGTAGTTACTCTGGCCAAGTATTTGCTTGTGACTCCAAGAGGGAGTATTTATGCTCGATAGTAGTTTGATGCCTCTAGTAATCTGGGAGAGTGATAGAAACTTCTAAGATTGTAGATGTGTTGTTGCTACTAGGGAGAAAACAACAATCCTTTGTCCAAGGGCAATTATATTGTTTACATTACACACTTTGATTAATGCGATTATCTGTTGTTGCAATTTAATACCCGAGGGTTGTTCGAATGATATCCCGGAGGTGGATTATTAGTCATACATGCAGTTGGATTATGGTCTATGTATCATGTTGTAATCCCCAAGTGAATCTCATGGTGATCATCATGTTATGTACATGCATTGTTATGCATTCTCTATTTGTCAATTGCCCAACTGTAATTTGTTCACCCAGCATGTTATTTATCTTATGGAGAAACACCTCTAGTGAACTGTGGACCCTGGTCCATTCCTTCCCACTGATATTCCATCTACTGTTTATTGTTTACTTTCTGTAATTACTACAAGCAATTACTTTCTTCCACACTATTCGTTTAATTCTTTGTTTTCAGCAAAACTAGTGAGCTTGACAACCTCATTGATAAGTTGGGGCAAAGTATTTTGGTTGTGTTGTATGCAGGTTCCACGTTGTTAGCAACACCTTCGGAAGTGGTTTATTTCTCCTACCGGTTCAATAACCTTGGTTCCATAACTGAGGGAAAACTTGATGTTGTGCTCATCATACCTTACTCTTGGGGTTCCCAACATGCTCCACATCTACTGAGCCATCACTATGTAGCTTGCCTCTATAACAAATACTTTCCAAAGCCAGCTTCTTTTTAGTTAGCAGATCAAGCATTCAGTACAAAAGACCCTATTTAAACAAGTACACAAATGAAACTTGGGCATCGATTAGTAAATGGAAGAATCCATTGATGTTACATATTTCAAGTAGTAGTGAAAAAACTTGATACTTTACAATTAGTCATAAGAACAATTTCAATCGATTTACCGCGGAGATTATCAAATGAGCATATTTTCTGACACATTCAACATTTTCTGCTTGTGCCACCCTCTCCTACACTCTCTGCTTGTGTCACCCTCTCCTGCATATACTCAACACTATATCCTCCATCCAACAAGAGCATCTACTAGTGTTCTCACCGAGACTAAATAAAACAACAAATGTTTACCTGTTTGAGTTATACAACAAGCTATTAATCTGTTGGCACATTTTGGAGATCACTCTTGTTGGCTCCTTTGTGTCCGACACCTGAATCTGTAATAAAATTAACATGTATTTTATTAAAAAAGAATTCAAAATCACTACCATTTTCTTTCTGTTCATACGACAGCTAAATAAAAGATATGTTCCAGTTTATACACAAGGACATGAGAGTTAACATGGACATGAGAGTGGGAAGCTCAAGTTCCTCAAAAAAATAAGGGAGTGGGAAACTCAAATGCTGAACACATACAAGATCTGAAAATGATGGCTACACTCAAAATTTGAGTTTATGACATCAAGCAACCAAGTATCTTCAAGAAGCAATTCCTATTCCCCAAAAACGACCCTCCTGAATCCTCATCATAGTAGGCTTATTACTAGTTCCCAAATTATGGACAGTGTTCTGAACATGCAAAAAGCAAAATCCGATCGCTTCAGGGACTGGATAAAGGGTAGAAGCATCTTTCTAATCATAGAAAACCACATAGAATAGAGAAGGGATTGTCTGTCTAATCAGAGCGGTGAACTGGCGATTCTCGGAGTGACTGCCTCGTGCCCATGCACCCTATAGAAACATGAATTAATGCAGTTCTTGTAATGAGGGGGAAATAAGGAACAGACATGTTGCTTGCCCTCTAGATCGATGTGGGTGCCACTTCCCTCGACTACCTTTTTGTCCTCCTCCGCTGCCAGATTCTTCTCATATTCCTCCGGCAGTTTCTTCCCCCTCTCCATCGCCACGTGTTCCGTCGCTGCCTCCATCGTGCATGACATCTCTCTGCAGGTGGGTGACGGGGAGGGCTCCGAGCAGAGGTGGCACTGCCGGATGCTAGAATACATGCGGATCGATGGGTCTTGGCGGGGACGACTAGGAGATGGGCGGCGCCAAGCGGCCAGCCGCTGGCGGCGGTGATCCCTGCTGAAGCGAGACTGCGAGGCTACGCTACAGGACGGATGCGGCCCATGGAGGCTCTGTGGCCGTTTTACGCCAGTCCCGCTCAATTTCTGCGGCCCAGCCACTAAGACGTTTTGGGCTTTTAGGCGGCGCGAACAGAGCGGATTCGCGGACGTCCGTGTCCGCCTGCATCATGAGCCAGAGGGCACTACCCTGGGTGCCGATTCAGTGACACTGGCCAGCGTCCGTCGGGTCCGCTCCTCCTGCGAGCCAACCTCCTCCCAGCCATGCTCGTGATCGTCGTTGTAACAACCTCGCTAAATCCCCGCAGCGGTAGCCACGGAAGGGCTTGTTCATCTCGCCCACGACAACCAGCCCAGACATGGTGGTATGTGGGAGACGGGATAGTGGATGCCGAGGGGGTGTTGCGAATACTGCCGCGAGAATTTGGATGGCGGGAATGGTGTTATACTGCTCGAAGATTTGGTCAAAGCGGTGAAATATAGGGTCCATAGACTCATGGAAAAAATAATTAAGAAGCGGAGCGAGCGAACGCAAGCGGCAACGCGTGCACGGTAGGGCGCATGCGACAATCGCGGATAGGTAAATCGGCAAGCAGCACTTCTCGACACCGCATGTCACCTGACAGACATGGCCTAGGCCCACATGTATCCACAGTAAATCGGCAAGGGGACTCAGCGCCCTTGCATGCTTTCACTTAAGTCTAAAAATAATTTGCTTACACATGTAAGTGCGTATGTTCCTTTAAAAAAAATGGATTGTATTTAATAGCCCTAAGAAACCTCCATCAGAAAACCGAGGATACGTGAAACATCTCTTCAATTTTCTTTCTTATTGGATCTTTAGTAAAATGCAATTACAGATGGAATTGTCCTCAAGTGACCCTGGCCGGGTAAGTCACAATCACTTCGTGGAAGGTTTTCTATAAAAAAAATCATGTGCACAACGTCTCCTCATTACGCGAAAGTAAATAAAAATGGCATCAGCGCATCTAGGTTGCAAGAGTACATACACTATAGTTCTCTAGAACATTCAGCAACCTCCTAGCAGGTTCACACGCGCACGACTCAAGGTGGTCTGACTGCGCGAAGGGAGGCAAAGCAAATCCAACACACACCAACCGTTGGATTGTTTCCTACCATGTTTGATGAATGGCAGATGATAGTTTCACGTTGCAAATCAACGACTACGATAGCTCTAGAGTTGTTTAGGCGGGAAACTATGAAAGATGCTTGTAAGTCCAAATTCAAATCTGGTACATTATAACAGTAGAGAAATAATTCACTTGCTTGCTCTTAATTGGCCTTGGGATTAATCACTAGGGGTGTACTTGATCACGTTTATGGCTGCACCTATCTATGGCTCCTCTATAGAATAAACAATATATATATATATATATATATATATATATATATATATATATATATGGTTGCGCTATTTGACACCCAGGGTGTAGAATTATTCTACACCCACCCTCTATCTTTAGAACCGTATATTATTTTTACGTCACGTAAATTTTGTATTACTTCCTAAGTTGAGAAGAACATAAAAAGATTTAGAAATGACCTAATTTTTTTTGTTTACATGCTGTAAAAAAGTTCGACATAAAATACATATTTTTGGTGTTTTTTACACTATAATGGCTTATAAAATTTATTGTTGTGTCAAATTTTTAGGTTATGGTGAATATATGAACATAATTATTCGTATACAAAACATAATTTTTTTAATCTAACAACCTAAAAATATGTTGGGTGCAAAATAACTATTCTGCACCCTGGGTGTTGAATAGGGTTTCTATATATATATCTGTGTGTGTGTGTGTGTGTGTGTGTGTTCTTTACTAATTGTGACAACCAAACGGATGAAACAATAATTTTCCTAAACATTTTCTCCCTTGAGAAACTTGCTACTACTTCACTAACTCCACCTTACTTGTAATATTTACTTTGATCACTTTACCGTTTTCTAGTTAGTAGTAAAAACAACCATACATACTCTAGTTCCTAGCATTGCATATAAGTGGGCTATAGGGTTTTAGAGAATAGATAGTTTACCTTAAGCTCCTTGTGGGTTCGACACTCAAACACTTATGAACTGTACTATGATGATCTCCTGCCCTTGGGGGTTATTAAACACTTTTCTGGTTCCATTGCCAGGGAACATAGCGCTAGGCTTCTATTTTTGTTTTCACTGCTAGTTTACTTTCAGTACCTTGCATATAAAATTAAAACTAAAAAAATTATTTAATGGAAGATGCTCTAGATCCTTATCGCAAGGCTCACAATGATATGAAATATATGTTCTTCATAGATGTTGAAATCTTGAATATTCCCTTGGGAGCTAATGTTTTGAATGCAAGAAATCATGTTGAAAGTACCAAGGAAGAAGATGATAAAAGCCTAAACTTGGGGATGCCCATGCATCCCAAATAAAAGGAGATAGAAGAGAAAGAAGAACAAGTGGAGAAATAATGGAGTAGCAACCCATCTCCTAGTCCCAACAAGGGTAACACACAAATTCACATGAACAACTCTTCTTATAATAATGATGATCCTTCATTGCCTAGTAGTCCTCTATGTGGAACAATTGTGTCTAGTATATGGGAGGATAAAATTGATATAATTGAGTTAGATGATCCATTATTATCATCATATGACAAGCCTTTATGTGGTGATTCTATGCAAAACTATATTATTGAGTTTACCTATGATGCTTGCAAATATGATGAAAGAGGAAGAGGCCCTATTTATGTTTCCACTCTATTTAAAATGAAAGCTACCGATCATTATGTGCATTGGATACTAAAAATTTCTTCATATATAAAATGCTAATGCATAGGAAAAAAGTTAGACTTAAATGTTAATGGTTATGTGTTTTGTGGTGTGCTCCACATGCTTTCAAATACTATCCAGTTTGAGCACTCCTTGATATCTTTGTAACATGTAAAATAACTTTAGCTACTGTTATCTAGCAATTAATTTAAGATTTTAACTAAAAATAAAATTTGGTAAAGTAAATGAGAATGATGACCAATGGAGAAGTTGGGATTGACCTTGAGCATGTGTTGTTCATGCCAATGGAGCCATTGCAAAGTCTATATCATTAAAACATTACCCACACTAAAAATAATAAAAAGAGTGTCTATTTTTTAATATATTAGCTTCTTTAATAAATGGTTTCCCAATAATTACTATAGTTTGCATCTTGGGAGAAACTATTATATACTTTGTTTAGAGAATTAACCATTTTGTACGCATTGAAGTATCATGAAGATGAAAATATTTCTTTATTTGAGATGAGTAACATGATATGATGAGGAATAAGTAGAATAAAAGAACTAGAAAGACCACAAACTTAGGGATTCCCATGTATCCCCCTCTTATTTCAAGTATTTCAAGTAATATCATTTCAAACTTCTACTTTAGTTTTATCCTCGTGTTATCTTTTGTATGTTTGTGGAAACCATGCTTTATTTGCCTTTTCTTTTATTTGGTTTTACTTTTGCTTCTTTTTTATAAAAACTAAAATACCAAAAATATTTTATGTTGATTTATTTGGTTTTTATTTGTTATTCTTTGCCTGTTGACAAAACAAAGACAACAAAAGATTTTCTTTCTTCTTAGTTTTTCATTGTTTCTTCTTTGGTTCTTTATTGCTTATTTTTGCATTGTTATTTTTGAATTTTTCTTCTCTGTAAAAAATAGTTTTAGTTTACAAAAGGATTTTATGTTTACACATTTGGTTCTTTTTTGCTTCTTGTTTTTCCTCTTTGATAAAACAAAAACAACAAAAAGATTTTGTTTTTTTGCTTGTTTCTCTTGATTCTTTCTTGGTTCCTTTTTATTCTTTTTTATTTTTGGTTTTAAACTTATATTCTCTGTTAAAATAATATTTTGGCATATTTTTACATTTTACAAAAATAAAGTACCAAGTTCACCTATTTTGGATGTTAAAGTTGAAACATATATGCGGAGCTGTAGATTTCAGCATGTTGATGTTCACAATAAAAATTCTCTATTGAGTTATGTAACTCCTATTGCTCTCATATTTAAATTTAAATTAAAACTTTTCATCCTCTATATGCACAAAAATTGGATAAAATTCTTGACATGTTTAAGTGGTCGAAATAATTACGTTTTCTGCTACTAAAAATCTGGACAGATTCTGCCTTGTATTGTTTAAGCCATTCTTTTGAGTCTAAAAATGATTTTCCATGAGTATTTTGATATGATAAGAATGTATACAACATAATATACTTGATGGACACCTAAAAATAATTTTTGTAAGGATTATATGGCAGCTAGCGACATATCTTTGTACCACTAATGTCAACCCATAGAAAAGAAATGGGAGAAAGTTTTATGTTGAAGTTTTTTTCAGGAAATGAGGAACACACACTAAGAGTTATCCAAGAATGTTGAAAACCATAAGCATGGGGATTCCCAAGGCACCCCACTAGAACTAGTACACTATCAGTTTGCAAACCTCTAAACTTTATTTTTTGAGCAACATAATATGATCATAGAAACTTGGAGCGTGTGTATCTTTAATTTTATGTTAAGATAGTGTTTTATTCATGTTTCCAAGATTATTATCTATAAAGCTATTGTAGGAATAAAAATAAATATAAAATGGATGCATGAAAAGTAGGGGGGAAAAGTAATAAAAGTTGAAATGCAAGTTATGCATGTTATTGCTTCTAGTTATATTGTTCATATGCTTTATGGAGTGATAACTTACAAGTATTTTATCTGCTGCTAGTTCTTATTTTCAACATAGATTGATACTATAATGTTTATATTGTCTATTAGGAATGATCTAGTGCTATGGACACTTTTTGCATGCTTGTAGAAGGTCAAACAATTACTATTGCTATCCCCACCATATTGAAACACCATCCTTTATAAAAACAAAGTTATCTATCATAATAGGTACAACATATCCAAATAGGTCATGCTATATCCCAAAGCATACTATCATGTGTGAGTCATTATTTAACTTCCAAACAATATCAGTTATGGGTATGGTTGACATGGAGAAGTTAGTTGTGGGTGATCACGAGAACTCATTGGGAATACAATACTCCTTGCAAAATAAAAATATGCATACACTAAAGATGATGGCAAAAACCCTCCCATCAGGGATACAACCTCTAAAATGAAGGCAAAAACCCTCATTGATGATAAGAAAAAAAAGAGAAAAAGGAGGAGGAAGTATATAAAAAATTTGCTACATTATGGTTGTTGTATACATATTTTTTGGGTGATGATGGTATTGGATTGAACTTTTATCCAAATCCATGCTATCACGAGAGGAGGTTCTAAATTGATCTTAAAAAGAGATGATTGTGATATCATGCTATTCTTCCTCTGACTAGTCAGTCCAGTTAGTATGAGACATATCAATCTCAATGGCATCCTCAAGATTACTTAAATTATCTACACAACACTTAATAATGGCAGACATTTAGAAAGAATCAAAAGGTGCCAAAAACAATAAGTGCCAAAATAGGCAAAAGGTGCCATAAACAAAAAACTGCTAAAAGAAGCAAAAGGTTTCAAAAACAAGAATGCCAAAAAGAATTAGGTAATGAGGGGCAATAGAACCAAACACTAATGATGAACTATGATTCAAACATAAACTTAAGGGATAATGTTTGGAATCTAGACGAGTCTTGCATATGATATTCCCTGATTACCAGCCTCATGCATTTATCCTTCTATTGCCTTTATTCTATCCATAGGACTGTCCACCATATATGAATATTGTAGGGGTTCGTAGCATGGAAAACAAAAAATTTCTATCGCATACAAACAAACAAGCCAAGATCTATCTACTAGATTGTAGCAACGAGTCGATGGAATAACTTACCCTCGAAGATTCCAAAGTGGTTAACGAGAGCAGATTCTCGTGGATGATGTAGTCGTACTCTTTCCGATCTCAAGATCGCGTAGACGATCCTTCCGGCGCTGCGTTCCGGCAGCGCTCCCGCAGTCGGTCACACGTTCGGTACTCGACGAAGACCTTCCTCTCCCTTGTTCCAGCAGGCAGCGGAGGTTGTAGCACTCTCCTCACGATTCCGGCAGCACGACGGCGTGGTACCGAAAGTAGAGGGGAGATCCCGCAGGGCTTCGCCTTAAGCCGGAGCGAGTATGGTGGAGTATGAGAGAGCTTTAGTGGTCTAGGGTTTAGACACACCAATTATAAGGCTCTAATCCGAAGGCTAGGGCAATTAGAAGCTCTAAACCAAAACGGCTCTAAACCGGAGGCTGTGGCTAGGGTTTTGATTTAGAGGATAGGAACTTGTGTGTCTAGAGGAGGAGGCCCTGCCCCTCCTTTTATAGGTGGGAGGGGCGGCCAAGGGGAGGGGAGTCCCTCCCCAAGTCGGCCTTGGTTGGAGCGCCGGCTTGGAGGGACTCCTCCCCCAAGTCGGTTCCAACCACCTCTTGCTTGTTTCCCACAGTTTCTTGTTTTAGCCGTTTGACTTTCAAACTAGACATTTGACTTTTCTGTTTTAGGATTCAATTTAATCCTTTATTTGGAACAGAAAGAACACTTAGTACATGATGCAATCATTCCAATATGTAATGACACATTCATGTACCCCTCCCCCCGGAGTGCCGGACATTCCGGAACCTTCTAGAATGTTCCCGATGAAAACACCAGAATCATTTCCGAACTCCGAAACGGGACTTTCCTTATATGAATCTTATTCTCCGGACCATTCCGGATCACCTCGTGATATCCCGGATCCCATCCGAGACTCCGAACAACATTCGGTCTCTTTCTCATAATTCCATAACTACTCAAACAACGTCGAATCCTTAAGTGTGTCTCCCTACGGTTCGTGAATTATGCGGACATGATCGAGACACTTCTCCGAACAATAACCAATAGAGGAATCTTGAAATTCATATGGCTCCCACAGATTTCTACGATTACTTTGCGATCGAATGAACCACTTACATACGATACCAATTTCCTTTTGTCTCACGATAGTTTACTTATCCGAGGTTATGATCGTCGGTATCTCTGCATACCTAGTTCAACCTCGTTACTGATAAGTACTCTTTTCTTGTTCCCGTGATATGTGATCCCTTGTGAGCCAGTCACATGCTTGCAAGCTAATTGGATGACATTACACCGAGAGGGCCCAGAGTATATCTATCCGTCATATGGATGGACAAATCCCACTCTTGATCCATGTGTTTCAACCAATACTTTCCGAACACTCAATGCCACCTTTATAGCCACCCAGTTACGGTGTGGTGTTTGATGTCATCAAAGCATCCATCCGGCAAAGGTGATATGTATGATCTCATGGTCGAAGGAATTAGGTTACTATGTATCAGAAAGCATATAGCAATTGAACTATTTAAAATGACTTGATCTTTATGCTACGCTTATCTATAGGAGTATGTCCATCATATCATTCTCCTAATGATATGATCCTATTGTTAATAACATCTCTATGTTCATGATCAGGAAACCATGATCATATATTAACCAACAAGCTAGTTTAACAAGAGGCTTTACTAGGGACTCTTATTTTAGTTTACAAATCACACAAGTATTAATGTTTCCGGTTAATACAATTATAGCATGGTATGTAAACATTTTTCATAAGTGTGAAGATATGATAATAACCACTTTATTATTGCCTCTTGGGCATATCTCCAACAGTCTCCCACTTGCACTAGAGTCAATAATCTAGTTTCAAACTTTTGTGTATTCAACACCTATGGCTTTCTGGTGTTGTAAGTACATGTTCGCTAGTGGTCAACTGATCTCCGGATCTGACACTTCCAGGTCCATGTGTACTTGCATGTCTTTGCGTCTCTACGCATCACTCATTCTCTAATGAGATGGCTTTGTATAAATTTGGTCTTTCGGTGTGACCTTTAGCTCTTTGGGGTTAAAACATGTTGATAATATTGTCGCACAATATATCTTCATAGTATTATCCCACTGTGAACTACACCTAGTTTGATAACAAACTACTTGACACAAATGCCCTCTTTTGCTGCTAAAATAGCAGTCATATACTTAGCCTTTTGTTGTAGTATCTGTCACAATGTCTTAACTTTGGAACTCATCCAAATCCATTATGGAACTCACTTTCCATTATATTGTGCCACCCTTAGTTTAGATTGAGATAAACTTAATTTGTACTTTGCGACAAAGCTAGTATCAATGTAGTACTTTTACAATGAACTAACCATCTACTTGTCACTTCTACAAATATTATACTCTTAGTTCTTCCAAAAGATCATAAGAATATCCTTACTATTGTCCGATGATCATCTTACGAATCATTCTGGTATATGCTCACAACATTTAGAGCACAGGACATATCTGTATTTGTACATATCATAGTATGATTGATATAAATACTCTTTGTGATTTCATACATCAAGTATCAATCTATACTTGATTATTTGTTTCACTTTACCAAATGTCAATACACTTGAATATATCATCAACATTGAACTCATTCAATCCTTTCTATGCGACAAGAAACTTTCTTGTAGTTTCTATATTGAACTCATTCAATATCTCGTCTATGTACTTTTGGCACAACCATATTAGCGTCTATTCATGCCTAATATTTGGGTTTTGCCTAAGTCTTTCATCGGGATGAAATTCTTAATATGTGTTAAATAAAAGATACATTATTTCCAATCAACAATATGTCTTCCACATAATGTATTAGAAACATGTCTTAGCGCTCCCACTTAATTTCTTGCAAATGCTAGCATCTCCATCGTCTCTGATGAACTTTAAAACTCCTTTAACAGTTTCATCACAGTGAAGATTCCAACTCCGCGATGCTCACTTTAACCATTGAAGTTTTCATATGCTTTTAGCATCCTTTTGAATTAACAAAACCTATGGACCGTGTTATGCACATGTCCTAGGTAACGATTCTATTAGAAGAACTTGTTTTTTTTATTCAACTACCATATAACAAATTATATGTAGTGGTTGCTACATTAATCCGTCTAGACTAAATATCACTATGAAAGATCAGATCTTGTCATAGTCAACCTTTGAACATTTTGTGAACTCTTTCCCAACATGTCGACTATTTCATAGATGTAAAACATCCATGTCTATTTCTTTATAGATCCAGACATAACTGTAAGGTCTGACACCTTTCTCGAGGGTCCTTCAAGTTCAAAACTTGATTTCTCGTGTATGGAACTATCACGGATTTTATGGCTTCAAGCCATTTGACGGAGTCAGGGCTCATCATCGCTTCTTTGCATGTAGTCGGTTCATTATTCTCAAATAATGATTCAACCCTCAAATCTTGGTATTTGATTGTTTACCCGACCTACTTGTTTCAATAGGAACTTAGATCTCCGTGACCACAACATTTGAGGTACGTGAGCCATGAGCATTGTTGCTGCCTCCGGAACACTTTTCGGCGCTGCGCAACTCTGCACATATAGCTAAGGTTGTTTTAACCTTATCAAAGTTCTATTGTCCTCCCACTTAACTTTTCACGAAAAATTCCTTCTCAAAGAAACTTGACGTTCTAAGCGACAAACACTTTTGTCTCCGGTGTTATGGAGGAATACTTAACAAAGACAGGTTCATCCGACTTTGGTTGCAAACATCTTTCTTATGTATAGCATACCAATGTTTAAGAAAGGACTACTTGGGTTGTATCCCAAACCATAACTTTATATGGTGTCATTTCAACGGATTATGATGGAGCTCTTTTCAGTGGAAAACGGTAATCTCTAAAGCTTTTAATCTTTAAAATACAATGGCAGTTTTATGAATTACACCTTCGATCTTACCATGTTAAACAAGGTTTAATTACATATCTCGAATGCTCCATACTCTTATGGTGTTTCGGGATATGCAAATCCACGGAACGATTCCTTAAATCTTAGGTATTATGCTAAACTCTGTAACTCAAATATCTTCCTTTATGATCTTATCATAAACTATTTATATTCTTGTTACAATGATTTTGCACTTCATCTTGAAAGTCTTTGAACTTTTCAAATGTTTCATACTTCATCCTTATTAAGTAAATATTCATATATTCACTCAAATTTTCGGAGAAAGCACATGAAGTTGAAATCCATCGCTCTTGACTATACATAATGGACTTCATACAACAATATGTACAAGTTCCAATAAGCTAGTCCATCGTTCCCTTTTGGCCTATGAACGAAGTTTTAATTATCTCTAGGAAAGTTTCACAAGCGTCATTTGATCAAAATCAAAAGACTCCAAAATTCCATACACATGGAGTTTCTTCATGTTTTCTTTCAAATATAATTTATACGGCGATGTCACTTCCTAAGTGATCTTTCAATCAATTTGTCTTTCGACATTTTTAGCACTAGTTTTATGGATGTGATTTCTCCAACGAGATTTATGAATCATCCATCTTTCATGGATTACGGCAATTATTTGAACAACCCTTTTGTTCTCATAATACCTGATAAAACAAATCTTGAAGGCAAGCTTTGATGTTTAACGAGCAACACAATAACCCTTTATTTGTTCTCGATGAACATCATCACATATTCTTTTGCTAGTTACTTAGGCCATTGTAGTTCATGAATTGTGTTGTTTCGTATGACGATTCACACCAACAAATTCAGTATCAAATACTTAAGGACCACATTGTTTAATAAGCAAAGAATATAGCCATAACATGTATATCATCTATATACTTAAACTGAACAATTCTAGTCTTTTATTTTCTGCCATATATTTATGAGATTCTCTTTCAGTATTTCCTTTTCTGTTTGAAAGAATCTATCAACATCAATAGTGGAGTCATACATATGACACATAATCCAAAGCATGTATAATTAAATGCCAATGTCTTTGGACTTGCACTTTGAAGTAGATCACCATCATCAAATGTTTGGTGTTCTTCCAAATTCCTTTCTTTAGTAATCTCTTGGTGTAGTAAATATTTTACCTACATCAAATATTCATCATTATCATGGAATTATCCATGATCAAGCTACTTTTAGCTTATAACGGTGAATCATGAGTATAATGTTGCTCTCCAAATCCTTTTGGACGATTAGGACAACTAGTGTCTCCAACCTTTTGCAAATTCTCATCAAAATATGAGAACATGAACTTTGCCATATTATACTCTATCATGTTGTAACCAAAACTTCGTTTCAGATATCACAATATCTTCCACACATCATGGTTTCTGAAACAACTCTTTCAGATCCTGGATAACCTTGATATTAAGACAATCCTTTGAATATCAAGAATCATGGAGACAAACATGATACTTATACACTAACACTTGGAATTGTCACTCTTGTTTTAATACCAATTATTAACTTCGTGGAGTAACAGGAACTTACTGAAAGTTTGCAATAGGACTTTTAAACTTTAGATTAACACTTCAAAACAATACGATACCAGTTCGTAAAGTAACTAACCAGAATTCTATAGTTCTTGTTGGGGTTCGTAGCATGGAAAACAAAAATTTTCTATCGCATACAAACAAACGAGCCAAGATCTATCTACTAGATTGTAGCAACGAGTCGATGGTATAACTTACCCTCGAAGATTCCAAAGCGTTTAACGAGAGCGGATTCTCGTGGGTGATGTAGTCGTACTCTTTCCGATCTCAAGATCGTGTAGACGATCCTTCCGGCGCCACGTTCCGGCAGCGCTCCCGCAGTCGGTCACACGTTCGGTACTCGACGAAGACATTCCTCTCCCTTGTTCCAGCAGGCAGCAGAGGTTGTAGCACTCTCCTCGCGATTTCGGCAGCACAACGGCGTGGTACCGGAAGTAGAGGGGAAATCCCGCAGGGCTTCGCCTTAAGCCGGTGCGAGTATGGTGGAGTATGAGAGAGGCTATTAGTGGTCTAGTAATTAGACACACCAGTTAGAAGGCTCTAAACCAATTAGAAGGCTCTAAACCGAAGGCTAAAGCAATTAGAAGCTCTAAACCCAAACGGCTCTAAACCGGAGGTAGAAGATAGGAACTTGTGTGTTCTAGGAGGGGAGCCCTGCCCCTCCTTATATAGATGGGAGGGGGCTGTCGCGCCAGGGGAGGGAGGGAGTCCCTTCCCAACTCGGCCTAGGGCTGGCCGCCGGCTTGGAGGAGAGAAACTCCTCCTCCAAGTCGGTTCCAACTCCTCTTGCTTGTTTCCCACAGTTTCTTGTTTTAGCCGTTTGACTTTCAAACTGGACATTTGACTTTTCTGTTTTAGGATTCAATTTAATCCTTTATTTGGGACAGCAAGAACACTTAGTACATGATGCAATCATTCCAATATGTAATGACACATTCATGTACCCCTCCCCCCCCGGAGTGCCGGACAATCCGGAACCTTCTAGAACATTCCCGATGAAAACACCGGAATCATTCCGTAACTCCGAAACGGGACTTTCCTTATATGAATCTTATTCTCCGGACCATTCCGGATCACCTCGTGATATCCCGGATCCCATCCGAGACTCCGAACAACATTCGGTCTCTTTCTCATAATTCCATAACTACTCAAACAACGTCGAATCCTTAAGTGTGTCTCCCTACGGTTCGTGAATTATGCGGACATGATCGAGACACTTCTCCGAACAATAACCAATAGAGGAATCTGTAAATTCATATGGCTCCCACATATTTCTACAATTACTTTGCGATCGAATGAACCACTTACATACGATACCAATTTCCCTTTGTCTCACGATATGTTACTTATCCGAGGTTATGATCGTCGGTATCTCTGCATACCTAGTTCAACCTCGTTACTGATAAGTACTCTTTTCTCGTTCCCGTGATATGTGATCCCTTGTGACCAAGTCACATGCTTGCAAGCTAATTGGATGACATTCCACCGAGAGGGCCCAGAGTATATCTATCCGTCATGTGGATGGACAAATCCCACTCTTGATCCATGTGTCTCAACCAATACTTTCCGAACACTCAATGCCACCTTTATAACCACCCAGTTACGGTGTGGTGTTTGATGTCATCAAAGCATCCATCCGGTAAAGGTGATATGCATGATCTCATGGTCGAAGGAATTAGGTTACTATGTATCAGAAAGCATATAGCAATTGAACTATTGAAATGACTTGATCTTTATGCTACGCTTATCTATAGGAGTATGTCCACCATATCATTCTCCTAACGATATGATCTTGTTGTTGATAACATCTCAATGTCCATGATAGGGAAACCACAATCATTAATCAACCAACAAGCTAGTGAAGTATAGAGGCTATACTAGGGACTTCAAATTAAGTTTACAAATCACACAAGTATAAATGTTTCCTTGTTAATACTATTATAGCATGAATGTAAACATTTATCATAAACACAAAGATATAATAATAACTACATTTATTATTGCCTCTAGGGCATATCTCCAACAGTTCTATCATCTCAATTATAACTAAGCGCAAGGTGGTAAACGGATGCCAATGACTACAACAATTATGCAAATTCACTTTGAGTTAATTTATGATAAATTGAGTTCTAATTAATAATTAAATTAATCTAGGTGAACTCCCACTCAAAACAATATCCCTCACATTGTTTTAGTGATCACACGAACCAAATCCACCACATCAAAACCGATCATCACGAGAGTTGATATAGCTTCAATGGCGAACAATCAACATGTTCATCATATCTACTATATGAATCATGCTCTACCTTTCGGTAATCCGTGTTCCTGAGGCCATGTCTGTACATGCTAGGCTCGTCAAGATCAAACCTTAGCTTCCGCATGAGCAAATCTGGCTTGCCCACGTTGTATGCACTTGCGGAATCTAACACACCCGATCATCACGTGGTGCTTCGAAACAACAAGCTTTAGCAACGGTGCCAACTAAGGGTGAACACTTTATGACTTGAAATTCATGTGCATGAGGGATCATCTTATAATTCTACCGTCGTCTACTAAGCAATACAAGATGCATAAAGGATTAACATCACATGCAATTCATAATATGTGATATGATATGGCCTTTCTTCTTTGTGCTTCCGATCTCCATCTTCAAGCACGAACATGATCTCCATTATCACCGGCATTGCATCAAGGTCAATGACGCTTCTCCATGGTTGTCGTCCACCGACTTCAACTATTACAACTACTTTGAATAGACACGCGGGTCTTAACATAAATTAAAGACAACCATATGGCTCCTGCCGGTTGCCGACTTACAATAAGGAACATTGCATACATCATACATAATCACAATCATGGCCATATCACATCACTACACACTCCCTGCAAAACAAAGTTAGACGCCTCTACTTTCTTTGCATATTTTACGTGGTTTGAGGCTTTCAATAAGTGTCGTTCTAACTTACGAACAAGAACCACAACATTGATACTAGTATTGTTAATCACCCGTTGTAAATTGGATCTTAACTATGCTAGGAGAAACAGGCACCCGCAAAGCCACTTATGCAATACAAGTTGCATGTCAAGCGTGGAGCAAGTCTCATGAACGATGTCATGTAAGGTTATCCCGGGCCGCTTCATCCCAACATACCGCAAGATGCAAAGTACACAAGAAGCAATCGACAATAAAAGCATCAACGCCCACAATGACCATTGTGTTCTACTCGTGCAACAGATCTACATATAGACACGGCTCTGATACCACTGTAGGGGTTCGTAGCATGGAAAACAAAAATTTTCTATCGCATACAAACAAACAAGCCAAGATCTATCTACTAGATTGTAGCAACGAGTCGATGGAATAACTTACCCTCGAAGATTCCAAAGCGGTTAACGAGAGCAGATTCTCGTGGATGATGTAGTCGTACTCTTTCCGATCTCAAGATCACATAGACGATCCTTCCGGCGCTGCGTTCCGGCAGCGCTCCCGCAGTCGGTCACACGTTCGGTACTCGACGAAGACCTTCCTCTCCCTTGTTCCAGCAGGCAGCGGAGGTTGTAGCACTCTCCTCGCGATTCCGGCAGCACGACGGAGTGGTGCCGAAAGTAGAGGGGAGATCCCGCAGGGCTTCGCCTTAAGCCGGAGCGAGTATGGTGGAGTATGAGAGAGCTTTAGTGGTCTAGGGTTTAGACACACCAATTAGAAGGCTCTAATCCGAAGGCTAGGGCAATTAGAAGCTCTAAACCAAAACGGCTCTAAACCGGAGGCTGTGGCTAGGGTTTAGATTTAGAGGATAGGAACTTGTGTGTCTAGAGGAGGAGGCCCTGCCCCTTCTTTTATAGGTGGGAGGGGCGGCCAAGGGGAGGGGAGTCCCTCCCCAAGTCGGCCTTGGTTGGCGCGCCGGCTTGGAGGGACTCCTCCCCCAAGTCGGTTCCAACCACCTCTTGCTTGTTTCCCACAGTTTCTTGTTTTAGCCGTTTGACTTTCAAACTGGACATTTGACTTTTCTGTTTTAGGATTCAATTTAATCCTTTATTTGGAACAGCAAGAACACTTAGTACATGATGCAATCATTCCAATATGTAATGACACATTCATGTACCCCTCCCCCCGGAGTGCCGGACATTCCGGAACCTTCTAGAATGTTCCCGATGAAAACACCGGAATCATTTCCGAACTCCGAAACGGGACTTTCCTTATATGAATCTTATTCTCCGGACCATTCCGGATCACCTCGTGATATCCCGGATCCCATCCGAGACTCCGAACAACATTCGGTCTCTTTCTCATAATTCCATAACTACTCAAACAACGTCGAATCCTTAAGTGTGTCTCCCTACGGTTCGTGAATTATGCGGACATGATCGAGACACTTCTCCGAACAATAACCAATAGAGGAATCTGGAAATTCATATGGATCCCACATATTTCTATGATTACTTTGCGATCGAATGAACCACTTACATACGATACCAATTTCCTTTTGTCTCACGATAGTTTACTTATCCGAGGTTATGATCGTCGGTATCTCTGCATACCTAGTTCAACCTCGTTACCGATAAGTACTCTTTTCTTGTTCCCGTGATATGTGATCCCTTGTGAGCCAGTCACATGCTTGCAAGCTAATTGGATGACATTACACCGAGAGGGCCCAGAGTATATCTATCCTTCATATGGATGGACAAATCCCACTCTTGATCCATGTGTTTTAACCAATACTTTCCGAACACTCAATGCCACCTTTATAGCCACCCAGTTACGGTGTGGTGTTTGATGTCATCAAAGCATCCATCCGGCAAAGGTGATATGTATGATCTCATGGTCGAAGGAATTAGGTTACTATGTATCAGAAAGCATATAGCAATTGAACTATTTAAAATGACTTGATCTTTATGCTACGCTTATCTATAGGAGTATGTCCATCATATCATTCTCCTAATGATATGATCCTGTTGTTAATAACATCTCTATGTTCATGATCAGGAAACCATGATCATATATTAACCAACAAGCTAGTTTAACAAGAGGCTTTACTAGGGACTCTTATTTTAGTTTACAAATCACACAAGTATTAATGTTTCCGGTTAATACAATTATAGCATGGTATGTAAACATTTATCATTAGTGTGAAGATATGATAATAACCACTTTATTATTGCCTCTTGGGCATATCTCCAACAAATACATCATTTTTATGCGAAGCATTGCAAAAAGTTGTCCATGGTACTTTATTCATCTGTTTTAGTCATTATACATTTTTGCTAGACATGTATAGAGATTATGAGAAGTATAACTTTATGATATGCTTATTTATTGTTACTCTTTAATGAATGGACCATTTAACTATTTGTGATACTTGCTAGCAAAGTTAAGAAACAAACCCAAAGTCTATGTTAGTTTTATCACATTTATGCTTGAGGACAAACATAGGTTAAGCTTGGGGATGCTTGATGTGTGTAGAATGCATCCATGAACTTTGTAGTTTATTATGCCAGAATCCCCATTATCTTGCAACTTTATTAGATTTATTGGGACTAACCTACTAATAGTTACAAAAGTAAATAAGTTCTTGTTTGAAACTTTGTTGTGTAGGAAATACACGAATATGGAAGGAAACCGATCATTATGGTGAAAATCGAAGTTTCCTAAAATCTATCCCTCCAGAACAGTTTTCGAAGATTGCCACGACATCCCCTAAATATGGCGTCAAATAGAAAAAGTCGAAATATGAAAGTTTTGGAGAATTTTCCTCAAACAAAGTCCAAACGCGACTTTTAGCCCTGGATTACTGAAGGGTACAGAAGCAATTTCGAGATTCCGAGAATTCGTGACGTGATTGACTCCAACTCTTCCCATACTTGATGGATTCGGTCAAGTCACGACCCAAGGAGCTAACAAAGGATAGAGGGGATCCCTATAAAGGTTCAAGAGGTGCCCAAGAGCCCTTGAATAAAAGGGGCATCCATCCCATAGCCTAGATTGCATCTCCACCTCTATATATTGAGGGAAAACCTATTTTTGGAGGCATCCATCCAGAGCCACGAAATTCCTCCCTCTTGGAAGTCGCTAAGGAGGGGAGGAGCTCCTCCACAATAGCACCATCTTTAAGGAAGAAGAGGGGGTAAAGGTGTAGCACCCCATTCCCTCTTGGCTCCGGGGTGCCAATCATGCCAGCTTAATAGGATCTCTAGACTGGCCCCATAGACTAACACTAGTCTTTCCTGCGCACGTTGTCCTCACCGGTACCCACTTCCCGGTCGGTCACTCATCCTCAGATTGCTTTAGGCGAAGCACACTTAACCTTAGAGTTCTTTTTAGATGACCTTCCGGAAAAGAAGTTGCAAGTTGTTGGTGTGAGTATCCTATCACTCCTATTAAGTCATGTGCCTGGATCTCACATACACCCACCCTTTAGAATATCGATGCCCTCATCAATCAAGCACACCCCAGGAATGTTCCCTCTTGGCACACGTCTGTGCGTCCAGTGTCGACACATGTGCCATGCCATGTCCACTCTGGGCCACACGTGTCATGCTCCACATGTCTTGTCACTGACCTGCACACCCGTGTAACCGCGAGGATCGGCTCTGATACCACTTGTAGCACCCGTTCCCTATTGTCCCAGGGGGTGCCAGTACTGACAGCTCAATAGGATCTCTAGACTGGCCCCACAGACCAACACTAGTCTTTTCTGCGCACTTTGTCCTCACTCGTGTGCACCCGGTACCCACTTCCCGGTCGGTGACCCATCCTCAAATTGCTCTAGGACAATCACACTTAACTTTAGAGTTCTTTTTAGATGAGCTTCCGGAAAAGAAGTTGCAACTTGTTGGTATGAGTATCCTATAAATCCTATTAAGCCATGTGCCTGGATCTCACACAAGGGGCCTCCATCCCCTAGGGCAGCCACCGCCCTAGGTAGGCATAAGGCGCCGCCCTGCCCTGCTACTGGTGCCACTCCTCCCTTGCCATGTTGCGGTGACCCGGCATACCACTACATGATGTAGTATACTATAGTCGTTGAGATAACACTCACGGAACACCGTTCTGCAAATATTACACCCGTCAGAGTGGTACAACAGAAACAAAGCGGGTCAAAATTAGATGACAACTCTCCTATGTCTATAGAGGTTATCCCAATGACTCATAGCTAAACTATATAGCTTGAGAACAAGAAAAATAAGAAAACTAAACCTTAAGATTTATATGAGATTAATAGATAGAGGATAGAGATCTATACTACTATACTCAATTAACTATATTGGACAGATCTACGCTTCAGATTCTTTGGCCTCAAATCCATAGATTCTTCCGTAGTTGATTCCTTCGATGCTTCCGGATATTTCTGGATCCTCATAGAGGAATTCTATTTAGTCTTCAACTGAATAGAGTGTTTCCTCTTATTGGTCTTCAATGTCTTCAGAATCTAGCAAGGGTTAAGAAGGTACGGTTGAGTACGAGCGTACTCAGCAAGTTCACTAAAAGGAGTTTTTATGCACTGACTATAACCACATACCAAAGGTCATAGGTTATGCAGGTTTTCATAAACATTTATTCAAAGGTTTCTTTTATTATAAAAATTTGTGTCCGTCAGTCTTCACATGTTGATTAGAACTTCGTAGAGTTCCTTTCCTACAGCGTTCGCAGATCCTTCCCGGAACAGCTAGTAATATACACTCTGCAGAGGTGTGTTGCTTTACCCATAAGAGACCAATTCCTTGTTGCACATCTGGGCAGCTTACCCGTCCACACTACCTATGGTGTGGGGCCTAGTAATTGATTCAAACCAAACACTGTCCTTCTCCGTGACCACATATGCCCACCCTTTTGCTATCTCAGGACAACGACCGAGCCGGTTTACATTCCTGAAGAGAGCAATCCATCATAGACAAAAAGAACTAGGGAATTGACGGTTCCCACCCTTGCACATGCCTAAATGTAGGATCACGACTCCGATAAAGTTATCCGTCAACATATGAAAGGAAGAAGATCCAGCTGAATTCCCTAGTCATATACATCTCATGGTTAACGCGTAATCTACGACGTAAGAATCACTCGAGACATTTATTATGAATTACTAGGTGATACTTTCCCGTGCAAATGGAATCTTCACCAATCCACAAACTATACTGATGAGTCCAAAATTTAAGCATTTTTACCTTTTGTTTTTGCATAAATAGAGTAGGGATCTTTGTATTTCACTGTGTTCGCGTGCACCTTTTGTCTTTATTTCAACAGGATCCTAAATCACTCAGGCTATTATGAACATATCAACTAAAGCTGTCATATTATACTGTAATATGATATTTTTAAATGATAAAAGTCATTTTGAGAAATTACCTTCGCACTAGGAAAATACCAAGCCAGGAGAGTCAACCAGTGCCTGTAACGACCAGCGGTATGGGCGGGGCCTGTACCGCCCGACCGTATCATGCTTCGACAGGTCCACCTCGTCAATTACTTTATCCTAGCAAAGACGACAGAGAGATCCAACATACACAACCACCAGAAACCACGAAAAAACACATCTGAAAGGGATCTGAAGGAGGAACTTGGCTGGGGAGAAATCCCTGCTGATCCATGGATCATTGGAGGACAATGCATCATCCCCTTCATCATCAACCGCTGCATCTACATCACCTCCATTACTCTCATCCTTCATCTATTAGATCTTATTGTAATTCCAGATTCAATTGTGGTTTGCTCTAGATCTATTTCATTACATTCATCCATCCATTTGATTATGATGATATTGTTGATTGCTTCCATGTGTGAGTAGTTCCTTTGTTCTTGGGGAGATGGAGAAACCCTAGCACTATTACGAATTTGCAATAAAGATGATATATTCTTGTGTCTGTATGACCTGCCAGTCTATGATAGATTTATGATTTATGTTTGATCTATCTCTTTAGATGGTATGTGAAAGTCAACACATACCATTTGCCTTCGAGACTAAAGGGAGGGAGAAATCCTTTGGACGTGCTTTGGGATCGTACCCGGAATAGCCCCATGTCAGATTGTCGTCGACTCATGAACTACGTAGTCAAAGTAGGAATAAAGAGGGACTCCCTAAGCTAATTACGATATCTATGGAGAAACCCTTAATTGCGATGGTCTATATGGGTGACTTCTCTTAGGCATCGCAGTGCTTATTTAGAGGTGACCTCACTCTTGACTCAATAAAGTGGCTTCCTATGAGCCTTGTAGTGAACAGCTTATTATGGAGCTCTCTCCACACATCTCATGATACAAGAAGTATTATCTTAAATTATTAATAATAGCAACACCATGCTAGAGGAGTATCCTAGATCCCCGAGAACGTTTTAGTCCTATTGCATTCTACCATGCTTTCATACGTACTTGTTACTTTTGCTTTCTTTTAATCATTTTAATTACATTTCTGCACACAAGCAAAACCTTTCAAACACTCTTTACTTGAGATCAAATACAACCTACAAGTATCCTTTGGTAGATAGTGACGAGGGGCATTAAGACCTTTACCAATAGCTCTCTGTGGGTTCGATATCTTTACTTCTAAACTAGCTACAATTAATCTGTGCACTTGCAGTCATCAAGCTATTTTCTGGCGCTATTGACGGGGTGCTAAGCGCTTTTGGTCTTTGTTCTTAGTTGCTTATTTTACTATTTGTTTTACTAAAGTTGTCTACTAGTTTTAGGTAATATACCATGGGTGAATACCAACTTATAATCCAGCTTGAAGCTGTAAGGAACTTCGGTCCATCCATGGACGCTTATTTAAAATCCAATAACCCGAGAGGATATGATATTAACCCCATGCTTTTAGATCTTTTACATGTAAAAAGGTTTGTAGGATATGGTACGGAAGATCCATATGAGCATGTGGGGTTCTTTGAAGATATTTGAGGGACTTTCCACCTTAATATACAAACCAATGATGAGGTCAAATTTATTCTATTTGTTCAAACTCTTATTGATGAGGCCCATTCTTGGTACATTCAAAGTTCTGCGAAGATTACTAATTCCTGGGAGAGCCTTGCCTCCTTGTTTTTAGCTAATTTTTTTCATGTACGAAAACTCTTGGCGCCAGGTGCATGATCACGAATTTTAAAGGAAAATCTGAAATAGCTTGCATGAGGGATATACAAGGTTCCGCGGGCTACTTGTCCACTGCCCCCATCATAATTTTACACCTTGGTTGGTGATACACACCTTCTATGCAGGTTTGAGTGACAATAATAGAAATGATCTCGATTCCCTTACCAATGGTTCTTTCACCTAATTTAGTGTTGACAGAGCTTGGAATTTGCTAGACATGGTGAACAGAATAGAGAAAGCTTATTGCGAGTCTGAGTTTAATAAAGAAAACCCCGTAGAATACGATTACTTAAACCGATTTGTAGCCTCTGGAAAGGTAGAGAAACTTCTTGAGAATTTTAATTTGGACCACCACATGATCATTCAAATAATTAAATCTTATGTCAACTACTTGGAAATCCCAATAGTTTGGGAACGTTATACACCACCTACGAAAGAGACACCTCCTCAACCTAGCCTCAAGGATAAATATTTACAAATGTAGAAGAAAATGCTAGTTGAGGAAGAAACCATAATAACTAAAGTGATATAGAGTAAGAGTGAAAAAAATAAAAGTATAGGAAGGTTAACTAAGGATCCGGGGACCATCAAACAAAACATTGTGATAGTAAATAAACTTCTAGAACCAGAAATGTTCAAAGATGAAGTAATCATGGTAAGTAAAGAGTCCTCTGACATGGTAGGGGGTAAGTTCGATGGTAAATACAGAAGCCAGCAGAAAATTCCTTTTGTTGAGGAGGAGCTACTTATGTAGGATTCTGTGACTTAAGTTCTTCCATTAATATTATGCCTTACACAATCTATGAGGAGATGAATGGCCATCTTGATGAGTCTTACCTTGATCCGTCAGAAGGTACTTTTATACTCTCTAATACAACTAAGAATCCTACTCACGGAATACTTCATAATGTATGTATTTCTATGGGAGCTTTTGTGTACCTAGCTGATTTTCACGTTATTAAAATACCATTCAACTCTTCCCGCCCCGTTATTTTTGGTAGTCATTTTTACAACTCTATGAGCATTGATATTGACAACAAG
The DNA here is from genome assembly GCA_910589765.1 of Avena atlantica. Taxonomy (NCBI): domain Eukaryota; kingdom Viridiplantae; phylum Streptophyta; class Magnoliopsida; order Poales; family Poaceae; genus Avena; species Avena atlantica. The sequence goes on from OU342738.1 coordinate 321,250,836, forward strand.
AAACAGACATTGTCTTTGCAGGTTGGTGAAGAATCTATAAAAATAAATTATAACCAATTCACCAAGTTGCCTTATGAGAAGAAAGTTGAAATTAAAGAGGAGAGGACTATTGAAGAATTGGCACCAATTTATTTTTGCACTCCACAATCTAAGTTGGAGAGAAGTTTGACAAGCAATGATTCGATTCCAAACGACTCTACAAAGAAGGATTTGGATGAGATCGTCAATACTACACCCAAGGTGGAAACTCGCCTCGTGAATGAATATGAAAAACTAGAAAGAAAAGGGGATGAGGACCCCCCACCTCTCATTTTGAAGCCTCTTCCTCCGAACCTTAGGTATCAATTCCTAGATAAGGAAGGTAAATGTCCGGTGATTATTAATGACAAACTCTCACCCAAAGAAAACACAAAATTATTAGATGTACTTGTCAAACAACGTGAAGCTTTTGGATATACTCTAAATGGCATTAAAGGAACAGACCCTTCCATAATGATGCACAAGATACACGTTATTGAGGATTCTAAACCATTTGTCGACAACCAAAAGAGATTAAATCCCAAAATGAAAGAGGTAGTAATAAAAGAAGTTATACATATGTTAGGAAGTAGTATCATTTACCCAATCTCAAATAGTAAATGGGTAAGTCCAACTCATCGCATACCTAGGGAAAGATGTATAACCATAATTAACAATGATAAAGATGAATTAATCCCTGCTAGAATTATAATAGGTTATAGGATGTGTATTGATTCCAGGAAGCGAAACAAGGAAACAAAACAAATTCATTCGCAATTTCCCCTTATTAATGATATTATGGAAAGAATGTCTGCCAATTCCTATTTCTGTTTCCTTGATGGATATTCCCAAATAGATATTCAGCCTAAAGATCAAGAAAAAAACAATTTTGCATGTCCGTATGGAACCTATGCTTATCGACTGATGCTTTTTGGTTTATGTAATGCAGCTACTACTTTTCAAGAGTGTGTTTTGAAAATATTTGATAGTTTTGTAGAAAGTTCCATGGAAGTCCTTATGGACAACTTTGTTGTTTATGAGACTACCTTTGAGAAATGCCTTTATAATCTTAATAGAGTTTTGCAGCGATGCAGGCAAACAAAGATGGCTCTCAATTGGGAGCATTGTCGTTTCATGGTAAGGTAAGGTACAGTTTTTGGGCATAAAGTTTCTGATAAGAACATTCAGATAGATAAATCAAATTTGATCACTTTAGAAAAACTTCTGATACCACAAGATATAAAGGGGGTAAAGAATTTTCTTGGGCGAGCTAGTTTTTATAGATGCTTTATTAAAGATTTTGCTAAATTAGCTGCCCCTTTAACTAGTCTACTAGATAAAGACACCCTTTTTTTACTATTGATAGAGATTGCAATGATTATTTTGAGCAGCTAAAGAAATCACTAATTTTTGCACCATTTATTCAACCACCGAATTGGAATAAACCATTTCAAATCATGTGTGATGCTAGTGACTATGCTGTTAGGGCTGTTTTAGGACAATGAGATGGGTTAAATCTTAATGTAATCCAGTATGCTAGTCGAATTTTTAATAAAGATCAGAAGAATTATGCAACAACTGAAAAGAAATTTTTAGCCATTGTTTTTGCTCGTAATAAATTTAGACATTGCATTATCAATTCAAAAGTAATAGTTCATACTGAACCCCGATTAATTAAATGGGTCTTGCTTCTATAAGAATATGACTTGCAAATAGTGGATAGGAGAGGAAAAGATAATCCCGTTGTTGACCATTTATCACGAATGGAAGGAATTATGGAAGATCTCGTCCCTATTAATGAATCTTTGCCAGGGGAATATCTTGCAGCTATAGAACCCCGCGACCCTTGGTTTGCTAATTATGCTAATCTCATTGTAGGCAAGTTTCTACCAAAAGGAATGGATTACAATCAAAGGAAGAAATTCTTTAATGATTTAAAACATTACTTTTGGGATGATCCTTACTTATATAGGCATGGTTTGGATGGGATGATTAGGAAGTGTGTACCCGAGCATGAGGTAAAATCTATTCTTAAAGCTTGTCATGATAGCCCTTATGGAGGACATCACGCTGGTAATTGTACTGCAGCTAAAGTTTTGCAGTCAGGTTTTTATTAGCCTACATTAGTTAAAGACTCTCATGAATATGTTAGAAATTGTGATGCTTGACAATGAATGAGTAATATTGGTAAAAACAAGAAATGAATATGAATTATAATTTAGTAATGGATCCATTTGATGTTTGGGGAATGGACTTTATGGGACCATTTGTCCCATCTAATGGTTATACTCATATTCTTGTTGTTGTATATTATGTTACTAAATGGATGGAAGCTATACCTACTTCTCATGCAGATGCAGCTACTTCCATTAAGATGATCAGGAGATCATCTTACCCAGGGTTGGATTACCTAGGTTGTTGATTACTAATGGCAGAACTCATTTTATGAAAGGAACTTTTACAAGGTACATCAGAAATATGGGGTGGACCATCGAGTAGCCTCACCCTATCACCCTCAAACTAGTGGGCAACTAGAATTGTCTAACCGGGAGGTCGAGGTCATACTTCAGAAAACTGTGAGCAGGTCAAGAAAGGATTGGGCTTTAAAGCTTAACAATGCACTATGGGAATACCGTACAGCTTTCAAGAATCCTATGGGAATGACTCCATACAAGATGGTCTATGGTAAAACTTGTCATCTTCCATTAGAACTTGAGCATAAGGCTAGGTGGACTATTAAAACTATGAATTTTGATTTTAAAACTGCTGGGGAAAACGACTCTTAGATATGCATGCTTTGGATGAACTCAGGAAAGAGGCCTATGAAAATGCTAGTATATTTAAAGAGAAAGTGAATAAATGGCATGATAAAAAATAGAGGATAAGGAATTTAAATCGAGGGATAAGGTTTTGCTCTATAATTATCGACTTAAGATTTTTGCAGGAAAGTTGAAGTCTAGATGGGAAGGACCTTATGAGGTCAAGGAGGTATACCCTTCAGGAGCGGCGAGATTAAAAAACACTACATCTTCTTCTTCATCATGGGCCGTCAATGGGCAAAGGTTGAAACATTATAGAGTTGGGGAGATTAATGCTACCCAGGTAGCTTCTTTGATTTCTCCAGAAGAGCTTAACAGAACATGAAAACAAAATCACAGGTTCATATTTTTTTGTCGGTTCGACACCTGTTTAACTTGTTTCTCCCTTTTGTTTGTTTTTCTTTCATTCTTCTGATCTTACTGGGATGTTTAATGACCCGATACGGGCGGGCAATACGGTTAGCCTTGCCCATACCGCTGGTCATTATGAGCACGGTAACCTCCGAGTGTTTTTCTTTGTATCAGTACGACCGGGCCGTACGGGCATGCACACCTGTTCGTTCGTTCATTTGATTTAAAAAAACATAGTAGGCGGTAAGTTACCGGTACGGGCGCGTGGTACGGACGGGGGCCGCCCGTACCGACCCCGTTATCGACTATGCACCTTTTTTATCTCAGATAATCTCCTTCTTTCTTTTTCTTTATGAATTTGACTTTCATTGATTAAATCTTAGATCTTCAGCCACCTCTCTCCACCCTTGCAATGAAATCTTAGATCTCACTTGCTCGCTCGAAGGCTATGCAGCCTTTTCATATCAAGCAAATCTGGACCAAGAAGTAGGACGCCTCGGAAGTCCATGCCAAAAAGAAGGGATCCAAGGGAGACACATCGTTCTCCTCATTCCACGAGCCGCCACAAGTTGTCCCACTCCCCAACTAGAAAGACATGTTCCTGCAGAAGTTGTAGATGCTTAGACATGTGGAGCAAAGGAAGACCAAGGAGGAATCGCCACTGAACCCCTACAGGTACAATTTTCCTTCTCTCAAATCTCCTCCTGGATCTTCTTTTCACAAAGAAGGAAAACGCGATGAGATTCGAGAAAAGATCAAGAGCCTTGAGAAAATTTCAAAAGCTTGTGTTGAAACTATTGGGGAAGGAGTTGACTCTTACTGGATGATGGGCAAAGACCTATAAAGGAAGATCGATGACATTGACGGTAGAGTACAACTCCTAACCAAAATTATCATGGATATGGCCGATGACAGCAAGACTCTAAGCAAGATAATTATCGAGCTGCATGCCGAAATTATGGATATGTCCACCCGATTTGCATGTATTTCTCATACCTGCGGTCTCAAGGCGGATGACAAAGAGGGAGAATATGATTTCTTCACTCCCAAGGAGTAAGAACACGCAAGGAATTATTTGATCCACCCGGTTTGATTACAAGCTTGGGGGATCTGTGAGAGCCTTGTAATCTTTCTTACAGTTTTTAGCATGTTTAATTTTCTGTATGCATCTAGACTTTAATTCCAAAGTTTGCATCAGCTGCACCAACTTCAAGTTCCCCTTGTTCGATAGACGATTTATATCCATTGAGTTTTGATACTTTATGATATTTTAAGTATGTTATGGTTCATGATTATTACATTAGATGATTGAACTAGGTTGAGTGTTATGATTCTTGTACAACTATCATGATTTTTAGGGACTTCTACACCGATAAAAGTATTGATTAGGTTATAAGAAGGAAAATTCTAGTAGCATATTATAATTAAGAGTTTTCCCTTGTAGCCATCAAAGTAGTGAGCATGATCAAATAGCTGTATAAAAATAAAAAAAGAAGGGAAAAAGAAAATAAAAAGATGTTTATGCTTGATTAGACAAAAATCAAAAGAAGCAAAACAGTGAAAGCAGCTATAAAAATCAAGAGGAAAAGAAGAGTGATCATGAATCTTCATTACTAAACTAAGTGCTCAATATTTCTTAACTCAATGATTCTATGATATGTTAAATCACTAGAAGCTTCTTATAATTTCATTAATACTAGAGAAGGTGTGGAAGCCTCTAAGTCATGTAATGTGTAAACGTATGATAATACCCCCAACGCTTCTTTACATCCGATGTTGTATTGTTGTTTAAATTTTTTGTCTCAATAATTGTAATGACTCGTGTCTCATGAACATGATGATCTTGTCCATAAGACACAATCTTGCTCAGGGACGAGCAAGAGCCTAGCTTGGGGGAGTTGATAAGTCCAAAATTTAAGCATTTTTACCTTTTACTTTTGTATGAATAGAGTAGGGATCTTTGTATTTCACTACGTTCGCGCGCACCTTTTGTCTTTATTTCAACAGGATCCTAAATCACTCAGGCCATTATGAACATATCAACTAAATCCGTCATATTATACTATAATATGATATTTTTAAGTGATAAAACTCATTTTGAGGAATTACCTTCGCACCTAGGAAAATACCAAGCAAGGAGAGGCAACCAATGCCCGTAAGGACCAGCGGTACGGGCAGGGCCCACCCATACCGCCCGACTGTACCATGTGTCGCTAGGTCCGCCTCGTCAAATACTTTCTCATGGCAAAGACGCTAGAGATATCTGACATACACAGCCACCAGAAACCACGAAAAACCACATTTGAAAGGGATCTGAAGGAGGAACTTGGCTGGGGAGAAATCCCTGCTGATCCATTGATCATTGGAGGACAACGCATCATCCCCTTCATCATCAACCGCTGCATCTACATCACCTCCATTAGTCTCATCCTTCATCCATTAGATCTTGTTATAATTATAGATTCAAAGTTTGCACTAGATCTATTTCATTACATTCATCCATCCATTTGATTATGATGATGATTTTGATTGCTTCCATGTGTGAGTAGTTCCTTTGTTCTTGGGGAGATGGAGAAACCCTAGCACTATTATGAATTTGCAATAATAATGATATATTCTTGTGTCCATATGACTTGTCATTCTATGATAGATTTATGATGTGTGTTTAATCTCTCTCTTTAGATGGTATATGAAAGTCAACCACATACCATTTTCCTTCGGGACTAAAGGGAGGGAAAATCCTTTTGACGTGCTTTGGGATCGTACCCGGAATAGCCCCATGACAGATTGGCGCCGGCTCGTGAACTACGCGATCAAAGGAGGAATAAAGAGGGACTCCCTAAGCTAATTACGAATTCCACACGGAAACCTTTAATTGCGATGGTCTATATGGGTGACTGCTCTTAGGCATCACAGTGGTTATTTAGAGGTGACCTCACTCTTGGCTCAACAAAGGGGCTTCCTATAAGCCTTGTAGTGAACATATTATTATGGAGCTCTCTTCACACATCTCATGATACAAGAAGTATATTATCTTAAATTATTAATATGACAACACCATGCTAGAGGAGTATCCTACATCCCCGAGAACATTTTAACCCTATTGCATTCCACCACGCTTTCATACATACTTGTTACTTACTTTCTTTTAATCGTTTTAATTACATTTCTACACACAACCAAAAACCTTTCAAACACTCTTTACTTGAGATCAAAGGCAACCTACAAGTATCCTTTGGTAGATAGTGACGAGGGGCATTAAGAACTTTACCAATAGATCTATGTGGGTTTGATATCTTTACTTCGAAACTAGTTACAATTGATCTGTGCACTTGCAGTCATCATATACCATGGTTCCATTTGCCCGCCATACTAGGTTAACACCACTCGAGTCGATAACTAATAAGTCATATTATTAAGAAAATAGTATTTTCTTCCATCTTTTTTTTGAAATGTAGGTGATAACAATATTAGATTGCAAATACTTGATAGAAAATAATCAAAGGACATGAGCAAGTTTGAACTTTCCTTGACACAACGAAGTAATGCAGTTGAATGTCTCGACTTGACCTGGACCTCGGGTTCTACAAAATACCATCATTGCCCGGTAAGGACAATGTTTAAAGAAGCAATATGCTATTATGCATAAGTAATGATATGCACTTTGTATAAGATCCAAAGTAAATCCCCATGTTTTTAATATGGATTGAGTTTAGTGATTTATGAAAGATTCGTGTTACATTCGAGTTTACTTCACAAATAAGATATATACTAAGATTCTAAAAGTAATTAACAAGTGATGAAAGTAAAGCACAATAATAATTGATGTTTGGATGTTGATTGATAATTACTCTTAAGAATTACCACATTTAATGTTAGCGAGTTTTAATAGATTTGCTAAAGTCTTTGTTTGAAGCGACAAAAAGAATAATTTTAATGGAAACTATTTCTTATATTAAGTTAAGTAATTTGCAGCGTTCTCGAAATGCAATTGGCGATTATTTGTATCTCTCTAACAATCTTAAGCTAATAAGCTTCTAGATGGTTGAGTGATAGACCAAAGTTAACTATAAAACATAACTAGAATTTAAGACATACTATTTTAGATCGCTATTGAGTTATAAGTTTTTTCTAAGCATGATCAAGGATGAAATCTTATAGGTATGAAGTATAGCTTTAAGGAATTAGATCTAGCATGTTTAATATATATAGACTATATTATGAGATTTTCCTATAGGAAATATGTGAACTTATTATATAGTTTATTTAGTTAATACCAAGTTTATGAGTCACACAAAGTATGGTTATACATGTTGAGATCACTCAATACTAACATAAGTTAATGATAAGCAAAATGAATTTGTAAACCTTTGACTTATAGTTGGTATAAGATTCTAAATAATATTATTTGCTTAGAAATATACATTTAAGTTTTATTATAAGATATAATTATGGTTTTAGGTAAAGTGTATGGACTTTATCTTTCTATGAGTATTTTACCTAAATCATTAGGTAAGAAATAATTTTAAGATGTGGAATCATTGTATCTCATCTATCAAGGAACTAATGGTCTTTTATTAAAACAATAAATTCTAAATGGCTTAAGTGAAGCTAAAAGGATTTTATAAAATCTTTTTAAATATATTATTTTTTAATAAAACTAAAATGGCTAGTAATTTCATAGTTTGTATTTTTATAAAATAATAGACTTCTTTTTATACACAATAATGATATTTATTTATTTTTAGGAATTATCTTATTTTGCTAAATTTCATTAAGAGATTTAATGGCTTAGATTTTTTAGTTATAGTTTATTCATCTCAAACAATCCACTTTATATATTTTTTCTTGGTTAGATCTTATTTTTGTGAACATTTTGATATATAGTATGCATTTTTAGGATTTTAATACATTTTTATATAATTTAAAATGTTACAAGGGCATTTTGGTAATTTCTTATTTGTTTTATGGATTTAAACATACTAATATTTTAAATCTGGGCTTGGCCCATGGGCTGGCCCAACACTGACTTAGCCTAGCCCAATTGGGTCAGCCGAAACCCTCGCATGCTCCACTGGGTTGATCAAACCGACCCAGACCATGCGCTCTCCCCTCTCAATTTTTCTCTCCTCTCTTCTTTGGAGATCTCGTGATGCTGCCGCCATCTGCTCCGGTCGTTCCACTTGCCTCTGCCGTGCTTGCCAACCAAACACACAATGTTGCATCGATTGGTCCTTGTCGATTCATCAACCTCGCCTTCATCTGGCCTCTCTGACACCCAACTAGGCCTAGGGTTTGATCACCCACAAGTATAGGGGGTGTATCGTAGTACTTTTGATAAATAGGAGTGTCGATCCCAACGAGGAGAAGAAGGTGCTGAACAGTGGTATCGAGCAGGAAATCCCTGTGAATACTTAGCAAACGGATTTTTAGTGGTTTTCTGATAAGGCAACAAAACAAAGAGCAAGTAACAGAAGTAACGAACGAACGGAGCAAGTGGCCCAATCCTTTCTTAGCAAAGGACAAGCCGGTGGAAATGCTTATCAGGACCAAATGTTCTCGAGGACACATGGGAATTATGTCAAGTCCTTTCGCTTCAAATAGCTGAGGACTCTTCTCTAGTGTTTGTAAGTGTTGTGTGGGTGAACCTGTGCTACCGCCCTTCCTAGGACTAATACATACTTGTGGTTAAACCCCCTACAAACATCCGTAACTACAGGAAGGTAATTAAGATATAAATCTAACCACAACCTTAAACTCTAAGATCCTACGCTCCCTTATGCAAAGGTGTCCTAACGGGGGTTTAGGTTTTTGTCACTCTGGCAACCCCACGATTAGTAGCCAAATACACAATGCATTCCCCTAGGCCCGTAAATGGTGAAGTATCATGTAGTCGACATTCACATGACACCACTAGAAGAATAGCACCACAACTTAAATACTAAACCATTGAATAATAACTCATCACAGATTCACTACTAACAACATGACTTCTCCCATGTCCTCAAGAACTAAACGAACTACTCACAAGACATCATATGGATCAAGATCAAAGATGTTATGGTAATGGATAAAAATCTGAACATAAACAATAATCCAATGGTTCCACTCACAAGCATCAACTACAATAGTAATCAACACCGGGAAAGTTTCCCCTAAGAACTAAAGCAATATCCAACACAATTGTTACAGCGGGACGGAGTGGCGGTGATGGTGCTGGTGGAGATGATGGTGTGGATGATGATGATGATGACGATGATCTCGATGAAGCCTAGCTTGATGACAGTGTTGATGGCGATGGTCTCCCCTCTCCGGAAAGGAATTCCCCCGGCAGAAATCTATCTGCCAGAGAGATCTTTCTCTCTCGGTGTTTTTCGCCCCTAGAGGCGACGGAAATCTATCTGTGGTTGCTCCACGAGTCTTAGGCCGGACAGGTGGGCCACACCTGCCCTAGGCGCGGGGTCAGGTGGGCCCGCGCCTAGGGGGGTGAGGCCCCCCTGAGGCCCCACTTCGTCCCTCCTTCTGGCTTCCTTCGTCTTCTGGTAAAATAACATGTTTCCATATTTTTCTGGTATTTTTCTGATCTTTGCGAAATTGCACCAAAACGCCTTCTTTTCCATCAGAATCCAGACTCCAGCAGTCCATCCTCCAAGAAGCATCCAACATGCATAAACAGATGAAAAGCCATAAGTAATACCTCATAATAAGACAAATATCAATGAATAGAGGTAAATTATGATATAGAAAGGTGATGCAAATTGGGCGTATCAGGGTTTCAGTGACCCCAGCCTCATCATATTTACCTGGATTGGTGGTGGTTTGGGCGTGCTCGAGGTGGTGTGAGTGCCGCCGGTCGCATCTTGGCGCATGATCAGCTGTTGCCTGTGCCGCTGTGTTGTGGCCTCCTCCGCCATGTCTACCTCACCGGTATGCTTACTCTTCAAAACCCTGGCAAGGACCAAGGGTAAGTATTACTCCTCCATCCCTCTATCTGTCACTCTCTTAATCTTATCCTTTCTCTGGTACCACTTGAAATTAGGGTTTGTTCATGAACTAGGGTTCCTCCTTTCTTTCCCTGATTACTCTCAGTCTTTCTTTAATTAAACCTATCTAGGGCTTTCCCCCTTTTCTGGCTCCACTCAAGCTTGTAGTAACATGAGTGTAATTTGGATACTCTCCTCATCATGATCTAAATGGCTGGACTGGTGGATTACTTGGTTATATTTGTGAGCGCTATGCTTGTTACTTTGAACCACTATTGTTACTTTGCCTCAGATACTAATTCTATTTGTTGTATGCTTTTGTCACCTGCTATGATATGCTGTGAGAATAGAATAGAACATTGTGGTTACCCATACCTGGGCTTGTACTGACATTGCTTTGCAAGACTAATTGGATACTATAACTTATGGTCTTGGATGTGCTTTGATTAAGCAAGCATTAGTCACTAAATATATTTGTGTATATCTTCTTTAGACACAATGTTTGAATTCAGTTACTGGGGTAAATTTGGTAAGGAATTTATTTGTCTAGTTGGTAGAGAACTAAGCATGACATGATCCCTAGTGTATCTAGGAAGATGATAAAATCTCTTGACCCCGGCTTCATTTGTCTGTCTTAGATTGTTTTATACCAAAGCTTGCTTCCTTATAGAGGATGATTATATCTGGTGGTGGCTAAAGTAATATAGTTTGGAATTTGATTCCTAACTGGTTAGTTAAGAACATGATGGTTTCATTATATCTGATCTCTTCTTGAGGTTCAATTTAAAAGAACAATATCCTAATAGCTTTTGTTAGTTAAGGTATGCTACTATGATGCCTCCAAAATTGGAGTGTGCATAGTAGTGACCTCAGGACAACAAGATCTGTTGTTGGGCATCTTTGGACTTGATATTGTCTTATGTCAACGATTCAAAGGTCGAGACTCCAACTGTTACTACTCTATGCATAAATATATGGTTGTGCTTGTATCCATTTTATGAATAAGAATTGTATAAAATTATGATTCCTAGGCTTCTACTAGGAAAATTATAAGGATATACTTGTTGTTATTTAGCACATGATCTTAAGTGGCTTATGTAGGTGGTATTGCTGTTGTGGTACCTCCTTGGAGGATGCACAATAGCATGGATTATTTACATGATCTGTTCCTCAGTTTGGTTGCCTAAAAGAACCGTGGGCAAACAATCTAGACAAGCTGATTGACTATATATTCTCTATATTGATGATTTACTATTGTGGTGCCTCGTAAGAGTGTGCACAACAATAAATCCATCACTATATGACCGATTGTGTAATCCTTTTACCTTATATTTAGAATCATCATCAATTATTGATGATCTACACCATAAAAATGATGCCATGACCCCTTTTCCAATGATGCATACAAGCCTAGGCCATGATGTGAATAAGATCAGATGCTATACTAATTCTAATTGGCTCGTTGATGATTTGCATCACACTAATGCAATATGAGAGTAATCCAGCATTTCTACCACACTATGAGATGCATAGAACATTTAGGAAGATAGCTAGTTGAGTGATCAACCTATAGTTGTGCTCCTCCTATGCCTGGTAGTGTAACAGGCTGATCTGGTGGTGTTGCCTTTCTATTTGATATTTTGACCTACTCTTTCCTTTTCCCTTGGATCTCCTCCTCCAGATATTATTGGCTTGCTCCTGATCTTCTCCTTCAGCTACTACTGACCTTGCTCAACTCCAACTTTAACCCCTTCTCTAAGTAACCATGGCTAGTGATTTGATTGGTTGCCTTAATGATTAGTTGGATGGTCTGGTGAATTATAGTTGTGGAGTGGTGGTGTGCTTGTGTTCTTGTGGAAATGGATAGAGGGTGATGCATATGAGATGTGGTGAGCAGCTGAGCTGCTACGGCTGTTCTATCTTTATCTCTAGTATGGCTTCCTCTAGTGTCGATAACAGCTTGCTACATGGCGTTGTGTGTGATGCCTGCTTGTCTAGTTACGGTTGTGGATGAGATCAAGTAATTACTGGATATTTGCTGGTGGTTTTATCTTTTACTATTTACTTTCCTGGTGAAAGTTTCCCTTCTTAAGTCTATGATGTAATACTGAGACTTAGCCTGATCAGAACATATGCTATTTGATTTGGTGAAACTTGCCCCTTTTTTACTTTGCCCAATGATGTTAATAACAGTGCATTACACTGTTGGACTGAGAGCACATTTTCTAACACTAACTATTTTTATTATTATTGTTTCCACTTTGTTTTTGCATGAACAAGAACAAGGAATGCTTGAGAATATTAGAAGACCAAAATTATATAGGTTTAGTGTAGGGTTTTATTTTTTTTATTCTTATGTAATTTTCTTCATTCTTTCATTGTAAAGAACATTGTAATATTTTTTAGTTAATAAAATTAATATTTACTTTAATTTCACTTTGTAGTACTTGTATTTTAGTTTATACTACTAGTATTTGTGTTCATGTAAACGTTTACTTAATCCAATTTATATATGGATTAAAATAAAGAATACTATTTTACTTTTAGTATTTAATTATTTTATTTCATTTACTTACTTGTAATATAAAATATTCCATATTTGTTTACTATTTTATTTTCACTTACCTTATTAATTATAATTGTATATTCCTTATAAAGAATTATAATTCAAATATCTCCCCTCACAAATCAACAAAACGATAGAGGTAATGTAACAATTCATCACACTGACCTAAACCTAACTCATCGGAGCGAGAGAACTCTGATCACCCTAGTCCTTTAATTTTACGAAAAAATTTACCCCAAATCTCATATGCATCCATGCAGATGCACAAAATCCTAAATATACCCTTCATTTAGTACTATGTGCTAGGATGTTACACACGCCATGGCCGCCTCTCCCTCTTGGGGAGGCACGTCTCCATCACCATCTACATCAAGATCCTCTCCATACCCCTGATATAATCTCTTGGCAAACATGATGCGTGATACAATCTATTGTTTTCCCATGATATATTGTATCTCTATGTCTTTGTTTGAGTAGTGAATTGTTTACGGCAATTGTGAAATAGTTTATTGATGGTTGCATACAAATATATGTTATCTTCTATGATGATCTTATGTACTAATATATGAGTGCACATATATGTTGGGGGATGCGTAAGGTTGTCACCACTATATGATGATAGAAGTAGGGATGTATGGATATTGACAGAACGGATCCCAAGTCTTAAATATGCATGTTATGTTAATTCATTGTTAACTAACGGGGATCATAATTGTGGGGATCTTAAAACTTAAAGTTGTGGTTGGACTTTATGTCTTAATAATTCTATTGTTTGCTCCTAATTGGCCTTGGGATCAATCACTAGGGGTGTACTTGCTTATGTATATGGCTGCACCTATCTATGGCTCCTCTCTAGCAGAAACAATAAAAAGATATCTATGTGCTTCACTAATTGTGACAACCAAATGAATGAAATAACAATTTTTCTAAACATTTACTCCCTTGAGAAACTTGCTACTACTTCACTAACTCCACAATACTTACAATAGTTTACTTGTAAAAAATATTTACTTTGAGCACTTTACCGTTTTCTAGTTAGTATTAAAAACAACCATATGCACTCTAGTTCCTAGCATTGTATAGATTGCCATATAAGTGGGTTATAGGGCTTTAGAACATAGTTTACCTTCAACTCTTTGTAGGTTTGACACTCAAATACTTATCGAATTGTACTACGGTGACCCCCTACACTTGGGGGTTTATCAGTACCTAACCTTCTCCGTCTGCATTCATTTCAGTACCTAGCTCATCCTTACCGTAACACTGCTCTTGATAGTTATTGATTTGCTTGGTTCATTCCAGTAACTAATGTATTTATTAAAATCCAGTTGTAAGCTGGTATGGAGTTAGATGCAAGAAGGTAAATATTATGTTCTAGTTGTTCCCACACCAGATTTATCCATTTTCTTATCTAATCAAATGGAATTATAGTGTTTTACATATCCTTGCAAACAAGAAAGTATCATTGGATGTCTATTGTTTAGGGTATACTTGATCTTGGACGTTTTAGGAAACTTGGATAAGCTGCAACATATTTGAATTTAATATGATTGTAGGAACATTCTTTCCTCATGATTATTGACAAATAAGTGTTAGTGTTTGTAGATAAGCTTACCATTCCGTCACATAATAATGTATGATAATGTCCATATTAGTGCAAAATGCAACACTTTCTCTAATTGTTGATAATTTGCTTCAGGCCTCATACCATCAGTGCATAGATTTTGTGTAGATCTATAGATCCTCATAGATTATTGAGTTGTATTTGAAAGAAGTTTCGTGGTACAATGTTTATGGCATATAACTCAAATTTTGTTACTTATAAAATCAAAATTTGATTTGCAAATCGAGGGTGTCTTATAAACCCATACAGAGGGATAACGAGTATCCGCTTCGACCATATAGGTGCATATAAAACAAGTTATTCATTGGCAAAGAAGCTTATAAATTTGGAAATAAATAGTTGCATCCACTAATGTCTTCTATCATTAAAATTATAGCTTTTTCTTTTTCATATTTATACTTAACTTTTGATGGGATGCAGATTGATTTCCATTCAAGATACACGAGTCCAAATGCCGACATTTGGCTTGAAAACAAATGGTATACTCTGCATGGAGTGTGATCACTTTTGTTCTTTTGGATTAAGAGACACCGTTGTGTAATTCCAATGGCTCCAAGATTTTGAGCAGCTTACTGGTATGTTAAATTGTCTAGACTTTGGCTCTAGTTATTTTTCTGGATGTTTTTGTATGACATATGAACGAGTAGTTGTGTATGATTACATTTGGGATAGCACTACACATTTTTCTTCTTTGTTATTTGGGTTGGCCCTATCTCTTTGTAAGAATCTATTGCCATAATGGATGGGCACGACAACACGAGCCTACATGATCTAGTTATCAAATAAAGATCATGTGAATGAATAAGCATATGAAAAACGAAAGAAATATGGTCAAATAAATATTATCAGGCTCACTAGTGCCTCCAAAGCAGTCTTCAAGCTTCCTCCTCTCATGGTCATGCCGCCCCATCCCATATCTTATTGCAAAATCTCTGCCATCCTAAACTCCCAATATGATTTCTCCTTATCGTCAATTTCATTTGGATCCATCAACATGAGTTGTTCTCCTCGGCCAACAACTTTTGCCTCATTTGGCTCTCCTCAAAATCTATCTGAATTGGTCTTGCGCTTCTCCTTCTCTAAATTATTATCCTTCATGTCGCTTTTGACGCATGCGTCGCTACTCACAACTCTCGCCTAATGGGATAGGCCACACATCATAACTTTGTGCGACCCCTCTTGGTCCTTACTGGCCTTGGGAGAGGAACATGTAAGAACATTTGCATCAAACGTATGGCGCCATGTCGTGCTCATTATTTCCCATAAATATTGCATCCCGCTTCATTCTCTCCTTCATAATTATGCTACTCCTCTTCCCTAGCTGCCCCAATTCTATGTATGGATATCACTCTTGCCTTTCAAGCAGCGCTCTTCTTCTTCGCATTCCTCCCTAAAAGTGCATAGAGCCCCATGTATGGTATTGGTAATTAAGAACAATTATATGGACTACTATTTACGCTGAGTTATACTTGAATGGTTCGTTCATAGGCAATGATCAAAGACCATATGTTTTTAAAGGCTAGAAGAATATAAGAAAGTAAAGAAGATCAAGTTATGCGCAAGGTGATATTAAATGTGTGATCCAAAAATTGGTTATGTGAGAGTTTAGCCTATTTCCAGTATGTATTGGAGACAAATATTGAGTGAAAGCATTCATGATTACCTTCAATACATCGTCATATATAATGAAGGGAGAATAAATAATATAAGATTGATCAAGAAAAGTCTAAATATTGAATACAAGTTGATTAACACACAAAGGGTAAATAATGCGCCATTTGGGATTAAGTGATCCCGTGGAATCTCTCCATGGGCTTGCATCAAAACGAAGATTCCATATACCCATCGGATGATGACATCAAGTGGTGAAAATCATCAAGGTTGAGAATTACAAGTTCAAGATGAACATCTCAAAGAGATCACATGCTTAAAGATTTCTATCCATTTTGTGATGATGGATAGGTTAATATCTGCCTAGAGAGGCTCTCCCATAGTGAATTATGGGGGGGGGGCATTTGTGAGTCTTCACCAAGAGAGACCAATCAAGAAAGGTGTTCTAACTTGAGGCCAACATGATTGTCATCATCTACCTCAAGTGGAATGCCCAAGGAATTTTTTAACCCTGATAGTTTTCTTTTACCGGTCTCAAGGTGTTTGTTGGGAGACCATATTATAGGATTGATAGTCGCACTATTAAAGGGGCTCTCGAGTGATTTGATTGAACACATCATTCATAAAGAGCCCAAACATTTTGCATCCTTGGCATCATCATTCTTGGTTATTATTTGGCATACATGTGAGGTTTTAGAGCTTGTGGTTATCTTCAAGACAAGCTTAGTTATTAAAAAGAGTTTTCAGATGAAAAATTTGTTGTGTTCTTATGTTGGAGGTTTTGTCGGTTCTTATTTATAGAAAGATCAAACCATTCCTCTCGGGGATTTATCCTTCTTCGTTGGTATTTGGTGTTTATATATAATGTCTGCAAGTGCACAAATCATTTGTAGCTAGTTTCAAAATAAGTGTATCGAACTAGGAAGAGCTACTAGTAATGATCACCCTTTTCTACTAGTAACCAAAGAGTGCCACATGTTATCTATAATTTCTAGTGTGGTTGTGTGTATGAAAATGTTTGAGAGTGATTGTGTGAACAAAGAAATGGTAAACTAATTAAAGAGAACGATAATTCATCATGTAAAGTGGTCGAAACTGCATGAGGGCTAAAGGGTTCTCACGGAGTATTGAATCCAGCACTAGCAAATATATTAATTATGATTATGATAATCTATGTTATTCTTCATGAGTATGTATAGGAGGAGATCCATATTAGCTGATCAAAGACAAGACATCTTTTATTTCATCCCTCATAACCACAACAATAATCTTAGGCAAGCCACCCGTGATTCTCTGCTATTAAGGATTAACCCCATGGTTACGGATCAAGATCTGTGAGCCCCCTCTTATCCCCCTTGAACACATGATTAATGATCTAGCATAATATGTCACTGTAACATTCGGATACAATACAAACGGTTTATCCCTTCTGAAATTCATGTGAAGTACCAGTTACAATTATAAAATCTTCTCCGTGTGTGTTATCCTCGCGCAGGGACCTGCCTGGGCCACGGATACACGATCGAAACTTTAGAGCGTCAATGATTTTACACGCCACACATGGAAAATGACTTCAGTGTGCAATGGGAGTTCTTAGTAGGCCTGGTCTGTACTAGTGTATGGATGTGTCAGCTTCCGCATGAGATTGAAGGTGGGTTTCGAGGGGGGCGTGCTCATGTTTAATTAATTACATAGGATATGCTCAAATCTGCCCTAGGTCAAAGAATTTGAGTGTAGCGTAGTGGAGAAGTGAGATTGTTCGACCAACTCTATTTCTAGGACCGAAGCAGAATCAAAAGCATTAAGTATTGCTCCCTCGGTCCTAAAATGTAAGACGTTGTTTTGGTTGGTTACTCGATCAACATGCGTATAACACATATGGTACAAAATCACAATCATCACAAGGTTATCTAATCATGATTGTGCGATACAATTTCATGACATTAAGATGGAAATTGGTTGGACTAATAGTATGATTCTAATTAGAATCTACTTAGATGATTCTTACAGTTATGATCATACGGCATGGAGTCTTGCGCAGGAGTTTCAAACCCATTAAGAGTATGCAATTTTTACAACATAAAACATTGATCACAACTAGTTAATAACATCAATTTTGTCATACAAAATTATTATTAAATCTTTGTCTTGAGCATTAAAAAGTACATCCTATGTTTCCGTGAGATCCTGGCATATGGATTAATAGGATTATTATGTTATTCATACCAACAAGTTGCAACTTTTTTCTAGAATCTCATCCTAAAAGAACTAGTGTTGGTCTATGGGTCCAGTCTAGAGATCCTAGTAAGCTGCCAGGAGTGATAGCCCGTTCACGGAGAGTTCGGGGTGTTACAAGTGGTATCAGAACCGATCCTCGCGGTTACATGGGCGTGTGTGGGCTAGTGATGGACATGTGGAGCATGGTGCATGTGGTCTAGGGTGGATGATGACCCACAAGTATAGGGGGTGTATCATAGTACTTTCAATAAATAGGAGTGTCGATCCCAACAAGGAGCAGAAGCTGATGACTAGTGGTTTGGAGCAGGAAATCTCTGTAAATACTTAGCGAACGGATTTTTAGGGGTTTTATGATAAAACAAGGAAATAAAGTGCAAGTAAATAAAGACAACAAATAATTGCAGCAAGTGGCCCAATCCTTTCTTAGCAAAGGACAAGCCGGAGGAAATACTTATGAGGACCAAACGTTCTCGAGGACACATGGGAATACTGTCAAGTGCTTTCGTTTCATATAGTTGATTGATCTTCTTTGGTTTTATAAGTGTTGTGTGGGTGAACCTGTGCTAATATATCGACCTTACTTGGACTAATACATACTTATGATTAAACCCCTTGCAAGCATCCGCAACTATAAGAAAGCAATTAAGATAAAAACCTAACCACAGTCTTAAACTCTGAGATCCTACACTCCCTTGTGCAAAGGTTTCCAAACGGGGTTCAGGTTTCTGTCACTCCGGCAACCCCATAATTAGTAGCCAAATACACAATGCATTCCCCTAGGCCCATAAATGGTGAAGTATCATGTAGTCGACGTTCACATGACACCACTAGAAGAATGGCACCACAACTTAAATATTAAACCATTGAATAATACCTCAACACAATTCCACTAATAACAACATGACTTCTCACATGTCCTCAAGAACTAAACAAACTACTCACGAGACATCATATGGATCAAGATTGTAGATGATATGATGTTGAATAACAATATGAAAATAAACAATAATTCAATAGTTCCACTCACAAGCATCAACTACAATAGTAATCAACACTCGGAAAGTCCCTCCTAAGAACTATGCAAGATTCAACACAATTGTTACAACAAGATGGAGTGGTGACGATGGTGCTGGTGGAGATGATGGTGTGGATGATGATGATCCCGATGAAGTCTAGCTTGATGACGGTGTTGATAGCGATGATCTCCCCTCTCCGAGAAGGAATTTCCCTGGCAGAAATCTGTCTGCCGGAGAGCTCTTTCTCTCTCGGTGTTTCCCGCCCCATAGAGGCGGCAGAATCTTTCTGTGGTCGCTCTCCCTGATTTTAGGGTTTCGAGGAGAAGATATAGGCGATAGGGCGGAGCCAGAGGTGGGCCAGGGTGGCCACACCCCTGTAGGCGCGGCATAGGGTGGCCCGCGCCTGGGGGGTGTGGGCCCCCTGTGGCCCAACTCTGCCTCCCCTTCTGGCATCCTTCGTCTTCTGGGAAAATATAATTTTTTGTAGTTTTTCTGGTATTTAACTGACTTCGCGAAATTGATCAAAACACTGCTTTTGCCATCAGAATCTGACTCCGGCAGTTCATCCTCCAAGAATCATCCACCATGCAAAAACAGATGAAAAGACATAAGTAACACCTCTTAATATGAAATATATCAATGAATAGAGGCAAATTATGATATTGAATGGTGATGCAAATTGGACGTATCAACTCCCCCAAGCTTAGACCTCGCTTGTCCCCAAGCAAAAACTGAGCTCAGTAAACATGTCCACGGGTTTATGGAGTAAAGTGTCGATAAAAAGAATATGAACAAGAAGCATCACACTTACCAATACAAAAGTCATAGAAGAAAGCAAATCACCATTATATAACTTAGCCTGCAACAAGTATGGGAGTCACAATAAAGATGCATAAAGATAAATCATAACTGGGATTGGCAAACTTTGTTCTTGGTTAGAGAACAGTTGGCAAACAGTTTCCAGGCAAAGCTTTTGTAAAGAAGTTTATAACAGGAGTACTCGTTTTGCTGAAACATAAAAGGCTTTTCACAATGATGGCTTTCAAAGTAATACTCATTTAGATAAGAGTCTTGTGCAAACAAGGGATATAAAGAACATGATTGAATAAATCATGATACGAATGCTTGAAACACAACAACTCAAATGCTTGCTGGAGATAGAGAGGAATAGGTTTACTGACTCAACTTAGAAGTAGAAGAAAGGCCCTTCATAGAGGGAAACATGGATTTCAAGTTCATAAAGAGCTTTCAAAAGATTATGGTACTTACTAGCTTTGAGCTCTCATTGCCCCTATCATAAGCATCTTGAGATGATTAAGGTTAAAGTGAACAAGGATGGAGTATATGCTTGACGAAATATTAATTGGCAATCTCATGTCCCTTGAGTACGAGGGCCGCTCCTCATGCTACTCAACTTTAGTTACCGGTAAGTTCTTGTCATTGTAAGTACATGTGTATCATAGAGAATCGCCAACGGGGTACCCCTTGCACATGATACAGGAGTTATCCCATATCAAAATGACAAGGCAAGCATACACTGAGCATCTCAGCGATCTTTTTATTTGCTATTTGCATAGGTTTTTATTGAGGATGCTTCACGGATAGCTCACTATGGTTATGCTGCAAGTTTCCACCATGATTAGGCATGGCTTAGGCTAGCGGCCCAGGCGTTTCTCTAACACACATACATAACTCCATGAACTTACAAGCTCCCCTTTTATTTCACACTGACGACATTCGTAAACAAAAGAGCATGATATCAACTGTGTACAGTGTACAGGTGCAATGTTGAAAGCGTTCCCCGTGACAACACGGTTCTGCTAATTCCAACGTATAGGTGCAAGCATAGACAACTTCGATGACACAATGGTTCAAGTTTATTAGGGGCAAGAAAATAAGGTGTGCCATCAAGTTCATGAGAGCTTTACTAACTAGGTTTCACATAACAAAATAATTTTTAATTTGAAAGATAGATGAAGCTTGAGAATTACTTGGAATAGCACTAATGCTAATGGGTAGATATGGTGGACACAAATGGCATAGGTTTTGGTTTAAAGGATTGGATGCATGAGAAGTGTTCCCTCTCAGTACAGGTTTTTGGCCAGCAAGGCTAGGTAGCAAGAAAAAAAGTTGAAGGAAACAAACAAACATACATGTAATAAAGTCAAACATGCAATCTTCCTTGAAGACACAAAAGATCTTAAATAAAGAATACTAAGCTTATGAGCCAATCAAGAAAGGAAATAAATGATACAAAATACCTGTAAGTGCTTTTCTCTTCTCCTTTCAAACCTCAAAAAGTGTTGCTACTGACCAGAGCTTGGTTTGCCAAAACCAACTTAGATCTACTTGATGCTCCCAAATTGATACCAATACTAATCAACAAGATTAATCATATAATAGAGATTGCAAACTAAAATAAGAAGTGCAAAAAGTAAAAGGTAAGACTTCTCATTAATATTCCATAAAGGCACTCACACCAAGGGATACATAAATAACCAACTAAAGGAGAGATACTTCCACAATGCAAACCAACCGATATGATAACTTCTCTACCCAAGATATGACTCTACTAAAAAGGTAAAAATATAAAAGATAATGACGTGATACCGCAGCACTCCCCCAAGCTTGGAACAATCCAAGGGGATGCCAAACCTAATGACGAATTACTCCTTCGGTGGTGGTGGTGTTCCCTTGATGAGCTTTTCAATCAGCTTCCTCAAATCCTCAATCTTGAAGGTTAGAGTATGAATCAACTCCGAATTATGCTCAATGCGGTTCATGATCATGTCGGACCGAGAATCCCGGTCCTTGTTATTCTTTCCCCACTCTTGCTTAGAGTGTTCCTTCCCTACATGGTTAGAACGAGGCATATTCCAACTGGAGGGAAACTTCCCTTTGGGCACCTTTTGGAATTGTTGCTCATGTATAAGAGTATGGAAGGGGTTCTTGGTACGTGGAGGAAGCGACCGTGGAGCGAGGAAATGACGCGAAGGTTTCCCTCCTATAGACATTCGTGTTGTCCTCCTAAGCTTGGTAGGGTTTGCCACAACTCCAATGCTTGCGGTGGTAGCGTGGGTGTCCAGGTGCTCATCCTCCTTCACGTCCTCTTCATCCCCAACCAAGATATCCTCCTCCTTGGGGTGTTTTGGATCATCTTCCACATGCTTCTTTCCCTTGTTGTTGGCGGAGACCATGGTGCCTCTAAGCTTGAGAGTATTTCCTGACAGAAACAGATCGAAATGAAAACACGACGAGAACACGATATACGAACCTCGGGGTATCCGGGGGGTTATATATTACGAAGTTTTACTACATAAGGAAGGTACTGCGTGAAAACAAGGTGGAGACGGACTCCAGGGGGCTCACACCCCTGGTGGCGCGGCTAGTTGGGGCCCGCGCCACTGGTGGGTGTGGCCCACGTGGGCTCTGTTTCCTTCCCTGTTTCATCTCGTAACCTTCCATATGTAATAAAAACATCAAAAATATAAAAAGATAAGGTTTTCACGGACCTTAAGTTTGCAGCACTTTTTACCTATTCAAAGACAGACTCTGTAGATTCCTTCTCTCCATCACCTGAAAATTCCTTTCATGCAAGGCCTCACACAAACCTCATTGGCAACATTAGTGTATGCAAAAACAATAAACCTTTAGGTTCAAAGTTCAACTGAAATCCATCGAAACAAAAGCTACTGTAGAAACTCCTTTCCAAAAGCCCAAAAAGAATCTGAAAGGGAATCAATATAAGAGGCAAATGCAAATGATGATAGAAATCTATAAAAACTGACCAGCGGGTAAAGATTGATTTTTTTTGAAAAACTTATGTTGCTCAAATTAAAAAGTGCAAAACTAATTAAAGTTGGATAACAACTTGGAGAACAAGAACATAAAATTATAGCTCCATCCTATGTACTGAGTTCCTTCACGGATTTTTACAATGCAACACAAAAATTTGTCCTGGGGAAGCAAATTTTCACAACTCCTCTACTTCTCAAAAGAGGTTGATCTTGACTCAAAAACCAAAACACAAAGGAGAAGGAGAGGTTATTACAAGTAATAACTTCCAAGACTCAATAAAACTATTGGGTTATCTCCCAAGAAGTACTTTTCTTAATGCCTTTAAGTTAGGCTTGACAAATTCAAAGATGCTCACATAGGAGATATGGATTTGTAGTGAAAAAGAGCATCAAGAAGCAAATAGCCAACACATTTGAGTCTAACCCACTTCCTATGCAAGGGTGTATCATGAGAAAACAAATTATTGAAACAAAAGGACACTAGCATAGGAAGACAAAACAGATGCAACTTCAAAGCTTTCAACATAAAGCTGGGAAACTTAATACTATTGAGATGCATTAAACCATGTTTCCCTCTCTCATAATAACTTTCAGTAGCACTTTGAATAAATTTGACATTATAACTGTCACAAGAAACAACTTTATCATCCGAATGAGCATACTTACAATCATCAAAAATAGGTTTAGGGTCATAAACTGGATCAATAGAAGCAAGTTGTTCAGCCCTGAAATCCTCATTAGGCAAATTATTTTCATAAGGAGCTTTAGAAAATTTGGAAAAGTTAAACTCATAAAAATATCCATCGAACTTAGTTAAAAATTTCTCCTTCTTACAATCTATAATAGCCCCACAAGTATTCAAGAAAGGTCTACCAAAGATAATAGGACAAGTTTTACTAGCAGCTGAACCAAGTACTAGAAAATGTATAGGATATTTAATCTTACCACAAAGAACTGATACGTTGTAAATGTATCTATAATTTTTGATGCTCCATGCTTGTTTAGTATATAATTTGCTTTACTTGTCCACACTTTGAGGTGCTTTTTACATGTTTTCTGGTACTAACCTATTAACAAGTTGCAACAGTGCCAGATACCTGTTTTCTGCTATTTTTGGTTTCAAAAAAGTTAGTAAATAAATATTCTCGGAATTTGACGGGACGAAGGACAAAGTCAATAACTTTCCGTGGGGAACAAGAAGTCCAGAGGGGAGCCCGGAAGGCCAGCCAAGGGGGCCAGACCCACCCTAGGCGCGGGTGGGCCCTAGCCCACGCCTGGCTAGGGTTTGGGCACCCTGGCCGCCTCCCGGACTCGCCCCTTCGCCTATAAGAATCCCCCTATGCAGAAACTCTCGGTACCCGATCAGAAATCCATGAAACCGTATGTAATCGCCGCCACCATCGTCCCTAGATCGGGGGGATCTAAAGCTCTTCCCGGCACCCTGCCGGAGGGGAGATCATCCCGGAGGCCTTCTCTCTGGCATGATTTGTGAGTAGTTCCACCTTGTACTATGGGTCCATGTAGTAGCTAGATGGTTGTATCTCCTCCTTTGTGCTTTCATGTATAGATCTTGTGAGCTCCGTTCATGATCAAGATCTAATCTATTTGTAATCATGCATGTTGTGTTTGCTGGGATCCGATGGATATTGAGATTATTATGTTGGTTTGATTAATGGTTTTATCTTTATTATTCTAGCATGTCTGTGTTGTTTGTGATCTTGCATGCTCTCCGTTGCTAGTGGTTATCTTGGCCAAGTAGTTGCTAGTGACTCCAAGAGGGAGTATTTATGCTCGATAGTGGGTCCACGCCTCTAGTTTCCAAGGGAAGTGATAGAAATCTCTTTGGTTGTAGATGTGCTGTTGCTACTAGGGAGAAAACAACGGTCTCTTTTTCATGGAACATGTTGACTGTTTACCTTACACACTTTGCTTAAAGCAGTTGTCTGTTGCTTGCAACTTAATACTAGAGGGGGTTCGGATGATAACCTGAAGGTGGACTTCTAGTCATAGATGCAGTTGGATTACGGTCTATGTATATTGTTGTATTGCCCAATCAACTTCATAGGATCTTTCTAGCTAGTAATTGCATTGTTATGCCTTGCTCAGTTCCTGTCAATTGCCCCACTGTAATTTGTTTACCCTTCATGCCATGTTGTTTATCTAAGGAGAGCACCTCTAGTGAACAATGGACCCTGGTACAATCTTTACCATTGATACATATTCCACTGATACTTGTTTACTTGCTGCAAACCATTATCTTCCACACCATACGTTTAATACTTTGTTATAGCAAACCGATGAGCTTGACAACCTCACTGATTCGTTGGGGCAAAGTCTTGAGTTTGTGTTGTGCAGGTCTCCACGTTGACATTAACACATGTGTGACGTTTCCTTCCTCCTACTGGTTCGATAACCTAGGTATCTTATTGAGGGAAACTTGTTGTTGTGCTGCTTCATACCTTTCTCTTGGGGTTTCCAACGAAGCGTTCCACGACAAGTATTGGGCGCCATCAAGCTAATTTCTGGCGCCATTGCCGGGGAGGATAAGGACGTCTTCACTAGGGGAGTCATTAACTTCCTTTCTCTTTACTTTGTTTTTAGTTTGCTTTGTTTATTTTGCTTGGTTTTCTTTGCCTCTTTTCGAAAACCCCCAAAAAAATTAGTCTAATTTGGTTTGCTTGCCTTATTCAAAAACACACAAAAAATTAGTTCCTGCTCTAGCTACTGCTACTGCTGTTTTTGGCTGGCCCACCTTTGCCAAAATGAACTCTGCTGAGAACACCAAGTTGTGTGACTTCACTAGCACCAACAATAATGATTTCCTAAGCACACCTATTGTGCCACCTGCTCATGATGCTGTCTTTTATGAAATTAACCCTGCTTTGTTGAATCTTGTGATGAGAGAGCAATTTTCTGTTGCTGGTTTTGATGATCCTGCTGCCCATCTTAATAGCTTTGTTGAACTTTGTGAGATGAAAAAGTATAAGGATGTAGATGGAGATATTATTAAGCTCAGGCTTTTTCCTTTCTCCTTGACGGGAAAAGCTAAAGAATGGTTGTTAACTTTGCCTAAAAATAGTATTGATTCTTGGACTAAGTGCAAAGATGATTTTATTGGAAAATACTATCCCCTACTAAGATCATTGCTACAAGAAGTGATATTATGAAATTTAAATAGCTTGATAGTGAACATGTTGCTTCTGCTTGGGAAAGAATGAAATCTTTGGTTAAAAATTGCCCTACTCATGGACTCACTGCTTGGATGATTATCCAAACTTTTTATGCAGGTTTGAACTTCTCCTCAAGAAACCTGTTGGATTATGGTGCTGGAGGTACTTTTATGGGACTCGCCTTGGGTGCTGCAACAAGGCTCCTTGATAATATGATGGTTAACTACTCTGAATGGCATGTTGAGAGAGCTCCACATGGTAAGAAGGTAAATTCTGTTGATGAAAATTCCTCTTTGAGTGAAAAGATTGATGTTATTATGGCTATGCTTGTTAATGGGAAAGCTCCTCTAGATCCTAATAGTGTTCCCTTAGCCTCTTTGGTTGCTCAAGAAGAGCAAGTTGACGTGAACTTCATTAGAAACAATAATTTCAACAACAGTGCCTACAGGAATAATTTTGGTAGCAACAACAATTATAGGCCTTATCCTCCTAATAATGGCAATTCCTATGGAAGCTCTTACAATAATGCTAGAAGTTCCCCCTCTGAACTTGAAGTCATGCTCAAGGACTTTATTAGTAAACAAACCACTTTCAATAAGACTATAGAGGAGAAGCTTTTAACTGTTGAGAAAAATATATCCTCTTTGTTTGAAGCTCAAACTTCCTTGGTTAATAAAATGGCTGCTATACCTGAAACTATGGAAAATACCTTTGCTACTGCTCATTCCATACAAGTTACTATTGATGAAAATGTTAGGCTGTTATCTCAACTTCATGCTAGGTGGGAAAGGGGAGCTGAAATTGATAGAAACAATAGTGTGTGCACTATCACCACTAAACCACAAGTAGCCCCTATTCCTCCTCCTACTATGCCTAAGCCTATTGATCCTACTACTGGTGATGCTAAGTTTGATTTTGATATTGATGGTTGCAATATTTCTGAAGTGATTATGTTCCTACAATATCTTGCTAGAAGTCCTGATGCTAGTGATATGCATGTTGCCTTTACCAAACACATTACAGATGCTCTTGTTAAGATTAAGGAAGAGAAGCTAAAACACAAAGCTTCTATTCCTAGGAAAGTAGAAGATAGTTGGGAACCCATTATTAATATGCAAGTGAATGACTTTATCTCAAAGCTTCATGTGATCTTGGTTCTAGTGTCTCTATTATGCCTAGGAAGATTTATGAAATGCTTGATTTGCCACCATTAGAAGATTGTTATTTGGATGTCCCACTCAATGATAATGCTAAGAAGAAACTCATGGGGATTACTAATGATGTTCTCATTATGGTTAACAATGCTTATGTCCCTGTTGATTTCTATGTTTTGGATGTTGAATACAATGCTTCATGTCCTATTACTTTGGAAAGACCTTTTCTTAGAACAGTTGGTGCCATCATTGATATGAAAGAAGGCACCATCAAATATCATTTTCCATTCAAGAAAGGTATTTAACACTTCCCTATGAGAACAGAGAAGTTGCTTTTTTCTCCTGTTTTGAAAGCAAGGTTTGATGTTAATGCTTCCTCATTTGAAAATACTTGATTCTTCTTGCTTTTTGTGCCTAACTTCAAGGCGTTAAAGAAAAGTACTTGCTGGGAGATAACCCGAGAGTTTTCTTGAGTCTTGTAAGTTATTACTACTGTAATGACCTCTCCTTATCCATTTTGTTTGCTTTTTGTGCCAAGAATGGCCTCTAATGAGAGGGAACTAAGATTTGGGGAGTTGCTGTCCCGAAACAGATTTCTATCCTCCACCACAAAAAAATTGTGAGGAGTCTTTGTAACTCGGATTGATCTCAAAATTTACGAATAAATCCCCCAGTATGTTGTCTAACTTTCCTTAGTTCAACAGTTTTTTATTTGAGCAACAGAAGATGTTCAAAAAAATTTGTTTCTACCTGCTGGTCTGTTTTGACAGATTTCTACCATTATTTGCATTTGCTTCTTAATGATTCCTTTTTTGAGCTCTATTCAGGTAAATTAAGTTTATTTGAAGGATTTACTTCAGTAGCTTGTGTTTTTAGTGAAAAGCCTTGCTGTTCCAAAGCTTTGCCAGTGGTCTAATATCTTTTGAATAAGCTAATGTTGCTAATGAAGATTGTGTGAAGTTTTGTATGAAGGAAAAAATTCAGGTGTAGAGAAAGAATGATGCAATGAGATGAATAATGGACAAAAGCTCAATCTTGGGGATGCCACCATGGTGTCACCCCAAGAAATATCCAAGAGGTACAAGCATCAAAGCTTGGGGATGCCCAAGGCATCCCCTTCTTCATCAATAAAAAGCTCAGGTCTGTCTAGACACTTCACTTTTATTGTTTCATGCACAGTTGTGTTGTTCTTGGAGCGTCTTATTTTCGTTTGCTTTGCTTAGTTTGTTTAGGTTGCTTTAGTAGTTTGGACCCTCGTTCTCGCTGTGTTGTTTTGCAAATAAGTTTGCTTGGTGTTTGGAAAGGAGTAGTAAGTTCTTGCTTGAAGTGCAAGAGGAGCTTGCATTGACTATGACTTAGACTTTAGCATGACATGCTAGGTGTTGTTTTTGCATTATGCTTAGTGATTATTGCTGTAGCATGTCTTGTTCCAAACAATTGGGATTGCTTAGTTTGACTTGAAGAAATTATGCATTGTTTTAGCATGTAAAAGTATAGTATTGTGGTATTCTCCTTTGATGTTTTTCTTGGGTTGACTTGGCACATGCTTACACCATGTTATGACTATGACAAGTCACCATTAGCCTCTATGATCATTTAGTCCTTGACTTGTAGTACCACTCTTTGTCTTGATTAGTTTTCTTTGTTGCATTGCATAATTATGGCCATTATTGCTCTCTTAGTTGGTTGCTCCCAGTCTTTTGCTAGCCTCCACTTGTATGAGTAAGTTCTACTTATGCTTCCAACTCCCAAGAAACCAAGTTTTTCCAAAGTGTCCACTATAAATTCCTATGCATGGTGTGTTACACCATTCCAAGTATATTCTTGTTTTCAACTATCTTCCAATTAAAAAAATATTTTGTTATGTGAAAACTTAGTGATTAAATCTCTCACGAACTTGATGGCAGATTTTATTCTTTGCCCCTAATAAACTTGAACCATTGAGGCAACTTTGTTGTATATGCTTGCACTTATAAGTTGGGATTAGCAGAACCGTGCTGTCAGGGAACGTTTTCAACATTGCACTTGTACTTTTTGTACTCCGTTGATATCATGCTCTTTTGTCTATGGATGTTACTGGTGTGAAATGAAGTGGGAACTTGTAAGTCCATGGAGTTTGTATTCTGTGTTAGAGAAACGCCTGGGCCGCTAGCCTAAGCCATGCCTAATCATGGTGGAAACTTGCAGCATCACCATAGTGACATCTATGAAGCATTCTTATTATAAAAAAAGAGACACATTGAGAAAAGAGGAAAGAGAGAAAAAAAGCACCATATTCCCATGGTACATAAGAAGAATTGCTGAGATGCTCATTGTCTGCTTGCCTTGTCATTTTGGTTATGGGAAAGCTCCTGTGCCATGTGTAAGGGGTACCCCGTTGGCGGTTCTCAATGATATGCAAATACTTACAGTGACAAGAACTTTCCTGGGCCCTAAGTTGAGTATCCATGAGGTGTAGCCCTCATAATCAAGGGACTTGAGATTGCCAACTTATACTTTGTCAAGCATATACTCCAGCTTTGCCACTTTAACCTTAACCACTTCAAGATGCTTATGACAGGGGCAATGAGGGCTGAAAGCTAACTAGTACTATAATTTTTGGAAGCTCTTTTTGAAACTTGTAATCCCTGCTTTCTTTACAAAAAGGCCTTTCTTCCACCATTATTGAGTCTCTACCTTCTACCTTTAGGCACCATTAAGAGACCATAGTTGTCATTCTGTGTGCAGTGTTCCAAAGCTTATTAATTGATGCATATTGTGATATTACTTGTTCTTGTGCTATTTGTTTCTAGTCACCCTTGTGAACTTTGCAGGTGTCCTATGCATTATATTGCTACTCTATGAGGGACAAGCTGATTGCCACTATGCTATGTTTTCTGCATGTGAAACAAACGTTTTTCAATGCATACTATTCATGATATTTGTTTGTAGCTTGCCATGTTGCATGCATAGTTACTATGTCCTATAGTTATAACTCCATCTTTCATGCACATGTTTAGAGTTCTTTGATCCCAGCTTTCAATGTTTGCAAATGGTTGGATATTTACTGTGAGGGTGCATGTCACCTCAAAAATTATTATTTTATAACTTACCTACTCGAGGACGAGCAGGAGTTAAGCTTGGGGATGCTGATACGTTGGTGTCACATCCCAAAATTTTCCAAATTTTTAAATGTGAAAAATAAATACACAAAAGAAATGATTGTTGAAATTTAGGGTGAAAAGAAACTTTTTGTTTCTAAAAGGAAACATCAAAACCCTAAAACCCTAATCGAATAATTCATTTCCAAAATCTCTCTAAGACTACGGATTTGATCCATATAAAAATTTGTCAACAAACATTTATAAATGACCAAGAATGATAAATGTAAAAATATTATAAGACCATAGAAATTGGTTTCACTCAATTTGGAGCCATAGATAAAAACTTATGAATTTAATAAGATAAAGGGAAATAAATTTTCAAAGCTAATAAAGCCCTATCTAAGATCCATGCAAAATCTTGAGCAAATAAATCCTAAAGGAATTTAAAAAGATAAACAAATATTAAATAAAAATATACAAATTGGAATCACAAATTTTGGATCTTTAAATAAAAAGATATGGATTTTATAAGGCAAAGGAACAAATAAATAAATAAATAAATAAATAAATAAATAAGGAATATTTAAAAGCCAAATTAAATCTTGACCAAACAAATGATATGAAAGATTATTGATTAATAAAAGGAGTAAAGGATTATTTAAAAAAAATCAGAAGCATTGATTAATATCCAATTTTATTTAAATAAAGACAATTCCCAATTTAAATGAACATTAAATCATATTAAAGTATTTAAATAATAATTCAAAGTGAATTATTTGCACTAAAGAATAAATAAAACCTACTAAAAAGGTTTGGTAAAAATTAGAATTCAAATAGAGTTTGAAAACATATTTAAATCTTATTTAAAATAAAGACAAATGTCTATTTTAAATAAATAATAGACCCTAAAAGAATAAAATAAATATTCTAAAATGGACTACAGAAAATATTAATAAACAGAATGAAATCCTTACTGAAAGTTGGGAAACATTTGAATTCAAACAAATGCTTGAATCATTTGAATAAATTCAAAACAGAATAAATCAGAAAAGAAAACGAAAAAGATTCAGAATAAAAAAAGGGAAACAAACCCAACCCACTAACCAGGCCCAGTCCAGCCCAGCAAGCCCACTATCTCCCCCTCCCTGCGAAGCATTTTCTCACGCGCAAACACACCCCCTCAGACGCTGACGAGATGACCCCACGCGTAATCCTCCCTTTCGCTGACAGCGCGACCCCACATTGTCAGTCGTTGTCTCCACCCTGCGACCGTTTCCCCTCTCCCTCATTGCCATTCACTGTCGTTTAATCCCCGGCGTAAATTCGTGTAAACGGTGACGTTAATTCCTCCAGAGACCACGCCATCTTAATCGCCTTGCCCTCCTCTCCATTCCCCCCAGACATCAGTCCCTCCCGGCCACCAGGCTGCAAGAATTGCAAGCCCAAGCAACCACTGCTCCGATGAGCTCACCGGACGATTCCGGCGACGTCGACCCTTCCCTTTCCTCCTAGTACCCACGAGCCTACTCCCCATCTTCTTGTGCATCTCCCTATACCACTCACTCACTCGCGCATGCTCCGAACCATCGGCAAGGACAACCTCTGAACGTCGCCGTCGTCTGCCACTTCTCCGGTGAAGCCCCCTGGTAAAACCTGACCTCCCCTTCCCCTATCTTTGATGCTCCTGTACTTGTGACACTCCTGCGCATCAAACGGTGCCCTCCACTTGTCTTGGCGAGCTTTCAATCTTCGCCTCCGACAACGAACAGACGATCCCGACGAAGCCACAAACTCCGACAAGCAATCACCGCTACTCTTGAGCGCCCCTCGACAAACAGACACCATCTCGAGCTTCTCCTCATCACGACGAGTTTGGTAATGGCCTTCTTCCTCTGCCGCGCATCCTAAATCGTCGGCGGCATTGCTGACAGAGCGTCGCCGCCGCGCGCTGTCGTCGAGCGCCGCCAGTTCCTGGCAGTTGCGCTGGTAGATGTTAGATCTGAAACGCCTGGCTGATATTAGATTTTAAACGAAAGGGTATCGTGTGCTCTGTGCCGCACGATCTTTTTTATATCCAACGATCCACAAAGCGCAATCCGCACGAACCGGTACGCACCAGTTAGAAACAGACACGTGGCCAGTGATTGTTTTAAAAACTGAAATTTGATATATTAGATGATAGGATTTGTAAAATTCATAACTTTAAATCGACACGTCCAAATTTTGCAAACTTTATATCATTGGAATCAGGAAAAAGAATTCTACCCAACCATGCCCTTTGTTTAATGATTTGCTTCTGTAAAATATTGCTTTAAATTAAAAATGGGAATTTGGATGAAACCTTTTGCAAATGGATTAATAATAAACACTTTGACCATAAACACTAACATTTGTGTTTAAAAATATATTTGACTAACACTACAAAATATTACTTTGTTTTAAATCATTCTTAGCAAAACAAAAATGATTTATATGTCCATTTTCACCAACTTGAATTTAAATGGTTTTACCACTTTTGTAAATGATCAATAGGAGCTTTAAAATGTTTAGAGCCTAATAGAAACCACTTTGCCAAATAAAACAATCTTTTGCATGCTTGCATGCATTGCTTAATTTTATTGTTTTATGTGGTGAATTGTTTGAATGCTAGTTTGAATATGTGCTTGCTTGATTGAATTGTAGTGAAATTTGAAGAGTGTGATATTTGCAAGATCAAGGAATGAACCAATATTCTCTACTAAAAAGGAAAGTGGCAACTATCATCCATGTCCTACTATTTTCATTACACTTAGTGGTATTTTGTAGTATGCATGATAGGGCTACTATGTTACTATGCTATGCTATGTCCTATTAGGATATCCTTTATGTCTTCCTCAGTGGAAACATCATAGTTGTAGTATGCTTAGCCCTGCTATAGACTTGGGATGGAATACATGATATGATTATATGAAGTGTTGGAAAAATATATGTTTTATATAATAAAACAAGTACTCAATGAACCACCTGGGTGGAATGTGGATACTCAATTTTGGATAAGGTGGCAACAAAGGGAACCATGTTTATATGGCTATCTTTTTGTATGTGCACTAGAAGAAAACCACCCAGGGACTTAGAGATTGAACATGTTTCTCGTATAGTGGCTTCCGTGTACAGCCAGATGCTAAATGGGCTCTGGCTTAGTCAACTACATAGTGGAAGATGAAGGGGTTCGTAGCATGGAAAACAAAAATTTTCTATCGCATACAAACAAACAAGCCAAGATCTATCTACTAGATTGTAGCAACGAGTCGATGGAATAACTTACCCTCGAAGATTCCAAAGCGGTTAACGAGAGCAGATTCTCGTGGGTGATGTAGTCGTACTCTTTCCGATCTCAAGATCGTGTAGACGATCCTTCCGGCGCTGCGTTCCGGCAGCGCTCCCGCAGTCGGTCACACGTTCGGTACTCGACGAAGACCTTCCTCTCCCTTGTTCCAGCAGGCAGCGGAGGTTGTAGCACTCTCCTCGTGATTCCGGCAGCACAACGACGTGGTACCGGAAGTAGAGGAGAGATCCCGCAGGGCTTCGCCTTAAGCCGGAGCGAGTATGGTGGAGTATGAGAGAGGGCTATTAGTGGTCTAGAGATTAGACACACCAATTAGAAGGCTCTAAACCGCAGGCTAAAGCAATTAGAAGCTCTAAACCAAAATGGCTTTAAACCGGAGATTAGAAGATAGGAACTTGTGTGTCTAGAGGAGGAGGCCCTGCCCCTCCTTTTATAGGTGGAGGGGCTGGCGCGCCAGGGGAGGGAAGGGAGTCCCTCCCCAACTCGGCCTAGGCTGGCCGCCGGCTTGGAGGAGAGGGACTCCTCCTCCAAGTTGGTTTCAACCTCCTCTTGCTTGTTTCCCACAGTTTCTTGTTTTAGCTGTTTGACTTTCAAACTGGACATTTGACTTTTCTGTTTTAGGATTCAATTTAATCCTTTATTTGGAACAGCAAGAACACTTAGTACATGATGCAATCATTCAATGACACATTCATGTACCCTCCCCCCCCCCCCGGAGTGCCGGACAATCCGGAACCTTCTAGAACATTCCCGATGAAAACACCGGAATCATTCCCGAACTCCGAAACGGGACTTTCCTTATATGAATCTTATTCTCCGGACCATTCCGGATCACCTCGTGATATCCCGGATCCCATCCGAGACTCCGAACAACATTCGGTCTCTTTCTCATAATATCATAACTACTCAAACAACGTCGAATCCTTAAGTGTGTCTCCCTACGGTTCGTGAATTATGCGGACATGATCGAGACACTTCTCCGAACAATAACCAATAGAGGAATCTGGAAATTCATATGGCTCCCACATATTTCTACGATTACTTTGCGATCGAATGAACCACTTACATACGATACCAATTTCCCTTTGTCTCACGATAGTTTACTTATCCGAGGTTATGATCGTCGGTATCTCTGCATACCTAGTTCAACCTCGTTACTGATAAGTACTCTTTTCTCGTTCCTGTGATATGTGATACCTTGTGAGCCAGTCACATGCTTGCAAGCTAATTGGATGACATTTCACCGAGAGGGCCCAGAGTATATCTATCTGTCATATGGATGGACAAATCCCACTCTTGATCCATGTGTTTCAACCAATACTTTCTGAACACTCAATGCCACCTTTATAGCCACCCAGTTACGGTGTGGTGTTTGATGTCATCAAAGCATCCATCCGGCAAAGGTGATATGCATGATCTCATGGTCGAAGGAATTAGGTTACTATGTATCAGAAAGCATATAGCAATTGAACTTATTGAAATGACTTGATCTTTATGCTACGCTTATCTATAGGAGTATGTCCATCACATCATTCTCCTAATGATATGATCCTGTTGTTAATAACATCTCTATGTTCATGATCAGGAAACCATGATCATATATTAACCAACAAGCTAGTTTAACAAGAGACTTTACTAGGGACTATTAAGTTTACAAATCACACAAGTATTAATGTTTCCGATTAATACAATTATAGCATGGTATGTAAACATTTATCATAAGTGTGAAGATATGATAATAACCACTTTATTATTGCCTCTGGGGCATATCTCCAACAGTCTCCCACTTGCACTAGAGTCAATAATCTAGTTTCAAACCTTTGTGTATTCAACACCTATGGCTTTCCGGTGTTGTATGTACACGATTCCTAGTGGTCAACTGATCTCCGGATCTTACACTTCCAGGTCCGTGTGTAATTGCATGTCTTTGCGTCTCTACGCATCACTCATTCTCTAATGAGATGGATTTGTATAAATTTGGTCTTTCGGTGTGACCTTTAGCTCTTTGGGGTTAAAACATGTTGATAATATTGTCGCACAATATATCTTCATAGTATTATCCCACTGTGAACTACACCTAGTTTGATAACAAACTA
Organism: Avena atlantica; assembly: GCA_910589765.1. Lineage (NCBI taxonomy): Eukaryota > Viridiplantae > Streptophyta > Magnoliopsida > Poales > Poaceae > Avena > Avena atlantica. Next base: position 321,286,687 of record OU342738.1, read on the forward strand.
CTTGACACAAATGCCCTCTTTTGCTGCTAAAATAGCAGTCATATACTTAGCCTTTTGTTGTAGTATCTGTCACAATGTCTTAACTTTGGAGCTCATCCAAATCCATTATGGAACTCACTTTCCATTATATTGTGCCACCCTTAGTTTAGATTGAGATAAACTTAATTTGTACTTTGTGACAAAACTAGTATCAATGTAGTACTTTTACAATGAACTAACCATCTATTTGTCACTTCTACAAACAATATATTCTTAGTTCTTCCAAAAGATCATAAGAATATCCTTACTATTGTCCAATGATCATCTTACGAATCATTCTGGTATATGCTCACAACATTTAGAGCATAGGACATATCTGGATTTGTACACATCACAGCATGATTGATATAAATACCTTTTGTTATCTCATACATCAAGTATCAACCTATACTTGAATCTTTGTTTCACTTACCAAATGTCAATACACTTGAATATATCATCAATATTGAACTTATTCAATCCTTTCTGTGCGACAAGAACCTTTCTTGTAGTTTCTATATATTGAACTCATTCAATATCTCGTCTATGTACTTCTGGCACAACCATATTAGCGTCTATTGATGCCAAATATTTGGGTTTTGCCTAAGCCTTTCATCGGGATGAAATTCTTAATATGTGTTAAATAAAAGATACATTATTTCCAATCAACAATATGTCTTCCACATAATGTATTAGAAACATGTCTTAGCGCTCCCACTTAATTTCTTGCAAACGCAAGCATCTTCATTGTATCTGATGAAATTAAACTCTTTTAACAGTTTCATCATAGTGAAGATTCCAACTCCGCGATGCTCACTTCAACCATTGAAGTTTGCATATGCTTTTAGCATCCTTTGAATTAACAAAACCCTATGGACCGTGTCATGCACACGTCCTAGGTAACGATTCTATTAGAAGAACTTGTTTTGTTTATTCAACTACCATATAACAAATTATATGTAGTGGTTGCTACATTAATCCGTCTAGACTAAATATCGCTATGAAAGATCAGATCTTGTCATAGTCAACCTTTGAACATTGTTGTGAACTCTTTCCCAACATGTCGACTATTTCATAGATGTGCAACATCCATGTCTATTTATTTATAGATCCAAACACAACTGTAAGGTCTTACACCTTTCTCGAGGGTCCTTCAAGTTCAATACTTGATTTCTCGTGTATGGAACTATCACGAATTTTATGGCTTCAAACCATTTGACGGAGTCAGGGCCCATCATCACTTCTTTGCATGTAGTCCGTTCATTATTCTCAAATAATGATTCAACCCTCAAATCTTGGTATTTGATTGTTTACTCTACCTACTTGTTTCAATAGGAACTTAGATCTCCGTGACCACAACCTTTGAGGTACGTGAGCCATGAGCTTTGTTGCTGCCTCCGAAACACTTTTCGGCGCTGTGCAACTCTGCACATATAGCTAAGGTTCTTTTAACCTTATCAAAATTCTATTGTCCTCCCACTTAACTTTTCACGAAAAATTCCTTCTCAAAGAAACTTGACGTTCTAAGCAACAAACACTTTTGTCTCCGGTGTTTATGGAGGAATACTTAACAGTTTATACAAAGACAGGTTCATCCGACTTTGGTTGCACACATCTTTCTTATGCATAGCATACCAATGTTTAAGAAAGGAAAACTTGGGTTTTATCCCAAACCATAACCTTATATGGTGTCATTTCAACGGATTATGATGGAGCTCTTTTCAGTGAAAAAAAGGTAATCTCTAAAGCTTTTAATCTTTAAAATACAATGGCAGTTTTATGAATTACACCTTCGATCTTACCATGTCAAACAAGGTTTAATTACATATCTCGAACGCTCCATACCCTTATGGTGTTTCGGGAAATGCAAATCCACGGAACGATTCCTTAAATCTTAGGTATTATGCTAAACTTGTAACTCAAATATCTTCCTTTATGATCTTATCATAAACTATTTATATTCTTGTTACAATGATTTTGCACTTCATCTTGAAAGTCTTTGAACTTTTCAAATGTTTCATACTTCATCCTTATTAAGTAAATATTCATATATTCACTCAAATTTTCGGAGAAAGCACATGAAGTTGAAATCCATCGCTCTTGACTATACATAATGGACTTCATACAACAATATGTACAAGTTCCAATAAGCTAGTCCATCGTTCCCTTTTGGCCTATGAACGAAGTTTTAATTATCTCTAGGAAAGTTTCACAAGCGTCATTTGATCAAAAATCAAAAGACTCCAAAATTCCATCCACATGGAGTTTCTTCATGTTTTCTTTCCAATATAATTTAAACGGCGATATCACTTCCTAAGTGATATTTCAATCAATTTGTCTTTCGACATTTTTAGCACTAGTTTTATGGATGTGATTTCTCCAACGAGATTTGTGAATCATCCATCTTTTATGGATTACGGAAATTATTTGAACAACCCTTTTGTTCTCATAATACCTGATAAAACAAATCTTGAAGGTAAGCTTTGATGTTTAACGAGCAACACAATAACCCTTTATTTGTTCTCAATGAACATCATCACATATTCTTTTGCTAGTTACTTATGCCATTGTAGTTCATGAATTGTGTTGTTTCGTATGACGATTCACACCAACAAATTCAGTATCAAATACTTAAGAACCACATTGTTTAATAAGCAAAGAATATAGCCATAACATGTATATCATCTATATACTCAAACTGAACAATTCTAGTCTTTTCTTTTCTGCCATATATTCATGAGATTCTCTTTCAGTATTTCCATTTCTGTTTGAAAGAATCTATCAACATCAATAGTGGAGTCATACATATGACATATAGTCCAAAGCGTGTATAGTTAAATACCAATGTCTTTGGACTTGCACTTTGAAGTAGATCACCATCATCAAATGTTTGGTGTTCTTTCAAATTCCTTTCTTTAGTAATCTCTTGGTGTAGTAAACATTTTACCTACATCAAATATTCACCTTATCATGGAATCGTCCATGATCAAGCTACTTTTAGCTTATAACGATGAATTATGAGTATAATTTTGCTATCCAAAACCTTTTGGAGGATTAGGACAACAAGTGTCTCCAACCTTTTGCAAATTCTCATCAAAATATGAGAACATGAACTTTGCCATATTATACTCTATCATGTTGTAACCAAAACTTCGTTTCAGATATCACAATATCTTCCACACATCATGGTTTCTGAAACAACTCTTTCAGATCCTAGATAACCTTGATATTAAGAGAATCCTTTGAATATCAAGAATCATGGAGACAAACATGATACTTATATACTAACACTTGGAATTGTTACTCTTGATTTAATACTAATTATTAAACTTCATGGAGTAACCGGAACTTACTGAAAGTTTGCAATAGGACTTTTAAACTTTAGATTAACACTTCAAAACAATACGATACCAGTTCGTAAAGTAACTAACCAGAATTCTATAGTTCTATCATCTCAATTATAACTAAGCGCAAGGTGGTAAACAGATGCCAATGACTACAACAACTATGCAAATTCACTTTGATTTAGTTTATGATAAATTGAGTTCTAATTAATAATTAAATTAATCTAGGTGAACTCCCACTCAAAACAATATACCTCACATTGTTTTAGTGATCACACGAACCAAATCCACCACATCAAAACCGATCATCACGAGAGTTGATATAGCTTCAATGGCGAACAATCAACATGTTCATCATATCTACTATATGACTCATGCTCTACCTTTCGGTAATCTGTGTTCCTGAGGCCATGTCTGTACATGCTAGGCTCGTCAAGATCAAACCTTAGTTTCCGCATGAGCAAATCTGGCTTGCTCACGTTGTATACACTTGCAGAATCTAACACACCCGATCATCACGTGGTGCTTCGAAACAACAAGCTTTAGCAACGGTGCTAACTAAGGGTGAACACTTTATGACTTGAAATTCATGTGCATGAGGGATCATCTTATAATGCTACCGTCGTCTACTAAGCAATACAAGATGCATAAAGGATTAACATCACATGCAATTCATAATATGTGATATGATATGGCCTTTCTTCTTTGTGCTTCCGATCTCCATCTTCCAGCACGAACATGATCTTCATCATCACCGACATTGCATCAAGGTCAATGACGCCTCTCCATGGTTGTCGTCCACCGGCTTCAACTATTACAACTACTTTGAATAGACACGCGGGTCTTAACAGAAATTAAAGACAACCATATGGCTCCTGCCGGTTGCCGACTTACAATAAGGAACACTGCATACATCATATATAATCACAATCATGGCCATATCACATCACTGCACACCCCTGCAAAACAAAGTTAGACGCCTCTACTTTCTTTGCATGTTTTACGTGGTTTGGGGCTGTTAATAAGTGTCGTTCTAACTTACGAACATGAACCACAACATTGATACTAGTATTGTTAATCACCCGTTGTAAATTGGATCTTAACTATGCTAGGAGAAACAGGCACCCGCAAAGCCACTTATGCAATACAAGTTGCATGTCGAGCGTGGAGAAAGTCTCATGAACGATGTCATGTAAGGTTAGCCCGGGCCGCTTCATCCCAACATACCGCAAGATGCAAAGTACACAAGAAGCAATCAACAATAAAAGCATCAACGCCCACAATGACCATTGTGTTCTACTCGTGCAACAGATCTACATATAGACACGGCTCTGATACCACTGAAGGGGTTCGTAGCATGGAAAACAAAAAATTTCTATCGCATACAAACAAACAAGCCAAGATCTATCTACTAGATTGTAGCAACGAGTCGATGGAATAACTTACCCTCGAAGATTCCAAAGCGGTTAACGAGAGCAGATTCTCGTGGGTGATGTAGTCGTACTCTTTCCGATCTCAAGATCGTGTAGACGATCCTTCCGGCGCTGCGTTCCGGCAGCGCTCCCGCAGTCGGTCACACGTTCGGTACTCGACGAAGACCTTCCTCTCCCTTGTTCCAGCAGGCAGCGGAGGTTGTAGCACTCTCCTCGTGATTCCGGCAGCACAACGGCGTGGTACCGGAAGTAGAGGGGAGATCCCGCAGGGCTTCGCCTTAAGCCGGAGCGAGTATGGTGGAGTATGAGAGAGGGCTATTAGTGGTTTAGAGATTAGACACACCAATTAGAAGGCTCTAAACCGCAGGCTAAAGCAATTAGAAGCTCTAAACCAAAATGGCTTTAAACCGGAGATTAGAAGATAGGAACTTGTGTGTCTAGAGGAGGAGGCCCTGCCCCTCCTTTTATAGGTGGAGGGGCTGGCGCGCCAGGGGAGGGAAGGGAGTCCCTCCCCAACTCGGCCTAGGCTGGCCGTCGGCTTGGAGGAGAGGGACTCCTCCTCCAAGTTGGTTTCAACCTCCTCTTGCTTGTTTCCCACAGTTTCTTGTTTTAGCTGTTTGACTTTCAAACTGGACATTTGACTTTTCTGTTTTAGGATTCAATTTAATCCTTTATTTGGAACAGCAAGAACACTTAGTACATGATGCAATCATTCAATGACACATTCATGTACCCTCCCCCCCCCCCCCCCGGAGTGCCGGACAATCCGGAACCTTCTACAACATTCCCGATGAAAACACCGGAATCATTCCCGAACTCCGAAACGGGACTTTCCTTATATGAATCTTATTCTCCGGACCATTCCGGATCACCTCGTGATATCCCGGATCCCATCCGAGACTCCGAACAACATTCGGTCTCTTTCTCATAATATCATAACTACTCAAACAACGTCGAATCCTTAAGTGTGTCTCCCTACGGTTCGTGAATTATGCGGACATGATCGAGACACTTCTCCGAACAATAACCAATAGAGGAATCTGGAAATTCATATGGCTCCCACATATTTCTACGATTACTTTGCGATCGAATGAACCACTTACATACGATACCAATTTCCCTTTGTCTCACGATAGTTTACTTATCCGAGGTTATGATCGTCGGTATCTCTGCATACCTAGTTCAACCTCGTTACTGATAAGTACTCTTTTCTCGTTCCCGTGATATGTGATCCCTTGTGATCCAGTCACATGCTTGCAAGCTAATTGGATGACATTTCACCGAGAGGGCCCAGAGTATATCTATCTGTCATATGGATGGACAAATCCCACTCTTGATCCATGTGTTCCAACCAATACTTTCTGAACACTCAATGCCACCTTTATAGCCACCCAGTTACGGTGTGGTGTTTGATGTCATCAAAGCATCCATCCGGCAAAGGTGATATGCATGATCTCATGGTCGAAGGAATTAGGTTACTATGTATCAGAAAGCATATAGCAATTGAACTTATTGAAATGACTTGATCTTTATGCTACGCTTATCTATAGGAGTATGTCCATCACATCATTCTCCTAATGATATGATCCTGTTGTTAATAACATCTCTATGTTCATGATCAGGAAACCATGATCATATATTAACCAACAAGCTAGTTTAACAAGAGACTTTACTAGGGACTATTAAGTTTACAAATCACACAAGTATTAATGTTTCCGATTAATACAATTATAGCATGGTATGTAAACATTTATCATAAGTGTGAAGATATGATAATAACCACTTTATTATTGCCTCTTGGGCATATCTCCAACAGAAGACCCTTGCATTGGCACCTACTTAGATTAACCGGATTCATGTATTGGAAATATATCCTTACATTGGTGCCTGGTAGACAAGCTAGCATTATGTATTGGGAGGACTTCTATGGAAAGACTTTGTCACATTCTCGATCTGTCGGTACTCCATTTGGTGTGTACTTATCCAGTGGCCACTTGTGGCATCAAGACGAGATTGTGTCATGTGGGTAAAGTGTACAACTTCTGCAGAAGATCAAATTCTAAGTACTTAGACATGTCCCGGTTAGGATAACTCTGAGCAACTAAGGCCTGAAGCTATGGAAGATCTCGACATTCCAATTTCTCAAAGTAAAACATGCTGGTGTCAACAAGGGATTAGAAACACTTGGAGTTTTCCAAAGGAGTTCAGAAAGATTGTCAAAACATAAAAAACTATTTTGAAAATATAGGATAAAACTATATTGCTTTCTGCAAATGAGCCTAAACCCTACTTAGCCAAATATGCATGTATTGATAGACTCCAACTTATTTCCACATAGTAGTGAAACTTTCCAATACAATTCAAATGTATTGACCCTTGTGGCTGTAACTTATTATGTTGCATGTTTGTTTTGATGTTAGTGAAGTGTGTTGATTAGGATTACAAGTCTACAACCAACATGATTGCCTGTGGCACTTTGAAGATGAAGGACTCCATGCTATATCGATTTTTCTGCTGCATTGTAATGAGATAGCCATATGAGCTATGTAAGATTTAATGAATTATTTTATTCCTAGTTATAAAGTTGTAATATGACCTTTGTTTCTTGATATTACATCTTAAACTGTGGATGCTAGCTATTGATCCAGGGACTAGCATTGTAAACACAGGGATCTCTACCTTATTAAAGGTTGGGACCTCTACAGATGGTATCAGAGCACTGTGTTGCTTGTAGGATTGTAACCGTAGGATTGGACAAAACCCCTTAGAAAAATAGGAGTTGTATTTGTTCGAAAACTTATTTGCAAATAATCTTGTAAACTCTTTCCTCAACCTTTTTGGTTTTGTTTCTTCATATGTTCCTTTTCAACTTGCTGGAAAAAGCCTCCACCATGACCAATGACTTCAACTTTAGTTTCACCAAGGACTTCAACTTAGACATCACTAAGGACTACAAGTGAGAACCAAGAGACATTAGATTGCCTACCAACTATCTAAGACATTGATATCATGTTAGTGTATGTATCATACTGACCTATGAGGTGTGACTATACTAGGTTGATTGTTTCAAGAAAACTTGTTGTTTCCTTCGACTCGTGAGTTAAACTCATCAGCTGTTAAGTGATTAGTTGCTTGTTGATTGTTTGATTTAACTTGATTGTTTTGATTTGTGTGTTAAAACTTCTTTAGATCTATCTATCATTAATTATCCCTATTAAACCAACAGATGCCTCTAAGACACACCACCACCACCACCAACAACAACAACAACAACAACAACAACAACAACAACAACAACAACAACAACAACAACAATGCCAATGAGATGCAACAACTGATGGATTCACAAGCACAAATGAAACCCTACAAAATTTCCTTTTAAGGGTGGTAGCACCCAAGTTATTCTAAAACCCAACCTGTTATTTCTAGCCTTCTCGAATCTCGGGACGAGATTTCTTTTAAGGGTGGTAGCCTGTCACATCCCAAAAAAATTCAAATTTTGAAATGTGAAAAATAAATAAACAAAAGAAATGATTGTTGAAATTTAGGGTGAAAAGAAACTTTTTGTTTCTAAAAGGAAACATCAAAACCCTAAAACCCTAATGGAATAATCCATTTCCAAAATCTCTCTAAGACTATGGATTTGATCCATATAAAAATTTGTCAACAAACATTTATAAATGACCAAGAATGATAAATGTTAAAATATTATAGGACCATAGAAATTGGTTTCACTCAATTTGGAGCCATAGGTAAAAACTTATGAATTTAATAAGATAAAAGGAAATAAATTTTCAAAGATAATAAAGCCCTATCTAAGATCCATCCCAAATCTTGAGCAAATAAATCCTAAAGGAATTTTAAAAGATAAACAAATATTAAATAAAAATATATAAATTGGAATCACCAATTTTGGATCTTTAAATAAAAATATATGGATTTTATAAGGCAAAGGAAGAAATAAATAAATAAGGAATATTTAAAAGCCAAATTAAATCTTGACCAAATAAATGATATGAAAGATTATTGATTAATAAATGGATTAAAGGATTATTTAAAAAAATCATAATCAATGATTAATATCCAATTTTATTTAACTAAAGACAATTCCCAATTTAAATGAACATTAAATCATATTAAAATATTTCAAATAATAATTCAAAGTGAATTATTTGCACTAAAGAATAAATAAAACCTACTAAAAAAGGTTTGGTAAAAATTAGAATTCAAATAGAGTTTGAAAATATATTTAAATCTTATTTAAAATAAAGACAAATGTCAATTTTAAATAAATAATAGACCCTAAAAGAATAAAAGAAATATTCTAAAATGGACTATAGAAAATATTAATAAACAGAATGAAATCCTTACTGAAAGTTGAGAAACATTTGAATTCAAACAAATGCTTGAATCATTTGAATAAATTCAAAACAGAATAAATCAGAAAAGAAAAAGAAAAAGATTCAGAATAAAAAAAGGAAACAAACCCAACCCACTAACCAGGCCCAGTCCAGCCCAGCAAGCCCACTATCTCCCCCTCCCCGCGAAGCGTTTTCTCACGCGCAAACACACCCCCTCAGACGCTGACGAGATGATCCCACGCATAATCCTCTCTTTCGCTGACAACGCGACCCCACACTGTCAGTCGTCGTCTCCACCCTGCGACTGTTTCCCTCTCCCTCACTGCCATTCACTGTCATTTAATCCCCGGCGTAAATTTTTGTAAGCAGCGACGTTAATTCCTCCAGATACCACGCCATCTTAAGCGCCTTGCCCTCCTCTCCATTCCCCCCAGACATCACTCTCTCTCGGCCACCAGGCTGCAATAATTGCAAGCCCAAGCAACCATTGCTCCGACGAGCTCACCGGCCGATTCCGGCAACGTCGACCCTTCCCTTGCCTCCCAGTACCCACGAGCCTACTCCCCATATTCTTGCGCATCTCCATGTACCACTCACTCGCTCGCGCGCGCTCCAAACCATCGGCAAGGACAACCTCTGAACGTCGTCGTCGTCGTCTGTCACTTCTCTGGCAAAGCCCCTGGTAAAACCTGACCTCCCCTTCCCCTATCTTTGATGCTCCTATGCTTGTGACACTCATGCGCGTCTAACGGTTCCCTCCACTTGTCTTAACAAGCTTTCAATCTTCGCCTCCGACAACCAACAGACGAGCCCGACGACACCACGAACTCCGACGAGCAATCACCGCTATTCCCGAGCGCCCCTTGACGAACAGACACCACCTCGAGCTTCTCCTTGTCACGACGAGTTTCGTAATGGCCTTCTTCCTCTGCCGCGCATCCTAAATCGTCGGCGACATCGCTGACAGAGCATCGCCGGTGCGCGCTGCCGTCGAGCGCTGCTAGTTCCTGGCAGTTGCGCTGGTAGACGTTAGATCTGAAACGCCTGGCTGATATTAGATTTTAAACGAAAGGGTATCGTGTGCTCTGTGCCGCACGATCTTATTTATATCCAACGATCCACAGAGCGCAATCCGCACGAACCGGTACGCACCAGTTAGAAACAGACACGTGGCCAGTGATTGTTTTAAAAACTGAAATTTGATATATTAGATGATAGGATTTGTAAAATTCATAACTTTAAATCGACACGTCCAAATTTTGCAAACTTTATATCATTGGAATCAGAAAAAAGAATTCTACCCAACCATGCCCTTTGTTTAATGATTTGCTTCTGTAATATTGGTTGTTTTTGTAGAAACATGTGTAGGCCTAATTTGAGTATAAAAACTATTCCAAAAATAATTTTAGATTAAAATCTTTTGTAAAAGGTTTTTTTGAACCTACTGACCATAAAAACCAACTTGTAGATTTAAAAAATATTTTTTGTGATGCAAAGTAATAAATATTTGAATAAAAGCATTTCTAGTTAAATAAAAAATATTGATTCTTGTTTAAGAATGCTTTTTGACTAAAAGCTTTGGAAAATGGTTTGATTTAAACTCTCTGACCCTAAACACTAAGTTTTAGGATTTTAGAAAAATATATTTGATGAAACCTAGTAAATGATTACTTTGTTTAAAGGCATTTCTAGCAAATAAAATATTGCTTTGAACTAAAAAATGGGAATTTGGATGAAACCTTTTGCAAATGGATTAATATTAAACACTTTGACCATAAAGACTAACATTTGTGTTTAAAAATATATTTGACTAACACTACAAAATACTACTTTGTTTTAAATCATTCTTAGCAAAACAAAAATGATAAATGGCCATTTTCACCAACTTGAATTTAAATGGTTTTACCACTTTTGTAAATGATCAATATGAGATTTAAAATGTTTAGAGCCTAGTAGAAACCACTTTTCCAAATAAAACAATCTTTTGCATGCTTACATGCATTGCTTTATTTTATTGTTTTATGTGGTGAATTGTTTGAATGCTAGTTTGAATATGTGCTTGCTTGATTGAATTGTAGTGAAATTTGAAGAGTGTGATATTTGCAAGATCAAGGAGTGAACCAATATTCTCTACTAAAAAGGCAAGTGGCACTATCATCCATGTCCTACTATTTTCATTACACTTAGTGGTATTTTTGTAGTATGCATGATGGGGATACTATGTTACTATGTTATGCTATGTCCTATTAGGATATCCTTTATATCTTCCTCAGTGAAAATTTCATAGTTGTAGTATGCTTAGCCCTGCTATAGACTTGGGATTGAATACATGATATGATTATATGAAGTGTTGGAAAAATATATGTTTTATATAATAAAACAAGTACTCAATGAACCACCTGGGTGGAATGTGGATACTCAATTTTGGATAAGGTGGCAACAAAGGGAACCATGTTTATATGGCTATCTTTTTGTATGTGCACTAGAAGAAAACCACCTAGGGACTTAGAGATTGAACATGTTTCTCGTACAGTGGCTTCCGTGTATAGCCACATGCTAAATGGGATCTGGCTTAGTTAACTACATAGTGGAAGACCCTTGCATTGGCACCTACTTAGGTTAACCGGATTCATGTATTGGAAATATATCCTTACATTGGTGCCTGGTAGACAAGCTAGCATTATGTATTGGGAGGACTTCTATGGAAAGACTTTGTCACATTCTCGATCTGCCGGTACTCCATTTGGTGTGTACTTATCCAGTGGCCACTGGTGGCATCAAGACGAGATTGTGTCATGTGGGTAAAGTGTACAACTTCTGCAGAAGATCAAATTCTAAGTACTTAGCCGTGTCCCCGGTTACGGATAACTCTGAGCAACTAAGGCCTGAAGCTATGGAAGATCTCGACATTCCAATTTCTCAAAGTAAAACATGCTGGTGTCAACAAGGGATTAGAAACACTTGGAGTTTTCCAAAGGAGTTCAGAAAGATTGTCAAAACATAAAAAACTATTTTGAAAATATAGGATAAAACTATATTGCTTTCTGCAAATGAGCCTAAACCCTACTTATCCAAATATGCATGTATTGATAGACTCCAACTTATTTCCACATAGTAGTGAAACTTTCCAATACAATTCAAATGTATTGACCCTTGTGGCTGTAACTTATTATGTTGCATGTTTGTTTTGATGTTAGTGAAGTGTGTTGATTAGGATTACAAGTCTACAACCAACATGATTGCCTGTGGCACTTTGAAGATGAAGGACTCCATGCTATTGTTGTATTCTGCTGCATTGTAATGTGATAGCCAAATGAGCTATGTAAGATGTAATAAATTATTTTATTCCTGGTTATAAAGTTGTATTATGACCTTTGTTTCTTGATATTACATCTTAAACTGTGGATGCTAGTTATTGATCCAGGGACTAGCATTGTAAACACAGGGATCTCTACCTTATTAAAGGTTGGGACCTCTACAGTTGGAAATGTATCTATAATTTTTATGCTCCATGTTTGTTTAGTATCTACTTTGCTTTACTTGTCCACACTTTGAGGTGTTTTTTACATGTTTTCTGGTACTAACCTATTAACAAGTTGCAACAGTGCCAGATACCTGTGTTCTAATGTTTTTGGTTTCAGAAAAGTTAGTAAAGAAATATACTCGGAATTGGACGGGACGAAGGACAAAGTCAATAACTTTCCGTGGGGAACAAGAAGTACAGAGGGGACCCGAAAGGCCAGCCAGGGGGGCCAGACCCACCCTAGGTGCAGGTGGGCCCTAGCCCATGTCTGGCTAGGGTTTGGGCACCCTGGCCGCCTCCCGGACTCGCCCCTTCGCCTATAAGAAGCCCCCGATGCAGAAACTCTTGGTACCCGATCAGAATCCACAAAACCGTCTGTAGCCGCCGCCACCACGTCCCTAGATCGGGGGGTCTGAAGCTCTTCCCGGCACCCTGCCGGAGGGGAGATCATCCTGGAGGCCTTCTCTCCGGTATGATTTGTGAGTAGTTCCACCTTGGACTATGGGTCCATGTAGTAGCTAGATGGTTGTATCTCCTCCTTTGTGCTTTCATGTATAGATCTTGTGAGCTCCATTCATGATCAAGATCTAATCTATTTGTAATCATGCATGTTGTGTTTGCGGGGATCCGATGGATATTGAGATTATTATGTTGGTTTGATTAATGGTTTTATATTTATGATTCTATCATGTCTGTGTTGTTCGTGATCTTGCATGCTCTCCGTTGCTAGTGGTTTATCTTGGCCAAGTAGTTGCTAGTGACTCCAAGAGGGAGTATTTATGCTCGATAGTGGGTTCATGCCTCTAGTTTCCAAGGGAAGTGACAGAAATCTCTTCAGTTGTAGATGTGTTGTTGCTACTAGGGAGAAAACAACGGTCTCTTGTTCATGGAACATGTGGACTGTTTACCTTACACACTTTGCTTAAAGCAGTTGTCTGTTGCTTGCAACTTAATACTGGAGGGGGTTCGGATGATAACCTGAAGGTGGACTTATAGTCATGGATGCAGTTGGATTACGGTCTATGTATATTGTTGTATTGTCCAATCAACTTCATAGGATCTTTCTAGCTAGTAATTGCATTGTTATGCCTTGCTCAGTTCCTGTCAATTGCCCTGCTGTAATTTGTTTACCCTTCATGCCATGTTGTTTATCTAAGGAGAGCACCTCTAGTGAACAATGGACCCTGGTACAATCTTTACCATTGATACATATTCCACTGATACTTGTTTACTTGCTGCAAACCATTATCTTCCACACCATACGTTTAATACTTTGTTATAGCAAACCGATGAGCTTGACAACCTCACTGATTCGTTGGGGCAAAGTCTTGAGTTTGTGTTGTGCAGGTCTCCACGTTGCCAGTAACACCTGTGTGACTTTTCCTTCCTCCTACTGGTTCGATAACATCGGTTTCTTACTGAGGGAAACTTGCTACTGTGCTGCTTCATACCTTGCTCTTGGGGTTTCCAACGAAGCGTTCCATGACAAGTATTGGGCGCCATCAAGAACCTCCACATCTCTTACAATGCCAATTTGATAGACTATATCTCTATTAGCAAGGTGAATAACCACATCAATGTCCTCAAGTTCACAAGGACCAATTTCATGCATAATTTCTTTGTAAAGCTCATAAGGAATAGCACTAGAACTAGCACCAATATCGCATAAACCATAATAGCAATGATCACCAATTCTCACAGAAAGCACAATGACACTAGTTTTCCTAGCTTTTCTAGGATGAGAGGCAATATTAGAAGCGTATTCATAGAAGACAATGTGCTCATCCTCTATATTTTTAGTGACAAGATCCTTCACCATGGCTACTACAGGTTCAATGTTTATTTGCTCATTAGGTTCCTCGGTTCTCTTTGTACTTTTTCTAACCGCACTAATTATCATGGAATGCTACTTTACCTTAGCTGGGAAAGGTGTTTTCTCAACATAAGGTTCAGGCAAAATATGATCAATAATACGAACTTCAGTGCTTCTAACAGGAACATGATTAACAACATCTTTATAAGGTGCATGGTACTTATTCCACTTCTTTTTAGGAATTTCTATATAAGAGGCAAAAGCCTTAAAACAATTGGCAATACTTTGAGAATCAAGACCATACACCATGCTAATATTACATAAGTCATCAGTTCCCATAAAAGCAATGGTAAGAAAATCGGTAATCGTTAACTGCTCGGTTGGCTTGGGAGTAGCGACTAACCGGAATTCATATGATTAACTGATTTAATTGGTCGACTATTAATCGGTGCAACCTACAAAAAATAGCACCTAAAACATGTATGAATCCTCTTGCACCTCAACCATCTACCCTATTAAAGGCAGCCTTAAGCTCCTGGGTGAGATCCTAAAGCGCTCGAGCTCTTGTATCTAAGGTCTCGTCGGCAACTACGAGGAACTGGTCAACAACGACAAGGAACTGGTTTTTGATGGCGGAAATCGAGCTCCTGGAGACAGAGATCGAGCGGGAGCTTTGCAAAACCTACTTCATTGGGGTGGGTTAGCGGATGGATGGGTGATATGTGTTGATAATTTTGCAACTTTTTAGACCAAGTGTAGTGGTTAATCGGGAACATACCTAGTAATCGGAGTGTTAGACCTATTAATCGTGCTAAACGATTAACACAAAGTATTAGTGGTAATCGACACGGTCAGGTCCCTAGTAGCGATTAATCGACGTATTAATCGCTGATTCGGCCTATTTTTTGAACAGTGCATAAAATATTTTATGCATTCATAATGATAGTTTATTCCTGACTTTCTTCCTTTGTCATTCTCCCATGCTTCAGTGTTCTCTTAAATACGGTCTAGGAGGTCCCATTTAGCTTCTTCCTTCATATGTGTGAATGATCCAGCACAAGAAGCATCTAATAAATCTTTATCATGAAGAGAAAGCCTTGCATAAAATTTATTAATAATAATATTGTTAGGGAGTTCATGGATAGGACATTTAAGCATTAGTAACTTCAATCTCCCCCAAGATTGTGTTGTACTCTCTCCATCATGAGGCCAAAAGTAGTATATTTGATTTCTATCCTTATGAATCTCACTGGGAGGATAGAATTTAGAATAAAGAGGTATTATTTCCTCCCATTCCATGGATTGTCCATTCTTTAGGAGCTTATACCATTCTTCAGCTCTTCCTTTCAATGATATAGAGAGTAACTTCTTATTCACCTGTTCATTTGTGATACCTGCACACTTTAAAAACCCGCATAATTCATGGATAAAAAGCAAATGATCACCAGGATGGACAGTTCCATCCCCAAAATAATAATTATTCATAACACGATCAACAATACTTGTAGGTATGTTAAAAGGATCTATCTCAACAAGTGGTGGTTCATCAACTACCCTAACAATGGTAGTAGTTTTCCCAAATAGGAAATCAAGTGGGTTATCCATATTGGAAACATGATAACAAACATAAATAAAAAAGCAATACTCACAGTAGAAGTTTCCTTTACCAGTTCCACTCTTCAATAGTGATTCACTCCCCGGCAATGGCGCCAGAAAATAGTATTGATGACCCACAAGTATAGGCGGTGTATCATAGTACTTTCGATAAATAGGAGTGTCGATCCCAACGAGGAGCAGAAGGTGTTGACTAGTGGTTTGGAGCAGGAAATCTCTGTAAATACTTAATGAACGGATTTTTAGGGGTTTTCTGATAAAACAAGGAAATAAAGTGCAAGTAAATAAATATAGCAAATAATTGCAGCAAGTGGCCCAATCCTTTCTTAGCAAAGCACAAGCCGGAGTAAATACTTATGAGGACCAAACGTTCTCGAGGACACATGGGAATACTGTCAAGTGCTTTCGTTTCATACAGTTGATTAATGTTCTTTGGTTTTATAAGTGTTGTGTGGGTGAACTTGTGCCAATGTACTGACCTTACTTGGACTACTACATACTTATGATTAAACCCCTTGCAAGAATCAGTAACTACAAGAAATCAATTAAGATAAAAACCTAACCACAGCCTTAAACTCTGAGATCCTACACTCCCTTGTGCAAAGGTTTCCAAATGGGGGTTCAGGTTTTTGTCACTCCGGCAACCCCACAATTAGTATCGAAATACACAATGCATTCCCCTAGGCCCATAAATGGTGAAGTATCATGTAGTCGACGTTCACATGACACCACTAGAAGAATAACACCACAACTTAAATATTAAACCATTGAATAATACCTCAACACAATTCCACTACTAACAACATGACTTCTTCCATGTCCTCAAGAACTAAACGAATTACTCACGAGACATCATATGGATCAAGATCGTAGATGATATGATGATGAATAACAATTTGAACATAAACAATAATTCAATGGTTCCACTCACAAGCATCAACTACAATAGTAATCAACACCGGGAAAGTTTCCCCTAAGAACTATGCAAGATTAATAAACAATTGTTATAGCGGGATGGAGTGGTGACGATGGTGCTAGTGGAGATTATGGTGTGGATGATGATGATCCCGATGAAATCTAGCTTGATGACGGTGTTGATGGCGACGATATCCCCTCTCCAGGAAGGAATTTCCCCGGCAAAAATCTCTCTAGCGGAGAGCTCTTTCTCTCTCGGTGTTTTTCGCCCCGTAGAGGCGGCAGAATCTTTCTATGGTCGCTCTCCCCGATTTTAGGGTTTCAAGGAGAAGATATAGGCGAGAGGGAGGAGCCAGAGGTGGGCCAGGGTGGCCACACCCCTATAGGCGCGACCCAGGGTGGCCCGCGCCTCGGGGGAGGTGTGGGCCCCCTGTGGCCCAAGTCCGCCTCCCCTTCTGGCATCCTTCGTCTTCTGGAAAAAAATAATTTTTTGTAGTTTTTCTGGTATTTTTCTGATATTCGCGAAATTGCATCAAAACACCACTTTTTCCATCAGAATCCTGACTCTGGCAGTTCATCCTCCAAGAATCATCCACCATGCAAAACACAGATGAAAAGACATAAGTAACACCTCTTAATATGAAATATATCAATGAATAGAGGCAAATTATGATATAGAATGGTGATGCAAATTGGACATATCAGTGGACACGACATGACACATGTGCCGGCACTGGACGCACAGACATGTGCCAAGAGGGATGCTCCTGTCTTGTGATTGATCGACGAGGGCGTCGATCTTCTAAGGATGGGTGTATGTGAGATCCTGGTGCATGGCTTAATAGGATTAATATGTTACTCATACCAACCAGTTGCAACTTCTTTTCCGAAATATCATCCTAAAAAAACTATGAGGTTAAGCGTGCTTGGCCTAGAACAATTTGAGGATGGATGATCGACCGGAAAGTGGGTACCGAATGCGCACGAGTGAGCATAAAGTGCACAAAAAATACTAGTGTTAATCTATGGCGTCAGTCTAGAGATTCTAGTAAGCTGTCAAGAGTGACAGCCCGGACATGAAGAGTGCGAGGGTTAGAATTCCATAATATGGTATGTTTTGGCAAACTAAATTAGTTTTCAAAAGATACATTAGGCTGGTCATAGTGCTTAGTGTTGGGAATATGCCCTAGAGGCAATCATGTATGATGAGATTTCCCATTGTATTCATAAAGATATAAAGTTGTCCGTGTATAAACATCTAATGTGTATCATTGAATATGTGATTCGGTTGTGGAACTATATATTCATGTTGTTTGTACTAAATATTCTTGGTCATTGAGGTTGTGCTGGACACACAACTTAGACCAATGTGAAAGTTGGCTTGATGACTCAGTTCCACTTGTCATGGGCATGAAGATGCTATTCCAACTTACACAGATTCGGCTAAAGAGTTTAGCGATTCAGATTGACCCATATTGAGGTACAACGAACAAGTTGTCATTTGTATATCTCAATCAATGTAATCCTTAGACCTGAGGTTATTGCATAGTCCGAGTTGAGGATCACCGACTTAGGTTCTGTCAAATGTTGATCCATAACTGGACAGTTATAAAGGCAGAGTTCAGGTCGACTGAGAATCAAGCTGCGTGATGTGAATAACCAAGATGGGATTTTGCCCCTCCACTTGGAGAGATATTCTCTAGGCCCTCTCGGATGATATGATTCGGAAAACATGGCCATGCACGACTCGGTTAAGTGTTAACCGAGGCGATCGACTAAGAGTTAGTCGGGTGAATCACTTATCTCCGATCGAGAAGAGAGTCGAACTATTTAAGGGATGACATATATTCGCCTATATTCTGACAAGGTATATCGTGAGACAAAAGGGACTCGGATGCAAGTCACATTGGAAAGGCAAGTCGTCATGACTCTTTGGTACTTGGGAGTCGGCACATTCTGCTAGGAGCCTCTACCGACTGATCGTTTGAGAGTCGGACTCTAATCGTGTCCAAGTAGCCATGATCCTGCGGGGTCACACACTTAAGAGCGGGAGCAAGTTCGGATTGGATCTGAACTGGAAATCTGGTTGGGTTGGACCCGAGCCTGATTTGGACTGAGTCAGTGGGTCGGACTCACAGGGACTAATATTATATGGGCTTTAGTGAATGGGCCGCGCGAGCAGAGCCCATGTTCACTCCCTATATATAGTGGAGCATTGTAACCCAAAAAGGTTAATCGTTGTTCGGTTAGGTCATTCCATGTGATGGAAACCCTAGCTCCACAACAGTCCTATCATCGTATCGAACCTAGTAGTTCGCCGCCTGTGCACCTGCTTGTACATGTGGATACCAGCAGAGGTGTTGTATGATCAGCACCAGGACGATCGGATCGCAAAGGACTGCACTGCATCAACTGATGCGCTTCATCAGTAATCCGCAACTGCGCGTCTAGTGGTAAACCTCGTGGCCTTCTACCTCATCTAGATCTTGGGATCACCATGTTAGAGGAAAAAGTTTTGTTTTATCTCTGCGTGGCCCAACAGTGGTATCAGAGCGATAGCTTCTGGTTTTAGGCTCGAGATCTCGCATATGTGATATGCGGTTGGTTGTAGATGAGATCTATATGCTGTTTTGGTGGTCGATCTATGAGATAGATCTGTTTTGTACGAGGTTGATTGGATCAACTGTACTTGGGGAATGGTAGATATGATTTCCGTGATCATACTGCTGAGGTCGTGGAACGACATACCTATACCGGTCGGCTTCCTCCATCGGGGTAGACTGTGACACGTAAATACAGAGGCGGTGATCGAAGATCAAAAAATTTGATTGAATCAGAACAATGGTCGGAATCCATGTCCGGATCATAGATGAGATCTATGTTTTCGGCTTCGCCCTGCCATAGCGCCTTAGATGTCGTTGCGAGTTTCACAACACCGGTAGATATTGTATCTATGCTTAACTTGTTTTTGCAAGAAGTTGTGAATGGTATGGTTCATGTGCATGTGATGTATGTGTGTAATTCATACGTGATCTGCGAATCACGGTTTTGTCAGCCGGCTGGAGCCTAGGTGCTGTCATATTATTGTATAACGACCTGCGTGTCGGACTCTCCATGTAATTTACTTTACTAAGCTAGTGTAGCTGTTGGAGAGCCCGGATGGCAAGAAAGGCGATGTACATGTTGGCGATATGGAGTAAGACGGCAAGTGGCAAGAGTTGGCACGAGTTGGATTACAGGCTTTGTGGAGATGGAGATCACCATGAAGAGAGCCATACCATTTCACATTATAATTGCTTTATTTTGTGTTATTTTTATGTCTCTGTTTTACCTCTATTAGATAGTCGGTAAAATTTAATCCCACAAAGAAGGTCTAGTCGGTTTTCCCGCCAGTGTTTGCACCATCACAAGTCGGACATTTTTGGTAGTGGGCTCATAAAATTGAGGTGCTGCCAATTCTTTCCGACTAGGTGGGTGCGGGTCGGACTCTTACTGCGGAAACACTCGGTAAGCTAGACGGGTCTATCACAACGGTTGTGGGGCTCGGGGAAAAGTCGGACGGGAGCCGGGGCATGTGATGCCACCCATCCAACATGAGTCGTATGAGATATGATTGACAAGGAGTTGTCTACCTAGATCACTTGGCGGCTAACGGTGATGCTAAATCTCACTAGACAACTTGCTTATTTAGGATCCTAAATCACTAAGTAACCATCGGAGGGGTGTTGGTTCTAGTGGGAGCATAAAATATTAAAGTATTTAATATGCTTGCTCTTTTATGAATACATGTCTTATGTGTTCTGCATATTCTCTGTTATAGATCATGGCACCAAGTAGCAGTCACTCTCAGATATCCGGTTTTGCGTTGAGAACCATTCTTGAGAAAGATAAACTGAACGACACTAATTTTACCAACTGGTATCGAAATCTGAGAATTGCTCTCAAACAAGAAAAGAAGGACCATGTACTAGACAACCCACTTCCAGATGAGTTGAATGAGAATGCGACTGTCGCTGCCACCAATGCATACCGTCGGGCTAAGGATGAGTCCACGGATATTAGCTGTCTTATGCTTGCTCACATGGAACCGGACTTGCAAAAGCAGTTCGAGCATGTTGAGGCCTACGGTATGATCGAAAGCCTCAAAAGTATGTTCCAGGCTCAGGCGAAGACTGAGAGGTATCAAGTCTCTCAGTATTTGCTGAGTTGTAAGCTTAAGGATGGTGATCCACTGAGTCTGCATGTGATCAAAATGGTTGGTTATGTGCAGTCTCTGGAGAGGCTTGGCTACCCCATTAGCGAAGAGTTCACTACGGATACAATTCTGAACTCTCTTCCTAGTGCATATGGGCAGTTCATTTCGAACTACCACATGCATGGTAAGGATAAGAATCTCACTGAATTGCATGGGATGCTCAAGCAGGCAGAGGCGGATCTCAAGAAGGGCGCCAGTCAAGTGTTGATGGTGCAGAATAAGGCTAAGTTCAAGAAGAGTTCTTGGACTAAGAAGAAGGCTAAGTCAGGAGGAAAGCAGGCTCATGACCCGGTCCCAAGCGCTTCCTCGAGGACTAAGCCATCTCCTTCAGCCGGATCTACTTGCTTCTATTGCAAGGCGGATGGCCACCGGAAGAGGAACTGCAACAAGTATTTGGCCGACAAAGCCAAGAGTGGAGGTATGACTTCCGACTCAGGTACACTTGTTTGCAATGTTATAGACATATATCTTGCTGATGCACCTAATAGTTCTTGCGTATATGATACCGGATCAGTTATTCACATCTGCAACTTGTTGCAGGGACTGGTAAGAACTAGGAGCATAGCAAGAGGCGAGGTTGATATTCGAGTAGGCAACAAAGCAAGAGTTGATGCGTTGGAAGTCAGCACGATGTAGCTTCATTTACCTCCCGGGTTCATTATGGAACTGAATAATTGTTATTATGTTCCAGTGCTTAGTCGAAACATTATTTCTGCTTCATGTTTGATGAGGCAAGGCTATGGGTCGAATATCAATAATAATGGTTGTTCTTTGTATTTGAATGATATGTTTCACGTCTTTGCACCCGTCCAGGACGGGTTATTTATTTTGAATCTTGATGGTGAGTCGGTTTATAACATAAATGTTAAAAGGTTGAAACCAAATGATCTGAATATGACTTACTGTTGGAACTGACGGCTTGGTCATATAAGTTGGAAACACATGAAGAAGCTCCATGATGATGGACTCCTAACTTCGTTCGACTTGGAGTCGTTCGAGACATGCGAATCTTGCCTACTCGGAAAAATGACCAAGACACCTTTTTCAAAGAGTTGCGAAAGGGCGTCCGACTTGTTGGGACTAGTACATAGTGATGTATGTGGACCAATGAGCACGACAGCCAGGGGTGGTTATGAGTACTTCATTACCTTCAGTGATGATTTGAGTAGGTATGGATATATCTATTTGATGAAACACAAGTCGGAAGCCTTTGAAAAGTTCAAAGAATTCCAGAATGAAGCACAGAATGAACTCGGCAAGAAAGTAAAGTTTCTTCGGTCGGACCGAGGAGGCGATTACATGAGCCATGAGTTTGATGACCATCTGAAAAAGTTGTGGAATAGTTCCCCAACTTACTCCGCCAGGAATGCCACAAAGGAATGGTGTTTCAGAAAGGCGGAATCGGACCTTGTTGGACATGGTACGATCAATGATGAGTCAGATAGATCTGCCTTTATCATTTTAGGGTTATTGTCTAGAAACAGCGGCGTTCACACTAAACAGAGTACCATCAAAGTCGGTAGATAAGACACCGCATGAGATGTGGACAGGCAAAAAGCCGAGTTTGTCTTTTCTTAATATTTGGGGATGTGAAGCATTTGTCAAGCGACTTCAGTCGGACAAGATTACGGGCAAATCAGATAAATTTATTTTCGTGGGGTATCCGAGGGAAACCTTGGGTTACTACTTCTACAACCGAGAAGAGGGCAAAGCGGAACGGTGTCTTCCTTGAGAAAGAGTTTCTCAGTCGGGGAGTAAGTGGGAGCACGGTGCAGCTCGAAGAAATTTGAGAGGAACCGGCTAGTAGCGAGTCGGCAAAAACCTTGGAGGTGGAGCCGGTCGTGGTATCTAAGTCAGCAGAAGCACCTGTACTACGAAGATCGGCGAGATTACGAAGTGTTCGTGATGTGTTACTATTAGACAGTGATGAGCCGGAAAATTATTCGGAAGCGATGGTGGGATCTAATTCCGAGTCATGGCTTGGAGCCATGAGATCCGAATTAAAGTCCATGGATGAGAATCAAGTTTGGAACTTGGTTGATCTGCCAGACGGTGCAAGACCCGTCAAGTGAAAATGGGTCTTTAAGAAGAAAACTGATATGGATGGAAATGTTTCTGTCTATAAATCACGCATTGTCGCGAAGGGGTTCCGACAAGTTCAAGGAGTTGATTACGACAAGACTTTCTCGCCCGTAGCGATGCTTAAATCAGTTCGGATCATGTTAGCTATAGCAGCCTATTTCGACTATGAGATATGGCAGATGGATGTCAAAATGGCTTTCCTTAACAGAAATTTAATCGAGGACGTGTATATGATACAGCCCGAGGTTTTTTTCGATTCGGCTAATGCTGACAAGGTGTGAAAACTTTAGAAATCCATTTATGGGTTGAAGCAAGCATCTCGGAATTGGAATATTCGCTTTGATGCGGTAGTCAAATCGTTTGGCTTCATCAAGAGTGATCATGATTCTTGTTTATACAAGAAGTTTAGTGGGAGCAAAGTAAACTTTCTAATATTATATGTGTATGACATATTACTAATTGGAAATGATGTGCAGATGTTGCAAGAAACCAAGGAATCATTGGAAAGGAGTTTCTCAATGAAATACTTGGGTGAGGCAACGTACACCCTCGGAATTCGGATCTATAGAGATAGATCAATGAGGCTCATTGGATTGAGTCAGAGTATTTATTTGGACAAAGTGTTGAAGAAGTTCAACATGGAATCGTCTAAGAAGGGGTTCTTATCTATGTCCCATGGTGTAAAACTTAGCAAGACTCAGTGTCCTTCGACAACTGATGAGCAAAGTCGGATGAGTGCGATTCCATATGCTTCTGCAGTGGGATCCATCATGTATGCCATGATTTGTACTAGGCCGGATGTTTCATATGCTCTAAGTGTTGTGAGCAGATACCAGGTTGATCCTGGAGAAATCCACTGGACAACGGCTAAAAATATCCTAAAGTACTTAAGAAGGACTAAGGATATGTTCTTGGTTTATGGTGGTGAAGATGAAATCAGTGTAAAGGGTTACACAGATGCGAGTTATCTTACCGACTCTGATGATTCTCGTTCGCAATCCGGATACGTGTTTATTATAAACGGAGGTGCTGTGAGCTGGAAGAGTTCCAAGCAAGAGACTGTGTCTGCATCTACAATAGAGGCTGAGTATATTGCCGCCTCAGAGGCAGCAAAGGAAGCTGTTTGGATGAGGAATTTCCTCATGGATATTGGTGTGGTTCAGGGCTCGTCCAATCCGTTAGACGTGTATTGTGACAATAATGGTGCTATTGCACAAGCCAAGGAACCTAGACAACACCAGAAGAACAAGCACATACTCATGCTGTACCACCTGATTCGCCAGTTCGTGGATCAGGGTGATATCAAGTTATGCAAGGTACACACGGATGCAAATATTGCGGATCCGTTGACAAAGCCGTTACCACAGCCGAAACATGAGGCGCACCTGAGAGCCATGGGCATTAGATGCTTAGACATGTGATGTCGGAAGATTGACTCTAGTGCAAGTGGGAGACTGTTGGGAATATACCCTAGAGGCAATCATGTATGATGAGATTTCCCATTGTATTCAGAAAGATATAAAGTTGTCCTTGTATAAACATCTAATGTGTATCATTGAATATGTAATTCGGTTGTGGAACTATATATTCATGTTGTTTGTACTAAATATCCTTGGTCATTGAGGTTGTGCTGGACACACAACTTAGACCAATGTGAAAGTTGGCTTGATGACTCGGTTCCACTTGTCATGGGCATGAAGATGCTATTCTAACTTACACAGATTCGGCTAAAGAGTTTAGCGATTCGGATTGACCCATATTGAGGTACAACGAACAAGTTGTCATTTGTATATCTCAATCAATGTAATCCTTAGACCTGAGGTTATTGCATAGTCCGAGTTGAGGATCACCGACTTAGGTTCTGTCAAATGCTGATCCGTAACTGGGCAGTTATAAAGGCAGAGTTTAGGTCGACTGAGAATCAAGCTGCGTGATGTGAATAAACAAGATGGGATTTTGCCCCTCCACTTGGAGAGATATTCTATGGGCCCTCTCGGATGATATGATTCGGGAAGCATGGCCATGCACGACTCAGTTAATTGTTAACCGAGGCGATCGACTAAGAGTTAGTCAGGTGAATCACTTATCTTCGATCGAGAAGAGAGTCGGACTATTTAAGGGATGACATATATTCGCCTATAGTCTGACAAGGTATATCGTGAGGCAAAAGGGACTCGGACGCAGGTCACATTGGAAAGGCAAGTCGTCATGACTCTTTGGTACTTGGGAGTCGGCACGTTCTGCTAGGATCCGCTACCGACTGATCGTTTGAGAGTCGGACTCTAATCGTGTCCAAGTAGCCATGAGCCTGTGGGGTCACACACTTAGAGCGGGAGCGAGTTCGGATTGGATCTGAACTGGAAATCTGGTTGGGTTGGACCCAAGCCTGATTTGGACTGAGTCAGTGAGTCGGACTCACAGGGACTAATATTATATGGGCTTTAGTGAATGGGCCGCGTAATCAGAGCCCATGTTCACTCCCTATATATAGTGGAGCACCGTAACCCAGAAAGGTTAATCGTTGTTCGGTTAGTTCATTCCATGTGTTGGAAACCCTAGCTCTACAGCAGTCCTGTCGTCGTATCGAACCTAGCAGTTCACCGCCAGTGCTCCTCCTTGTACGTGTAGATACCAGCAGAGGTGATGTACGATCAGCACCAGGACGATCGGATCGCAAAGAACTGCACTGCATCAAATGACGCGCTTCATCAGTAATCCGCAACTGCGCGTCTAGTGGTAAACCTCGTGGCCTTCTACCTTGGCTAGATCTTGGGATCACCACGTTAGAGAAAAAAGTTTTGTTTTATCTCTGCGTGGCCCAACACTTAGTAACTTAGACTAGTAACATGATATGTTACTAGTCTAAGTTACTATCTCTATAGTGGCAAATAACATAAGGGTAGTATCATGCAAGACCTTATTTATTAGCTGATTGACTCATTTTACTTTGGTTTTTATGATGTTATGGTAACATAATATGTTACTAACTTACTCTCTTTCTTCAATTAATGACCTGATACGTCATCTAAATGCTTATGTGACATTGCATGTGGTTACATGTTACTACTCTTGTTACTCGCACTATAACTAGCCTTATGGAACAGATGCAAATGCATCTTAGGACGGTGGGATTTGTTAATTGGATCCATCTATATACAACCTAGACAGACATAAGAAAATCTATGAGTAGTAAAACTTTCCGTGTTGTTGTGTTATCTTTTCTTCTCTTCCACAATGCACGCTTTTGTATTTTAATTTAATATTTCATAGGAAAAAAGGAATCATGAAAGCCATGAAATGCAAACATTGGTCTCTTGGACTCGAAACAACCCATTGTCTGTAGCAAAACAATCGACTTACTTTGACAAGCCATCATCTAACAGTTACTAGTTGAATGCCTGTATGTTGCTACGATCATTAAGTTTTTTCTCACCATAGTTGTAAACATAATACACGGATTCACGTAATATTATGAAAACAAAAAAATCCATTTTCCTCAAAGTATAATTCTATGAAAAGCTATTACTCAACATCACATCAAAATATACAATTCACAGGGTTTCTCTGATGCATCGTGCATCCTCTTGATACTAAGATCACATTAGACACACAAAGTTGTTAAATAATAGTTAAACTACATGTGTAAACCTTTAATTGTGGTATCTGACATCAAGTTCTAGGATAATCTTCTCTTTAAAGTAGGCAAAAAATGAACTGGAAAGCTGTAGTTCAGTAAAACTTGTGTGAAGTACAGAAGGTGCATGAATTTTCTGTCCAAAATTTATGAAAAGTTGTTACTTCAAACACATAAAAATGACACTTTGTCTGGTTTAGAGCTAAACAGTCCCTTGTTTGTCTAGATCTAAAAGATTCATGAATGGTTTGTTTATATATGTACCACAAACATATATAATTTACTAAAAGTGATTGCATGATCTGTCACATCAAAGAATTTTAGGACCCTCTCATCCATCATTGCACTTAACTTGAGAAACATTAAAGGTATCTAAGATGTAATTAATGAAACAAAAAATCATACGCAGGCATATAATTCGCCGAAAGAAATAAAATATAATGAAACCATATAAATTCTTATGTATCGCAATTCGCAAGTAATGAAGAGCGTTGCAATGTCATAAAAAGAACTATGCACAGTTAATTAATCGAAATCAACAAATATGTATAAATGTTACTTCATAACCCATATCTATATGGGTACATCAGTAGTTAACTTAACTGAATTTCCAATAAAATTACAAGGAAATGTCGGAAGGTGATGTAACTAAAGAAAATGAGCTACACAGAAAAATTTACCATTGCTAACAAATACCGCAAGCTTGTTGCGCGCAGAAGACTATGATCCACTCCATGTTGTCGTGAAAGTACACAAGATGTCCGATTTCCTGCAATCAGTAACACATATTTATCTTAGCTAGTGACCAATGATCTATCACAATGGCACAAGAGAGTAAAAACACATAACTGTAGTCATATAAATATATCTCTCTCGCACTCTACATGATACACCCCGTTGTGTAGTATTCTTGTTGTAGCTATATCAACAACTTGGCAGCATGAATCCAGGAGCAGAAGCAAAATACCTCTGATAGGAATCATGCTACGTCAATTTCACTTGCAAGCAATCTAGAACCCAATGCCTTGAGTATGGGATACATACTGAAGAATAATAGAAACATATATTTATTCTAACAAAAAGAGAGTGGAGTGGGGTAATGAAGAGAGTACAAAATTACCGTTGCCACTTGTTGGTATTGCACATAAGTAATGTAAACCTTTATTGGAAAAATTAGTAATGTAAATAGAGTATTCATGAACAATTAAATATCCAGATCTCAGACTTATCATGACACATCGTCTTTTTACTTAGTAATAATGTGTCCAACAGATACAGTTTGCAGAGTTGTGCCTCCAACATGTCAGGCTGTGATCTCTGGTTGTTGCTCAAAGTATTTGAGGAAAAATGCACATACCAGGCTGTGATCTCTAGTTGTTGCTCATAGTATTTGAGGAAAAATGTACTTTCATCTCGTCTCAGCACCATATACAAATGGAAGCCTTATGGTAAGAAAGCTCGCTAGGACAAATTGGGATCCTAGAAACATAATAGATGGGCTTTGATGGCGGGAGGGAGGAGGGCTTGGCGGCCGGCCTGTCCCACTTACATCGTTATATATACTACAGTGAAGTAAGGGCATCCCAATGGCCCACAGGAAATGGACATTGAATTGGTCCGATTCGGTCCGTTTGGGGGAGGACAGCTCCTCTAGAATGAGCTTGTTTGCGGTGGCCACCGCACCCAATGGCCACCCCCAAATTAAAACAACACACACAAAGTAAAAGTGAAAACAAGAAATTACAATAATTATGCAAATATATTAAACGAGGCAACTATTCCATGTCCAAAATGCACAGAAAAAAATGGCGTAGCTTGGTAGGGGCGACGGGGTGATGCCAATGTTGATGTCGGCCGCCCCTGGTCCTGCCATACGAGGCAGGAGGCCTACTCGTCATCGTCGTAGGGGACCTCGATGAAGACCTACGGCGGCGGCCACATGAGGGATGGGGGAGCATTGGCGACCGGTGAGCAGGACCATGAGCCGCCATCCATGATTCATGAAGGGCCTGCCCCATGTCATCCCACTTCCACTGCTCCTCTAGCTGGGAGGCCAGGATAGCAGACTTGATCTCCTCCTTCTCCTCTATCATCGGCGGCTAAGCTGGCTCGATCTCAATCGTGTCCTCCGGCTCGACCCTGACGGTGACCTGGGGGAGCACCTCGGCCTCAATGGTGTTAGCGCCCCTCTACTGTGACCAGTCCGGCAGGCCCATTGTAGCATCCCAGTTGTCTAACCCCTGTAATGCTACTGGTTATAATAATAGAAAGGGCCACTTCCAACATATAATTGTTGCATCATTATCATATCATGCTCATGTCATCATGTCACCTTGCATTTGAGCATCATATAAGACCCTTTCTTGTTTGGTTCTTATCTCATGTGCATGATTAATTGTAGTTGCCTCTTGATATTGTATTTGGTTCTTGATATAATGTTAAATGCCCAAGTTGAGTTGAGGGCATCTCTCTTATTGACTCCACCACCTTTTCTTTCACCACCTTATAATTCCACCATCCAATTAATATGAGCTTGGCATTTTAGTTTTGAGTATCTCTAGCTCATGTTGTTGGTTGGATCCACCCATCATCTTTTGCTTGGCCTTTGCCCACTTTTTGGGAATGCAAGGATTAAAGCCACATGAAATCATGTTGTTTTCACAATATAACCATTTGGCATTAATTATGTTGCATGGGCCATGCAAGTGCCACCTTTTCTAGTATTTGGTTTTTACTTGAATTCTAAGTGGATCATCTTTTCCTTTGCTTAATCTTGTTTTGGGCTTGTAGCTTCTTCATCATATCATCTACCTCTCTTCTCCCCTTTAGCTAAACCCTACCCCCATGCCCCATGCACACCCATGTACTCATGAGGCATGCACCAACCAAACCCACCTCTCTCTTTTAATCTTGCTTGTTCTTTGAATGGAACATGCATGATTCAAATCCCCCATCATCTCATGATCATCTCTCTCTTCCTCTCCCTCTTTTTCTTGCTTGATCTTGTTAGGGTTGTTTGGAGTTTGCTTGATCAACTTAAGTGCCACCATCTCTTCTTAACCCTCTTAGCAAAACCCTAAACCTACCCCATGCCATCTCTCCTTCCTAGCTAAACAAGACCTAATCTACATCTTCTCTAAACAAAACCCTAAGCTACATCTAAACAAAAACACTAAGTTGCCCCTATCTACCTCCTCCCCAACCTTGCCTCTACCCTAGCTGCCCCTATCTCCATCTCTCCCCTTCTCTCTTCCATGCAGGCCCCACCCCAGCACCCTCTACCAGCTACCTCCCCCCCCCACACGACCAGGGACCCCCCAACCCTAGCACTAGCCCGAGCCGGCCCCTCTCCCCTCCCCTCTTTTCTCTTCCTCTAGCCTCACCTGCCACGACCCCAGGGCCACCTGCCGGCCTCCCTGGCCTCGCCTACCCCACCTGCCAGCCACCCCTCTAGTGCCACGCCTGCCCTGCCTTGCCCTGGCCTGACCGAGCCGAGCACGTGAGGAGGAGGACAAAAGGTGGCCGATCGTCTACCACCTCCCCACGGCACCCCGCTCCCTCTCCGTCCCTATCCACCCACTCTGCCCCGCCCAGATCCCCCAGATCCACCCCGAAGGCGCCCTGCCCTCTCCCCCTCTCTTCTCCATCGCCACCGGCTACGCCATCGCCGGCAACCCTCGGCCCCCTCGCGTCTACACCTTTCCAGAGGACAAGCACGTCGGGGAGGTGATCGAGGAGACCAAGACGAGCCCCTACACCACGCCTGTACACGCCGTCGAGGAGGAGACGGACCGGAGCCACCAGAACCTGCCGCGCCCGAGCCGAAACCCTAGCCGGCCGTCCGCCTGCTTCACCGACGATCTACCGCCCCTCTACTCGATCTGACCACGCCAACGCCACCTCGGTGAGCTCCCTAACCCCCTGGACATGGTCGCCTGCTCGCTTCCGTGCTAGGTCCGCCGGACGATTCGTCGTGCACCCTCGGTGCACCGATGAGCGCGCGCGCCTGCTCGCTTCCGCGCCGCGCAAACCCTACCTAGACCCCGTCCACCCCCCCTAACATCAACCCGCAGCCACCGCAGCGGCTCCGCGTCCGCGCAAGCGCCCCCGGTCGCGGGTTCGAGTCCCATCCTCGCCACACCGCGCGCCGCGTGCGTCAGATGCACGCGCGAGAAGAGGAACAGGGCTCTGATGCCCTTTTCCCATAAAACCCCCTCCACTTTTGTTTTCCCTCAACCGCGCCCCCTCTAGGCCCACCAGGCAGCCACCGTGACCATCTTTCCGAAAACCCCCTGACTTCTTTCTTTCTAAACCCGCGGTCCCTAGGATCCCACCTGTCTGCGTCGCTGGAGTTTTATAAAAAGGGTCCTGTGTTTTTCAAAACTCAACCCGCGGTCCCCCTGGTCTCCCAGCCACTAGCGTGTGGGCCGCAAGTTCTGGCCCCACCTGTAAGTGTCTGTAGGTGCGTTAGGCTGGGTGCAAAAAGTATTTTCTGCGGGTCTGTTTAAAAATTCAAACATGTACAAATTAATTCAAATTCAAATTTAATTCTGTTTTAAAATATCTTTTAAACTACAAATCCAAATAATGCAAATGATATATGTTTTGAGATCAGGAAAATGAGAGGATTCCAAATATGCCATCCATTTTGTCTTTTGCACAAGTAAAATTCCAAGTTTATTTAAATTACCCAATTGCCACTAGAATTACAATAATTAATAACTTTTGTTATAAAATCCCAAATTTAGCAAATGATAGGTCTAAAATGATCAGCTCGACGAGACCTTTCTGTTTATGCTATCCATGACTTCAATTGCAGCATGCATCATATAAAAATATAGTGTACAGCAACTGTTATGACAACAAATGTTCCAAAACCCCATTAAAATGTTATTACTTGTCCTCCACACCTCACCATGCCATGCTACCTTATTGCCATGTAAATTGTGCATCATTCATCATGGCATGATTGTTTGCTTGACGCATCTTATTCATATGCTTGTGCTCTATATTCATGTTGGCCTTGTTTGTTTGGTTTTTCTCGGATAGACTCGGAGCAGGGGTTATATCCAGAGAACCAGGAGCACTACCCAGATCCGTCCCTCGCTTCAACTGAGTCAACAGGCAAGCACTTCCACATGCTTGCATACATACAGTACCTATTGCCTCTATCTTATTCTTGCATCATTGAGTCGCGATTGCATTAAATTGAATCCCAAGTATGCATAGCCTTTACTTTTAAACCCCACCAAGCTTGTTCCCCATCCCATGAGCCATTACTATAGGAGTTGTTTGGGCCATGCGAGTCGTAGAACAGCATGTGTAGGGTGTGTGAGCGTCTGTTGGATAATGAGGTACCTAAACAACTTAACCTGAGTAGTTCTGGGATAACTAAAGAAAGTGGCACCGGTGAGCAACATCTGCTATTTGGTTTTTCCTGCTCACTTGTGAACCGTAAGACCTCGAGTACTTGATTCCTGTTCCTTGATTTATCGCGCTATCCACATCCGGGAGGTATATGGGACCCCCCTGAGCCAGAGCTTGATTCCGTCTTATTTCCTAGGGCCACAAACTAGTTTGAGGTTTTATTTACGATCCTGTACTTATGCCATGCTACTGCTTTATTTACGATTGTGTGAGGAGCACACTGTACTGTTTAGGAATGGTGACCCGTTTACGTGGTATCGACAAGCCCAGCCACACTTTCGGGTTCCCAGTCGTTTACCGCCGGCCCCACAAACCTTAAGTCCGTCTCGAAGTCAGCTAACTTCGTTGCGGGTTCTACTTTAAGGGGTGGCCCCCTGAAATAATTCTGAATTCTGTGATTGTTCAGTCGTGAAGGCCTCGTTGGGTTTTGATTTGGTTTTTCCGAGGTTGATCGAGTGTGTGTTGCTATTGGTGCACCCCGGCCGGGTAAAACTTTCTGAAAGCCGTGTCCGCGGATATGGACGACTTGGAGCACAGTTTCTCGATCATAGACAAGCATAACTAAAGTATCACTTCTAATCTGACTAAGAAACTTGACTAGTAAATAGTGCAACACTCATGGAATGGTTAATAAAATTGCCCACGGATGGGGGGTTGTTCGTCCGCTTCCTTGTTGGTAAGCAGGGAGGAGGATGGATCTGATGAGATTACCATTATAACTGTTGTTCTTAATTCACGGACATCCGTCTATCATTGGTTAGGCGGATGGTTAGCGTTTATCTGTAGAACTGCTAGGGTTTATCTTTCGCTGCAATTGCGTCACCCCAGGTTGTGTCCCCTTTAGAGGCATTAAGTCTTGCTGAGTACCCCTAGGGTCTCACGCGATAAATTATTGGTTCAGCTGGACAGGTACCCCCGCAGGACGGATACTGGGTGGAAGAAGCTGATGATGTGGGCAACGATCGTTCGGTGTAGGGATTCCGGGAACGGGGATCCGTGAGACCTGTAGTTGGGATGTGCTTATTTCTATGGCATCTTATGCCGATTTGCTTCTTATCCGTACTCGGATTTTGTTTGCCGCTTCCGCATGGTACTCTGATGTGTGTTGTATGAGGAAGTATCCTAAAATATAGATCTATCTAGGTCATTTGAATCTTGTCGTATGGCGTTGCTATATTTCCTTTCTTTCTAGATGGTATGGCTCTGATGTACTCTTGTATGGTGGCTTGCGTACATACCCACTTGTGTACGTAGTTGATCCCTTCGCCTGCCGACTACGCCGCCCGTACAGGTCCCGTTGAGAGGGTAGTGGTTGGGACGTCTAAAAGGACTACCAGTGAGTGGCTTTTGGGGCCCCACCGTACTATTTCAACCACTACCACTCATCCAGGCTTGTATCTAGGAGCGTAGTTCACCGAGGTAGTTACAATTGGTATCAGAGCCATCCCAACCTTCAGGGTTTCAGCCAAACGGTCGTTGTCAGTCTAGCAAATATTTTGGTAGTTATGTATATTAGGGAAAAACAAAACGCGAGAGTAGGACTGCTTCCATTTTTCTTCTTACCCTCCCACCCACCCTTTTCTGGTAAGGAAGTGCAACGTTTTCAATCCTCTTCTTAAAATTCAAACTAGGATTCACGTGTTCTGGGTTTCCGTAGTACCATAGGTTGTGTGTGTATGTGTGTGTAATCCCTTGTCTATCTGTTGCATCCAAGTTGTTATCTTATCTGCCTTTGGTTATCAACTGTTGGTACATTCCATACCGACAGGCTTTTGCAAACCGACGCAATCTATCTTCCTCTTGTATCCGACGCTATCGTGTTTGGGGTGTTCGTTTCCGTAGTTACCAATCTTTAGGTTTCGTCGTGAGAAGAAGGGGTTAGGATATGTGTTCCACTTGTTCATGTGCGGAGTAATGATTTGAGTGCGGGATGGAGTCGCGACCATACCACTACTCTTATCATTCGCTTTTGTATATTGAATCGGTAGAGTCACTAATCTTGATTCGTTAAGTAATTTTGCGCATCTATTGGTATTGTAATGCCAAAATTTGTGGAAAATTTTTCTTTGATATATTTGTGTACCACACTCCTTTTCAGTCGTGTGCGATATGCTTAATATCTTTTAGGTGCTATGAACTTTGTTGATATTTTAATATCATCTCAGTGAATTGTATCCTTTAATCTTGGTTAATTCCATCTTGGTACTATTTTGGATTATTATCATTCTCCATTATAGTACTGACTTGAGTTTTATATCAATGACAGGATGGCTCCACCACGCCGGACTGATGAGGACATACCTCCGGAACTGGGCTCCGCGCTGTCAAACATCGCTAATGCTTTGGCAACTATGCAAGAGAACCAGCAGCGCTTTGAGGAGAGTGTCAGAAGAAACGAGTTTGCTCCACTTCCTCCACCTCCCAGGCGTGGAGACATCAAGAGCTTCCTCAAGTTCAACCCTCGTCAGTTTGATGTTTCTGAACGACCTCTGGACGCGGATGATTGGCTGCGTGAGATCTCAAGGTTGCTCGAGACTGCTGATGTTCCGGAACAAGAGTGGGTCAAGTGCGCTACTCACCTTCTCAAGGGAGATGCAGCTCTCTGGTGGGAGAACTACTTGAAGGCAAGCTGCACTGGTTTCCAGCCAACTTGGGAAAGGTTCACTGGAGCGTTCAAAGAGCAGTTTCTCTCAGAGATTGTAATGGAAAGGATGAAGGAGGCTTTTCTCAACCTGAAGCAAGGGAATGATAACGTCAACACCTATATCAGGAACTTCATGAATCTGTCTCGTTATGGTGGTGATGAGGTATCTGATGACAAGAAGAAGCAGAAGAGGTTCAGGCAAGGGCTCAATGCGTCGATCAAGTATGCAATCACGCATGCAAGACCGGCAACCTTCCTGGAACTACAGCACACAGCACTGCAAGAGGAGGCAAGCAGGCAGATGTTTGAGGAGTCCAAGAAACATAACAGGGATGCATCAAGCTCTTCGGTTATGGCAGCTCCTTCTAAGCGGCGTGTCTGGGTTCTTAACACCCCACCGTCGCTCCCGGCTCCACCAAGACCTGCAAGTTTCGCGCCAAGGCCACCAAACTTCACCACTGCGGCTCCCAGGGGCTACAACAACCACTACCCTGGAGCGCCTGGCGGAGTCCCTGGCTACTCTGCTCCACGTCCAGCTGGTGCCTGCTTCACGTGTGGAGATCCTGGACATCCACACTGGAACTGTCCAATGAAGAACAAAGCTCTCCCTCAACCCCCGCCAAGATCTGCAACAAGCTCTCCTTCGGTTCGTGCACCACCACCTCGGGCTCTCAACATCAACACCAAGCCCGGGTCTGCGGTTGTTCGGGCCAACTGTGTCAACGCCGCTAAAGCTGAGCAAGCACCGGGAGTCGTGATGGGTATGCTTTCCGTGAACTCAGTCCCTGCACGAGTTGTGTTCGATTCTGGTGCATCGCATTCTTTTGTGTCGCACAAGTTTGCAGATGAGAACGAGTTAGTCTTGGTTCCTCTCCAAAAGCGGTTAATGGTTCTTTCTCCTGGAGCAACAATGGCAGCTGCTCAAATCAGCCATGGCAATAAAGTTGAGATTGGTGGCTCTTCATTCTTGGCATCTTTGATTGTTCTGGGCAACTCTGACATTGATGTCATTTTGGGCATGGATTGGTTGACAGCAAATGCAGCTGTGATTGATTGTGCTGAACGCTCAGTGTCTCTGAAGATTCCTGAAGGCCATATAGTCTTTTCTCCAAGTCTGACTCCTGCTGTCCAGCTCTATTCCTTGGCGGCTCTGAATGATGATGCTATGGAAGCTATTCAGAGGGTACCAGTGGTCTGTGAGTTTCCAGATGTCTTTCCTGAAGAGTTGCCAGGTATGCCTCCGGATCGCGAGGTTGAATTCGTGATTGAGCTTGAACCTGGAACGGCTCCTATCTCCAAGCGGCCATATAAAATGGGTCCTTCTGAGTTGGCTGAACTCAAACGACAACTTGATGAACAAGAGAAGTTGGGTTTCATTCAACACAGCACTTCTTCTTGGGGTAGCCCAACAATCTTTGTGAAGAAGCGTGACAGAACCGATAGGCTATGTGTTGACTACCGGGCTCTCAATGCTAAAACCATCAAGAACAAATATCCTCTCCCTCGGATAAATGATCTTTTTGATCAGCTAGCAGGAGCTGTGGTGTTCTCTAAGCTGGACTTGAGAAGTGGTTATCACCAAATCAAAATTCGCAAAGAAGATGTGCCCAAAACAGCTTTCACCACCCGCTATGGCCTGTATGAGTACACGGTCATGTCTTTCAGTCTCACCAACGCACCTGCTACCTTCTCGAGGCTGATGAACTCCGTTTTCATGGAGTACCTTGATAAGTTTGTTGTGGTATATCTGGATGACATTCTGGTCTATTCCAAGTCTAAGGAGGAGCATGAAGAACACCTGCGGTGTGTCTTAAACAAGCTTCGTGAGAACCGCTTGTATGCAAAGTTCTCAAAGTGTGAGTTTTGGCTGCCTGAAGTAACATACCTGGGTCATGTTATCTCTGCCAAGGGCATTGCAGTCAACCCGGAAACCATGAAGATAATTGTTGAATGGCTTCCTCCTGTTAATGTCAAGGAAGTGCGGAGTTTTCTCGGCTTGGCTAGCTATTGCCGTCGCTTTGTTCAGAACTTCTCGAAGATAGCAAAACCTCTTACCGATCTCCTCAAGAAAGGCAAGAAGTACCTGTGGACTCCTGCTTGTCAAGAAAGTTTTGAGACACTCAAAGAGAAGCTCACTTCCACGCCAGTCTTGGTTCCTCCAGATACATCTAAGCCTTTCCAGATATTCTGCGACGCCTCTTTGCAAGGATTGGGTGCGGTCCTTATGCAAGAGAAACAGGTGGTTGCTTATGCCTCTCGTCAGTTGAAGACGCATGAGATCAACTATCCCACACATGACCTCGAGCTAGCAGCAGTTGTCTTTGCTTTGAAGCTTCGGAGGCACTACTTGCTTGGTAACCGTTGTGAGATCTTCTCGGACCACAAGAGTTTGAAGTATATCTTCACTCAACCTGATCTCAACCTTCGGCAGAGGAGATGGATTGAAGCAATCAATGACTTTGATGTGACCATCAACTACACTCCAGGCAAAGCAAACGTCATGGCAGATGCGCTTAGCCGTAAAGCTTATGTCAACAACCTCATGGTGGAAGAGCAGCAGCCTCTCTTGTGCGAGGAATTCCGTCAGCTCAACCTGGAAATTGTGGAACAAGGGCATCTCCTGAACCTTCTGGCTACTCCTCTATTGGAAGAACAGATTCGCTCTCGTCAGCTTGGTGATCCGCACACCAAAAAGCTCATCTCTAAGCTTGGCCTTCCGAAGTATGAGTCCTTCCATGTTGATGATCAAGGCACACTCTTCTTCGAACATCGGATGTTTGTTCCAAACTACCCGGGTCTGAGAGACCAAGTTCTCAAGGAGGCACATGATTCGGTTCTTTCTATCCATCCTGGAAGCACAAAGATGTACATGGACTTGAAAACACAATACTGGTGGCCTGGGTTGAAACGGTATTGTGCCAAGTATGTCTCAGAATGTGATGTCTGTCGCAGAGTCAAGGCTGTCCATCAGAAACCATTTGGTCTTCTACAGCCATTGAAACCTCCGGAATGGAAATGGGAGAAAGTAGAGATGGACTTCATCACTGGCTTTCCAAGGTCGCAGAAGGGCAACAATGCAATTTTTGTTGTCATCGACAGGCTTTCTAAAGTGGCTCATTTCTTCCCAGTCAAAGAAACAATTTCTGGAATTCAGTTGGCTGAGCTCTATATCAACAGGATTGTCTCTTTGTATGGGGTTCCACTTGAAATCAGTTCAGACCGTGGGAGCATCTTCACCTCAAAGTTCTGGGAGAGTTTCCAAAAAGCTTTGGGAACAAAGTTGAACTTCAATACTGCTTACCACCCTCAGTCTCAAGGACAAGTGGAAAGAATCAATCAAATTCTGGAGGATATGCTTAGAGCTTGCGTCATCTCTTTTGGCATGAAGTGGGAGGAATGCCTTCCATATGCTGAATTCTCCTACAACAACAGCTTCCAGAAGAGTCTGAAGATGGCACCATTCGAGGCTCTCTATGGAAGGAAGTGCAGAACTCCGATTGGTTGGTCAGGTGCAGGAGAAAGAATCTGGTTTGGCCCTGACATTGTAACCCAAGCAGAGGAGAAGGTGCATATCATTCTGGAGAACCTGAAAATTGCTCAAAGTCGTCAGAAGAGCAACTATGACAGGAAACACACGGATATGGTATATGCCCCTGGTGATCTCGTCTACCTTCGTGTCACTCCCATGAGAGGAACACACCGCTTCGGTATTAAAGGAAAGTTGGCTCCTAGATACATCGGTCCTTTCAAGATACGTGGTAGAAGAGGAGAAGTTGCTTATGCACTGGAGCTTCCGGAAAAACTCAAAGTCCATGATGTTTTCCACATCTCTCAGCTCAAGAAGTGCTTCAAAGATCCCGGCAAGACCGTGGATCATGAGCTAATCGACCTCCAAGAAGATCTGTCTTATCAAGAGCACCCCACCAAAATCCTTGAGACCGCAGAACGAAGGACGCGCAACAAGTCCATCAAGTTTTGCAAGGTGCAGTGGTCACACCATTCTGTTGATGAAGCAACATGGGAGCGTGAAGATGAACTCCGTGCCAACCATCCTTCTCTCTTTGTATCTTCTTCTTCTTCCTAGAATCTCGGGGCGAGATTCCTGTTTAGTGGGGGAGAGTTGTAGCATCCCAGTTGTCTAACCCCTATAATGCTACTGGTTATAATAATAGAAAGGGCCACTTCCAACATATAATTGTTGCATCATTATCATATCATGCTCATGTCATCATGTCACCTTGCATTTGAGCATCATATAAGACCCTTTCTTGTTTGGTTCTTATCTCATGTGCATGATTAATTGTAGTTGCCTCTTGATATTGTATTTGGTTCTTGATATAATGTTAAATGCCCAAGTTGAGTTGAGGGCATCTCTCTTATTGACTCCACCACCTTTTCTTTCACCACCTTATAATTCCACCATCCAATTAATATGAGCTTGGCATTTTAGTTTTGAGTATCTCTAGCTCATGTTGTTGGTTGGATCCACCCATCATCTTTTGCTTGGCCTTTGCCCACTTTTTGGGAATGCAAGGATTAAAGCCACATGAAATCATGTTGTTTTCACAATATAACCATTTGGCATTAATTATGTTGCATGGGCCATGCAAGTGCCACCTTTTCTAGTATTTGGTTTTTACTTGAATTCTAAGTGGATCATCTTTTCCTTTGCTTAATCTTGTTTTGGGCTTGTAGCTTCTTCATCATATCATCTACCTCTCTTCTCCCCTTTAGCTAAACCCTACCCCCATGCCCCATGCACACCCATGTACTCATGAGGCATGCACCAACCAAACCCACCTCTCTCTTTTAATCTTACTTGTTCTTTGAATGGAACATGCATGATTCAAATCCCCCATCATCTCATGATCATCTCTCTCTTCCTCTCCCTCTTTTTCTTGCTTGATCTTGTTAGGGTTGTTTGGAGTTTGCTTGATCAACTTAAGTGCCACCATCTCTTCTTAACCCTCTTAG
The DNA here is from genome assembly GCA_910589765.1 of Avena atlantica. NCBI lineage: Eukaryota > Viridiplantae > Streptophyta > Magnoliopsida > Poales > Poaceae > Avena > Avena atlantica. Next base: position 321,326,724 of record OU342738.1, read on the forward strand.
CAAAACCCTAAACCTACCCCATGCCATCTCTCCTTCCTAGCTAAACAAGACCTAATCTACATCTTCTCTAAACAAAACCCTAAGCTACATCTAAACAAAAACACTAAGTTGCCCCTATCTACCTCCTCCCCAACCTTGCCTCTACCCTAGCTGCCCCTATCTCCATCTCTCCCCTTCTCTCTTCCATGCAGGCCCCACCCCAGCACCCTCTACCAGCTACCTTCCCCCCCCCACACGACCAGGGACCCCCCAACCCTAGCACTAGCCCGAGCCGGCCCCTCTCCCCTCCCCTCTTTTCTCTTCCTCTAGCCTCACCTGCCACGACCCCAGGGCCACCTGCCGGCCTCCCTGGCCTCGCCTACCCCACCTGCCAGCCCCCCCTCTAGTGCCACGCCTGCCCTGCCTTGCCCTGGCCTGACCGAGCCGAGCACGTGAGGAGGAGGACAAAAGGTGGCCGAGCCACCTTTATCGTCTACCACCTCCCCACGGCACCCCGCTCCCTCTCCGTCCCTATCCACCCACTCTGCCCCGCCCAGATCCCCCAGATCCACCCCGAAGGCGCCCTGCCCTCTCCCCCTCTCTTCTCCATCGCCACCGGCTATGCCATCGCCGGCAACCCTCGGCCCCCTCGCGTCTACACCTTTCCAGAGGACAAGCACGTCGGGGAGGTGATCGAGGAGACCAAGACGAGCCCCTACACCACGCCTGTACACGCCGTCGAGGAGGAGACGGACCGGAGCCACCAGAACCTGCCGCGCCCGAGCCGAAACCCTAGCCGGCCGTCCGCCTGCTTCACCGACGATCTACCGCCCCTCTACTCGATCTGACCACGCCAACGCCACCTCGGTGAGCTCCCTAACCCCCTGGACATGGTCGCCTGCTCGCTTCCGTGCTAGGTCCGCCGGACGATTCGTCGTGCACCCTCGGTGCACCGACGAGCGCGCGCGCCTGCTCGCTTCCGCGCCGCGCAAACCCTACCTAGACCCCGTCCACCCCCCCTAACATCAACCCGCAGCCACCGCAGCGGCTCCGCGTCCGCGCAAGCGCCCCCGGTCGCGGGTTCGAGTCCCATCCTCGCCACACCGCGCGCCGCGTGCGTCAGATGCACGCGCGAGAAGAGGAACAGGGCTCTGATGCCCTTTTCCCATAAAACCCCCTCCACTTTTGTTTTCCCTCAACCGCGCCCCCTCTAGGCCCACCAGGCAGCCACCGTGACCATCTTTCCGAAAACCCCCTGACTTCTTTCTTTCTAAACCCGCGGTCCCTAGGAGCCCACATGTCTGCGTCGCTGGAGTTTTATAAAAAGGGTCCTGTGTTTTTCAAAACTCAACCCGCGGTCCCCCTGGTCTCCCAGCCACTGGCGTGTGGGCCGCAAGTTCTGGCCCCACCTGTAAGTGTCTGTAGGTGCGTTAGGCTGGGTGCAAAAAGTATTTTCTGCGGGTCTGTTTAAAAATTCAAACATGTACAAATTAATTCAAATTCAAATTTAATTCTGTTTTAAAATATCTTTTAAACTACAAATCCAAATAATGCAAATGATATATGTTTTGAGATCAGGAAAATGAGAGGATTCCAAATATGCCATCCATTTTGCCTTTTGCACAAGTAAAATTCCAAGTTTATTTAAATTACCCAATTGCCACTAGAATTACAATAATTAATAACTTTTGTTATAAAATCCCAAATTTAGCAAATGATAGGTCTAAAATGATCAGCTCGACGAGACCTTTCTGTTTATGCTATCCATGACTTCAATTGCAGCATGCATCATATAAAAATATAGTGTACAGCAACTGTTATGACAACAAATGTGATTCCAAAACCCCATTAAAATGTTATTACTTGTCCTCCACACCTCACCATGCCATGCTACCTTATTGCCATGTAAATTGTGCATCATTCATCATGGCATGATTGTTTGCTTGACGCATCTTATTCATATGCTTGTGCTCTATATTCATGTTGGCCTTGTTTGTTTGGTTTTTCTCGGATAGACTCGGAGCAGGGGTTATATCCAGAGAACCAGGAGCACTACCCAGATCCGTCCCTCGCTTCAACTGAGTCAACAGGCAAGCACTTCCACATGCTTGCATACATACAGTACCTATTGCCTCTATCTTATTCTTGAATCATTGAGTCGCGATTGCATTAAATTGAATCCCAAGTATGCATAGCCTTTACTTTTAAACCCCACCAAGCTTGTTCAACATCCCATGAGCCATTACTATAGGAGTTGTTTGGGCCATGCGAGTCGTAGAACAGCATGTGTAGGGTGTGTGAGCGTCTGTTGGATAATGAGGTACCTAAACAACTTAACCTGAGTAGTTCTGGGATAACTAAAGAAAGTGGCACCGGTGAGCAACATCTGCTATTTGGTTTTTCCTGCTCACTTGTGTCCCGTAAGACCCCGAGTACTTGATTCCTGTTCCTTGATTTATCGCGCTATCCACATCCGGGAGGTATATGGGACCCCCCCGAGCCAGAGCTTGATTCCGTCTTATTTCCTGGGGCCACAAACTAGTTTGAGGTTTTATTTACGATCCTGTACTTATGCCATGCTACTGCTTTATTTACGATTGTGCGAGGAGCACACTGTACTGTTTAGGAATGGTGACCCATTTACGTGGTATCGACAAGCCCAGCCACACTTTCGGGTTCCCAGTCGTTTACCGCCGGCCCCACAAACCTTAAGTCCGTCTCGAAGTCAGCTAACTTCGTTGCGGGTTCTACTTTAAGGGGTGGCCCCCTGAAATAATTCTGAATTCTGTGATTGTTCAGTCGTGAAGGCCTCGTTGGGTTTTGATTTGGTTTTTCCGAGGTTGATCGAGTGTGTGTTGCTATTGGTGCACCCCGGCCGGGTAAAACTTTCTGAAAGCCGTGTCCGCGGATATGGACGACTTGGAGCACAGTTTCTCGATCATAGACAAGCATAACTAAAGTATCACTTCTAATCTGACTAAGAAACTTGACTAGTAAATAGTGCAACACTCATGGAATGGTTAATAAAATTGCCCACGGATGGGGGGTTGTTCGTCCGCTTCCTTGTTGGTAAGCAGGGAGGAGGATGGATCTGATGAGATTACCATTATAACTGTTGTTCTTAATTCACGGACTCCGTCTATCATTGGTTAGGCGGATGGTTAGCGTTTATCTGTAGAACTGCTAGGGTTTATCTTTCGCTGCAATTGCGTCACCCCAGGTTGTGTCCCCTTTAGAGGCATTAAGTCTTGCTGAGTACCCCTAGGGTCTCACGCGATAAATTATTGGTTCAGCTGGACAGGTACCCCCGCAGGACGGATACTGGGTGGAAGAAGCTGATGATGTGGGCAACGATCGTTCGGTGTAGGGATTCCGGGAACGGGGATCCGTGAGACCTGTAGTTGGGATGTGCTTATTTCTATGGCATCTTATGCCGATTTGCTTCTTATCCGTACTCGGATTTTGTTTGCCGCTTCCGCATGGTACTCTGATGTGTGTTGTATGAGGAAGTATCCTAAAATATAGATCTATCTAGGTCATTTGAATCTTTTCGTATGGCGTTGCTATATTTCCTTTCTTTCTAGATGGTATGGCTCTGATGTACTCTTGTATGGTGGCTTGCGTACATACCCACTTGTGTACGTAGTTGATCCCTTCGCCTGCCGACTACGCCGCCCGTACAGGTCCCGTTGAGAGGGTAGTGGTTGGGACGTCTGAAAGGACTACCAGTGAGTGGCTTTTGGGGCCCCACCGTACTATTTCAACCACTACCACTCATCCAGGCTTGTATCTAGGAGCGTAGTTCACCGAGGTAGTTACACCCATCGTTGTAGAGCTCCCGGTGCTCGTCCTCCTTCTCCAACTCTTCCTCGGCGCCAAAATCTGCCCCAAACTCCTCCTAGTAGTCCTACTCCAAGTCGTTGAGGTTCTCGACGTAGGCCTCGATGTCCTCACTACAAGCCTCGTGCTCGGCCTCGAACCACGAGTCCCACAACTGGGAGTGGATGGAGTAGGCTGGGTCGCAACACCGATCTGGGGGAGGAATGCCCATCGGTGACAGATCTCCCGCTGGCGCGCAGGGCCAGGCGCGGTGATGGTCGAGATGGTGACGCATGCCTGGTTGAGGTGCCGGCCTGCCGGCAGGTTTACATCTGATTCGGTCTGTTTGTGGGGCAAGGGGAGGGGGAGGACAACTCGTCCGGACTGAGCCTAGTGCGGTGGCCACTCCACCTAACGGCCACTCCCAAATAAAAACATTGCACACACAAAATAAAAAGGGTAAAAACAAAAAATACAATAATTATACAAATATATTAAAAGAGGCCATTGTTCTACATCCAAAGTGCACACAAAAACACCCTAGTGGGTGGTCGTAGCTTGGTAGGGGCGGCGGGGTGATCCCAATGCAGATATCGGTCGCCTGATCCTGTCGCGCGATGTGTGAGGCCTACTCGTCGTCGTCGGGGAGTCATCGGGGACCTCAGTGAATACCTGTGGCGGCGGCACATGAGGGAAGCCGATGGAGAAGGAGCTGAGATGCCATCCACGATTCGTGGAGGGCCTGCCCGATGCCATCCCACTTCTCTTCCTCCTCTAGCTAGGAGGCCAGGATGGAAGCCTCGATCTCCTCCTCTTCCATCATCGGCCGGTCCACCAGCTCGATCTTCACTGCATCCTCCGGCTCGACCTTGACGGCGACCAAGGGGAGCACCTCGGCCTTGACAGTGTCGACGCCCCTATTCTACGACCAATTCAGCAGACCCATCGTAGTGCTCCTAGTGCTCGTACTCCTTCTCTAGATCATCCTCAACGCCAAAATATGCCCTGGACTCCTCCTAGTAGTCCTGATCCGAGTCGTCAAGGTTCTCGAGGTGGGCTTCGATGGCCTCACAACGAGCCTTGTGATTGGCCTAAAACCATGAGTCCCACCAAAAGTGGATGGATTAGGCCAGGTCACGGCGCAAATCTAGGGGAGAAATGCCCGACGGCGGCAGATCTCCTGCAAGCGCATAGGGCCAAACGCGGGGATGGCCAGGATGGGGACGCAAGCCTGGTTGAGGTGCCGCCGCCTGGCAACGACCTGACCTCGTGGTCGTTGCAGGTGTGAGCCTGAACCACTTCTTCCACGATGGCTTCGTCATCACCGACGGTTGGTAGCTACATCGGTTGATGGAGTGGGAGATAGCTAGGGTTTTTAATGGAGAGGGGTTTGACCGGTATTGGACTGGGGAGTGGATGGGGACGACGCGGTCCCATTAAAAAGGACACGGCGACAGTTCCCCTCTCCATCTGCCACTGACGGCTGGGGCGTGGAACCTTCAGGAGGAAGCGCCCGGAGCCCCGGACGCGGCAACTATCCGTACCACCATATTGTAGGCCCAATTTTGGGCTGGGTTTGGGCCGAAACGGATAGGTCCAAGGTTGATGCTCCATTTGCGGGTGTGTGTTGGACCGTGGCTTCGGTCCGTTCAGACAAGAACAGATGTGGGCGGTCCGTTTGCGGGCTGTCGCTAGGATGCCCTAAGGGCTTCGGCAGGCGCTCTCCGCGGCCTGCTATAGTGCCCTGTGTCTCAACTTTATTTTTTTCTGCCTGGCGACAGTTTAACAAAAGCAAGGGAACTGAAATAGTCATTCTCGCAACTTCCAACATGAAAAATGAAAAATTAGATCTACATAGCTATTTATATGTTGATCATTAGAAAAGATGAACGTATGCAGACCACCAACAGACCAGCGATGCGCCTTGCAGTAATTGTGGACGCATGTAACCATGGAGGCTGCCTTGTCTCTCCCCGGTGGCCTTGGCGAGTGCCTTGGTGAGCAGTGTCCTCCTGAGTTCCTGACCACGCGGCGAGCTTGGAGGTATAAACTGGATCTTAAGCTGTTCCAAAACTCCAATAAGAAAAGTTAACCACACATCCCGTGCAAATTTTCATTCTGGCAGAATATTACTACCCAATTATCTAATGAAGGACCAAATAGCGTCAATTTACAAACTCTAGTTCCATCTCGGGATCGGCAGGCTGGCCAAATTGCACCAAAATTAATCACGGGCTGCCGAAGAAGATGATCAGACTTACTTGACTACGGGGAGAGCAGACCATGCAAGAACGGCCTGCTTTCACACCGGGTAAGACGGCAATCTATGGTACAATGCAGCAGACGCGCGGGGAGAAATGTTCTAGGGTACAATGTAGCAGGGGCAAACGACAAAGGTAGAAGAAGCCCCGATTTGATGAGACGAGGTGCCAGAGAGAGAAAGACTGAAAGAGCATGGCGACAGCATGTTCTGGATGAAGGATTCCGTGTCTGGTAGGAAACACGATTTGATTTTTTATTTCATTCCTCAATCACGGAACCAGATATCCTGTTAGCCCTACGAGAGAGGATGGAGTGCAAACCTGGGTTGTTTAAACGAGCACCATCAAGGGATATTAAAGACTTGCCGTGATCAACGTGACAATTTCTGCGATACGATCGCTTTCCAAATTGATTATTTTTTCTACCTAGTGGACCTCCGTCGAGGGAGATTGAACGGTGTTGATTCTCCTAATATTTGGTGGACATGTTTTAGGATGATTTGGCGGTCTAGATTGCTCTAATGTTTCATGTTTAAGGACGACCTAGGATCACCAACTCCCTTTTAATAGTTATAAAAAACACCAAACCACTTGAGCGGATGAGCCACCGGCCAGCACCATAAACATGCAGGCAGATGGTTCATGAATAGTGACCATGCCAGCAAATAAATTTTGAGCACAGCCGCGGATGTACCGACATTTCCATTGATTGAAAACTGCCCTATGTTAATAGTCAGATGGAAATATCACCTTTAAGCATCCCTCGGATTTGGAAGATTTTGCAGAGCTACACAAGCCATTCGGCAACCCCAAAATTGACCGCAACACAGAAAATTTGGGGGAAATGCAAGCAGGTGTGCTAATCTACTGCTGGTCTGTTCCTCCTTTTTCTCCGGCGAGTGAATGGATCGACCCATGTTCTGTCTTCCCTTGTGGCCCGCTCCCAGCGCTTCTGGAAATCACGAAGCTCCACCCGTGATTTTCTCCTAACCTACTTGGTCAAAATCGAAATTATAATAAACCACCAAAGTTAAGATAGACTGGCCATATGTGATCCAGATAACTACATATATGATATTCCTACGTGTAGTTTATTAGTAGAGATATTGCAAGAAATTGATTAATAAGCTAAATAATCTGTAAGCTCAGCTCACCTTTGTCCTCATGTCAAGGCCTGCTGCCCTCACCTGGTTACATGTTACAAGATGCATTACGGAGAGGTCAAAGAACAAATACAGCATGTAAATTACAATGGGCCTTTTGGGGTCAGACAAAGACATACTCTCGTTTGTTGCTGCAGTTGAGAAGTTCTCTTGCCACGAGTACGCTGTTAGTGGAATTCAAAAAATGAGTTTTATGAGAGGAAACATTTAGCAGTACGTTCTACATGGATAATGGTAAGTCATAATGTTGAAAATGCAGATTTTTATCCCTAAGATCATCGAAAGATACTTCCATTCCATGGCCATCTATTCATAGTTTATACGGTTTCCACTTGGCAGGCAAGGCTAGTCAATCATGTCCACTGTTTCTTTGTAGTTATGCATACTTGTGTGGCAATAGATGTTCATGAACCCCTACCCATACACACACAATGCCAATTGCAACAATAACATATTTTTTGCCACCCAAGATATTTCGGTCTTCATCGCGAATAGGTTATATGCATGATTTGCATGATGGCAAGGTTGTGACAAACAAAACAGAAGCTTATGCAAACCTTTGTCAGTGTAGAACCTCCTAGTGTCTGTACTCCTCGATGGACTACAAATTCACTATCAACTACTCCAATGTTCTTTGTTCGGTCACCCTACAAAACAAACACAGGAAGAAAAAGGTGTCTAACTAAAAACATAAATAATCCAGAAAAAGCATCTATTATTCCTCTAACAAACAAACCTCAGACAGAAGGAACTGTACTGCGGCAGATAATAACTACATTTTCATTGCCGTTTGCTTTGAGAACTTAAATATAAAGCATATCACAGATATATAAATGTAGCCAGTATCATACCTGGGCACAATACCCAAATTTGTAATCAATGCCCCATCCATGAACAAGATCGTTCTGCATAAAATACAATAGTGAAGCTTCAATGGCTGGAATAGTCCTGAGAAATCGATTCAATAGAAATGTCTTACCGTAAAGTGATACAAAACATTGTCTGAAACATAGGTTTGACTATAATACAAGTTTCTAAAGAGAAAAGAGACACGTCTCTCAGTTTGTGACCTTGCCTCAGTAAGTGTCCGACATCAACTTTTTAATGCAGAGCCACAGGGGGGCTCAACCCACCCTCAAAGCATGAGTGGGTTAGGTTGACTTTTTCTAGGAGTGACTATAAACTAGTCAACTTAAAAATAGTTATCTCCCAGTCGATATTGATTGCCATCCCATCAAGATCTTCTAATCATTTTGTACTTGTATGAATCACGATGTTCAGATTGAACCGTTCTAGGTCCCCTAACCCTCACGAAACTGACATCGTAGTTAGGTGAAATTACAAGAAAAATACCCGCCTCCCCACCTCCCTCCTACAAAGATCATCCACTGTCTGCTATTCCCAGCTCCTCCTGCCACCGACAGCCGTCTTCTCACTGAAGCTCCTCCTCCCGTCGCCGAAGACCGCCTGCTCCTCCGAACTCCTCGTGCCGCCGACACACTTCTCCTGCATCCAACCGATGCCTCCCAAGCTAAGGTCTAACAATCCCTCCGACAAAAGCCGTGTGCTACCCCCAGCAATCCTCCCATCTACGCCTTCTGCTCCCATCTCCTCCCATAAGGTAATGCAATGAAAAATAATTTGATCAATTAGAAGGATAATTTGATCAATGATATGCAGTGATGAGAAAGTGAAATGTTGTGTATATGTGCACTCATGTATGTATAGGCAGTGAGAACAAGTTTTTATGCTGCATGTGCATTCATGTGGAGGAAGTGGCAGCCAATAACAAACCAACCTAATGTTCGACCTTATTGAGTACGCCAATTTGAAAATTAAGGATCACGTAAAAGGGATTATGAGCGCAGCCAATTAAAAAGTATGTGGGAGACACTAGAAAAAAGACTAAAATGTATGTAAGTGAAACAGCATGTACCAGTGCAGTTAGCGATGAGTGGTGGGATTCAGAGATATGGGAACACTCACTTTCACATTATTTTCATTAAATCTTTGATATTTATATTGTTTATAGCGCACTCATGTGGTTTTGTGATTATTTTTTGTAGAGTTGTCCTAAAGCGGCAAAGTTTCAGATTACTCAACTTGATAGCAAGGATAAAATGAAAATAAATTATGATGCTACAAGTGAACATGCTGGGTACCAACTCCTCAAGCTGGAACCACTCATGTTAAGATTGAGAAAGATGAAGATGACTCATGGTCTGAAGGATTAGGGGCTCATGATGTTACTCCTGTGTGTGGCAAGAGTGGAAAGAAGAGATCCACGCCTTATGCACCTCATCCTACACCACCAACATCGAAGAGGACAAGTGAAAATGCATCAAGGACTGTACGTATTTTAGACCATTTTGATAACAAAAGTTCAGGAGCATCTCAAATGCCCGTTGATCGTGTAAGAAAGAAGCTTAGAGTCAGTCGGGATGGAACTGAGGCAGGGAGTGACGAGCATTTCTATGCGGCACACCTCTTTGTGAGAAACGAATGCCGTGATGCATTCACCACTTTGGAATTGGAAGTGCCACGTATAAGGCTTGAATGAATCAAGAGGATGTGGAAGGGCAAAAATAGGAGCTACATGATATGATGCTCTTGATATTATCAATTAAAAAGATCACCAATAAATCCAGTGGTTTAGAAGGGGGATAACATTCATATGGTTCACCAGTCAAATACAATTCAGGGTCCGAGTGAACATAAAAAACAAGTATCTGATTCAAACATTTTCAACATGTTAAGTGGCGGAGAGTAACAGGCTAAATGCTTGGCTCCCGTCCCATTTTTTCCAAACATGGTTAGCCAGAGTTATTCATGTTGCCTGTGACTCACAACTTAAAATTCGATATGGTGCAAAGCACACCCAGGGACATATCCCTGACCCACCCATATCCTACAACCCATGGCTAACTAACTATAAATTGCTAAACAAAACAATCCTACAGTTTGATTCAATTCTAAATTCAAATAACTCTTTATCATAAGATATAATTCTTACCTGGATAAGATGCCAAGCACATTGCCAAGCAGATTTTGAGAAAACCGGTGCCATGCCCTCGACCCATCTGTAGATAAAATAATTGTTATGACAAGCACAGATGTGATGCTGGAGTGTTGCTGGTGTACAAGGATCATGGAGCGGTAGGATAATGCTAGGGTACTACAGTCCACCAGATCAAATAGCAACCAACGCAAAGAGTTAACCAGGGAAGTAGCTGTAATACCACAAGATGAGATTAAGAAAATGTACCCGGAACAAGGTGGCCCTTCTCTCGAACAATCTTTATTAGCCCGACTAACTCTTCTGTCAAATAAACATGTTTTTATTTAGCTATTCTGTAGTTTAAACCGAGGGAAAAAGTGGCATTACACAGAACTAACCTGTGGAAATTCCCTGTTTTTTTACGAACAGTTATTGGGTGATGAATTTCAGACAATTTAGGGTCAAGACCTGGTTGAGATATCACCAGCTTTTCTGATTTGACTATGTTCAGGTACCTGCTCAAAGTCAACACGTAAGCCATACTCATGCAGAAAATCGACAGATCACAGTATCTAGTGGGGAAGAACACTAGCATAGGATGCTCCTATTTTAGAGAGATTTCTTCTGGATGGAAGACATAAATAAGCTGCATCATTTTAAAGACAAATAACTTTGCTGCCTAGCACATACCAGGCAGCAACAGCCAGCAGGTGATTCTTCGATTTCAAAGCTGCAATGTCAGATTATACATTTATACTTGTAGGCTGTAGCTGCCTGGACCAGGATTAAAGGAGCTGAATGCGTTGAACTGGAACAAGTTCCATGACTAATACATCCCAAGTAGGAATATATATTCTTTTAATGGAAGCTAAGAAAGGACAGGTTTAAGAGCAGTATCAGGGTTCATGTACTGCATAATACCTTTTTGGGTTAAAATTATCTACTTCCAGATCTTCATCCCAAAGGAAGATATACGAGTACATAGAGACAACAGAAGGATGGAGGAACCTTTTAGCAAACCACCTACAAACAGATGCCATCTTATGTTGCAGTAAAATGATGATTGTCAGAAATTGTAGACTCAAGGCCAGACTCTTCTTTCATTGCAAGGGTAGAAAGGGGCCATACCATTTTGTCTGATTAGTAGCAGCTATGTGTATCACACTTTTGCTCCATGGTAAATCATTCCACTCATTGACCTTTCCATCATAGTGGAACAATATAGCTGTGAAGTTCTCTGGAAGAAACTGAGCATTCAAGAGTTATATGACAATTATATATACAAACCACACTTGCAGAAGTTGTAAATGAAGTACCTTCTTCATAATAGCATCCACACTTTTCTTCTGGTTTATACCAGCAGGGATGGCAATCAAGCACCGCTCATTTTGGGTAGATTTCTGCTGGCACAAAACACTAATGTAGTATTAAATAACTATTATACTAAGGATCGTGCAGTCAGAAAGGTGGGAGCAGCTAAAGGCTGTTATGTTTTAAACCTCCAACCAACACCATTAGATAGAATAGCTCTAACTGACCGGTGATTGCACGTTGCTTGTGAGCCACAATGGCTTCAATTCCATGTCAGAGGAATGCTCGACTATACCACGAGGCAAGAAACCGATCCTAGAAGCATCAGCAGCTATTTTTGACACCTTAACATTAGGTCTCTTAGACACCTTAGCCGCAGCCCTGTCAGACTCCTGATATTTACAATTTCAACAAAATAAATGCCCCAGCAACAGCTGAAAATCACCTTCAAGATCACCAAAACGCAGAAAATCGTGTTCCTTTTGATAGAGAAAAATAGGTTCACATACCACAATAGTGTCGAATGGGCGAGATTTTGCATCCAGCTGCAATGGCGCACAATCAGAATCGGATCAGTGCCGTCTCCTCGACAAACTACAACGGGGAATATCACAAACGAGCGAGTGTTACCGCAGTCTGTCTATGTTGGTAGCTGGCCATGTTGTAAACCACAAACAGGATTATCAAGCTCAGGACCAGCAGACGCAGCCGCAGCCTCATCTTAGAGCAGCGGCAGCTCCTGTTACCATTCTGCGGAACCAAGAAGACGGTGTCATGGCCTCATAAGAAGGCCAGCTTTAGAGAGCTTAGATGTCAGTACAAGTGAGACATTAGAAGAGCAAAAATCGAACTCACCTTATCCCACTAGGAACTACTTTTTGCGGTTCATCTGGATAACGGATGCAGCGACGCTTGGTTATTTCGCGAGACCCTGCATTCAGGACTAGATCAAACACTGCGAAAGTTCAGTATTCCTGTTAGAGTGATAACTGACACGCTCCATTCCAGCCTGAGGCGTTACTTGAAATTGGATGTACGTAGACAGCACGAATATAGAACAAAGTACAGATTTCCTTATCCCCTGGATTGCTGGTAAAAAGGAGGAAAACCAGGGTACAGAACAGAGCTGGCACGCGTATGTCACGATGCGATTCGCGTTTCGTCTTCCTAGTGCGCACGATGAAGAAAAAAAAAAAGAGGACTGCGCAGCGCAAGCACGAGACGCGCGAAGGTCGCCCGCGGCTACGGCGGTGAGGGCGAGGCGCGCGATCGGAACCTCGAAACCCCAATCAGAATACATACGACGTCATCGGCAGAACGCAGAGATACTACTCCAGATACTACAGCAGTATCAGATAGTAATTGCAACAGGAGGATGGGCAAAAGGAAGTGAATATACCGCGGCGGAGGGCGGTGCGGAGAGGAGGGGGGGCTCGTCTCCTCCGCGCGGAGGGCACGGGCGCCGCTGCTACTTTGTGGCGGCGGAGGAGGAGATGTTCTCGAGAGAGATGGGCCGGGAAAGGCACGGGCACGGGCACGGGCACGGGCGCGGCAGTGAGAAAGACAGCGACGGTCAGAGGAGGTGTGACGTGTGGCGCCCCAACAGCACCGGTCACTCGCAGCTGCGCCACGCGAGGTGACGACGACTGGACTGGGGATGGAGAGGCAGCGCAGCGGGATGATGCCGCCACAATCACAGTAACACAGGCGATGGGTGGGTTGCGATTGCGATGCGAGCGCAGCGGGCGCGGCGGCAGCCCGTTTCGGCTGGGCTGCCAAGACCGGGTTTTCCGCTCGGTTTGTTCCTCCTCTCCTCGGGGTCCCCCCCGCGGCCCAGACCCAGAAAATGGGGAGGTACCGGGCCAGCACCGCTGCCTTGGAGCATTTGCTCTCACGCTGTTCATACTCTGAAACAAAAACAATTCTCACAGACATCAAGATTTGTCTGCGCAATGCTGCGCTGCGATATATATTTGACCAAGGAAACTATCGGTATATTACATACAATTAGTTATAAGACGGACATATATCTATCATCCTAACTCGGACTGCATTTCTAAACAGGCAAAAAGATGGTTCATCTAGCTGCCCCTTGACAAAAACACCAGCAAGGAAGGATAACTGACGCCCCTTCCTGTCACAACGTCCTGACTTTCTCACCTAGTCTTCTTTAACAGGTAGTACAACACTGGATGGAGCTAAGTCTATGGCCTCCCTATAGGCTGTACACAGCACAAAATCGACTATTGGAGGCGACGAGTTGAAGCCGACCTTCAAGTTACCTTCACCTCCGGGTCTTCTTCCTGCCTCTGCTAGGACTGTCTTGCTGCTCTGCTGCGCGCTTCTGCCCGCTCTTCGGAGGCCGCCCAACGCCTTGCTTCTTGGCTGGTGGGCTTTCCTGGACAGGTTTCACATTAGATGTCGGCGCTGCGTTGCGGGTGACGACCTTGGGCTCAGCCTGGCTGACACTGCTTCCAGTCCCCCTTGAGGAAACATTGCCTCTCTTTGCATCACGAGGCACATGACGTACAGGCGGCATTGTTCGAGCAATCTTCTTGACTACAGGAGCACCAGCCACCCCTGCTGCGGTCTTCTTGATTGCAGGCTCACTAACTATCCCTGCTGCGGCCTTCTTGATTACAGGCTCACTAGATATCCCTGCCGGGGCCTTCTTGATTACAGGCTCACTACCGATCTCTACCACCTCCTCCTTGATTTTAGCTATCCCTGCAGTGGCCTTCTTCATTACAGGGTCCCTAGCTATCCCTGCAGTGGCCTTCTTCACTACAGGATCACTGGCTATCACCGCCGTGGTCTTCTTGATTAAAGTGTTACTAGCTATCTTGGTCACTGTCTTCTTTATTACAGGGTCGGTAGCTAACCCTGCCGCGGTCTTCCTGATTACAGTGTCACTAGCTATCTTGCCCGCGGTCTTCTTGATTACAGGCTCAGTACCCACAGAGAGAATGCTTGAACTCTCTTGCAATGTTTTGCATACAAGACCTCGTAGTTCGATTGCGGCCAAGTGCTCCAGTGTAGCCTTTGGATAGAAAGCAAGGACATTATTCACAAACAGGAGCACGTCTTTTAGGAGCTCCTTGGTAGAAGAGATAACACCACTCTTGATCTTTGTACGAAGGATTCGAAAGTCCATATGCTGGCGGATCATCTTCTTGTACTTAGCTTTCTTCCGCTGTAGATAAAAACAAAGAGACATAAGATGGAATACAAAATCACAAGTTCATGTGCTATTTTATTTACTCGAGAATGGATTAGATGTAAAGATGGTTTTAGGCACTGAAATACAGTAATTCTTATCCAGACCACACTAACGGAGTAACAGGTAACAAGGAAACAAGAAGAAAATCCACAATGCTCACAAAGATCTGGTTTTCTTGATCCTCTCAGAGAAAATATAGTAGGAAATTCTAATAAAATGTACAAAAACCCTAAGATTCAATAATTTAAACCACCTACTGAAGCACTAATGATACAGAGACTGACTGAATACCTGGATATCAATTTGGTGTTGCAACATTTTACAGTCACCTTGAGTGGATATACTATTCAAAATATCTGCCAAACTTGGTTTTGCTCTCTCACACACAGAAACACCAGGCTCTAATTTTGGAATTTTCATGCCCTTCTTGCAACCCTCAGAAGAACCCTCTTTCTGTATGCATGACGTAGATGTATTCTCACCATCTCTACTACCATCATCAGCCATCAGAATAGCCCTTTTGTCCCTCAATCCCCTTTTCTTTCTAGAGCCCCAAAGCAAACCATCTTTGGCACAGAGCTTCTTTTCAACATGGGGCTTTGACAATGTTTCTGCTGATGTATTCTGAACATTCTGAGATTTCTGACTGTTGCTTGCTTCCTCTGTGAAACTAGCGGCAGATGATCTATCTTTGGACAATTCTTTGCTTGAGGAATTAGTATCAGCTGTATTTTCATTGCGCGAACGTGATTCGGTGTGACATGCTGAGTTGTCATCATCACGTTTGCTATTGCTGAGGCTTTCTATCACAGACTGCAAGGATCTGGAAGAGGGAAAGCCAGATTGCACATTATTAAACTGAATAAGAAAAATATTCCAGCCAGATAGCATACCTATTGTCTGTAATAACTCACACTTGGCATCACGATGACCCAGACACTAATAAGTAGCAGAAATCTAAACTATTGATGAAAGCTCTGCATTCAGATACTAATCACCTTTCATTTCATTGTCTTCAATGCAATTAGTGTTAATTAAGACAATGTATTAACACCACTAAATAAAAAAATCATGTTCATTTGGTTCTATTGTCAAAGTTAAAATTCCTCAAAAAGTGCCTCAGCCTTCTCTATCTCTCTCCACTGACTAATGCCCCTCCCTTCCGCTGTCTCCTCACACTTTAGTCAATTTAGAGAAAAACAAATACCAGTTATCAGCAAGGATTTCAAAAGGAGGAGCTACTTTTGATCAACCTTGTCGCATTCTGTCAATTATCTGGTCAATTGCTAATTTAGCTGATGCACAACCACTACATATTGCGAAAGCCGTATCTTGCATGTGCAGCTAGCATCTAAAATATATCCAAAACAATTATGAATGTTACATGCAAAATGCTAAAAAAAATCAAGAACCAGGTGTACATTGAAATACTAACACGATAAAACTTTCTGACTTGCTCATGTCCCTTTTCAATTCAGCAACTCTCTGCTTGCGAAGCTCTTCAAACCAAGCACTGCAATGAAGCAAAAAAAACTAATAAAATAGTGCATCAATGTAAAAGTCACTTTGCTATGCAACATACAAATATCTATGCTAAAGTGCACTCGGTTGAAATGTCCTGCATATATGAGCTAAATGTAATAAAAACTACAAACAAGAAGATTAATCTTATCCTTAGCCTCAGCAAACCTTGTTAAAGTCTGATTTAAGCTTGTGTGCATGTTGCAATCAGTGCTTTATGTAATGTATAGGCTTGTTATTTCTACATCTAAAATCTGTAACTTAGTCACACATAATCATCATTAAATATTATTTGTTTTCTTCTATCACCTCTCATATATACTTTCCTCCTGGTCCTGTCCAGTGCCCATGCTTACGCAAAACAATGTCAAAACCAGGTCAACGGTAGAAGTTGCAAAACAATCAACTTAACACAAACTTGCCATAAAGGGAGACCAGTTATGTTCCTAAATAGAAAAAAGTTAACTGTTTGTTCTAATTAGTAATTATCATAATTACTGAGTACTAAATCAACTTAAAGGCAAAAATGGGTACATACTTGCTTCATTACTATCTATGGGAGAAATGGCAGAGATTATATTGGGTTTATATGTACTATGAGACTGTGAGGAACACGTTGTATACTAAGTGGTTGTTTGGATAGTGGACATTAGTTTTAATAAAATGGGTTTTGGGTTGATTTTTAGCGAAACCAGTTTTACTTACTTTTCGGTTAAGAATTGGCTAACAGAAAACTTTCGTTGGCCTTGTAACACGAGGTTGTTGAGGAACAGACGGATTAGTATATATCAAGCACGGTTTAGCAAAAACTGCTATTAGTCGTTTTTCCCAGCACACGATTCCCTGGTTTTTTGGAAACCCGGTTTTAGATAATCACGTTTTAAATGCTCTAACCAAACGGGGTTTTAGTTTGTTAGACAGTTACCTTGGCTCACGGAAAACAAATTCTGCCAAAACACCATATCCAAACAAGGCCTAAGGGTCGCATGCAAGTTTCACAGCAACAACAGAAAAGGTTATAAGCAGGATGAGGACTAGATTAACATTGAAATCCATCTACCGAAAATTCAAACATAGTCCTCAGAATAGATCAGCAACCTAGACTCCTCAAACTTAATGGCAATATCACTAATGTAGTCAAGCTAGTACATACATCACACAGATGGTTAACACTTACTCGCTTGCAGAGTAGCGTGCTTGAATCTCTGAAAATTTTGCTTCACATTCCTGCAAACAAGAATACTTATGTATCAAGAAGCTAATCTATAAATAACACAGCTTCTTCCAAACATTATAACACAGGTCGTAAAGGATGCAAAGTCCCTGCTAGCTACGCAATTAAAAAAATAGGAATAACTTGACCTGTAAGACCAATTGTACGAGTGTTTGGAATGTTTCAGTTAATAGGCACAAAGCTCCTACATATCCAAACTGTTGGAGAAAGATAAGGTAATGATCATAACAGTATGCTGGAAAAGTAAGGTTCACACATGTGTTGGACAAATCACCTTTGGTACCAAAGCGAGAAAAAAATTGTGCAATCTGTGTCATATTGTAATTTGTAGGAAAAACTGAAATTACATCGCATTCCTCCTCACAAAAAAAAAGATGAAAAAATTATGCTACATTCTATTGGTCTATGAGATGCAATAATTGAGGCTGTATGCATCTATGATGCAGAGGATGGGGTAACACGTTTATTTTTTACAAGTCGATGATAGTTGGACTGAAATTGATTTGATTCGCTTGGTTCAAGTGAATATTGTGCACTGTGTCATATTGTAATTATGTAGGACTGACTGAAATTATATTACACTCATCCTCACAAAGAAGATGAAAAAGGTATTGTATATTCTATTGTTCCATGATATGGAACAATTGAGGCTGTATGCATCTATGATGCAGAGGCTGGGCCGCTGGGTAATAAAGCTTCCATTTTCTAAAAAGATTGGTCGATGATAGTTGGACATTGAATCGATTCCCTTGGTTCAGAGGTCAAACTTGTGCATGCTCCTTATTATCTGCTTCATTTTCAGAACGCAGAACTCATGATCATCCAACCAACGTGACAATGCTCACAATCTCTAAAATCAGAACCGTGGCATTTTCTCGACATTACATTTCGCAAATATCGAAAAGCCCCTGAGTATGTGAACTGTCGGACAAACTGAAATTACACCACAGAAGGAATTATGCCACATTTGAATTGATTGGTCAATGATAGTTGGGTGGTGATTCAATTCCCTTGGTTCAAGTCAAAATTGTGGCATGCTCCTTATCATTTGTTTTATCATAAAACGTATATTCATCCATTCCAATCAACGGTGACAATCTATGCTCACCATCTCTAAAATCACAACCTAACATTTGCTAGAGCATCCATGTTGAAACAATATATCTACAAGCCCGAGTTTGTGTCCATCAATGATCACGAAACCCTAGCCAGCACCGACCAATTCGTCCCAATGTAATTATTCGTTCCGGTCTCCCTATATACCAAAAAGAAAATGCCCTAACCCACCCTTATCCTATTGACATTACAGGCACGGGACTCGTAATCGTAATCCAGTGATAAGCTAGGGTTGGGCGGAAGGGAGCGGACCTTGGGCGAGAAGGAGCACGGGGAGCGGGAGCGGAGCTCGGCGGCGACGACGTCCCATGAGGCGGCCCCGTGGCGTTCGACGGCGCCGCCCAGAACCAGCTCCTCCCACGTCCCCCACCCCACGCCGCCGCAACCCTCCTCCTCCGGCTCCTCCTTCACCGCCACAACCACCATCGGACGGACGGACGCTCTCGCCCGTTCGTTGGGGCACCGAAAATTTCGGGTTTGGGCCTGGGCGTGCGATCGCGGAGACGATAGGGGAGGCCGAGCCAATAGGAGTCTGAGTCGGAAAGGGAGGGAGGTGGTCGGGGGTCGTCGCGGTCGGGCTCTCTCTCTCTTCCCCCTTCTCTGTCTCTCCCTGTCTCTGCCTCTGGGTCTGGGCGTGGGCAGTTTCCGGTTTCCCCGATTTTTTTTCACTTTTTCATTTTTCTTTAGCGTGGGTTTTGGATTTTAGATTCTGGGTTCGTGCTAATCTAGGACGGGGGAAGGACGTGCGGTGGTGCGGGCCCACGCCGCTCTCACGCAACGCTTTTTACTCGCTGCGCAAAGCGTACTACGTGGTGAATGCTGAGGCGATGCACATGGTGTCTACTCAACGCACATGGCTCAGCCTGGCTTCATGTTCTCGGGAAGTAAGAATTTTGTCAGAGAATCTGGTTATTCTTGGAAGTAGCAGCAGCACAAAGTACTCTACTCTACCTTCTCGTCCTTCTTGAATGCGGGGTATGACGTATGAGAGCGTACTCCCTATCAGCAGAAAGTACTTACTTTACGGTCCGTTTTAGTCCGGTCAAGTCATCCGTGTTTTTATCATAATCCGGTATGTTCGGTCTGCCGTGCACAGCAGCACGATTTTATTAGACAAAAATGGATAGACCAACCCAGAAGAGAAAACCCGTTGTGGGATTGTATCTGGTATGTGACCGTGTTTGTCCGGACAGACGTATCCATGACCCAAATTTGATGCCTGGATTAGTCGGTCCAAGGTGTGTCGGTCCGAATGGGTAGTACCGCTGGGCGTCACGCACGACTTACGCGTCCGCGCAGACCAGTGCAGATGCCCTCAAAGCATATCCAAATGTGAACAAATCTGATATCAAATATATCCGATTTTATATGTTTACAGCGCGTTCAGGAGCGGTTGTTCTATCTTGTTTGTGTCCGCTCCTAGGGGAGCAACATAGTGTATTGATATAAATTAAAGTACTCTAGCGGCGCCTACTTGCCCTTGTCCTCCGTGATGTCGATGACTGGCGCCGTGCTAGGGCAACAAGGTGGCAGCTGACGAGGTTTAATCTCGTCAATGTCCATTGAAATGAGTTTGAGTTTTGGAAAAGGTGGGGATGCTGGAGATCGTGAAACGATTAACAAACAAGCAACGCGGGGACACGAGGTTTACCCAGGTTCAGGCCCCCGGAGGGAAAACCCTACTCCTGCTTGTCTGCTCTTGATTACGGCAGAACCGGAAATTATAGGGGTGCGCAGATACAATCTGACGTGGAGGTGTGTATGTGGTGAGAGGTGCCCTCCTCGTCGTACCCTCCTAGCCTTTATATAGATAGGCAGGTCCCGGGCGTAGGTCGAGTCGGTTACAGATTAGGGTTTTCCCTTTGAAATTCTATCTACACTAGCCTTGTTCTCCAAGCATCCGAAGGCATCATGGGTCTGGGCCACCCGGAATCTACACATGCCGCATATCTTGCAGTGGGCCTTCCTTCGGGCTGGACTAGGTATGTTGATGTTGTGTACCCGTGGGGTATAACCATGTCAGTAGCCCCCGAGTGCTCAGTTGAATCGCGGATTCGGCTAGGGACTCCTTAATCTTTCGGGTGCAGTTTTATGTCTGTTTACAAGAGAATGTTTTAATTTGTAGGGATTGCTCATGTGTGTGCCTGACTCTCCTGACGGATCAGGGCCAGTTAACTGTCATAGGACAAAACAACATGATCTTCTTCAGATTCAAGTCCCTAGACTCGAACCTAGAACAGATGCTGGTGTAATTCGACTCAGGCCGCTGAGGTCTTACAGTAGTCGAATCCCAATAGTTTTCGAGTGATGTACCCAACGCGTTCGTTAGGATTTTCATCGCGTCTGTTGACACGGATTTTTACTGGCAGAGCGTAGTCAGGTACGTTACCAGGCCATCAAATGATATATGTAGGTCTTATCTTTGCGTCGTAGACACATCATCCGAAATATTATCACCGCTGAGGTGTTTCGGGTGACCAAGGAGATCGTTTCTCTCTTAGCGTTGGTTTGGGCAAAGTTGCCGAAAAGATTTTGTCGTATTTGATCCGAAGGATCTCAGTCGAAGAATTCATAGGGTGCGCTTTCAGCGCTCCCTATGGGAGTAGCCCCAGAGTGTTTGTTCGAGTCGTAGACTCGAGCAGAGACTTTAGTTTAGTTGTTTTTGGCTTCAGGTTTAAAGGACACATTTTTTCGGATGCTTGAATCAATCCTCCCTATGGGAGTAGCCCACGAGTCCCTATTGGAGCCGTAGACTGGACATAGGACTCGAAGAATCATCAGTTTGTGTAGTACCTTAATCATGTCTCCGGTACACAGCTAGCGCTCTTGATAGGAGTAGCCCCCGAGTAGTTGTTCGAATCGTAGATTCGGGGAAGTACTTTTTTTCAGTCGAAGAATTCTAGCCGTTTCTAGACTGCTTGATGACGTTAGTGCTGACAGTCCATGACCTCAACCGTCTGCGGCGCCAGAGGTGACGTAACAGGACGATCGTGGGTCCCACTTTCTGACTTGAAGTTGACTAGTCATATGTGACGTGGCGAGAATTACGGCGTCTCCTCGGTTTCCGTGCGTAGTGGATGGCGTGCGGGCGACAGTTCGCTTCTGTCTTGACACGTGGACGGTTGGATCTGTCCCTGTCGTTAGGGCTTCTGGATGAACGTCTCATGATCATCGTCTTCATCCTTATAACCATGGGGAAAATAGTGATTTGTTTTAACCCTTTGCCATTTGCTTCCTCTGCTGCTTCCATTTTCACGAGATCTTCCTTTCGCGCACTGGACATTCTCCGATCCTTTCCCTCCTCGTTCATGCGCTCGCACCGCCGTCGTCGACGCTCCGCCATGGTGAAGTCGAAGAAGGCCTCTGCTGGAGCAGGCTCAAGTGCCACCGCCGGCGGCAAGAAAAGTGCCACCGCCGCTCGCATCACTGATGGCGGGTGGAGGTGCACGGAGACGCGCGAGGGTGACATGCGCAAGCTGCGCGACGCGAGTTTAATCCCGCAGGACAAGGAGGACGTCAAGATCCCTGGCGATGAGGTAATCCCCCGTCCACCCGCGGGGTTTCGGGTGATGTTTGTCGCTTTCGTTCTTCGCGGCCTTTCGCTCCTAGTCCACGATTTTCTTCGTGGACTTTTGTTTTTCTAAGCCACACTTTGGCCTCTTCCGGAAGCTCTGTTCCGTGAAGAGGCAATCTAGCACCGGTGGGGTCTACCCGCTCGGCGGCTGCATTATTTCCCTCCGATCTTCTGTTCTCTTCTTTTCCTTTTCTATGTCTGAGTCTGTCCAATACTGGTGGAAGAAGTGGTTTTATATCCGCGACTCCATAGTGGACGAGCAAAATTTCGGCCTCGCCCCCTTCGACTCCGCCCAGGGATCCCGCCAAAGAGATCCTGGAAGAACCATATCCTAGAGGGCGAGGTGGCGGAGGTAGAGGAGCTCTACCGTCGAGTGGAGGCCCTCCAGATGGTTGCGGAGAAGGAGGTGAATGGTGTGGATATCATCCGCACCTTCCTCAAATGTCAGGTGCAGCCACTCTAGGCGAGGGCGCATGCGACGTTTCTTTGCACTGGCCGCTATGACCCAACGAGGGTTTCGGTTAAGGATCTCTCCAGGGCAACCTCGATAGGGCTCTTCGGCCGCTGCTGAAGTTCAAGGCTGAAGAGGACCTCTCGAAGAAGTCCTTGACCGCCCCCTTCAGCTCTTCAAATCCAGTTCCTCAGGTTTTAGAACTGTGTCCTGCGCGGTGTGCTCTTTTTATGATTGTTGTTTTTCGCATGACTAAGCGTTGCTTAATCATGTTCTTTGTCTTCTTTTGCAGGAACTGAAGGTAGCTGGCATGGTGCCTCCACTGCCTGAAAAGTATCCGATTGCGCCGGACAACGAAGTGGTGGACTCCGAGTCTGAGCTTCCGTCGGCGCAGTTGCCAACTCATGATGCCCCCGAGGCGAGCGAGGGGCGGACCCGAAAGTGGGCACGGAGTCCGAGTGAGTCTTCGGATGCCTCGACTCCGCCAATGCCTAGGGACCCATCCTTCCTTGTGTGTCATAGCGGGGATGACGGCGCTTCCTCCTCTCCGTTCCCGGCTGTGCCTCTACAGTCTTTGGCGCCGCAGTCGCTGGCCAAGAAGAAGAAGAAGGATAAGGCGTCGTCCGTCTTTGATTTGAGCGACATCGACTCGTAAGTACCTTCGAATGCTATTCGTTATGTTTTTGGCGTGTGCACTTTTCTTCTTGCTTTCATGAATATTTTCCTTGCAGCCATTCCTCGGAGGGATCTCTTAGTGAGGGCGCCCAGGAGGCCGTAGGGGAGTCGAAGCCGACGGCCCCTCCCTCTCAGACGGTGGCCAACTCTGGGGGCGATGCTCTGATCCCCTCTCCGCAGGAGGCTCGAGTAGTCGTCACTCAGAAGACTGCACCTAGACCTTCGGAGTCCCCGTCTGAGCATGTAAGTTGTTTTTCCTCTTGTTCTGGGGGAGCCCCCGAGCCTTTTTGGGTCGTTTTGTTTGGTGTTTTGCTCGTTTCAGGGCGCAGCCCCCGAGCCCTTTTCTTGATGCTTTCTTGATTGTTTGCTTCTGCTTCTTTCCACAGCCTTTTGTGCACAACGCGAACCTGCTCATCCAGCAGCATCTGGCGCTGGAGGCCAGTATGCAACAGCTCCGAGGTACGTGTCTTGCTTTCTCTTGTCTTTTTCACCTGTTGCCTGAGTGTAGCTTGTGTTGCTCATGTGTGTCCTTGATGCTTTGTAGATGAGAATAATGCGGCCCTTCGCCGGCTGGACGCTCTGCAAAAGAGCCTCGGTCGTGCAGAGAAGCAGGCTGCTGATGTCGTAGAGGCGAAGGAGCACCTGCAGCAGGAGTTGGCTGACGTTGCCGAGGCCAAGGAGCGCCTGCAGCGGGAGGCTTCGGATCGCGAAGAGCAGCTTGCAACTGTTCTGGCTGCACACGAGAAGGAGGTGGCCGAGAAGCTGATGGATGCAGCCAAGGCCTTCTCCGGTATGTGTCTTGCATGAAATTGGTCTTTTGGATTTTCGACTGTTCTTTCTTCTTGTCCTTATTCGACTTCTGCCTATTCTTCTTTGCGCCAGATGCTTCAGGCATTGCATTTGATCGTAGTGTCTTGGAGCACGAGAGAGCTCTGGATGATGCCACCGCAGCGGTCGAAGATCGCTGCAGCACTGCTGCTGGTTCCCTTGCTAAGGCCAAGGAGGTTCTCTAGCGTTTCTACAAGGAGATCGTTCCCAAGGGCGCTGCCCTTGAGGATGTTGATTCTCTGGCGGATGCGCTATCAGAGGATGCCCCTGCGGCCTACAAGCGCAAGCAGAAGGGCATCGACGTTTTCGTGGGTCTGGCCATGGCGTCCGGAGCAGAGCTGGATCTTCCGCACATAACCTCCTAGATGCCAACAGCTCCCGACGGCTCTGAGGTAGCCTTTGCTCTATTCGCCTCTCGTTGTAAGCGGTATGGTCCGAAGCTTATCGACCTCCTGGCAGACTACGCGGCGAGGCGGCAGGGAGAAGCCAGGGGCAGGCAATCTAGCTCCGAGGCTACCCCAAATGCGGGCGCCTAAATCTGCTATAGCTAGGATAGCTTTTCTTCTTCTGTTGCTGTAACATTTTGTCGAACAATTTCTCCTTGTGCCATGTAGTGGCTTTTTTATGTATATAAATGATGCTTCGAGCTGTTGCCAGAGAAATGTGTTGTTCATATTCTTACTTGCTTGCCTTTAGGGGCCTTCGGGTGAGGCTCCTGTGGACACTTCGACTATCCCTCAGTCGCGACCATCTTTGGATGATGCGTACCAACTTGTTTTTATTCACGATCGCATCCGTAGCTTGGAGAAGGAGATCCTTGGCGTTCGAGGCCATGTGGACATGTGGAAGTCGAAGACTGAGCGGGCTACCGCCAGGGAGGAGTATCTGATGGGGTAGCTGCGGTAGTTCAGCGAGCAACTGTAATGTGAGCTTTCTTGAGCTGCTGCTCGTTTTTGGGTGTGCCTTGTTGTCGCGTCATATTATTCTGAGTTTTCTGCATGTGCCAACCATGATCCGAGGGAGGAGAAGGAACACATTGCAGTTCGGATCAACTGCCTGACCCAACAGGATATGGAAGCCGGACGCTTCTTCTGGATGGACCGTGACCGGGCCACTGTCCTTGCGACGATGCAGGATCGTGTTCATCAGGTGTCGCGGGTGCTAAGGCAGGTGAAGAATCCCCTTGCGTCGATTATGTACGTCATATTTCCTCTGGATGAGGCACCATCCACCCTGTGGGGTTTGTTGTCGAATTTTCGGGACGTGAATCACATGAGGGAGTTGGTGCGGCAACAGCTGGTACCAGGGGTGAAAGCCGCCCTTTCGCTTGTTCGTCTGCATTGCCCTGACGTTGATCTCGCGGCGGTGGCGGCTAGGCCGCCCCCTCGACCAGATGGTGGCCTCTGGGACATGCGCCGCATTATGCGGCTGTTATGCAGTATGCCGAAGAGATCGTGGATCTTTTTGAGCATTGGGAGCACGCGATTCTTCAGAATAGGTAGGTCCTGTAAAAAGATATATGTAAAACTTGTATATATTCGAGTGGGCTTGTTATGCCCTTTTCTGTAAAGCTTGTTTTGTGCTAGCACGTGGTGCCTTTGTTGTGTGAATGTCCTTTTCGTTAGCCTGACGTGGTGATCTACTCAGGTTACATGCGTTATTCTCAGTCGACGAAGTCGTGAGTTGAGGCGGAGCCCCTAAGCGTGCTATAGCGAAAAGTAATGCAAGGTAAAAGAAATTTCTGGGCGGGACACTTAGCTTTTATTCATATCGTAATCGAGGAGGTACATTGTGTGGCTGAGTAGCCTTGGCTCAGTTGCCTTATTGAAAGTAAAGGGATAACTAGGGGTAGAAGCAACGCAGACGCGCGACGTTCCAGGGTTTGGAGTATTCGACTATTAACGCGATCTCCTTGAGGCGATAGTCGCCACCTGGGATGACTTCTGTGACGATGTATGGCCCTTCCCAAGGTGACTCGGGCTTTTTTCGGTCGTTCTTGCTTGAGTCATAGGACGAGGTCTCCTTCGACGAAGAACCTTGGTCGCAGCTGTCGGCTGTGGTAGTTGCGGAGGCTCTGCTGGTAGACCGCTGAGCGAGCCGTGGCGATGTCGCGTGCCTCGTTGAGTGTGTCGACGGTGTCTTCGAGTGCGGCCGTTGATTCGGCTTCGCTGTAGGCGACGACCCGTGGGGCCTTGTGGCGTACCTCGGCAGGTAGTACGGCTTCGGCTTCGTGCACCACGAAAAAAGGTGTGAAGCCAGTTGCGTTGTTCGGAATTGTGTGTAGGATCCAGAGGACGAAGGGTAGCTCCTCTGCCCAAGACCCTGCAAGCCGTTCGAGTGGGCTGAGTAGGCGTTTCTTGATGCCTCCGCCTACGAGGCCGTTGGCCTTTTCGACCTGCCCGTTGGTCTGCGCGTGCTCCACCGAGGCGTATGATATGTTGATTCCAAGGCCCTCGCAGAAGTCCAGGAATTCATTCGAGATGAAGTTCGAGCCATTGTCCGTGATGATGTTGTGCGGTACGCCGAACCTGTAGACTATGGACTCGAAGAACTTGATGGCCGTTTTGCCGCTTTGGTTGGTGACGAGCATAGCATCGATCCACTTGGTGAATTTGTCGACTACGACCAGGAGGAAAACGTGACCTCCTGGCGAGGACTTTGGCAGTTTGCCGATCATGTCGAGGCCCCATTGGGCGAAGGGCCAGGTTAGTGGTATGAGCCTGAGCTCCGATCCTGGTGCGTGTGTCTTGTCCGCGAACCTTTGGCAACCGTTGCACCTTCGGACGATGTCCTTGGCGTTGTTCATGGCCGTTGGCCATTAAAATCCAGCTCGCAGAGCTTTGGCAACGAGGGTGCGGCTGCTTGCGTGGTGACCGCAGATGCCTGAATGTATCTTTGAATGCTATTTGTTCTGTTTTTTGCGTGTGCACTTTTCTTCTTGCTTTGGTGAATATTTTCCTTGCAGCCATTCCTCGGAGGGCTCTCTTAGTGAGGGCGCCCAGGAGGCCGTAGGGGAGTCGAAGCCGACGGCCCCACCCTCTCAGACGGTGGCCAACTTTGGGGGCGATGCTCCAATACCCTCTCCGCAGGAGGCTTGAGTAGTCGTCACTCAGAAGACTGCACCTGGACCTTCGGAGTCCCCATCTGAGGATGTAAGTTGTTTTTCCTCTTGTCCTGGGGGGAGCCCTCGAGCCTTTTTCGGGTCGTTTTGTTTGGTGTTTTGCTCATTTCGGGGCACGGCCCCCAAGCCCTTTTATTGATGCTTTCTTGATTGTTTGCTTCTGCTTCTTTCCACAGCCCTTTGTGCACAGCGCGAACCTGCTCATCCAGCAGCATCTGGCTCTGGAGGCTAGTATGCAGCAGCTCCGAGGTACGTGTCTTGCTTGCTGTTGTCTTTTTCACATGTTGCCTGAATGTAGCTTGTGTTGCTCATGTGTGTCCTTGATGCTTTGTAGATGAGAATAATGCGGCCCTTCACCGGCTGTACGCTCTTCAAAAGAGCCTCGGTCGTGTGGAGAAGCAGGCTGCTGATGCCGTGGAGGCGAAGGAGCGCCTGCAGCAGGAGTTGGCTGATGTTGTCGAGGCCAAGGAGCGCCTGCAGCGGGAGGCTTCGGATCGCGAAGAGAAGGTCACAACTGTTGCGGCTGCGTGCGATAAGGAGGTGCCCGAGAAGCTGATGGTTGCGGCCAAGGCCTTCTCCGGTATGTGTCTTGCATGAAATTGGTCTTTCGGATTTTCGACTGTTCTTTCTTCTTGTCCTTATTCGACTTTTGCATGTTATTCTTTGCGCCAGATGCTTCGGGCATTGCGTTTGATCGTAGTGTCTTGGAGCACGGGAGCACTCTGGATGATGCCACCACAGCGGTCGAAGATCGCTGCGGCATCGCTGCTGGTTCCCTTGCTAAGGCCAAGGAGGTTGTCCAGCGTTTCTACAAGGAGATCGTTCCCAAGGGCGTTGCCCTTGAGGATGTTGATTCTCTGGCGGATACGCTGTAAGAGGATGCCCGTGCGGCCTACAAGCGCAAGCAGAAGGGTATCGACGCTTCTGTGGGGTCTGGCCATGGCCATGGCGTCCGGAGCAGAGCTGGATCTTCTACACATCACCTCCCATATGGCAACAGCTCCCGACGGCTCTGAGGTAGCATTTGCTCTCTTCGCCTCTTGTTGTAAGCGGTATGGTCCGAAGCTTATCGACGTACTGGCGGACTACGCGGCGAGGCAGCAGGGAGAAGCCAGGGGCAGGCAATCTGGCTCCGAGGCTACCCCGGATGTGGGCGCCTAAATCTGCTATAGCTAGGATAGATTTTCTTCTTCTGTTGTTGTAACATTTTGTCGAACAATTTCTCCTTGTGCCACACAGTGGCTTTTTGATGTATATAAATGATGCTTCGAGCTGTTGCCAAAGAAATGTGTTGTTCATATTCTTACTTGCTTTCCTTTAGGGACCTTCGGGTGAGGCTCCTATGGACACTTCGACTGTCCCTCAGCCGCGATCATCTTTCGATGATGCGTTGTAGCTTGTTTTTTTCACGATCACGTCCATAGCTTGGAGAAGGAGATCCTTGGCATTCGAGTCCATGCAGACGTGTGGAAGTCGAAGACTGAGAGGGCTACCTCCAGGGAGGAGTATCTGATGGGGTAGCTGCAACAGTTGAGCGAGCAACTGCAATATGAGCTTACTTGAGCTGCTGCTCGTTTTTGGGTGTGCCTTGTTGTCGCGTCATCTTATTCTGAGTTTTCTGTAGGTGCCAACCTTGTTCCGAGTGTGGAGAAGGAGCACGTTGCAGTTCGGATCAACTGCCTGACCCAACAGGATATGGAAGCCGGAGGCTTCTTCTGGATGGACCGTGACCGGGCCACTGTCCTTGCGACGGTGCAGGATCGTGTTCATCAGGTGTCGCGGGTGTTGAGGCAGGTGAAGACTTCCCTTGCATCGATTATGTCCGTCATGTTTCCTATGGATGAGGCACCGTCCACCCTATGGGGTTTGTTGTCGAAGTTTCGGCACATGAATCACGTGAGGGAGTTGGTGCGGCAATAGCTGGTACCAGGGGTGAAATCCGCCCTTTCGCTTGTTCGTCTGCATTGCCCTGACATTGATCTCGCGGCGATGGCAGCTAGGCCGCCCCCTCGACCAGATGGTGGCCTCTGGGACATGCGCCGCATTATGCGGCTGTTAGGCAGTATGCCGAAGAGATCGTGGATCTTTTTGAGCATCGGGCGCACGCGATTCTTCAGAATAGGTAGGTCCTGTAAAAAGATATATGTAAAACTTGTATATATTCGAGTGGGCTTGTTATGCCCTTTTCTGTAAAGCTTGTTTGTGCTAGCACGTGGTGCCTTTGTTGTGTGAATGTCCTTTTCGTTAGCCTGACGTGGTGAGCTACTCAGGTTACATGCGTTATTCTCAGTCGACGAAGTCGTGAGTTGAGGCGGAGCCCCTGAGCGTGTTATAGCGAAAAGTAATGCAAGGTAAAAGAAATTTCCGGGCGGGACACTTAGCTTTTATTCATATCGTAATCGAGGAGGTACATTGTGTGGCTGAGTAGCCTTGGCTCAGTTGCCTTATTGAAAGTAAAGGGATAACTAGGGGTAGAAGCAACGCAGACGCGCGACGTTCCAGGGTTTGGAGTATTCGACTGTTAACACGATCTCCTTGAGGCGATAGTCGCCACCTGGGATGACTTCTGTGACGATGTATGGTCCTTCCCAGGGCGACTCGGGCTTTTTCGGTCGTTCTTGCTTGAGTCATAGGACGAGGTCTCCTTCGATGAAGAACCTTGGTCGCAGCCGTCAGCTGTGGTAGTTGCGGAGGCTCTGCTGGTAGACTGCTGAGCGAGCCGCGGCGATGTCGCGTGCCTCGTTGAGTGTGTCGGCAGCGTCTTCGAGTGCGGCCGTTGATTCGGCTTCGCTGTAGGCGACGACCCGTGGGGCCTTGTGGCGTACCTCGGCAGGTAGTACGGCTTCGGCTTCGTGCACCATGAACAAAGGTGTGAAGCCAATTGCGCTGTTCGGCGTTGTGCGTAGGCTCCATAGGACGGAGGGTAGCTCCTCTGCCTAAGACCCCGCAAGCCATTCGAGTGGGCTGAGCAGGCGTTTCTTGATGCCTCCTCCTACGAGGCCGTTGGCCTTTTAGACCTGCCCGTTGGTCTGCGGGTGCACCACCGAGGCATATGATATGTTGATTCCAAGGCCCTCGCAGAAGTACTCGAATTCATTCAAGATGAAGTTCGAGCCATTGTCCGTGATGATGATGTGCGATACGTCGAACCTCTAGACTATGGACTCGAAGAACTTGACGGTCGTTTTGCATTTTGGTTGGTGACATGCATAGCCTCGATCCACTTTGTGAATTTGTCGACTGCGACCAAGAGGAAAACGTGACCTCCTGGCGAGGACTTTGGCAGTTTGCCGATCATGTCGAGGCCCCATTGGGCGAAGGGCCAAGTTAGTGGTATGAGCCTGAGCTCCAATCCTGGTGCGTGTGGATTGTCCGTGAAACTTTGGCAGGTGTTGAACCTTCGGACGATGTCCTTGGCATCGTTCATGGCCGTTGGCCAGTAAAATCCAGCTCGTAGAGCTTTGGCGATGAGGGCGCGGCTGCCTGCGTGGTGACCGCAGATTCCTTCGTGAATGTCTTGGAGGATGGTTTTGCCATCACCGATGGTGACGCATCTTTGTAGCACACCCGAAATGCTGCGCTTGTATAGCTCGCCATTGTGGAGAGTGAATGCTTTGGACCGGCGAGATATGTGTCGGGCATCGTCGGGTCGTCAGGCAGTTCCTTGTTGAGTAGGTACCAAAGGTACGACTGCGCCCATGTCTCCTCGATCGCCATGCCATGCATCAGGATGACGAGCTCGGCCTCTGTGTCGAGCTTTTCGGGTCCTTCTGACCCTTCGGGTGGTGCAGCCCCCGAGTGTTCTGCTTCTTCGGGTGATCCCTTAGGGAATTTCCTTTTGATAGAGGGTACACAGATTTGTTCGAGGAACACATCTGGTGGCACCCGTGCGAAGGTGGAGCCGATGTTTTCGGGTCTATCGGCTTCCTCGTTGCTTTCCCTTCCAACGTGATGAAGCTCACGGTCGTCAAAGTCTCATTTGAGTTGGCAGCGTCGGCGTCACATTCGTTCAGTGTCTGTTGGACGACGAGGTTCGAGTCGCCGTAGATGACTAGGCGCGTTGCGCCACAGATATTTGCCATCATCTTGCCATGGATGAGGGCCTCGTATTCGGCCTCGTTGTTGGAGGCGCGAAATTTCATCCGAAGGACGTATTTCATCTTATTGCATTGCGGGGACGTCAGTATAACGCCAGCTCCTGCTCCAGCCTCACGCTTGGAGCCGTCGAATTGCATTGTCCATGACTACGTCATGTCCAGGGTGTCTGGCAGATGGAGCTCCATCCAGTGGACGAGGAAGTCAGGGAGGACCTGAGATTTGATCGCATGGCGCCGCTCGTAGACTATGTCTAGAGGAAGTAGCTCGATGCCCCACAAGGCTACGCGTTATGTGGCTTCGGGGTTATTCAGGATGTTGGACAGTGGCGCGTCGTTGACGACCATTATCTAATGCTCCTGGAAGTAGTGGCTCAGCCGACGAGCCATCATGAACACGCCGTAGGCGATTTTTTGGTAGTGAGGGTACCTCTATTTTGTTGGCATCAGTACCTCGCTGAGGTAGTAGATTGGGCATTGGACCCCATGGGTCTTGCCATCTTCGGGTCGTTCGACCACGAGTACGGTACTTACTACCTGGTGCGTGGCTGCAATGTATAGCATCAGTAGCTCTCGCTCCTTGGGCATGACCAAGATAGGCGAGGTGGAGAGCATCCGCTTGAGTGCTTCGAATGCGTCGTCTGCTTTGGGTGTCCACTCGAACTTATCGGTTTTGCGTAGCAGCTGGTAAAGAGGCAGGGCCTTCTCACCCATACGGCTGATGAATCTGCTCAGTGTCGCGATGCGCCCAGCTAGTTGCTGGACACCTTTGATGTTCTTTGGCTTCCCATTGGTCAGTATGACCCGGATTTTCTTCGGATTCGCTTCGATTCCTCGCTGGGAGATGAAATAGCCGAGTAGTTGGCCAGATGGGACGCCGAAGGCACATTTTTCTAGATTTATCTTGATCTTGTAGTGATCAAGGTTATCGAACGTCTCGCGGAGATCTTCGATCAGTGTCTTGGCTTCCCTGGTCTTGATGACTATGTCGTCGACATAGACTTGGATGTTGCGACCGATCTGGTTCTTCAGACATGCCTGCATGCACCTCTGGTATGTGGCACCTGCGTTCTTTAGCCTGAAGGGCATGGTGTTGTAGCAGAATACCCCGAACGGCGTGATGAACGTCGTTTTCTCCTAATCTTCGCCTGAATCTGATTGTAGCCTGAGTAGGCGTCAAGGAAGGAGAATTTCTCGCATCCTGCAGTCGAATCGATGATCTGATCGATCCGAGGAAGAGGGAAGTGGTCCTTGGGGCAGTGCTTGTTGAGCGACGTGAAGTTCACGCACATCCGCAGGATGTTCGTGTCTTTCTTTGGGACTAGCACAGTGTTGGCTAGCTACTCGCTCTCCTTGATTTCTCGGATGAAGTTGGCATCGAGGAGTCTGTTGACTTTGATTCCAGCTGCTTCTGCTCGTGGTTCGGACAGTCGTTGGATCGACAGCTTGACTGGCCTTGCGTCCGGGAACACATTGAGTGCGTGCTCGGTGAATTCCCTAGGAACTCCTGGCATGTTCGTAGGACACCAGACGAAGATTTCTCAGCGCTCACAGAGGAATTCAACAAGCACGCTTTCCTATGCGGGGCTGAGGTCGTTGGCGATCAGTTCTGTCTTGGATGCATCGATTGGGTGGACCTGCACCTTTTTCGTGTTGACTGTGGAGTAGAACGACATATCAGGTGAGTTTTGCCTGGCGACTGGGGGTGCCCCGTTGTTTGTCACCTCTCGGAGTCTCGTGAGCTCCTCTTGCATGCCGAACGACCGGGAGATTCTATTGAAGTCTCTATTGTTGTGGTCCGATCGGGTGAAGCTTCCCTGGACTGTGATGACGCCTTTGGGCCCAGGCATCTTGAGTAGCAGGTACGCGTAGTGCGGTACTGCTAGGAACCTTGCGAACGCTACACGCCCGAGGATGGCGTGGTAGTGTGATGGCCAATCCACCACTTTGAACTCGAGCCGCTCACATCGAAATTTTTTGGGCTTGCCGAAGATGACGTCGATCCATATCTTTCCCAGGGGATATATGCCCTTCCCTGGGACTATGCCGTGGAACGTTGTATCGGATTGTTCCAGGCTGCACAGCGGGATCCGCATCGCTGCGAGGGTGCTAGCGAACATCAGGTTGATGCCGCTGCCGCCATCCATGAAGACGCGGCTCATCTCAAATCCTCTGATCTGCGCCTCGAGCACCAGGGCATCATGACCTGGGCGAGGGATCTGGCGAGAATGGTCTGAATGATCGAACGTGGTGCAGGACTCCGAGCCACTGAGGTACTCAGGGATGGCTGGCGGAGCGGATACAGCGAGGCTGACCTATCGAGTGATCTTCTTTTGCACCCTATTGGTAGGGCGTCCCTTCTAGATCATGAGAGACCCTTTTGGCGGTGGGTATCCACTTGTGCCGTTGTTTGGTGTAGGTGCGATCACGGGATTCGATGGTCCCATGGGTGATGGTGGTGGAGGAACTCCGTGGGCGATGTCACCTGGTGCGGGTGCGGGTCCGAACCCTGGGTTCACGATCTGGCATCGCATTTGGGTGAGGCCTTCGCTGAGTTTCTGGAACTCGCGGCAGTCCTTGAGCATGTGGTTGGCCTTCTTTTTGCCATCCTGCTTGTCGATGTAGAAGAGGATGATGCATGGGCCCGACAACTTGTCGTATGCCGAGGGTTCGTCGTCACGGCCGCGGCGCTACCACGTTTGTGTTGGGCGTCCTCCGTCACGGAAGTTGCTTCCGCGGTATCCTCCACTGCTGCGGTTGTTGTCGTTGCGGCGTTCGGCATAGCCAACCGCAATAATGTCGGGTCCATCGCGATCGTCATAGACGCGGTATCTTCACTTGATACGGCGTTCGTGTCTGCAGCCGTATTAATCCTCCTCATCCGAATATACTCGGTGGAGGGAATCCTCGCCATCTGCCCACCTGTTGGCGATGTCCATGAGGTGGTCGAGTGTCTTGGGCTTGACGCGCCCAAGTTCTTCCTTGAAGTCTGGGTGCTTGACGCCATCCTTGAAGGCGTCGATCGTTCTCTCTTCGGAGATGTGTGCCTGTGGCATCCCGCAAAACCACTACTAGAAAATCGCGTTGTTTTTGTGCATTGCATCATCATGACCGCATGCTCATGTCATCATGCCACATTGCATTTGAGCATCGTCATCATCTTGCATTTGCTTGCATAAAACTATTTGCAGAAAAACCTATTTCGTGTTTTCTAAAACGCCCCGTCTTCATTCAAACGCAAAGCCCGGGTCTCCGGATTATTTTGTTTGTCTGCTATCGGTTTGCAAACGGTGCATTTAAAACAAATAAAATATTAAATTATTTTTAGTGGGGCAGTCGAACGGGCCGATTCGACCCGACGACCACCCCCAGAATAAATATCGGTCCAGCTTAGACCCCACCCCAAATCCCTTATCCTACCCCAATCTAGTCTACCCACACCCCCTCCACCTCACCCCAACCAGTAGCAGCTCGCCACCTCAGCTTCCCTCTCTCCCCTAACCAACCCTAGCCCTCCACCTGGCCTCTCTCCCTCTCTCCCCACTCACCCAGCCACAACCCACACACACACAGCCCCCACACCTGCCCCCTTCCACCGCGGGTCCCACGCGCTTCCCCACCCCAGGCCCCCCGCCTGCCGTTGACCACCTGACCCCGCAGACCCCTGGGCCCCACCCGGACCCACTCCCACCAACCCCCACCGGCGCCTGCTCCCCCGACCCCGCTCCCTCCCCCTGGCTCTCTTCTCTCCCCCGCATCCTCCCTGCTCTCCTCCGGCCGGCCACCGCGAGCGCCACCCGTCGCGGCCCCCTCCAGCGCCTCCCCCACCTCTCTCCCTTCCTCCTCCGGCCGAGCCCGGCCTCCCTCGCCGGCCACCGCCTCTCCCCCCCTCTCCCCGTCGCCGGCGTCCCCTCCCACCGGCATCTGCTCCTCCTCCTCCTCGCCACCGCCTTCTCCTCCGCCTCCGTTCCCCTTGCCGGCCCGAGCCGCGCCCGTCCCCGCCGCCGCTCTGGGACCCGCTTCGCCGCCGCCTCCTTCGGCACCACCCCCACGCGCGCCTCCGCCTTCCGCCGGCCACCGCTCCCGCCTCCGGCCCCACTCGCCACGCCTCCTCGCCCGCCGGCCTGCCTCATCTCCGTTGTCCGCGACCCGGCCACCCTCCACCGCCAGTCCGCCTTTCCCTCCTGCTCGCCCTCCGCCCGAGCCCCGCCGCCAGGAGCCCCGCCACCGGCCTTCCCCGACGCCTGGCCTCGCCTCTTCCCGCCCAGGTCCTGAGCGCCACCCCTGTCTGAGATCCTTCCGCGGTCCCATGCCTTCCCACCGTTGCGCCTCACCTCCCCTCCCCGCCGCCGCGTCAGGCTCAGCGACGACCCCGGCGTTGTCTGTCCCTGCCTCCTCTTTGGACCGCTCCGGTCGACCTCTGGCCGTCCATGTCTGTGTGCTCGCATCCAGTGCGCGCGTTCCCGTTTTTGTCAGTGTCGTGTGCTCCGCAGTCAGCGTGTTGAAGGCCACTTCTTCCAAGTTTCAGACAAGAGGGAGGTTTTGGGTGGCGTTTGATTCATGTTAGCAGCGATGGTATTGCTGCCTAGAAACCTCTCGGTGAACAAGAGCTCCAAGTAGAGCAGGTACCCAAGAAGCCACCTGAACATCTGGTACTAATCCCAAGTTTGTCATCGACAACTGAAGCCACGGACCCTCGGAATGACAAGTTCTCCACCCAAGGGCGACAAGACTTTCTTCTCTGATTTCAAGTACTCCGACATGGAACACCAAGGTCTACCTCATGGATCCGAATACCGACCTTCAAACCCTCCGAAGCCGCCAAGATCGCCATGGAACGACAAGCACTTCACCCCGGACGCCAAGTCCGACCTGACCCGCGGACCCGACAAGATCGACACCGACCAGGGCAAACCCGATGCGCCCCCAATGCGAACCAAGTCCTGCTTCCCGGATGCGACAAGATCTACTCCGCTCCCGCTGATCCCGTCGAACCCTGAACCCTGAGACCGACCCCGAACCCCGGAACCCCAAGTTAGTCGAGACCCCTAATGTGTGAACCTTTTCCCGAAACCCTATTTTATAATATAATACAACTTGTCGCATATTAAATTGTCATTCTCGCATGCATGTCATTGGTTTGGGGGCCTTTTGCCGATTCACCATATAATTAAATATGGGGCCCATATGCGGGCAAATCTAGTCTCATATTGGCCTCATTTAAATCTATGCATCGAACCGGTATTATATTTTGCCATGTTAATCCAACATTTAATTTGCGGGGTAGATAAACAACTTGAACCATCTAACTAATTGTCGGGACCCCGTTTCCGCTTAATCTTGCCTATTTGCATTGCACCTTTGCCATGCCATACATCATACATGCATCATGCCGATCTTTTGCCGTAGTATTAAATAGTGCATCCGGTGTTTATTCTAGTGTTTTGCTTCTTCGCGGATAAGGCCGTTGAGTTGATGCGAGTGTCGACCCGATCTTCGGTTGAACCTTCGACAATGTTTTCAGGCGAGCATCTCCCCCTTTCTACCTATCTTACTTTTATAGTCTTTATTCCCTCCTGTTGATCTATTGCTATCTGTGTTGCGATGCTCTAGTTTTCGTACCCGTGATTTTTCCCTTGCAGCCGTATATTGCCTTGGACACCTCCTATTACCTGTTGTTTGGTAGATAGTTGGACCTGCCCGTCGTAGTCGCTTGCTCAAGTGCTGTTGCGTGTCGTCAATTGCTACAGTTGTTGGTGTATCGCCGTCTGTTTGGTGTTGGAGATGATCATGGCTTTACCTATCGTTCACTTTAATTCCTGTTTAACAACTAAAATTGAAGTAAGTAAGCAGAGGCATCGGTGGGTGATAGATAATATTTGGTTTCCGACCGCCCACTTGTGTCCCGTAGGACCCCGAGTGCTTGATACCTGTTCCTTGATTTATAGCGCTATCCACATACGGGGAATTATGGGCCCCCCTTAGCCAGAGCTTGATTCAGTCTTATTTCTTGGAGCCACAACTAGTTTGAGGTTTTATTTACGATCCTGTACTTATGCCATGCTACTGCTTTATTTACGATTGTGCGAGGAGCACACTGTAATGTTTAGGTAAGCGGAGTGTTTTCGCGGTATCGACAAGCCCCGTTTGGGGTTCCCAGTCGTTTACAGCCATTGACGCAAACCTTGAGTCCGTCTCGGAGCTAGCTTACTTCGTTGCGGGTCTACTCAATGGGGTGGCCCCCTGAAATATTTCTGAATCCTGTGATTTCTTTGTCGTGAAAGCCTCGTTGGGTTTTGATTTGGTTTTTCCGAGGTTGATCGTGTGTGTGTTGCTATTTGTGCACCCCGGCCGGGTTAAAACTTTCTAAAAGCCGTGTCCGCGGTTATGGACGACTTGGAGCACAGTATCTCGATCATAGACAACTATAACTAAAGTTCACTGTTATAAATTGAATTGTATCTGATATGACTAGTAATCAGCTTCCACTACAACGGAATGGCTAAATAAAACTGCCAACAATTGCTTGTTTGATTTGTCGCTTGCGACAATTGTATCTGACTAGTAAGTATTGCAACTAAAACGGAATGGCTAAATAAAAGTGCCAACAACTGCTGGGTTTTTGGGTTATCTCATGCTATTTGTATCTGACTAGTAAGTGTCGCAACTACAACGGAATGGTTAACTAAAACGGCCCACTGCTTATTTTATCAGGATGATTATCTATACTCGACTAGTAATTACTGCAACGATAACCGAATAAGTAAAAATGCCAACTGTGTGAGTTCCTCGGTTGACTTCCTCGATCGGTGTCGAGGGGGAAACACCAGGATGGGTTTGTTTGACGGTAGCATTAGGTAGGTTCCGAATAGGTCTTTCTTACCCCTCTCTGATTGCCGCCAGTTGTATCGAGTCTCTATAGGTTGTTTAGTGCGTGCTGCCGCTGCCGCTTCAGTCCACCATACCTATGTAGGCGAGGACCGCCGAATTCTAGCCTCGCCGTGTACTGGCCTCAGTACTGACGCTCCTCTTTTTCCTTTGCCCTTTGTCGGCACCCCTTTTGTTTAAGCAGGTTTTGAGATCAACGTCGTTAGCAGGGTTACCCTTCCGGCTTGGCCTGGGCAGGGTTATGGACGCCATTGGTTATTCTTCAGGGCTCTTAGCCCCATTTGCATCTTGTCCGTAGCTGGACGCTCTATCACTTTCAAGGTGATTTGGATCTTTGTATATTATATATGTATTCTTGACTCATTGAGTCGCGTTGTATATATATCTGTTCTGTGGGTCCCATCGAGGACTGTTGTGTAATGTTATTACTTTGTTTTCCACCCGCACGAAAGTGCCTGGTGGGCACCTTTGAATCGTTTCTATGCGGGTTTGGCGGGTTTCGCTAAAACTTGCATAGGTCCGATTCTGAGGGTGTTACAGTGCCGCAGAGTTCTTGATGTTGTACTAGCGCAAAGATGTACGAGCGAATGGATTCGCCCGTACATTGAGTGCAGGCCCGCAGCTCCTCGATCGAGGCTGGCCTTTTGCTGGTGCCCTTAAAGTTTCGGATGAAACTGTACGCCAGCTCCTCCCAGCTTCGGATGGAGCTTGAGGACAGGCTGCTGAGCCAAATCCGGTCTGCGCCTGTCAGCTACAGCTGAAGGCATTGCAGGGCGGTGTTCTTGTTGCCGCCATACAGCTTGACGGAAGAGAGGTGGCCGCTGAGCCAGGCCTTCGGATCTTGCGTGTCGTCGAACTTCGGAGTGTCCGAAGGAAGCTTCAAATTTTTCGGCATCCGCGTGCGCCGAACAGATCTGCTAAAGCATCGAGCTCTACACAGTTCTCCGTCATCATCTTCATTGGATTCGGTTGAGCACGCATGTTTGGCGCGTGCCTTGTCGACCTTGCGCTGAGCGAGGTCATTTCGAGCGTCGTAGTCGCGGCTGCGAAGTCTTGGGCCCTTGCATCGTCGAGATAGATCGTGTTCATCCTCTTCCTCGTCGGATGAGGGTGTGGGGCTACGGTTGAATCTGACCATAGACTTTTTCTTCGGCTTCGTAGGAGCTTTTTCGTGGAGCGCAACTCCGACGAGTCCGAGTTCGGCTAGTGCGGACTTCTGCATGGCACTCTTCGGGTCCCCCACCGGAGGTGGATGGGACGCGAGGTACGTAGTGGCTGCCATGATCGCAGCCTCAGGTGTCTTCGATATGACGTTGCCGTTGACGTCCATCTCCATGAAGGACGTGTTAAGGGTTTTGGTGACCTCACGTCGCGCGGCGGGGTCCAGGTTATCTGTGCGAGAGCGATGCTTGTTGGCGTGATTGCCGTGAGAGCTGGAGACACCAGCGGTGGAGAGCGCAGCTCGCCACGCGCTAGACTCTGAAGCTGCTTGCTTGCGTTTATCGAGCTCCTCCTGCAGCTTCACCTGCCTGTTGTGCTCGCCGATGAGAAGGAGGTGGTATGCAATCAGCAGGTCCCGTGAAGAATTTACAGATAGGATCTTGTTGCCCGCCATAGCTTCGCGTGCCTGGCGCCAGCTGTACTCGTTGAGGTTGATCTTCTGATAGGCGGTAGCGTCGCCCTCGTTGGGCTGGAGGGGTGGCTGCCCTCGGTTTCTTCCGTTTCCAACCTGCGGGTTGGGCGGCGATTTGGTGGTGGGTTGGGCTCAGTCGAATTTGGCTGCCCTTCCGTTTCGCCATTTATGACTACGACGCATTGGTGTCGCCTGCAGATCGGATCGCTGCTGCTGCAGCTTTCGGATCCGGAACCGTAGGTTCCTTCGTCTGATGGAGGGCCGCACAGATCTGAGTTGCAGCTGCTGCTGTCATAGGACTCATCTGTAAGCGTCGACGTGCGTAACACGCCGATAGGTAGGACCCACGAAGCGGGCCTGATGGATGGCGGTGGCACCCGCTCAGGGAGGCGGAGAGTGCCGATCTTCCCCACCTGGAAGCAGAAGCTCCCGAAAAGAATCTCGAGCCCGTCGACTACGGGCTCGAAATCCTTCATGGTGGCTGGCGAGTAGGCGGTGAAGTCGAAAGCGCCGAAGAGGAGGTGGCTCTCTGTCGCCGAGGAGTTGTAGATCGCTTCGGATGGGACCGTCACGATCGCACAATCAGCGCCCCCGGTTCCCACAGACGGCGCCAATTGACGAGGTTTAATCTCGTCAATGCCCATTGTTATGAGCTTGGGTTTTGGAGAAGGTGGGGATGCTGGAGATCATGGAACGGTTAGTAAACAAGCAACACGGGGACACGAGGTTTACCCAGGTTCAGGCCCCCGGAGGGAAAACCCTACTCCTGCTTGTCTGCTCTTGATTACGGCGGAACCGAAAATTACAGGGGTGCGCAAATGCAATCTGGCGTGAAGGTGTGCATGCGGTGAGAGGTGTCCTCCTCGTCGTGCCCTCCTAGCCTTTATATAGATAGGCAGGTCCCGAGCGTAGGTCGAGTCGGTTACAGATTAGGGTTTGCTCTTTGAAATTCTATCTACGTTAGCCTTGTTCTCCAAGCATCCGAAGGCGTCATGGGCCTAGGCCACCCAGAATCTCCACAGGCCGCATATCTTGCAGTGGGTCTTCCTTCGGGCTGGACTAGGTATGATGTGTACCCGTGGGGTATAACCATGTCAGCAGCGGAGACAGTAGGAGGCTCGGGTAGTTTCCCGCCACGATGTAGTCTATGACAGAGGCCAACGTGCGGTCCGACACGCTCTACCAGAACCTACGCCCTTTATTGTCGTTGCCCATCAGCGGGGTACACCCGTCGTAGTACCAGGGCGAGCTTTTTCTCGCGACGCTTGCGGAAGAACTCGATCCAGATGGGTCGGTTGTCGGGATCCCGGTCCCACCTGACCGATGCGCCGCCATGAACCACTCCGCCCAACCGTCGTAGTACCAGGGCGAGCTTTTTCTACTGACGCTTGCAGAAGAACTCGATCTAGATGGGTCGGTTGTCGGGATACCGGTCCCGACCTGACCGCTACGCCGCCATGAACCACTCCGCCCACTTGTGTCGGATGGTCGTGTGCAGCTCCTCACCGCGCGACATCGGTGGAATCAGGATGTCGCCTCTGCTCATTGCCCATCTGTTGGGGCAGACACAATCTAGAGGCGCCGGATAGTTCGCCTCATACAAGGCGCGCTGGATAGTTCGCCTCATGATCTTGGCATGACCCTGGGCTCTATTTCGGTTGATCCATGCAGGACTGAGTTGAGATCCTAGCGCCCGAAAAATCTTCGTTCAAAATCATGATCACAGTCATTTACAAGTCTTTGTCTACCTCCTCGAACGAGTCGTTGAAGATCATCTCTCTCAGCCTCTTCGTCTGTAGCCAAAGGCCCTCTCGATCAAACTCGGTTGCAAACGAAGCAAAAAAGATCAAAATGTCACATAGAAATTCCATCGAGTACCTTGTCCGCCGCAGAGGTGCAATCTGAGGTCGGTGCTGTAGAGGCCACCAAAATCTTGCACGATCAAAGCTGGGGCTGCACGACGGCCGGACAGAAAAGTTGGGATCGTGGGATGCCGCGCGACGACCGAAGGCCGGCGAGTCGTCGAATCCGCTGCCGTGGAGGAGCTCGTCAGGATGAGTCGTCGACCCTTGGTTCTGGCCATGAACTGGTCAACGGCGGTCAATCTACACCATCCCCGTGCTCCGGCGGATTTTTCCCGAAGATATCGACCTTGTCGTGGCCGGAAACAAGCTTGCCATCGTCGGCGGGATCGAGCTCGATGGGGCTCATGTGGGCGATTCCAGCGACGGTTTGCACCGGCGAGTGAGGGAGGGATGTAAATGGCAGCTACACTCTTGTTAGTTCATTTTTTGAAAAAGCAAATTTCATTGAATTAGAGTATTGATAAATGGTATTATGCGGGATTAAATGGCGCGCCGCTTACATCCCTAGGAGGAGGTGGGGAATAGGGCGGCCTTTGTTTCTGGCTATTGGCGGAGGCAGCATGTGGTCAGTGGTGTCGACGCCGACGAGAATATGTCGATGGAGCTGTGCGAGCGGCGAGGAGGAGAAAAAATATGGGAGTCGAGGCCGCGGGCGCCTATATTCGAGCCATGGAGGCAATTTTTTTAAAAAAATTCTTCTCTAAGCCGTTTGCTGCTTCGGTTAGGTGCTGCTTCGGTTAGGTGCTGCTTCGGTTAGGTGCTGCTTCGATCCTTAGAGGAGAAAATAAAGTTCTCTAACAGCCGATTGGGGATGAGTTAGAGATGCTCTTAGTTCTTCTTCCAGCTGGAGGTTCAACAGGGCCCAGGGGAGTGACCGATTATCCCTTCGGCCGTTCAGCGTGCAAAGTACTCCGTGATAACATGGTGCAGTAGGAGTTAGCGCACGCACACTCCATCTCGCTGCTGGTTCTTACCCAACGCCCAAACGAAGCAGCTTTGCTTGCTTAAGCACTACTGACCAAAGTAGCCCGATCACTTGCCATCTACAGTACTATGCTGCTGGTATGTTGAAGCTTACCACCTTCGCCTTCTTTGCTTCGGGAACGGCCTCGAGTCCTTGACCACATCATCGCCGATGTCGTCGGAATCGATGGGAAGTTCCACCATTGGCTTCTTGCCCTACGTATCTACTAGCTTCCTCTTCACCACTTCATACTTCTTCCCCTTCTTGTCAGCCGTAGCATCAACGGAACCGATGGAACCCTCTGCCAGCGTCTCCTTTGACCAGTACCAAAACATACAGAATGGATAATAAGTATCTCCTGGTTATGTGACTACAGATGCATGATCTCCCAGGGATGTTGAAAATGAACTTCACTTACAGGGTTCTACGATTTTGACAAAATAACATCCAGCGGAGCATTACTTGCAGTTAGAGAGATGCCCTTGTCAGCTACATTGGCAACCGTAATCTTTGGCCTAGTTTGGCAACAAAGTTTTTTAAAACTGAAGTATATCAATACCATAGTATTTTAATGCCTAGCAAAGTAATACTTTAGTTTTTCTCTTTTCTCGGTTTTAGAAAAAAGAGGATCTAACCTTTTTCTCAAATACTTCAAAAAAACCATAGTTTTGGAGGATACTTGTAACACCCCAGCTTTAGATAATAATTATTTAGGGTTGATTGTGCATTGCATGAGCATCATCTCTTTAACCTTTGCATTAAAGAAGAATAAGCAAAACCCTAAACTCTAACCCTTTCCTCTCTATTTGAGATCAATTCAAATAGTTTTGATTTTGAAAACTACCAAATTTATTGAAGCCCAA
Organism: Avena atlantica; assembly: GCA_910589765.1. Classification (NCBI taxonomy): domain Eukaryota; kingdom Viridiplantae; phylum Streptophyta; class Magnoliopsida; order Poales; family Poaceae; genus Avena; species Avena atlantica. The sequence continues at coordinate 321,370,302 of OU342738.1, forward strand.
ATGGACTAGTAGGGCTCCACAGTATTTTAAATGTTTTACAAACCCTCTGGTAATTTTTGAATGATTCAAATTTTTTTTGGAAATTCAAATACAAAGAGGAAAACACAAATCAGGAAAAGAGAAATGTTTTTCAGAAAAAATAGCAGCAGCCTTGCTAGGCCCAGCCCAGCTCCCTTCTCTTCTCTCCTCTCCTCTCTGCCGCCCACCTGCGCAGCCGCCAGCAACCGCTGCGGCCCATCCTCGGCCCAAGTCAGGCACGTACCCCTTCGGCCACCTAACACCGTCGTCCTCCCCGCCGATGGATCCTGGAAGCAGCTCGGTGGCCGCTCGCCCGCCGCCGGCGAGTGCCAAGATGCGCGTCGCCGCCCCCGGACGCCTACAAGGGTCGCGGCCTCGACGAAGACGAACCCTAGACGCCACTTCCTCCCTTCCCCTTCCTCTCTGGCTCTCGCACGCGCAAGTCCGAAACCCTAGCTTTGTAGACCGTCGTCGCCCTGCCGCCTCCGGCCTCCCCGAGCCATGCTGTGACGCCCAAGAGCTCCGCCTTGTCGCCATGACCTCCCTCATCAACGGAATCAGACTCACGCGGCTGGAATCGATCGCAATGGCCCTGTCTTCCCGAGCACCGGTCGCCACCATCGTCGTCGATTGCGGCCGTTTCGGGCCGCCCCGAGCTTCATCGACCCTCCCACTGCAACCACGGTGAGCTGCTAGTCACGCCAGCATCCTCCTCTGCTCCCCTCGCTTCCTGGTTTGTCCTCCCGCCGTGCGCCACCGTCCGCCGCCACAGAAGCTTGTCGGGAACACTGTTCCGGCGACCTTTTCCGAGCGGCGCCGCCACTATCTGGCCCAGCGCGCACGCCCGCATCTAGCACACCCCTCCTCGCCTACCCGCACGGTCCCAATCGCCCGATCCATCCTCCACATGCAAGCTCCCCATTGCTGATGTCATGGTGACATCAGCATGAGGTCATAATTCTCTTTTGTTTATTTGTAAATGAATTCTGTAATTGTTTTCAGTAAATAAAAAATACCTGATAGGTGGGGTCCAGATGTAAGTGTAATAAGTATTTTCAGAAATGTTTTTGATTAATAAAAATGTTTAAATAATTCTTAAATGTAAATTATTTTATATTATTCCAAAAATGAATTAAAATTGGGAAAAATCATAACTAATTCATTTTAAATCAGAAAAATACAAATAATATATCAAAATGTTCAAAAAAATGAAACCTATCAAACTAAGCTATCATCATGCATTGTTAAGGAACTTTTATGACAAGTTTAATTAGAAGAACAAACTAACCCCTCTCATATGCATCCGGAGTTCCCCCGAGCTAGGGTTTTCACCCCTCGGAACCCCGATTAAACTGCCGAGCATGTTTTAGGGTTTCAATTCAATGCAACTCAACTTGTCATATCATCATTCTTGTTTGAGCATTGCATCGATGCCATGTATTGAATGTTTTCCCTTTCTTTCCAGTGATTTGGTTCTTCCCGGTAGAATACGATATCGAGATCGAGATCGAAGCCCGAGGACAACACTGTCGAAGATCGAAGATCCACGAACAATACTTGACCAATTATAACAAGTCAAGTACAAGGCTCCCGAAGATCTGCTTATCTGCTATCAACTGGCAAAGGAAAGCATAGCCCCACCATGATATAATCCTATGATTTCGAAAGCATTTCAATTCTTGCCATGTTGCATACGATTCTACTATGGTCTTTTATCGATAGATAGAGTACCCTATCTGTTGCATACTCCCTTTGAGCTTATATTACCTGATCCACTGCTCCTAGCATAACTAGGTTTGGCGTGTGTGCACTGCTAGAGCTTATCTCTGTGTTCTGCTTAGCCATGCATAGCTGTTGAGTCTGGTTCATCCAGATGATGTATCAGATGCAGATAATCTAGTATGACAGGATAACGTGGTAAGATGAGGTCAGTGATATGAGATTAAACATGCTAAGGCTTGTATGGGAGGCCACAGTGGGATGTGGTTTTTCTAGTCTCATGCCCGCCACCCCTAGGACCCTGGGTTCTTTCCTCTTGAACCAAGACGAGCGTACAACCACACGGGGTAAATGGGGACCCCATGATTGACTAACTTGCCTAGTAGATTCCATGAGTCACATAGTTTGGGCGTTCCATTCGACATACGCATTGAAAATGTTTTCGAAAGAAGGAGGTGAAGGAGGTGCATTCATAACAGGTAGGGAAGCGTGGCAGCGGTTGCTTGGGGTTGATGGCGCCCCTGGTAAACCAACCTTGCCTCGCATATTTAAGTACCAACTTCGGGATTTGACTCGTTACGGCGGAACAATACTTATTGCGTGACTCATGGTCTCGGCGAAAGCAAGGTAAAGGTCGTGTCCAACCACACCCTCTGTCAGCACACCAAGGAAGTTTGTCAAGTGGCAATAAGAGTCGGTTGGTATGTGTGGGTAAAGTTGAACACCCCTGTAGGCTAATAATCTTTCGGAAAGCCGTGTCCACAGTTATGGACAACTTGGGAACGGATGGGAGATCATAGAGAACATGAACCTAATCGTAAAACTTGGCAACTAATGATTGTTAAGGATGCTTCCTCATGGGTATGAGGGGGTGATCCTAGTTGGTAAATGATGATGACTTGGTGGATATAAAAAGATGATGATCAATACTTTGGAGATGTCGCTCTCTTATCCCCTTTTAAAATACTCTGACTAGACGAGCTTCTTTTCTCTCTCTTGTTTTATAAACAAATGTGGCTTTATGCAAAACAACTCCACCAGCCATAAGTCTTGCGGAGTATACCCTGTACTCACCCTTGCTTTGTTGATACTTTTGGCAGAGTAAGTGTTCCTTGAAGATCAGTATGGTACTACATCGACATCGACGAGTAGCTTGGGGTTCCCGGCCGGCAGCCTGGAATCTATGGGCTAGAACGTCATCGTTATGCTTCAGGCCTCTTAGACCATTTGTTAAGTTTGCTATACTTAATAGCATAATTTTCCTTCCGTTGTTGATGTTTGTTGTCAGTGACCTTTGCTTGTAATAATTTGGTTCTCTGCTTAGTTATGAGCTTGCTGTAATAAATTTTGTGTCGTAGAGTCATTGCCGTGTTACTGATTCTTTACTGGATATTCTCGAGCTCAAGGTTAAGCTTATTTCAGACGGAGGTTTGGGATTTGTTTAGCCCTGATCTCGGGGGTGTCACAATTCTTGGTATCAGAGCAGTACCGACCGTAGGAAAACCTTGCTATTGGTCGATGTTGAGTCTAGTGCTTGTGAAAAACTATTTTAAAGTTGAAAAGTATTTGCGAAAACTCTAGTTTGCTCTTTTTTCTCCTTATCCAGTTTCGCTCTAACTCTGGGTTATCTTATCTGATGTTGATTTTGGAAAAGTTTTGATATCTCTTCTTGTCCTTCAAAACTTAGGTGCCTTCTGGGCATGTCGATTTTCAGCCAGTTGACCTAGTGTTGAGTTCTCTAGAGTTGTGTGTGTTGTGAATTCTGAAGGGAATATGCCCCGAGAGGCAATAATAAAGTGTTTATTATGTGTATTCCAAATATATGATAGATGTTTATTTTGCATGCTATAATTGTATTAATACGGAAACGTTAATACATGTGTGTTTAATAAACAAACAGAAAGTTCCTAGTTATGCCTCTCTCATAAACTAGCTCGTTGATTAACAAGATGATCAAGGTTTCCTGATCATGGACATTGGATGTTGTTAATAACGGGATCACAACATTAGTGTAATGGTGTGATGAACATTCATCCAAAGTATAGCATTACGATCAAAGTGTTTGAGTTTATATTGCTATAACAACTTACGAAGTGATCCTAATCCTTAGACCATGAGATCATGGCAATCACTAACACCGGAAGAGTTTCTTGATAACATCAAACGTCACACCGTAACAGGGTGATTGTAAAGATGGATTCAGAACTAATAAAGTATTATGTTGAGGCCCATGGATCAAGAGTGGAATTTGTTCATCCCGATGACGGATAGATATACTCTGGGCCCTCTCGGTGATATCACATTGGTTAGCTTGCAAGCAAGTGATTTGATCACTAGAATGTTATATCACGAGAAATAGAAAAGAGTGCATGTCAGTAATGAGATCAAACTAGGTATGGAGATACCGATGATCGAATCTCGGACATGTAATATATCGTGAAACAAAGGGATTAAGATACTAGCATAAAAGGTTCCGACGATCACAAGAAAGTCATCGTTGAATGTGTGGGAGTTAGTATGGGTCTCCAGATCCCGCTTCTGATTATTGATCCGAGAGGGGGTCTCGATCATGTCCGTATTATTCACGAACCGTAGGGTGACACACTTAAGAGACACCGACATCCAATTGGAGCAAAAGTTTCATGCCGAAAGAATGAACAAGCGCAGGAATTTATTTCACTAGATACCGAAATAGGTTTTCGGTTGAAATTGCATAAAGTGGTTATGCATGTGAAATAGAATTCTAGAAAGGGGTTATTTGTGAATGTTTGTCATTAAAGTAATTGACAAAATTCTGAATAAAATAAAAGAGTTTTATTTAATGAGAGTTTGCATTAAATTTGGTGGAAATTTAATGGCATGTTTGAGTGGGATTTTGAGTGGAGGAATTTGAATGGATTTTTGTGAGTGGAGTGTCCACCCACATGAATGAAGGAGGGGAGGGGGCAGCCCCATGGCCGGCGGCCACCCCCTTGGGTGCCCCCCTCTCCTCCTATAAAAGGGACCCCCTCTCCTCTCTCTCACTCACACCTCCTCGTGAATGATATCTCTCCCTCTCTAGAATTTATCCCCCATGGTCTCGGACTAGCGAGATACATGTTCCCGGTGGCTATTCAGAAAGAAAGAGTTGTGCTTCCGCTGCATCGCTAGAGCGAGGAGGCGGAGGTTCCTCGGTGCCTCGAACGTGTGTGCGAGCACGGATGTGCTGCTGATTTGCGACACTAGGACTTCCTCTCGATCTTGAGATCGGCAAGAGATCGTCTACATCAACCAAGAGTCAAACGCGTTAAGCTTTGTCGGTCTTCAAGGGTATGTTCTCTACGGATATACATCCGCCCGTTGTTTGTATCTAGTAGATAGATCTTGGTACATAGTTCCCATCGTAGGAAATTTTTTGTTTTCTATGCTACGAACCCTACAGTGGTATCAGAGCCGGATCTATGCGTAGATGCTTTACACGGGTAGTACACATATGTGTATGTGGGAGATGATGATCATGTTGTTGCTCCTTAGTTGTAATTTTGGATATTGGTGGCATAGTTGGATGAAGCGGCCCGGACAAACTTTACATGTCCTCGCACATGAGACCTGTTCCACGCTTGACATGCAACTAGTTTGCATAAGTGGCTAGCGGGTGTCTGTCTCTCCTACTATAGTCAATATCTATTTTGCAACGAGTTGTCAACAATTTGGTTATCCTTGTTGTGGTTCATGTTCGTAGGTAAGAACGGTTCTATCTCGAAAGACCTAACCACGTGAAACTTGCAATGGATAAATTAGAGGCGTCTAGTTTAGATTGTTGATGGGCTAGTGTTATGATATGGTGATGTTGTAAGTAGAAGTATGAGATGATACTCTTACAACATACATAACGTGTAATCTCCATAAACCTTGGACTAACACATATAGGTATGATAGTTATCATACCACGATGCACATGATAGAGATCATATGCGGGAACCATATCATTCTACTAATAAACATGTGATGTTTGATAGCATCTTATATTGCTTGTTTAGCACTTTGTTAGCATAATAAGATGATCCATCATTTAAATATCAAGATAAGAATGTGTCCTTCCTTTATTATGCACCGATTATGTTTTCGTCGCTCCAAGACATCACGTGATGATCGGGTGTTCTTGGATCCACGACCATATTTCGGGTGTAAAACAGTTACACACGCGAATACTAAGGTTCTAACTTGGCGAGCCTAGCATGTACAGACATGGCCTCGGAACACGTACCGAAAGGTTAAGAATGACTCATATAGTATATATGATGCCCATTTGATTCTCGCCTTTGAAGCTATACCGACTCACGTGATGATAGGACTTGGTGTAGTGGATTTGGTTCATGTAATCACCAAAAAGGCACGAGGGATGTCGTTTTTGAGTGGGAGTTCATTCGTAATATGGATTAGTTGAATTCAATCTATCATAAACTTAGTCTAAACTTCACAAATTCTGTTCTAGATGGCACCACCTGCTTTTAATTTCAATGTGTTCATGGAGAAAGAGAAACTTGCAACGAACGATAGAAACTTTACCGAATGGGCCGTGAATTTGAGGATTCTCCTCTCTGCTGCACAAAAGCAATATGTGCTAGAAGCGCTGCTAGGCCCCACACCTTTTGAGGATGCCCCTGACGAGGAGAAGAATGTCTATCAGACTCGTCAGGAGGACCACAACTTAGTTCATTGCGGCATATTGTATGGGATAGACCCGGAACTTCGAAAGCGTTTTGAAAACGGCAATGCATTTGATACAATGGGTGAGTTGAAAATGATTTTCAATACACATGTTGTTGTAGAGATCTACAATGCTTCAGAAAAGTTCTTTAGCTACATGATGGAAGAGCACAACTCCGTTAGTGAGCATGTACTCAAGATGTCGGGTTACGCTGATAAGCTTGTGTCCTTGGGAATAACGATTCCCATTTACTTAGGCATCCATCGTGTTCTGCAGTCTCTGCCACCTAGCTATAAGAGCTTTGTGATGAACTATAATATGCAAGGCATGAAGAAGTCTCTCCCCGAGCTTCTGTCAATGCTTAAAACTGCAGAAGTGGAGATCAAAAAGGAACATCAAGTGTTGATGATCAATAGGAACACTGGTTTCAAGAAAGACAAGAAGGGAAAACGGAAGGGAAGTAAGCACGGCAAGCCGGTTGCCGTGCCTGAAAAGAAACCCCGAGTTGGACCTAAATCTGATACCGAGTGCTACTATTGCAAGGGGACTGGCCACTAGAAGCGCAACTGCCCCAAGTATTTGGCAGACAAGAAGGCCGGCAAGGCAAACAAAGGTATGTATGATATACATGTTATTGATGTGTACTTGACTAGTGCTCGCAGTAGCACCTGGGTATTTGATACCGGTTCAGTTGCTAATATTTGTAACTCGAATCAGGGGCTGCGGAACAAGCGACTGCTAGCAAGGGGTGAGGTCAAGATGCGTGTCGGCAATGGATCAAGCGTTGATCTGATCGCCGTCGGAACGCTACCTCTCCATTTTCCGTCAGGATTAGTTATAAACTTGAATAATTGTTATCTGGTGCCTGCACTGAGCATGAACATTGTATCTGGATCGTGTTTGATGCGAAGTGGTTATTCATTTAAATCCGAGAACAATAGTTGTGCTATTTATATGAATGAAATATTTTATGGTCATGCACCGATGATGAATGGTTTATTTCTATTAGATCTCGATGATAATGTTACACATATTCATAATGTTGATGCTAACAGGATTAAACTTAATGATGATATATCCGCATATATGTGGCACTGCCGTCTAGGTCATATTGGCGTTAAACGCATGAATAAGCTCCATTCGGATGGACTTTCGGAATCACTTGATTTTGAATCATTTGATACATGTGAGCCATGCCTTATGGGCAAGATGACTAGAATGTCGTTTTCCGATTCAATGGAACGGGCGACAGGTTTGTTAGAAATCATACATTCTGATGTATGTGGTCCAATGTGTGGGTCGGCGCGAGGTGGATATCATTATTTTGTTACTTTCACGGATGATTTGAGTAGATACGATTATATATACTTGATGAAACACAAGTCTGAAACCTTTGAAAAGTTCAAGAAATTTCAGAATGAAGTGGAAAATCATCGTAATAGAAAGATCAGATTTCTACGATCCGACCGTGGAGGTGAGTATCTAAGTTACGAGTTTAGCACTCACATGAAAGAGTGTGGAATTGTTTCACAACTCACACCTGCCGGAATACCACAGTGAAATGGTGTGTTAGAACATCGTAATCATACTTTATTAGATATGGTTCGATCTATGATGTCTCTGACGGACTTGCCGTTGTCATTTTGGGGTTATGCACTAGAAACTGCTGCATTCACTTTAAATCGGGCACCATCTAAATCCGTTGAAAAGACACCGTATGAATTGTGGTTTGGAAACAAACCTAAGTTGTCATTTCTTAAAGTTTGGGGATGCGATGTTTATGTGAACAAACTTCAACCGGATAAACTCGAACCAAAGCGGAAAAATGTGTCTTCATTGTAAGGTTCCCAACCTTTAATAAGGTAGAGATCCGTGTGTTTACAATGCTAGTCCCTAGATCAATAGCTAGCATCCACAGTTAAGATGTAATATCAAGAAACAAAGGTCATAATACAACTTTATAACCAGGAATAAAATAATTCATTACATCTTACATAGCTCATTTGGCTATCACATTACAATGCAGCAGAATATCTATATAGCATGGAGTACTTCATCTTCAAAGTGCCGCAGGCAATCATGTTGGTTGTAGACTTGTAATCCTATTCAACACACTTCACTAACATCAAACAAACCTGCAACATAATAAGTTGCAGCCACAAGGGTCAATACATTTGAATTGTATTGGCAAGTTTCCCTACTATGTAGAAATAAGTGGATCCTATCATTACATGCATATTTGGCTAAGTAGGGTTTAGGCCCTTTTGCAGAAAACAATATAGTTTTATCCTATCTAAACTCCTTGGAAAACTCCAAGTGCTTCAAATCCCTTGTTGTCACCATCAAGTTTTTCTTTGAGAAATTGGAATGTCGAGATCTTCCATAGCTTCAGGCCTTAGTTGCTCAGAGTTGTCCATAACCGGGGACACGGCTAAGTACTTAGAATTTGATTCTTCTGCAGAAGTTGTACACTTTACCCACATGACACAATCTCGTCTTGTTGCCACCAGTGGCCGCTGGATAAGTACTCACCAATATGGAGTACTGGCAGATCGAGAATGTGACAAAGTCTTTCCATAGAAGTTTTCCCAATACACAATGCTAGTTTGTCAACCAGGCACCAATGTAGGGATAAATTTCCCTTACACAATTCTAGTTAACCTGAAGATGCCAATGCATGGGTCTTCCACTATGTAGTTGACTAAGCCAGAGCCCATTTAGCATGTGGCTGTACACGGAAGCCACTGTACGAGAAACATGTTCAATCTCTAAGTACCTAGGTGGTTTTCTTCTAGTGCACATCCAAAAACATAGCCATATAAACATGGTTCCCTTTGTTGCCACCTTGTCCAAAACTTGAGTATCCTTGTCCACCCAGGTGGTTCATTGAGTACTTGTTTTATTATATAAAACATATATCTTTTCAACTCTTCATATAAGCATATCATGTATCCCATCCCAAATATATAGCAGGGCTAAGCATACTACAACTACAATGTTTTCACTAAGTAATATATAAGGGTATCCTATTAGGATTTAGCATAGCATAAAATATAGTAGTCCTTTCCATGCATGTTACAAAAATCCACTAAGTGTAATGAAAGTAGTAGGACTTGGATGATAGTGTCACTTGCCTTTTTAGTAGAGAATGTTGGTTCACTTCTTGATCTTGCAAATATCACACTCTTCTAACTTCACTACAATTCAATCAAGCAAAACACAAATTCAACTAGCATTCAAACCATTTCTTACACATAAAATAACAAAAACAAGGTCATGCATGTTGTTGTGGGAATTGTCACGGCAGATGCTGCAATCGGCAGCGAGTAGTAGAACGAGGGGCAAGGGCGTCCAGCCATCTGCGGTGCGAGATGAGGGCAAAGACACAGGGTTTTACCCAGGTTCGGCCCCCGGAGGGTAAAGACCTACTCCTGCTAGATTGTATTATGAAGATGGTACAATGGGCGAGCTCGGCGGCTAGGCGGCGGGTCGCTTGGGTGGATGATGGAACGTATCTCTACTCGCCCTACGGGGAGGTTTATATAGGCTCACCTCCCCTAGGGTTTACATATCTCAACCGATTCAGTTAAAGCTTCGGTACTCGTTTGACCTAATCCGATTGGGCCTATCTACTCGCCTGGGCCTTCAGCTTCTAGTCGCTTGGTTCCTCGCTGGGCTTCAATCCAGTCGCCGTCTTGCAGGCCCACTCGCCAGTTCTTGGGCCAGTCGGAAATGTCCTGCTGGGTATACCCCGGTAGGCGCATCCCCATCGGTATTTCCCGAGGCCGTCGTCGATTTGGCGTAGGTGGCTGCTGGCAGTCGGAGCATGCGGCTGCTGAGTAGACATCCAGTCGAATCGGTGGCGGGCTCCTGTATAAAGGAAAAACTAATCGTACTGCTCGCGGCTTTGGTGAGTCGAGTCGGCGAAACACTGTCATAGTGATCGGGTCGGCGAGCCGAATGGCTGAAGTTGGACCGTTAAACATGGTCAAACTAGCCGTTAGGGTAATACAACGGTAACTTTTTGGCGTAATCATCGCGCGGTAACGGTTCCCTGATTTGGCGGGTAACATCCGCTATATAAGGGGAATGGCAGGCGATCAGAGAACCACCTTCTCACCATTTCCTCCGACTGCGCGCACTTTTCGCCTCCCTTCGCATCGCGACCCAGCCGACCAGAAATCCCCCGACCCCCAGCAAATCTCTCCACCATGGCCCTCTCCACCGAGCCTTGGGGCAGATCTAAGTGCACAAGGGCGCAACTGGCTTCCTTCGATGAGGCCGAGATCTTGCGAGCCGGCTGCTGGCGCATTCCTGCGGCCGGAGAGACGACCCCGAATCCGCGAGAGAGGGAGTTCATCTGCTTCACCAGCCATCCCGAACGGGGGCTAGGGTTCCCCACGTCCCTGTTCTTCCGGCGCTTCTGCGCCTACTACGGGATCCAGCCATCGGATCTGGGTCCCCACAGCATCGAGCAGCTCGCCATCTTCGTGGCGTTCTGCGAGTGCTACTTGGGCTGCCGGCCCTACTTCCCTCTATGGCAAGATCTGTTCCACGGACGGATCAGCCGCGAGGAAGCGGGCGGCCCAATGCTAGCCGCGGGCGGCCTAACCTTCCAGCTGAAGTCGAAGGCGTCATTCTTCGACCTGATGCTGCCCACCAAGGCAGCGAGCGACTAGAAGAAATCGTGGTTTTACGTAGCCGAGGCGACCCCGGAGGGCGAGACGGCGATTCCGCGGTACTCCGCCAACCGGTCCGAGCCACGCCGTCTTCAAGTCGGCAAGCTCCCCAGCGACCAGCGGATGGTCGTTGACAAGATGCTCCAGACCATCCACGGTCTGAAGAAGAAGGGCCTCCATACGATAAACCTATACAACTACTGGCTCGGGCGGCGGCTCGTCCCGCTAGCTCGGCGCGAGCACTACATGTACCAGTACACGGGCCGAGAAGACTCGACGAAGGCCTGCCTCGACGATTGGAAGCTGGAGGACTACATCCCAACACTGAAGAAAATCACCCAGGCGGTGTACCTGGACGCACAGGCTGGGGTCGCCCCCTATACCGCAAAGCGTCCAGCCCCAACGGTAATCGCTTCACTTCGCTCGCAGTCGCGGTAATTCTAATTTCATCTTGTGTTCATTGCAGCTATTCCAAGTGGTGGAAGGATGGCTCCCGCCTTCGGACGACGAGAACTCGAGCTCGTCCGTCCAGGACGTGGGCGAGTCGCCTCCCTCCAAGGGCGAAGCCGGGAGTGACGAGGGCGACAGCGACGACGAGTCTGAATAGGAGGTCGCCCCACTGCTCCGCAAGACCCGTGGGCAGCGCCAACGTGAGCTTGAGGCAAGTAAAAGCCTCGAGCGCCATGACGACGACGAGCTTCCAGAAACCACCTCGCGCCGCTAGGCTACTCCATTGAAAAAGAAGAAGAAGCAAAAGGAGGTGAAGGCGCCTCCGAGGAAGACGAAGACGAAACCGACGAAGTCGGCCTCGCCACCACATTCAGCGGGCAGTTCTGACGCCCCCAGCCTGTCCAAGGACGAGGCGCCTCCGACGACAGCCGCGCTGGACACGGCCACCATCGAGGTGCCCCTGGCGTCGATGCCTTCGCCATTCGCCCCAGTCTCTGGGCTGGGGGACGCCTCGGGCGCAGCGGCTTCGCCTCACAAGGAAGCTCCTGTTGAAGATGTTCCAGAGGCTCCGGTTGCGGCCTCAACAACGAAGAAACCGTCCGTGTCTTGGGCACGCGACGTTCTGGAAATGGGGCTCAGACGCCGACTGGGCCCTGAACTAGAGAAGCCAGCCGGCCTCCGTACGGGGCTGCGCTTCATTCCAGTCGCCAAGTGAGTACACTCTTCCTCCTTTGTCTTCCATAGCAGCTCGAATTATATTGCTTACATGATTGATGTACAGGACCGGGGTGAAGAGGATGGGCCACCCGACCGTGGCTAAGGTGCCACCCGTCGTTAGCGAGGAGGATCCTTCCCACAAGAAGAAGGCGGACGAGGTCGTCGTCCCTACGGATGGCGGCAAGAAGGCCAAGGGTGACGACGTCGTCACAATTTCTGATGACACGGCGGTCGCGCCGGCTGGACCCGAAACGGAGGCGGCTGCGTCCACGAAGGAGGGCGCTTCCTTGCCTGGAACGGCCGAGCCAACCTCCTTTGGGGTGGGTGCCTCTATTGCTACCTTCCCGCGCTTCATGGCCAAGGCGGCCAAGGCGAGTGGAACTTTGCCCTCGAGCCATGCTCCTGGGATCGCCGATGCTGAGGTCGACCAACGTCGTGGGCATACGCCGGCTCTCCTCGCGTCCGTGGACGCGATACAACTCCACGGCATGCTTGGTGCAGCCATCCAGGTATATCCAGTCCCCGAGGATCAGGTCGGTGCTTTGCAGCGGCCTGATTCTTTTAGTGTCTTATATTTATTTTCCGCATCCAGTCCCCGAGTGCACACTCGCTGAATTTTAGCGGGTGGGCGCTTGAGAATTTCTTGATTGTCAGTCCCCGAGTGCGCACTCGCTGAATTTCAGCGGGTGGGCACTTGAGAATTTCTTGATTGCCAGTCCCCGAGTGCACACTCGCTGAATTTCAACGGGTGGGCACTTAGGAATTTTGCTTTGATTAACCTTTTTGGTGATGTGCAGGGTCTGCAGCTTGAATCGGCTGACCGATTGGCAGCGAAGCATCGCGCGGAGAAGGAACTGGCCATCGTCCAGGAGGCGAACAAAGGGCTTCAGGCTGTTGCCACGAAGGCAGAGGAAGCTTGCCAGGGACTTGTCCCCGCGGGTGAATTGGCGGCGACGCAATCGGCTTTGAGTTCGGCTGAATAGCGGATCGCCGACCTCGAGCGCGAGCTGCGGGAGGCGAAGGAAGAAGCGAGCTCGGCTGATGGGCGAGCCAAGGCCGCCATTGCAGCCGCCGAAGAGGATCGCAAAGTGTCGGACGCCCTTGTTGCTGGGCTTCAGGACGACCATACTTCGCTTCAATGTTTCATCACGGATCTCGCCCGCCCGTTGATTGGTAAGTGCGTCTGCCTCTGGCAGTAGTTGTGCTTTTTGTGGTGTCCGTCGTATTCATTATTGTCTTCTACTCGCAGGTCGCATCATCGATAGTGCGGAAGAGGCAAGCTCGTTCGACACGCGGCAATGTGTAAGCATGCTTGTCGACTCGGCAACGTTGTCGGCGACGTGCATCCGTGCCTATCTCCAAGAGATATCGCCCATGGAAGTGATTCCCAGCGACCTCGTTGAGGTGTGGAAGTATTTGGAGAAGGCGCCCGCGGTCGTTGAGTTCATGACGCGGCCGGCGTTTCGGCGCGGAGCGGCGACGGCACTTAGTCTTGGACTTGCCCACTTCCTCGAAGACTTCGACATCGACGATGTGACGAGTGGCTATCCATCGTCGACTGGCGCGGTGGAGCTTTCCGAGGTCCTCAAGTTGCAGGACCGCGCCGCCACGTACTCGGAGCGTGTCTGGGCAATGGGCGACCTCCTTCCGTACCAGGAGACGGTCGTCGTGCCTAGCGACCCCGAGCCGCCGCATCGTGATTTCAAGGTCGAGCAGCCCTTCCGCGCGGCGATGGCGGGTGAACTGACGACGTATCCGTCGAACCCGTACACGCCGTTCATCCGCAATCGTCGGGATGTTGGCGAGTCGTCGTCTAAGCCTGCAGAATAGGATAGTTTGCCCTGTGGCGTTAGCAGCAGGTCTGCTATGCGAGCATATTTTGTAATATGAAACAATGCAACATGCTATCGAATGAGACATCGTGTCTATTTTGGTATTTGTCATGTGTTTGTGATTGATGTTTGAACGAGTCCCCGAGCGCGTCCGCCCTTTTGTGGGGTTTACCTCGTATGTGATATGTTTGTTGTTTTTGTGTGTTTTGTTATTGTGGTCGACTCGCCCAGACTCGAAGAGCCAGTCGCTAGGCGACTCCCTTGAACGCTCTGTACTTCGTTGTTTTCCCTTGCGCGAACTAGGTCGGGTGGCCGAGTCCCCGAGCGTGGTACTTGGTTGTTCCAGGCGCGACTGGAGGGTGAGTGAGGACTTGGCGCGTTAGTTTGAGCGCATCACTCCTGCCTGGCCCGTGGGGTCAGTCGCGTGGCGAGTCCTGGGCATGCTCTCCTACTTGGCGTTTTTCCAGGCCGCTCGCGGTGAACTGGTCTGCAGTCCCCGAGCGTGGTACTTAGCCGTTCGAGTCGCTATGTCAAGGATGCGGAGGACCATGGTCGCTGTAAGAAGCGAAGGCAGTTGTCTTGGTTCGTAGAACCAGTCGGGCTAGGCGACTCCAATGGGGCTCTGGGTAGGCGTTTTTCATGGACGGTGCAAGACCTGAGGCGACTCAGTGCTCTTGCACCGCACTACTTAGCCGTGTCGATCGCTGTACCAAAGGTTGACTTCTGCGGTTAGCGTAATGCTGTTATTACGAGTGCGAGTGGCACAAGACATGGAGAGTAGGCGCAATTTGCGGTAACTGTTTCTTTTTATTTCATAGCGACTGGAGAATACATATGTGGGGTTCTAGTAGTAGAACTTCCGTAGGAGGTTTACATTCCATGGTCGCTTGACGTCGAGTTCGCCGTCCCCGCGGACGTCGATGAGGTAATAGGCGTCATTGCCGAGTACTCGCCCGATGGCGAATGGCCCTTCCCACAGAGGGGAGAGCTTGTGCATGCCCTTCTTGTCCTGGATGAGGCGTAACACCAGGTCGCCCTCTTGGAAGGTGCGAGTTTTCACCCGCCGGCTGTGGTAGCGGCGGAGTCCCTGCTGGAAGATAGCGGTGCGTGACCGAGCGAGGTCACGTGCTTCGTCGAGTTGATCGACCCCATCTTGGCGGGCGAGCTCGTTTGCAGCCTCCGTGTAGTGGACGACCCGCGGCGAGTCGTGCTCGAGGTTGGTGGGCATGACTGCCTCGGCGCCGTAGACCATGAAGAAGGGGGTGAACCCTGTCGACCTGTTGACCGAGGTGCGGATCCCCCAGATGACAGAGGGCAACTCCTCGACCCAGCACCCGGCGGTGCGCTCGAGTGGTACTTGGAGTCGCGGCTTCAGGCCGTGGAGGATGCTTTGGTTGGCCCGTTCCGCCTGGCCGTTGGATTCCGGGTGGGCGACTGACGCGAGGTCGAGCCGAATGTGGTGCTCTTCGCAGAATTCGGCCATGGCTCCTTTGGCGAAGTTGGTGTCGTTGTCCGTGATGATGTTGTTTGGGAACCCGTAGCAATATATGAGCTCGCGTAGGAACTTGGTGGCGGTCTTCCCGTCGCATTTCCGAACTGGCTTGGCCTCCACCCACTTTGTGAATTTGTCGACCGCGACCAGTAGGTGGGTGTAACCGAGGGAGCCTTCTTGAAGGGGCCTACCATGTCCATGCCCCACACAGTGAATGGCCAAGTGATAGGGATTGTTTTGAGCGCTGAGCTCGGCACGTGCGTCTGGTTGGCGTACTTCTGGCACCCGGCGCACCGCTGGACAATGTCGACAGCATCGGCGTGTGCGGTGGGCCAGTAGAAGCCATGTCGCATAGCCTTGGCGACAAGAGAGTGGGCGTCGGCATGGTGGCCGCAGTCACCGGAGTGGATGTCGTGGAGGATCTTGCGTCCTTCGGCGGGTTGGACGCAACGTTGGAACACGCCGGTGACACTGCGCTTATGGAGCTCGCCGTCGATGATGGCGTAGGACTTGCATCGACGAGCGATCATCCGAGCTTCCGTCTCGTCTGCCGGCAAGGTGCCGGCTTCCAGGTAGGCGATGTAGGGCTTGGTCCAGTCGTCTGGCTCGTTGACGAGTGCGACCAGGGCTGCCTCTGGTTGGAGCGGGACTCCGATGTCGATCTCCCTCGGGGGAGAGACTGATGGTTTGGTGATCGTGTCGAGGAAGACGCCGGCGGGTGGTGCGAGTCAAGCCGATCCGATGCGAGAGAGTGCGTCGGCCTCCTCGTTCTTCCGCCTGTCGATCCACTCGACGGAGTAGCCGGTGAAGTGTCCGCCCAACTTGTCCACTGCTTGGCGGTACGCCGCCATGGTGGGGGAGACGGCGTCGCAGGTGCCAGCGACTTGCCCCGCGACGAGGTCGGAATCTCCGTAGCAGCGTTGGCGGTTGACATTCATCTCCTTGGCAGCTCGCATGCCGTGGAGTAGGGCCTCGTACTCGGCCATGTTGTTGGTGCAGGGTGTGAAGTCGAGGCAGAGGATGTAGCGGAGCTTGTCGCCCTTTGGTGAAGTTAGCACGATCCCTGCGCCTGCGCCGTCCGCGTTCTTGGAGCCGTCGAAGTGCAGGCTCTAGTAATGGAGGTATGGCAGCTTCTCTGGCTGCTGGGCCTCTTCCCAGTCGGCGATGAAGTCCACTAGGGCCTGCGACTTGATCGCTTTTCGTGGTTCGTATTTTATGTTGTGGACACCGATCTCGACGGCCCACTTGGCGACCCGCCCGGTTGCCTCGCGGTTGCGGATGATGTCTTGCAGTGGTGCTGAGGATACGACCGTGATCGGTTGTTCCTGGAAGTAGTGCGGCAAGCGTCGCTGGGCTCGGAACACCGCGTATACCAGCTTTTGGTACTGGGGGTACCGCTGGCGCGACTCGATGAGGACCTCGCTGATGTAGTACACCGGTCGCTCCTTTCCTTCCTCCGGTCGCTCGACGACCATCACGGTGCTGACGACGCGCTCGGAAGCCGCGACGTAAACCAGCATGGGTTCGTTGTCGGTGGGGGCGGCGAGTAGCACCTTTTTTAGATCGCGGAGCGCGTCATTCGCCTCCTTGTCCCACTGGAAGGTGGGGTTCTTGCGCATCAGGCGGTATAGGGGCATCGCCTTTTCGCCCAGGCGGGGGATGAAGCGACTGAGAGCTGCTACTCGCCCGGCCAGTTTCTGGACGTCGCGCAGGCACTCGGGTTTGCTGAGCCGGGCGATCGTGTCGATCTTCGTGGGGTTCGCCTTGATCCCTCGTTTGGAGACGACATACCCCAGTAGTTGTCCTGCTGGTACACCGAAGGTGCATTTGCCTGGATTGAGCTTTATCTTGTATTTTCGCAAGTTGGCGAATGTTTCCGCCAGGTCGGCGAGTAGGTCACCCTGGCGAGTGGATTTTACCACCACGTCGTCAATGTAGACATGGATGTTGCGGCCAATTTGGCTCGCGAGGCATTCTTGCATGCACCGCTGGTAGGTCGCCCCGGCGTCTTGAGGCCGAAGGTCATGGCGGTGTAGCAGAAGGCTCCGAATGGCGTGATGAACGTCGTCTTCTCCTCGTCCTCGACGGCCATTTTGATCTGGTTGTACCCGGAGTAGGCGTCGAGGAAACAGAGCGACTCCGAGCCCGCGGTTGAATCGATTATCTGATCGATCCGCGGGAGGACGAACATCTCCTTTGGGCAGGCGCTATTCAAGTTTGTGTAGTCGATACACATCCTCCTGGTCCCGTTCTTCTTCTCGACCAGGACTGGGTTTGGTAGCCACTTGGAGTATTTGATTAGCCGGATGAAGCCTGCAGCGAGTAGACGCTGCACCTCCTCGGCGATTGCTCGGCGGCGCTCTTCATTGAAGGGCCGCAGCGACTGCTTGACAGGTCGCACTTTGGGGTCGGCATTTAGCTTGTGCTCAGCGAGCTCCCTAGGGACACTGGGCATGTCAGAGGGCTTCCATGCGAAGATGTCCTTGTTCTCACGGAGGAACTTGATGAGCGCGCCTTCCTACGCTGGGCTCATGCCCGTACCGATCGTCACCGTCTGGCTGGAGTCGCCTGGGACCAGCTCGACGGTGCGGGTGTGCATCGTTGCCTCAAAGGTTGAGGTGTTTGCGCCCTCCGAGTTGGGCTTCTTGAGTATGGTGGGGTCGTCGTTGTTAACCCTGCTCGCGTACTTGGCGAGCTCATCAGCGTGGTTGGTCTCCGCCGCGATGACGGCGTCAGCGAGCTCGGCTCCTTTGGCCTCGTACTCGGCGGCCATGTCGGGGTTGCCGTTGATGGTGATGACGCCGCACGGCCCGGGGAGCTTCATCGCGTTGTACGCGTAGTGGGGCGCTGCCATGAACTTGGCGAACGCCTGGCGCCCCAGGACGCAATGGTAGGGGTTGTCGAAGGGCACGAGCTCGAAGACGATCCGCTCGGTGCGGAAGTTTGCTGGTGTGCTGAAGGTGACTGGCAGCGTGACCTTACCGATCGGGTACGCCTTCCGACCGGGGACGATGCCGTGGAACGTGGTGTGGGTCGTCTCGATCATCGACTGCGGGAGCCGCAGCCGCCTGAAGGTGTCTAGGTACAAGATGTTGATGGAGCTGCCGCCGTCCATCAATGTCTTGGGGAGCCAGTAGTCGCCGACCTTAGGCTTGACCACTAGGGCGACTCGACCTGGGTACTCGATGCGTGGCGAGTGGTCTTGTCGACTCCAGGTGATGGGCTGCTCCGACCAATTGAGGAACTAGGGAACGTCCACCTGGGCCACCGCGTTGACAGCGACGGTGCGGGCGATGACCTTCTTCTCGCGCTTCGTGTTGAAGCCCGTGAAGGTATGGAGCGATCCGGCCACTTTGCCGAATTTTCCGCCGTTTGGCGGGTCGTTGTCGGGGTCCTCCCGTGCTCGCCGTACCTTCTCGATCTCCCTGAGGGTGTGGCAGTCGGCGGTGGTGTGCGTTGCGGGCTTCCCTTTCCTGCTATGAAACGCACATGGTTGGTTAAGGAGGGCCGCGGGGTCGAACCTTGGCTTGGCCTTGTAGTTGTCGCCGTCGCGGCGTTGTCCTCCGTCGCGGCGGAAGCTCTTGGGCTCGCGTTGCGCGTGCCCGGCGTTGGCGACGAAGTCGACTCGCCCGTCACTGCGGCGCTTGCCGGTGAGGCGAGTGTTGCTGTAGCGTAGGTCGGACCGTTGTCCACTGTCGTTGCCGCTCGTGCGGCGTTGACCTCCTGACTCGTCGTTAGTTTCCTAGTTTGGATCTTCCTCCGTGTACCGTTTGGTGATCTCGAGGAGGTCGGGGATGTTGTCGAGTGTGCGAGAGTGTCGCTTGAGCTTGGCGACCAGGGGATCGTAGCGGCACGAGGTCTTGAAGCAATGGATCGCGGTGTCCGGGTGGATGCCGACCGCGTTGTACCAGAGTTCTTGCCACCGTTGGACCCAGTTGCGGGTCCACTCACGGGGTCCCTGGACGCATCGCTCCAGGTCCTCGATGGTGGTGGCGCGGGTGTAGGAGCACTCGAAGTGCCTGACGAAGGCGTCGCGCATCTCCTCCCAGGAATCGATACTGTCCTGAGGGAGCGTGTTGATCCACTGCCTGCACGTCCCCTCCATCATCAGGGGGAGGTAACGGGTGGCTAGCAGGTCGATGTGGCCTGCGATCCCCATTGCCATGAGGTATGTGTCGAGCCAGACGGCGGGATCGTACAAGGGGTCATACTTTTCTATCTCCTTCGGCGCCTTGAAGTTTGGCGGGTACTTCTCGCCTCGGATCATTGGTCCGAAGCACTTGGGGCCGAGTCGACTTAGCGACCCCATCGGCTCGCCGTCCCGGCGATTGGTTAGGGTGTGTCGCAGGTCGTCGGGCTGGCGTGCGCGCCAGCTTTGGTTGTTGATGATGTGGGTGCGGGCGTTGATGGGTTGCCCGTTGGCGGCGACGAAGTTGGTCGCTGGCCTGGGGTCGTTGGTGGAGAGTGCCGCATTCGCGGGTCGGTGTTGGAGCTGCAGTGGCTCCGGTGGCGGGCAGTTGAGGGTGTTTGCCGCCGCTGGGCGGCCGCTTGAGGCTGCCCTGCTTCCCGACGAGCGCGAGTATACTCGACCCTGCGAGTCGGCGCCCGCGTTTTGCTGCTCGACGGCCTTTGCGATCAGGGCCCTGACGTACTGGATCTGTAGGGCGCCGTCGCCCGTGGCCGTGATGTTGTCGGCTGCTGCTCGGCCTGCCACGAGGTTGTCCATCGGGGTGGAGAACAGTGGGAGGCCGTTTGCGTCTCTCTCCCGTGAGGAGACTACTATCTGCGGCTGGTCCCTGGGGGGTGTGCGGTTGGGTGGAGGTGGGGCGCCCATCGCCGTTGATCCTGGCAGGGGGCGGGCGCTTCCTCCTGGTGGCGCGTTCTTGCAGATTGCGCACTCGGCCACGCGGGCTGGGTCGTTTTCGTCGTCAAAGTTCAGGGCGCGCCCCTGAACGGTGGGGTTTAGGCGCGACCTGATCATCTGCTGGTGGTAGCGCGATAGTTCCTGCGCCGTCACCTGCTCGAGGCGAAATTTTTCGCGCTCAGCTTGTTCCTTGCGCACCGCCTCCGCCAGTTTCAGGCAGAGTTCCTCGACCTCCGTTGCCGTGGCGTTAGGAGGGATTGGGGTGGAGAATGGATCCTCCGGTGGATCGGTGCCGGTCGCCATGTAGGTCGCGGCGTGGCGACCGGTTCCGTCGTGGAGGTCGGCGGAGTTCTCCGACCCGGAGTCGAATTCGAAGATCCCAAGGATGGAGGGGTCCTCGAAGTCCCCCATGTTGGAGACCTGGGTGATGGAGCCCGCGGGTGAAGCCGTGGTGATGGACCGGCGAGTGACGCCGGGGTCGCCGAGTCGGCGTCGTTGTTGAGGGCCGCGTCTTCTGCGGCCGCTGAGTTTTCGGCCACGTCGCTGTGGGCCGAATCGTACTCCGAGGCGAGGCGATGGATCGTGCGGATCTGGATCTCGGAGAGCCGATCGCGTGGCGGCGGCTCGCGGATGCGAGCCGAATCCTCCGAGACGATGACGTCGGTGAGGCCAACGAAGAGGTTGATCGTGCCGATCGGCAGGATCACGCTGTGCGTGACGGGTCGCGCCGCCGGGACGTAGCTGCTCGGCAAGATTTGGAGCATCTCGCCGATCGCTATCATGCGGCCGGTGGCGACCATCTCGTTGATGGGCAGATTGGATCTCGCCGCAGAACACCGGCCAGACCGGCCAGGCCCCACGGTGGGCGCCACTGTCGTGGGAATTATCACGGCAGATGCTGCAATCGGCAGCGAGTAGTAGAACAAGGGGCAAGGTCGGCCAGCCATCTGCGGTGCGAGATGAGGGCAAAGACACATGGTTTTACCCAGGTTCGGCCCCCCGGAGGGTAAAGACCTACTCCTGCTAGATTGTATTATGAAGATGGTACAATGGGCGAGCTCGGCGGCTAGGCGGCGAGTTGCTTGGGTGGATGATGGAACGTATCTCTACTCGCCCTACGGGGAGGTTTATATAGGCTCACCTCGCCTAGGGTTTACATATCTCAACCGATTCAGTTAAAGCTTCGGTACTCGTTTGACCTAATCCGACTGGGCCTATCTACTCGCCTGGGCCTTCAGCTTCCAGTCGCTTGGTTCCTCGCTGGGCTTCAATCCAGTCGCCGTCTTGCAGGCCCACTCGACGGTTCTTGGGCCAGTCGGAAATGTCCTGCTGGGTATACCCCAGTAGGCGCATCCCCATCACATGTAAGCATGCAAAAGATAGTTTTATTTGCAAAAGTGGTTTATACTAGGATCTAAACATTATAAAGTTCAAAGTGGTCATTTACTAAAGTATTAAAACCATTTGCAAAAGGTTTCATCTCATAAACCAAATATTATGATAAGGTGATATTTTATGTAGTTGAAAATATCTTTTAGCAAAGTAATGACTTTATATGGTTCATCAAATATGTTCTTAAATCTCAAAACTTGGTGTTTAGGGTCAGAAGGTTTGAATCAAATCATTTCCCAAAGGTTTTACCTAAAAATTCATTTCTTAACCATAAACAATGACTAGAAATGTGCTAATTCAAATATTTACTCCTTAACTTCACAAAATACATTTTTAAATCCATAAGTTGGTTCCTATGGTCAGTAGGTTCATAACAATCCAATTTGCAAAGATTTCATCTTAAAATTATATCTAGAACAATTTTTATATTCAAAATAAGCCTACACATGTTTCTGCAAATTCAACCAATTTTCCAGAAGCAAAACATTAAACAAAGTGCATGGTTGCAAAGTACTTGTTCTGATAATTCCATTGATATAAAATGTGCAAATTTTGGACGTGTAGAACTAAAGTTATAAATTTTACAAAATCTAGCATCTAATAGAACATTTTCTGTTTTTAAATCGAAGTCTGAGCCACGTGGCTGCTTGCTACTGGCTGATACCGATTCCTTCGAATTGAGCTCTGTGGGTCGTTGGATCTAAATGAGATCGTGTGATACAGATCACACGATGCCCCTTCGTTATAATCTAATCCTAGCCGTAAGATTAAGATCCAACAGGCACTGTGTCTCTAACCAAGATTGGGCGGCGCTAGCGGCGGCTGGCGGCGGCGCATGCTCTGGCTACGACGGAGCCAGCGATACAGGATGCAAGGGAGACAGAGGAGTAGCTCACCATGCTCGCAGAGGTGTGGCGAAGCTCAAGGTGAGGTCTGGTTGACAAGGGGCGCTCATGAACGGAGGGGATTGCTCGCCGGAGTGTGCAACGACGTCGGGTGTCTCTGGATGTCGTCGGGGCGAGGCTTGAGAGCGACCTAAGACGAACGGGGCATGCATTTAGATGCGGGCGAGTGCGTAGATGATAGGAGCATCAACGGGAGGGTTCGGGATGGTCTGCGCTTACCAGGGGAGCTCGCCGGAGAAACGGCAGACGCGGCGGCGTTCAGGTGATGACGAAGCCGAGGCTACGGTGCTCGCGCGGGCAGGTGAAGACCACCGATAGATGCGCCTTAGGCTGGGGAGTCAGCTCGAGTGGTCGAGGGGCAAGGCGTGGCGAGGAGTGGCCGGAATCGCTCGGAAGCTCGTCGGGGGCCGCGGCGGTGCAAAAGGAAATTGGGGCAGCCCGGTGGCTCTCTGGTGGCGTTGGTTGGGGGAAATGGAGAGGGGAAGCAGGCTATTAATCGAGCGTGGTCGCGGGCGGGATTAACTGAGCTATCAACGCGAATTTAACACCGCAAATTCATCACTAAAACGTTCAGGAGGAACGGTCGTGGGGATGATGATGATTGCGCGGCAGTGGGGGACAGACGTCAGCGAGGGGGAGAGAATGTTTTGAAGGGAATATGCCCTGAGAGGCAATAATAAAGTGTTTATTATGTGTATTCCAAGTATATGATAGATGTTTATTTTGCATGCTATAATTGTATTAATACGGAAACGTTAATACATGTGTGTTTAATAAACAAACAGAAAGTTCCTAGTTATGCCTCTCTCATAAACTAGCTCGTTGATTAACAAGATGATCAAGGTTTCCTGATCATGGACATTGGATGTTGTTAATAACAGGATCACAACATTAGTGTAATGGTGTGATGAACATTCATCCGAAGTATAGCATTACGATCAAAGTCATTGAATTTATATTGCTATAACAACTTACGAAGTGATCCTAATCCTTAGACCATGAGATCATGTCAATCACTAACACCGGAAGAGTTTCTTGATAACATCAAACGTCACACCGTAACAGGGTGATTATAAAGATGGATTCAGAACTAATAAAGTGTCATGTTGAGGCTCATGGATCGAGAGTGGAATTTGTTCATCCCGATGACGGATAGATATACTCTGGGCCCTCTCGGTGATATCACATTGATTAGCTTGCAAGCAAGTGATTTGATCACTAGAATGTTATATCACAGGAACAAGAAAAGAGTGCATGTCGGTAACGATATCAAACTAGGTATGGAGATACCGATGATCGAATCTCGAACATGTAATATATCGTGAAACAAAGGGATTAAGATACTAGCGTAAAAGGTTCCGACGATCACAAGAAAGTCATCGTTGAATGTGTGGGAGTCAGTATGGGTCTCCAGATCCCGCTTCTGATTATTGATCCGAGAGGGGTCTCGATCATGTCCGCATTATTCAGGAACCGTAGGGTGACACACTTAAGAGACACCGACATCCAATTGGAGCAAATGTTTCATGCCGAAAGAATGAACAAGCGCAGGAATTTATTTCACTAGATACCGTAACAGGTTTTCGGGTGAAATTGCATAAAGTGGTTATGCATGTGAAATAGAATTCTAGCAAGGGGTTATTTGTGAATGTTTGTCATTAAAGTAATTGACAAAATTCTGAATAAAATAAAAGAGTTTTATTTAATGAGAGTTTGCATTAAATTTGGTGGAAATTTAATGGGAATTTGAGTGGACTTTTGAGTGGAGGGAATTTAAAGGATATTTGTGAGTGGAGTGTCCACCCACATGAAGAGGGGAGGGCAAGGGGGCAGCCCCATGCGCCGGCCACCCCCTTGGGGTTCCCCCCTCCTCCTAACAAAGTAGCCCCCTCCTCACTTGTCTCTCACACCTCCTCGTGAAGGATCTCTCTCCCCCTCTAGAATTTATCCCCCATGGTCTCGGACTAGCGAGATACATGTTCCCGGTGGCTATTCGGCAAGAAAGAGTTGTGCTTCCGCTGCATCGCTGGATCGAGGAGGCGGAGGTTTCTCGGTGCCTCGAACGTGTGTGCGAGCACGGATGCGCTGCTGATTTGCGGCGCTAGGACTTCCTCTCGATCTTGAGATCGGCAAGAGATCGTCTACATCAACCACGAGTTGAACTCATTAAGCTTTGTCGGTCTTCAAGGGTATGTTCTCTACGGATATACATCCGCCCGTTGTTTGTATCTAGTAGATAGATCTTGGTATATAGTTCACATCGTAGGAAAATTTTTGTTTTCTATGCTGCGAACCCTACAGTGGTATCAGAGCCGGATCTATGCGTAGATACTTTACACGGGTAGTACACATATGAGTATGTGGGCGATGATGATCATGTTGTTGCTCCTTTGTTGTAATTTTGGATATTGGTGGCATAGTGGGATGAAGCGGCCCGGACAAACTTTACATGTCCTCGCACATGAGACTTGTTCCACGCTTGACATGCAACTAGTTTGCATAAGTGGCTAGCGGGTGTCTGTCTCTCCTACTATAGTCAATATCTATTTTGCAAGCGAGTTGTCAACAATTTGATTATCCTCGTTGTGGTTCATGTTCGTAGGTAAGAACGGTTCTATCTTGAAAGCCCTAAGCCACGTAAAACTTGCAATGGATAAATTAGAGGCGTCTAGTTTAGATTGTTGCTGGGCTAGTGTTATGATATGGTAGTGTTGTAAGTAGAAGTATGAGATGATACTCTTACAACACACATAGTGTGTAAAATCCATAGACCTTGGATTTACACATATAGGTATGATAGTGATCATACCACGATGCACATGATAGAGATCATCTGCGGGAACCATATAATTTCACTAATAAACATATGATGTTTGATAGCATCTTATATTGCTTGTTTAGCGCTTTGTTAGCATAATAAGATGATCCCTCATTTAAATATCAAGATAAGAATGTGTTCTTCCTTTAGTATGCACCGATTATGTTTTCGTCGCTCCAAGACATCACGTGATGATCGGGTGTTCTTGGATCCACGACCATATTTCGGGTGTAAAACAGTTACACACGCGAATACTAAGGTTCTAACTTGGCGAGCCTAGCATGTACAGACATGGCCTCGGAACACGGACCGAAAGGTTAAGCATGAGTCATATAGTTGATATGATGCCCATTTGATGCTCGCCTTTGAAGCTATACCGACTCACGTGATGATCGGACTTGGTGTAGTGGATTTGGTTCATGTAATCACCAAAACGGCACGAGGGATGTCGTTTTTGAGTGGGAATTCATTCGTAATATAGATTAGTTTAACTCAATCTATCATACACTTAGTCTAAACTTTACAAATTCTGTTGTAGATGGCACCACCTGCTTTTAATTTCAATGTGTTCATGGAGAAAGAGAAACTAGCAACGAACGGTAGCAACTTTACCGAATGGGCCATGAATTTGAGGATTCTCCTCTCTGCTGCACAAAAGCAATATGTGCTATAAGCGCCATTAGGCCCCCCACCTTTAGATGATGCCCCTGGCGAGGAGAAGAATGTCTAGTAGACTCGTCAGGAGGACCACAACTTAGTTCATTGCGGCATATTGTATGGGCTAGAGCCGGACTTCGAAAGCGTTTTGAAAACGGCAATGCATTTGATACAATTGGTGAGTTGAAAATGATTTTCGACACACATGCTGCTGTAGAGAGCTAAAACGCTTTAGAAAAGTTCTTTAGCTGCATGATGGAAGAGCACAGCTCCGTTAGTGAGCATGTACTCAAGATGTCGGGTTACGCCGATAAGCTTGTGTCCTTGGGAATATCGATTCCCATTGACTTAGGCATCCATCGTGTTCTGCAGTCTCTGCCACCTAGCTATAAGAGCTTCGTGATGAACTATAATATGCAAGGCATGAAGAAGTCTCTCCCCGAGCTTCTGTCAATGCTTAAAACTGCAGAAGTGGAGATCAAAAAGGAACATCAAGTGTTGATGATCAATAGGAACACTGGTTTCAAGAAAGACAAGAAGGGAAAACGGAAGGGAAGTAAGGGCGGCAAGCCTGTTGCCGCGCCTGAAAAGAAACCCCGAGTTGGACCTAAGTCTGATTCCGAGTGCTACTATTGTAAGGGGACTGGCCACTGGAAGCGCAACTGCCCCAAGTATCTGGCAGACAAGAAGGCCGGCAAGGCAAACAAAGGTATATATGATATACATGTTATTGATGTGTACTTGACTAGTGCTCGCAGTAGCACCTCGGTATTTGATACCGGTTCAGTTGCTAATATTTGTAACTCAAATCAGGGGCTGCGGAACAAGCGACCGCTAGCAAGGGGTGAGGTCAAGATGCATGTCGGCAATGGATCAAGCGTTGATGTGATCATCGTCGGAACGCTGCCTCTCCACTTGCCGTCGGGATTAGTTATAAACTTGAATAAATGTTATCTGGTGCCTGCAGTGAGCATGAACATTGTATCTGGATCGTGTTTGATGCGAAGTGGTTATTCATTTAAATCCGAGAACAATGGTTGTTCCATTTATATGAATGAAATCTTTTATGGTCATGCACCGATGATGAATGGTTTATTTCTATTAGATCTCGATGATAATGTTACACATATTCATAATGTTGATGCTAAAAGGATTAAACTTAATGATGATATATCCGCATATATGTGGCACTGCCGTCTAGGTCATATTGGCGTTAAACGCATGAAGAAGCTCCATTCGGATGGACTTTTGGAATCACTTGATTATGAATCATTTGATACATGTGAGCCATGCCTTATGGGCAAGATGACTAGAACGCCGTTTTCCGGTTCAATGGAACGGGCGACAGATTTATTGGAAATCATACATTCTGATGTATGTGGTCCAATGAGTGTGTCGGCGCGAGGTGGATATCGTTATTTTGTTACTTTCACGGATGATTTGAGTAGATACGGTTATATCTACTTGATGAAACACAAGTCTGAAACCTTTGGAAAGTTCAAGGAATTTCAGAATGAAGTGGAAAATCATCGTAATAGAAAGATCAAATTTCTACGGTCCGACCGTGGAGGTGAGTATCTAAGTTACGAGTTTAGCGCTCACATGAAAGAGTGTGGAATTGTTTCACAACTCACACCTGCCGGAACACCACAGCGAAATGGTTTGTCGGAACGTCGTAATCGTACTTTATTAGATATGGTTCGATCTATGATGTCTCTGACGGACTTGCCGTTGTCATTTTGGGGTTATGCACTAGAAACTGCTGCATTCACTTTAAATCGGGCACCATCTAAATCCATTGAAAAGACACCGTATGAATTGTGGTTTGGAAACAAACCTAAGCTGTCATTTCTTAAAGTTTGGGGATGCGATGTTTATGTGAACAAACTTCAACCGGATAAACTCGAACCCAAAGCGGAAAAATGCGTCTTCATAGGATACCCTAAAGAAACTATTGGGTATTCCTTCTATCACAGATCCGAGGGCAAGGTTTTTGTTGCCAAGAATGGATCCTTTCTAGAGAAAGAGTTTCTCGCGAAAGGTGTGAGTAGTCGGAAGGTAGAACTCGAAGAGGCTGTGGAACCTTCTCTTCAAAGTATGGCGAGTAGCGCAGCGCCGGAAGTTGTTCCGGAGTTGGCTCCACCTGTTGAAGAGGGAACTAATGATAATGATCATGAAACTCCGAAAGAGAGTACTACCGAACCTCGCAGGTCAAACAGGACGCGTGCAGCTCCCGAGCTGTACGGAAATCCTGTCATGAATTTCATGGTTGATGAAAATGATGACCCTGCGACGTATGAAGTAGCGATGATGAGCCCGGATTCCAACAAATGGTTAGAAGCCATGATATCCAAGATGGAATCCATGTATGAAAATCAAGTTTGGAACTTGGTGGAATTAACTCACGACCGAAAGGCCGTGGAGAACAAATGGATTTTCAAAAGGAAAACTGATGCTGATGGTAATGTGACCGTCTATAAAGCTCGACTTGTCGCAAAGGGGTTTCGACAAATTCAAGGAGTTGACTACGATGAGACATTCTCTCCCGTAGCGATGCTAAAGTCAGTTAGGATTATGTTAGCAATTGCTGCATATTTCGATTATGAGATATGGCAGATGGATGTCAAAACCGTGTTTCTCAATGGTAATATTGAAGAAGAGTTGTATATGATACAACCAAAGGGTTTTGTCGATCCTAAGGATGCTAACAAGGTGTGCAAGCTTCAGCGATCCATCTATGGATTGAAGCAAGCATCACGAAGTTGGAATCTCCGCTTTGATGAGGTGATCAAAGAGTTTGGATTTGTCCAAACTTATGGAGAAGCTTGTATTTACAAGAAAGTGAGTGGGAGCAATGTGGCATTTCTGATATTATATGTGGATGACATATTATTGATCGGAAATGATATAGATCTTTTAAACAGTGTTAAAAGTTATCTAAACAGCAAATTTTCAATGAAGGACCTAGGTGAAGCGTCATACATATTAGGCATAAAGATCTATAGAGATAGATCTAGGCGCCTAATAGGGCTATCACAAAGTACATACCTTGATAAGATTTTAAAGAAGTTTAAAATGGACGGAAGTAAGAAGGGGTTCTTACCTATGTTGCAAGGCAAGACATTGAGTAAGACTCAAAGTCCGGCTTCGGCGGAAGAAAGAGAGATAATGGACAAAGTCCCCTAAGCTTCAGCCATAGGCTCTATAATGTACGCCATGCTATGTACAAGACCAGATGTGGCACATGCTATTAGTTTGAATAGTAGGTACCAATCGGATCCAGGTTCGGAACACTGGATAGCGGTCAAGAATATCCTTAAGTACTTACAAAGAACTAAGGATATGTTTCTTGTATACGGAGGTGAAGAAGAGCTCGTCGCTAAGTGTTATGTCGACGCTAGCTTTGACACCGATCCGGATGACTCTAAGTCTCAATCCGGATACGTATTTCTCATGAATGGCGGAGCGGTTAGTTGGAGGAGCTCCAAACAACCTGTGGTAGCGGGATCAACAATGGAGGCCGAATATGTTGCTGCTTCGGAAGCGGCTCAGGAAGCAGTTTGGATGAAGGAGTTCATATCCGAACTAGGAGTGGTGACAAACGCGTTGGACCCAATGGTGATCTGTTGTGACAATAATGGTGCCATTGCCAATGCCAAAGAGCCAAGGTCTCACAAGCATTCCAAGCATATTAAGCGCCGGTTTCACTCCATCCGAGAGGCATGTCAAGGATGGAGATATAAAGATTTGTAAAGTACATACGGATCTCAATGTAGCAGATCCGTTGACTAAAACTCTCCCTAGAGCAAAACATGATCAACACCAGAACTCAATGGGTGTTAGATTTGTCACTATGTAACTAGATTATTGTCTCTAGTGCAAGTGGGAGACTGAAGGGAATATGCCCTGAGAGGCAATAATAAAGTGTTTATTATGTGTATTCCAAGTATATGATAGATGTTTATTTTGCATGCTATAATTGTATTAATACGGAAACGTTAATACATGTGTGTTTAATAAACAAACAAAAAGTTCCTAGTTATGCCTCTCTCATAAACTAGCTCGTTGATTAACAAGATGATCAAGGTTTCCCGATCATGGACATTGGATGTTGTTAATAACGGGATCACAACATTAGTGTAATGGTGTGATGAACATTCATCCGAAGTATAGCATTACGATCAAAGTCATTGAGTTTATATTGCTATAACAACTTACGAAGTGATCCTAATCCTTAGACCATGAGATCATGTCAATCACTAACACCGGAAGAGTTTCTTGATAACATCAAACGTCACACCGTAACAGGGTGATTATAAAGATGGATTCAGAACTAATAAAGTGTCATGTTGAGTCTCATGGATCGAGAGTGGAATTTGTTCATCCCGATGACGGATAGATATACTCTGGGCCCTCTCGGTGATATCACATTGATTAGCTTGCAAGCAAGTGATTTGATCACTAGAATGTTATATCACAGGAACAAGAAAAGAGTGCATGTCGGTAACGAGATCAAACTAGGTATGGAGATACCGATGATTGAATCTCGGACATGTAATATATCGTGAAACAAAGGGATTAAGATACTAGCGTAAAAGGTTCCGACGATCACAAGAAAGTCATCGTTGAATGTGTGGGAGTCAGTATGGGTCTCCAGATCCCGCTTCTGATTATTGATCCGAGAGGGGTCTCGATCATGTCTGCATTATTCACGAACCGTAGGGTGACACACTTAAGAGATACCGACATCCAATTGGAGCAAATGTTTCATGCCGAAAGAATGAACAAGCGCAGGAATTTATTTCACTAGATACCGAAACAGGTTTTCGGGTGAAATTGCATAAAGTGGTTATGCATGTGAAATAGAATTCTAGCAAGGGGTTATTTGTGAATGTTTGTCATTAAAGTAATTGACAAAATTCTGAATAAAATAAAAGAGTTTTATTTAATGAGAGTTTGCATTAAATTTGGTGGAAATTTAATGGGAATTTGAGTGGACTTTCGAGTGGAGGGAATTTAAAGGAGATTTGTGAGTGGAGTGTCCACCCACATGAAGAGGGGAGGGAAAGGGGGCAGCCCCATGCGCCGGCCACCCCCTTGGGGTTCCCCCCCCCTCCTCCTATAAAAGGAGCCTCCCTCCTCACTTGTCTCTCACACCTCCTCGTGAAGGATCTCTCTCCCCCTCTAGAATTTATCCCCCGTGGTCTCGGACTAGCGAGATACATGTTCCCGGTGGCTATTCGGCAAGAAAGAGTTGTGCTTCCGCTGCATCGCTGGAGCGAGGAGGCGGAGGTTGCTCGGTGCCTCGAACGTGTGTGCGAGCACGGATGCGCTGCTGATTTGCGGCGCTAGGACTTCCTCTCGATCTTGAGATCGGCAAGAGATCGTCTACATCAACCACGAGTTGAACTCGTTAAGCTTTGTCGGTCTTCAAGGGTATGTTCTCTACGGATATACATCTGCCCGTTGTTTGTATCTAGTAGATAGATCTTGGTATATAGTTCACATCGTAGGAAATTTTTTGTTTTCTATGCTGTGAACCCTACATGTTTACTGGGTCCACTTGTCTGTGACTGCGTGGGTGTGTTACTCAGTGAAAAACGTTTCACCGCGGGGTGAGAAGGTGGGCTAGTTGGGCTGCGAGTGGGCTTGCTGGGCCTATTGGCTGCGTTGGGTTTGATTCACTTTTTTTATACAAAAAGTTTTTCCTTTTTCTATTTGAATATTCTGATTTGATTTTCATTCAAACAATTCAAACACCAATTCAAATCAAACCACCACCAAACTTTGTGTTGATCTTAATTTTGTTTAACAACATATTCCAAAGTCCAAAATAAAATAATTCTTTTATTCTTTTAGGATCTATTATTAATTAAATAAATAGACCTTAGTTTTTAATTCAAATAGGATTTTATATATTTTAAAACTCTATTTGAAAACAAAACCTTATCAAAACCTTTTTATTAGGTTTTATTTGAAAAACTAAAACACTTGGAAATCTTATTTAAAATACTTTAAAAAGTTTCAATGTTTATTTAAAAAGGAAAAAACCTTTACTTTAATAAAATTGGATATTAATAAATCCTCATTATTTTATTTAAATAAACCTTTACTCTTTTTATCAAATAGAAATATTTTATTTCAAAAGCTTGGACAAGATTTAATTTGGCTGTATAAAATAATCCTTATTTATAATTCTACCTTTGCTTTTGAAAATCAAATCTTTTTATTAAAAGATCTAAAAATAGTGATTCCAACTATTTTAACTTTATTGTTTATTTATCTTTTTAAATCCCTTTAGGATTTTATTGGATCAAAATAGGTTTTGATGTTTCCAATTGGAATCAAAAAGTTTCTTCTCACCCTAAAAATCAACAATTGTTTATTTGTTTATTTATTTTTTTCACATTTCAAAATTTGGAAAATTTTGGGATGTGACAGGCTACCACCCTTAAAAGATATCTCGTCCCGAGATTTGGGAAGGCTAGGGTTACAAGTTGGCTTCAAGGCAACTAGGGTACTACCACCCTTAAAAGAAAGTCTCAAAGGGTCACATTGATGGTTCACTTGACTATGGGTTCAACACTTAATATCCAGACAAGGAATCCTTATTTGACTCAACTGAGTTATCTAATTCCTGACATCCACTTCTTCTATCTCTTCAAAGTTCCCATCCATGTCAATGTGGTTCACATGTCCTTTCTGGGTCACATTGGAGTCATTTCCATTGGATCTTCTAGCATCCTTTTTTTTCTTCTCAGGACAGTTTGATGCACAGTGTCCAAGTTCCTTACAATTATAGCACTGCAACTGGCTAATGTCTTTCTTCCTGAAAGTGTCATGTTGGTTCTGACCAAGGTCATCTCCATTGTCAGTATCATTTCCATTATTATCACTTCCATTGTTGTTGTGGTGATACTGATGTGGTTCAGAATCTTCATTGCTCTTTTTGAATGAACGCTTCTTTTGTGATGATCCTGAGTGATGCTTGAGTTTATGCTTCCTCTTTTTGTTCTCAACTTGATTCATCTTGTTTTCCAAAATGGTGGATTTGTCACAGAGTGATTGATAAGTTGGGACATAGGCAACAACTAGTCGCAGGTTCAACTCATCATTAAGTCCTTCGAGGAATTCCTCCTTCCTCTTAGCATATGTATCAACTTCATCTGGTGCATAGCGTGCCAGATTGTTGAATTCTTCAATATACTCAGCCACACTGAGGTGACGCTGTTTCGGATTGTGGAATTCCTTTTTCTTCAAGTGCATCACTCCAGGTGAGATGTGAGCTGTACGGAAACCATCCTAAAAAATAGCCCAAGTTACATCTTCAAGGGGAGTGGTGATCTGAAAGTTGTCCCACCATGTTGCTGCTGGTCCTTCAAGCAGGTG
This sequence comes from Avena atlantica, assembly GCA_910589765.1. Classification (NCBI taxonomy): domain Eukaryota; kingdom Viridiplantae; phylum Streptophyta; class Magnoliopsida; order Poales; family Poaceae; genus Avena; species Avena atlantica. The sequence goes on from OU342738.1 coordinate 321,403,924, forward strand.
TGATGCAAACCTAACTTTTTCTTCATCGGTGCAGCCAACAATCACTAATTCTTTGTTCACTGAACGTAACCAGTCATTGGCTTCCATTGGATCAGTTGTTCCAGAGAATCTTGCAGGCGTAAGTTTCAGAAACCCGGTGAGCATATCATGTGCTGGAGGATTATTCTGATTGTTGTTCTTGTTGTTGTTGTTGTTGTTCTGATTCTGTATGAACGTGGTCATCTCCTGCATTAGCTGTGTCTGAGCTGTCATCATATGCTGCATCTCAGGAGTGATGTTGTTGTTGTTGTTTTGGTTGGGGTTGGCACGACGGGGAGGCATCTGTTGGTTTGATAGGGATAAGTAATGATAGATAGACTAAAGAAGTTCTAACACATCACCCAAAACAATCAAGTTCAATCAAACAATCAAGAAATCAACAAGCAACTATTCACTTAACAGCTTATGAGCTTAACTCATGAGTTGAAGGAAACAACAAATTTTCTTGAAATAATTAACTTAGTATAGTCATACCTCATAGGTCAATATTATCCATACTCTAACTTGATATCAATGTATTTGGTGGGCAATCTAATGTCTCTTGGTTTTCCACTTGTAATCCTTAGTGATGTCTAAGTTGAAGTCCTTGGTGGAACTAAAGTTGAAATCATTGGTCATGGTGAAGGCTTTGTCCATCAAGTTGAAAAAGGAAGAGAAGTAGAATCAAAACCAAAAAGTTGAGGAAAGATTTTACAAGATTGTTTGTAAATAAGTTTTGGAACAAATACAACTCCTATTTTTCTAAGGGGTTTTGTGCAATCCTAGGGTTACAATCCTACAGGCAACACAGTGCTCTGATACCATATGTAAGGTTCCCAACTTTAAATAAGGTAGAGATCCCTGTGTTTACAATGCTAGTCCCTGGAACAATAGCTAGCATCCACAGTTAAGATGTAATATCAAGAAACAAAGGTCATAATACAACTTTATAACCAGGAATAAAATAATTCATTACATCTTACATAGCTCATTTGGCTATCACATTACAATGCAGCAGAATATCTATATAGCATGGAGTCCTTCATCTTCAAAGTGCCGCAGGAAATCATGTTGGTTGTAGACTTGTAATCCTATTCAACACACTTCACTAACATCAAACAAACCTGCAACATAATAAGTTGCAGCCACAAGGGTCAATACACTTGAATTGTATTGGCAAGTTTACCTACTATGTAGAAATAAGTGGATCCTATCATTACATGCATATTTGGCTAAGTAGGGTTTAGGCTCTTTTGTAGAAAACAATATAGTTTTATCCTATCTTTTCAAAATAGTTTTGATCTTTTTGTCAAATATTTCTGAACTCCTTGGAAAACTCCAATTGCTTCAAATCCCTTGTTGTCACCATCAAGTTTTTCTTTGAGAAATTGGAATGTCGAGATCTTCCATAGCTTCAGGCCTTAGTTGCTTAGAGTTGTCCATAACCGGGGACACGGCTAAGTACTTAGAATTTGATTCTTCTGTAGAAGTTGTACACTTTACCCACATGACACAATCTCGTCTTGTTGCCACCAGTGGCCGCTGGATAAGTACTCACCAAGATGGAGTACTGGCAGATCGAGAATGTGACAAAGTCTTTCCATAGAAGTCTTCCCAATACACAATGCTAGCTTGTCAACCAGGCACCAATGTAGGGATAAGTTTCCCTTACACAATTCTAGTTAACCTGAAGATGCCAATGCATGGGTCTTCCACTATGTAGTTGACTAAGCCAGAGCCCATTTAGCATGTGGCTGTACACGGAAGCCACTGTACGAGAAACATGTTCAATCTCTAAGTACCTAGGTGGTTTTCTTATAGTGCACATCCAAAAACATAGCCATATAAACATGGTTCCCTTTGTTGCCACCTTGTCCAAAACTTGAGTATCCTTGTCCACCCAGGTGGTTCATTGAGTACTTGTTTTATTATATAAAACATATATCTTTTCAACTCTTCATATAATCATATCATGTATCCCATCCCAAATATATAGCAGGGCTAAGCATACTACAACTACAATGTTTTCACTAAGGAATATATAAGGGTATCCTATTAGGATTTAGCATAGCATAAAATATAGTAGTCCTTTCCATGCATGTTACAAAAATCCACTAAGTGTAATGAAAGTAGTAGGACTTGGATGACAGTGTCACTTGCCTTTTTAGTAGAGAATTTTGGTTCACTTCTTGATCTTGCAAATATCACACTCTTCTAACTTCACTACAATTCAATCAAGCAAAACACAAATTCAACTAGCATTCAAACCATTTCTTACACATAAAATAACAAAAACAAGGTCATGCATGTAAGCATGCAAAAGATATTTTTATTTGCAAAAGTGGTTTCTACTAGGCTCTAAACATTATAAAGTTCAAAGTGGTCATTTACTAAAGTAGTAAAACCATTTGCAAAAGGTTTCATCTTATAAACCAAATATTATGATTAGGTGATATTTTATGTAGTTGAAAATATATTTTAGCAAAGTAATGACTTTATATGGTTCATCAAATATGTTCTTAAATCTCAAAACTTGGTGTTTAGGGTCAGAAGGTTTGAATCAAATCATTTCCCAAAGGTTTTACCTAAAAATTCATTTCTAAACTATAAACAATATTTTTATTTGACTAGAAATGTGCTAATTCAAATATTTACTCCTTAACTTCACAAAATACATTTTTAAATCCATAAGTTGGTTCCTATGGTCAGTAGGTTCATAAAAATCCAATTTGCAAATATTTCATCTTAAAATTATATCTAGAACAATTTTTATATTCAAAATAAGCCTACACATGTTTCTGCAAATTCAACCAATTTTCCAGAAGCAAAACATTAAATAAAGTGCGTGGTTGCAAAGTACTTGTTCTGCTGATTCCATTGATATAAAATTTGAAAAATTTGGACGTGTAGAACTAAAGTTATAAATTTTACAAAATCTAGCATCTAATAGAACATTTTCTGTTTTTAAATCGAAGTCTGAGCCACGTGGCTGCTTGCTACTGGCTGATACCGATTCGTTCGGATTGAGCTCTGTCGGTCGCTGGATCTAAATGAGATCGTGTGGCACAGAGCACACGATACCCCTTCGTTATAATCTAATCCTAGCCGTAATATTAAGATCCAACGGGCAGTGTGTCTCTGACCAAGGTTGGGCGGCGCTAGCGGCGGCTGGCAGCGGCGCACACTCTGGCTACGGCGGAGCCGGCGATACAGGACGCAAGGGAGACAGAGGAGTATCTCACCGTGCTCGCAGAGGTGTGGCGAAGCTCAAGGTGAGGTCTGCTTGACAAGGGGCGCTCAGGAACGGAGGGGATTGCTCGCCGGAGTGTGCAGCGGCGTCGGGTGTCTCTGGATGTCGTCGGGGCGAGGCTTGAGAGCGAGCTAAGACGAACGGGGCATGCAGTTAGATGCGGGCGAGTGCGTAGATGATAGGAGCATCAACGGGAGGGTTCGGGACGGTCTGCGCTTACCAGGGAAGCTACGGCAGACGCGGCGGCGTTCAGGTGATGACGGAGCCGAGGCTACGGTGCTCGCGCGGGCAGGTGAAGACCACCGATAGATGCGCCTTAGGCTAGGGAGTGAGCTCGAGTGGTCGAGGGGGCAAGGCGCGGCGAGGAGTGGCCGGAATCGCTCGCGAAGCTCGTCGGAGGCTGCGACGGTGCAAAAGGAAATTGGGGCAGCCCGGTGGCTCTCTGGTGGCATTGGTTGGGGTGGAAATGGAGAGGGGAAGTAGGCTATTAATCGAGCGTGGTCGCGGGCGGGATTAACTGAGCTATCAACGCGAATTTAACACCGCAAATTCATCACTGAAACGTTCGGAAGGAACGGTCATGGGGATGACGATGACTGCGTGGTAGTGGGGGCCAGACGTCAGCGAGGGAGAGAGAATGTTTACTGGGTCCACTTGTCTGTGACTGCGTGGGTGTGTTACTCAGTGAAAAACGTTTCACTGCGGGGTGAGAAGATGGGCTAGTTGGGCTGCGAGTGGGCTTGCTGGGCCTGTTGGCTGGGTTGTGTTTGATTCACTTTTTTTTATACAGAAAGTTTTTCCTTTTTCTATTTGAATATTCTGATTTGATTTTCATTCAAACAATTCAAACACCAATTCAAATCAAACCACCACCAAACTTTGTGTTGATTTTAATTTTGTTTAACAACATATTCCAAAGTCCAAAATAAAATAATTCTTTTATTATTTTAGGATCTATTATTAATTAAATAAATAGACCTTAGTTTTTAATTCAAATAGGATTTAATATATTTTAAAACTCTATTTGAAAACAAAACCTTATTAGTAGGTTTTATTTGAAAAACTAAAACACTTGAAATCTTATTTAAAATACTTTAACAAGTTTCAATGTTTATTTAAAAAGGAAAAAACCTTTACTTTAATAAAATTGGATATTAATAAATCCTCATTATTTTATTTAAATAAACCTTTAATCTTTTTATCAAATAGAAATATTTTATTTCAAAAGCTTGGCCAAGATTTAATTTGGCTCTATAAAATAATCCTTATTTATAATTCTACCTTTGCTTTTGAAAATCAAATATTTTTATTAAAAGATCTAAAAATAGTGATTCCAACTATTTTAACTTTATTGTTTATTTATCTTTTTAAATCCCTTTAGGATTTTATTGGATCAAAATAGGTTTTGATGTTTCCAATTGGAATCAAAAAGTTTCTTCTCACCCTAAAAATCAACAATTGTTTATTTGTTTATTTATTTTTTCACATTTCAAAATTTGGAAAATTTTGGGATGTGACATTCATAGGATACCCTAAGGAAACTATTGTCTATTCCTTCTATCACAGATCCGAGGGAAAAGTTTTTGTTGCCAAGAATGGATCCTTTCTATAGAAAGAGTTTCTCGCGAAATGTGTGAGTAGTCGAAAGGTAGAACTCGAAGAGGTTATTGAACCTTCTCTTCAAAGTATGGCGAGTAGCGCAGCGCCAGAAGTCATTCCGGAGTTGGCTCCACCAGTTGAAGAGGGAACTAATGATAATAATCATGAAACTCCAAAAGAGAATACTACCGAACCTCGCAGGTCTAGCAGGACGCGTGCAGCTCCCGAGCTGTACGAAAATCCTGTCATGAATTTCATGGTTGATGAAAATGATAACTCTGCGACGTATGAAGAAGCGATGATGAGCCCGGATTCCAACAAATGGTTAGAAGCCATGAAATCCGAGATGGAATCCAAGTATTAAAATCAAGTTTGGAACTTGGTGGAATTACCTCACGACCGAAAGGCCGTGGAGAACAAATGGATTTTCAAAAGGAAAACTGATGCTGATGGTAATGTGGCCGTCTATAAAGCTCAACTTGTCACAAAGGGGTTTCGACAAATTCAAGGATTTCACTATGATGAGACATTCTCTCCCGTAGCGATGCTAAAGTCAGTTAGGATTATGTTAGCAATTGTTGCATATTTCGATTCTGAGATATGGCAGATGGATGTCAAAACCGCGTTTCTCAATGGTAATATTGAAGAAGAGTTGTATATGATACAACCAAAGGGTTTTGTCGATCCTAAGGATGCTAACAAGGTGTGCAAGCTTCAGCGATCCATCTATGGATTGAAGCAAGCATCAAGAAGTTGGAATCTCCACTTTTATGAGGTGACCAAAGAGTTTGGATTTGTTCAAACTTATGGAGAAGCTTGTATTTACAAGAAAGTGAGTGGGAGCAATGTGGCATTTCTGATATTATATGTGGATGACATATTATTGATCGGAACTGATATAGATCTTTTAAACAGTGTTAAAAGTTATCTAAATAGCAAATTTTCAATGAAGGACCTAGGTGAAGCGTCATAAATATTAGGCATAAAGATCTATAGAGATAGATCTAGGCGCCTAATTGGGCTATCGCAAACTACATACCTTGATAAGATTTTAAAGAAGTTTAAAATGGACGGAAGTAAGAAGGGGTTCTTACCTATGTTGCAAGGCAAGACATTGAGTAAGACTCAAAGTCCGGCTTCGGCGGAAGAAAGAGAGATAATGGACAAAGTCCCCTATGCTTCAGCCATAGGCTCTATAATGTACGCCATGCTATGTACAAGACCGGATGTGGCACATGCTATTAGTTTGACTAGTAGGTACCAATCGGATCCAGGTTCAGAACACTGGATAGCAGTCAAGAATATCCTTAAGTACTTACGAAGAACTAAGGATATGTTTCTTGTATACGGAGGTGAAGAAGAGCTCGTCGCTAAGTGTTATGTTGACGCTAGCTTTGACACCGATCCAGATGACTCTAAGTCTCAATCCGGATACGTATTTCTCATGAATGGCGGAGCGGTTAGTTGGAGGAGCTCCAAACAACCTAGGTGGCGGGATCAACAGCGGAGGCCGAATATGTTGCTGCTTCGGAAGCGGCTCAGGAAGCAGTTTGGATGAAGGAGTTCATATCCGAACTAGGAGTGGTTGCAAACGCGTTGGACCCAATGGTGATCTATTGTGAAAACAATGGTGCCATTGCTAATGCCAAAGAGTCAAGGTCTCACAAGCATTCCAAGCATATTAAGCGCCGGTTTCACTCCATCCGCGATCATGTCAAGGATGGAGATATAAAGATTTGTAAAGTACACACGGATCTCAATGTAGCAGATCTGTTGACTAAAACTCTCCCTAGAGCAAAACATGATCAACACCAGAACTCAATGGGTGTTAGATTTATCACTATGTAACTAGATTATTGTCTCTATTGCAAGTGGGAGACTGAAGGGAATATGCCCTGAGAGGCAATAATAAAGTGTTTATTATTTGTATTCCAAGTATATGATAGATGTTTATTTTCATGCTATAATTGTATTAATACAGAAACGTTAATACATGTGTGTTTAATAAACAAACATAAAGTTCCTAGTTATGCCTCTTTCATAAACTAGCTCGCTGATTAACAAGATGATCAAGGTTTCCTGATCATGGACATTGGATGTTGTTAATAACGGGATCACAACATTAGTGTAATTGTGTGATGAACATTCATCCGAAGTATAGCATTACTATCAAAGTGATTGAGCTTATATTGCTATAATAACTTACGAAGTGATCCTAATCCTTAGACCATGAGATCATGTCAATCACTAACACCGGAAGAGTTTCTTGATAACATCAAACGTCACACCGTATCAGGGTGATTATAAAGATGGATTCAGAACTAATAAAGTGTTATGTTGAGGCCCATGGATCGAGAGTGGAATTTGTTCATCCCGATGACAGATAGATATACTCTGGGCCCTCTCGGTGATATCACATTGGTTAGTTTGCAAGCAAGTGATTTGATCACTAGAATGTTATATCACGGGAACGAGAAAAGAGTGCATGTCAGTAACGAGATCAAACTAGGTATGTAGATACCGATGATCGAATCTCGGACATGTAATATATCGTGAAACAAAGGGATTAAGATACTAGCGTAAAAGGTTCCGACGATCACAAGAAAGTCATCGTTGAATGTGTGGGAGTCAGTATGGGTCTCCAGATCCCGCTTCTGATTATTGATCCGAGAGGGGTCTCGATCATGTCCGCATTATTCACGAACCGTAGGGTGACACACTTAAGAGACACCGACATCCAATTGGAGCAAAAGTTTCATGCCGAAAGAACGAACAAGCGCAGGAATTTATTTCACTAGATACCGAAACAGGTTTTTGGGTGAAATTGCATAGAGTGGTTATGCATGTGAAATAGAATTCTAGCAAGGGGTTGTTTGTGAATGTTTGTCATTAAAGTAATTGACAAAATTCTGAATAAAATAAAAGAGTATTATTTAATGAGAGTTTGCATTAAATTTGGTGGAAATTTAATGGCATGTTTGAGTGGGATTTTGAGTGGAGGGATTTGAATGGATTTTTGTGAGTGGAGTGTCCACCCACATGAATGAAGGAGGGGAGGGGGAAGCCCCATGGCCGGCGGCCACCCCCTTGGGTGCCCCCCTCTCCTCCTATAAAAGGCACCCCCTCTCCTCTCTCTCACTCACACCTCCTCGTGAAGGATCTCTCTCCCCCTCTAGAATTTATCCCCCATGGTCTCGGACTAGCGAGATACATGTTCCCGGTGGCTATTCGGCAAGAAAGAGTTGTGCTTCCGCTGCATCGCTGGAGCGAGGAGGCGGAGGTTGCTCGGTCGCTCGAACGTGTGTGCGAGCACGGATGCGCTGCTGATTTGCGGCGCTAGGACTTCCTCTCGATCTTGAGATCGGCAAGAGATCGTCTACATCAACCACGAGTCGAACTCGTTAAGCTTTGTCGGTCTTCAAGGGTATGTTCTCTACAGATATACATCCGCCCGTTGTTTGTATCTAGTAGATAGATCTTGGTACATAGTTCCCATCGTAGGAAATTTTTTGTTTTCTATGCTGCGAACCCTACAAATTCCTTGTTTCCCTTTGCTCTTGTTCATCTGAGATATCCCTTTATATCATGATCTCTCCATCTTTTGGACCCACAATATTATATTGTTGGATCTTTAGTATTCTGTTCCAGGCTTCGAGGTTTCCTTTCGCCTCGTGTGTCTCCTTTTTGTTCGTTTGGTACTTCAGAAGATGTTTCTTCTTTTGGAAGCTACCTCGTGATTACTGTCTTGCAGTGTACGCCATGTCACTCAAGTAGTAGTTACTCCTTTATTTGGGTTTTAACCCTTGGACTTGAACCTAAGATCCCTGATTGTGTTGGATTCTGGTGTAGTGAATCTTGTACATGAAGCTGACCTTTAAACCAAGATCCATCCCTTTGATCCCTGTTGTTAATGTTCACACATTACCTTAAGATGGCTGGTACTACAATTCCAGTCTTCAAGCTTTTGGTCTTTGTCGCGTTTGAATTGTGACAATGAAGGACCTCCCCTACCACTTGCCATGGCAGACACTACACCACAACATTATATTTCTAACAGACAGGTTGGTCGGAAATACCACTTTCATCGACAGAAGGTCGGTCAGGTATAAGTATTGCCGGCCAACATCGTCTGTCACCGTAAGTCCGGTCGGCAAAGCCCTTTCTCGACCAACATATATTTGCCGACCAACAATTCGACAACACTGCTAAATCTTTCCCAACCGACGTTTTCTTCGCCGATAGATATTTCTTTACCGACAGAAGCTTTTTCCCAACAAACTAGCGGATGGGGTCGACTTTTGCCGACCAACCTTCCATGGGCCCATGCATGCCCGGACATAGAACTTCAGCGTCAAACTGTTGGTTGGCGTTTCTTTTTCCGACCAACCTTCTGCTACGGTTCGCTTTTCTCGAACATCTATGTGACGGTATGACCGACTTTCAGCTACATAGCTGAGGTCTAAATAAATTTACATTATTGACAGCCAAAATCACATATTCACACAAATATATAAGCATATCATCCAAATATAGAGGAATAATCCATAACAATAGATATTGACATATGCATTGATTCACTACAAAACCGAGTGTTAATCTGTTCTCAACCCACATCCAGGTTTACAAATGGTAGTTGTGTTATTACACAATCAGGTTTACAAACCGATAGCCAGATGATTACATTCAGGTTTATCAAATGGTAGCAAAAAGGAGTCCAGTAAGACAGAATTGAGTCTATTACAAAAGGCATCATGTTGATGTGAAACCGACATCTACTTGGTGGAGTGAGACACAAGTTCTGCATGTTAGTTCTTATTTCATATGGCACCTGCACAACCATACACAAATGGAAGATTGTTACTCCTACAAAAGATGCTAACATGAACTGAAGCATACAAAGACATCCTACATGACCAACTATAAAAGAAATCAAAATCTGCCACACTAACTCAGTCGAGAGGCAAATCAGCAGTATTTCTGACCTGCAATTATGATATATATACAGACATGATACAGAAGAAGGGTTCAAAAAGTACAGACATGATATATAGATGCCCGCCAGCCGAAAAATCATTGGCATGGCGTCACCCAACCCAACACGAGCTGTGACCGGCTCGGCGCATCATTAGCGCAATAGCACACAACAATGCCACCACACAATCAAACAATGGTGAAGATTGAGCAAAATCGACAAATAGTTCTGATGGCAATGAAAACAGAGCTAATTTTCAAAGAGAAGGTCGAGCCAGACGCACTTAACATTGAAAAGGACACAAAGAGTAAGCAGTGATTCACTCCACCTGATGTATCGTGATTGCTGTGAACAAACTACATGTATGATGACGCTGCTAACAGGTGTGAGTCATACGTTATCTTCATATGCCATTTGTATTTACTTGTAGTCTTGCAATATGAGTATACCATGACGTGTTTATATGGTATGCTAGTTGCTGACAGATGTAAGATGCATAATATCTTGTTCCTGAAATACTAAGTACATGTTTAATAGGCATATAGCGTGCACCACACTGTTTGTTAAATGAGAAGTAAAATTATGTCAACTTATGAGCCAGATCTCCGTGCCCAGAAGCTAACATATTTTTAGAGAGATCTTCTCTAGTGGCTGAGATTAAACTTTGAACACTGCTTTTTTCCTAGAGGGAGTATAAGTGGTCCTTGCTTAGATGTTGTTTCAGTGTCGCAGCCAAGACCTGTTGTGCTATGTTCCAGTTATCTAAACATGGAATCGTGTTGTTTCCAGGATGGATAAAAATGTTGCACAAGATATAAGTTAAGTACTTTGAAACGCCTTGTCGCCTTGTCAAATAGTTTTTTTTTGCTATCTTGGTGCATAAATAGTTTAGGATAGGCAGTTCTGCACGGCAGTTCCTCTGATTACATGCAGCGCTTCCTACTAAATTATGTTTTTGAATCTGTTATTTCTCTGAATTGGGTTCATCAAAATAAAACGCTTACAGTTTTTAACAGTTTAATCTTTCAATTTTAGTAGTGGCCGAATCTGTTTTCATTGTATGCCGAAGGAAATGCAAACAAATATATATTGTTTCTAAATGTTCTTACAGGGAAAGTTAAATGTATGTAAAAGATGCAGGTTTTTCTCCGGAAAGACTAAAATGCTGAATAATGAGAAAAGCATGGAGTGACTAACTCCAGCGTATGCAGGTTTTTCTCCGGAATGACTAAAATGATATGATAACAGCATGCTCAAAAATTATATGTGCAGAAAAAATGGGCAGAAAAATGATTATACCACAGCCATGTTTTTTGACAAATTCTACATAGCTGGGCTGGGAGAGGAAAGGGGACAAAGCAGTACTGCCAAAGTGCCAATACAGTGATATATATGCTCCTACGAGAAACTCACATCATCTTCATGTGTGAACAACACAAGCAATACTTTGAACAACACAAGTATAGAAGTTTTACTCACATCATCTTCATGTGTGAACTGATTTTGAATTGAAAGATCTCAGCAACAAGATGAGCCAGACACAGCTGGTTTATAGGGCTTCGTCTAGCAAAATTATCACAAGTGAGCATAACAAAAACAGCTAAGGATGTACATAAAACACACAGGCATGCATGGTGATTACCTTGCTAGATGGCCATGCAATGGACCTTGTGACAGCATAGCTAATGTATAGTACATCCTCATACTAATATGGCAAAATAGTATCCCTTTTAATGGCAACATTCACAATAACCTCATAAGTGCCAGGTCCAAGGGGCTCTCCACCCACAATTATGTCTGGATCGACCGAGAGAACTGTTGCCTTAGCAACAGGAGTTTCAGGACCAGTCCATGCATAAAGAAGCACATCCATCCCAATCTGAAAAGAATGATATATATATATATATATATATATATATATATGCAACAAGGATCCATGAGAAAATTACAGAAACATGGAAGCAAATAAATTTAAATATACACTAAGGATGTATGAGAAGATTACAAGGCTTTCATCTTCCTAGGTTGAAGAGTTTCTTGGATTTGCAACAAATTTTCTTCTCTGAACATTGTCATTTTCACGGTCCTCTTCATCGCCATCTTCGCCATAAATTTCTTCCTCCAAAAATAATATGCAACTTACTGTATGCATGATGAATATCTAATGAAATGAACATATTAGGTATGTGCAGAACAGTTTATTACTTGTCGAGAGGTAGAACCATGTTGTGAGCTAGGAGCCTCCAAATTATGCCCCTCCTTGTGAAGCTGACATCATTTCTTCCATTTTTTCATTTGTTGCTGCATTTTTTGCATCTTCTCCTCCAAAGTGCTCATGCCGTGTTCAGCTTCTCGGCGTGCTACCATTTCAACAAGAACCCTTGTGCTCACTTTACCCCGTGTACCAGGTGTGCCCACATCTTGAGGTGTTGGCCCTAGACCAAACACACGGACATGACCCCTTGGCTCTTTCATTCCAACAACTCGTGCAAACAGATCGCCTTCTTTCAAATTCTTTTCCTTCCAGTCAGGGTGGTCATCAGCTGCCCGTAGGAGCTCACTCTGCATAGTGAATTGCACTTACTATAATATATTTTCTAGATGATAGAAAATATAGAGATCAAAAGAGACATACAATAACTGGAGCTGCTTGTGGCACGTGTTGTCCTTTGTTTGGTCCTTTCTTGAGCGTATGTGTTCTGATGAACACTTCGTCCCTTCGAGGGGCATACCCAAGTTCGTCAGCCTATAAACATCTGTTGTTTCCCACTATGTATTAGTTCTTCAAACACAATGTCACCTTTCTTTTATAATTGGGACAATATTCTTACCATTTCTTGGGTAACACGGGCATGACTCTTGCTGCCAGCTGTATGAGGCACGGTTGACTTGGCGCGATTCTCTTTGGCTGTAGAACTGCGAGCCTGCAAGAATTTGCATTTGCATTCAAATGTACACACATTTGCATTTATATTTGAACCTGTAAGAAAATGGGAAGCCTTACTTACTTCGAATTCAGGAAAATTCAGTTGCATATCTCCAATCTATAGTTTTGGGTGGTATATGCTTCCTGACCAGAGTACCAATGAAATTGGCAAATTCAGTTGCATCTGGCCCAATTGGTTGGCCATGCTCATTGAGTGGAATTTTTATTTTCGGCTTATTCATCCTTGCGTATATGTTAGCCTTTTTAGTTATCGTTCGGCCACCTTTCTCACCATCAACAAGCTTGGTAGTGATCTCTGAACATTAAGCAAAATAAAGGATTGTTGCGCCACCTCCACGAAGTTGTGAGTCGCTGGGATCAAGAATCCTAATAATAAACAATTATACAATATAAATTAGGCTCAGGTAATACTAATAAATTAGCGCCAAACAAAAATATTCTAGTAAACAACGACCATCAATAGACTAAAGTTATCTGATTTGTTGCAGTGCATACTTGTTTAAGCTGCTTAATGGCAAAGAATTGCATGACAATTCCGACTGAAACCCTTAATCACAGAAATTAACTAATCCTCTCAACTTCACCTGGGTCCAATGTTCAGAAAATCGGTAATCGTTAACTGCTCGGTCGGCTTTGCGGTAGAGATTAATCGGAAATCGGCCTATTAACTAATTTAATCGGTCGACTATTAATCGACTAGATTTTTAAAAGTCCCATATACCCAACACTAAAATATGCTGTATTCAACAAGTAAAACTTGCCAAATAGCACAAAGGCAATATTGGACAGAAACATTAGTACCTCAAATCCTTGTGTAATTTTTTTTGAGGACCACATGATCTTACATGACACCTGCGCATACACAGGAAGACACTGGAAATGCACGCACTTGCACAAAGAGCCATAAATCAAATGAAATAACAACATGGTTCCTGGATCCTGTGTGCAAGAAGGCATCGATCGCTTCTGTCTTCTACGAACTAGCTACCTGACCACAACTCCGCCATTAGCTTTCCGACCGCTGCTCCACTAGCTCCTCCCACCGTCCCCGGTTCCAACAAAGGGGCAACAAACAGATTTGCTCTTCTCGCTAGAGAGGGGCTAGCGAGGTAGAATACCACAAAAGGTTGGGAGATGGAGAGGCGGCCTAGATCCTCATGCCGGCAGTGAGCATCAGACCGCAACGAGACTTAATTTATCTGGAGAGGATGGGAGCGGATTCAGCCCGAAACACATGCAGAGAAGGGAGGTCACCTTATCGGTCGAACTAACATGAAATCCCCCACAGGTGTGGGCAGTGGTGGCGGCGGCAGATCTCCTGGGAACCGATGGGAGCGCCTGAGGCAGGTCATGCTCGCCGGAGTGCGCCGCCCCAGCGGAGAAACAAATCTGGCGGCCAGGAGAGGTTGAGCGCGTGGGGGCGGCAGGTATCCAGGCCAACAGATGGGAGCGCGTGGGGCTGGTCGTGCTCGCCGGAGTGCCCCGCCCGAGATAGCAAATCGTCCAGGAGAGGTTGAGCGAGTGAGATGGGGCGGTAGGAAGATGGTGGCGGACAGAAAGAGGGTGAGCGAGTGGGAGCGATAGGAAGCAATTTGGGGATTTAGGGTTAGTCTTCGCGCACTGGGCCAAAATGTTGGCGCTAATATTTTTGCTCCGCGCGAGCCGGCCCACTTATCGACAGATAGTTGGTCGGGATTCGTCACCGACCAACGATCCGTCGTGTATGGAGGAAATACCGACTAACCGTTTGACTCCAAAGTTTGATACATTTCCGACCGATAGTCTGTCGTTACGTAAAAAAATTGCCGACCAACCATCCGATATAAACTATGCCGACCGACGTTCTATTGGCACTGTTGAACTTTACCGACCAATGTCAGTTGGGAATGCAGTGTTGTGGTGTAGTGAGATGTTCTCTAATGGAACCAAACAGATCACGACAAGAGTACTCCTCGAGAGTCTCGCATCTACACTCGTGACTCTTAAGCCACACTTTACCCTTTTTCTGCATGGTTTTCGGAAGATTGTTGACTTATGCATTCACATCTCGGGATTCTAACCTGAGCATGTTCCTTTACCCTTGTTGTGTTACGATCTTTGTCTACCAGTTGGTAGCCAAGTAGTACTGTTCATTGGTGTCTTCCGAAACAAGATACTCTTGTGGTCCATCAAGACAAACCATTTCGGAATGTCTAGGAGAAACAAACTCCAGTACCTCGTCTTATCTAGGACCAGGTCAAAGTGTTGTAACCCGCAGATCAAGAGGCATTGATTAGCTTCTTTCTGTTCTATCTTGAAGTATCACACTCTTTTATACTAAGAGGTCATGTTGAGTTTCATGAACCTTTAATGAAGTGATGCTCTTACACATCTTTACCCACCCTTACTCAAGCTTTTGTGCTCGTGAGTGATGCGTGTGCGTAATAATGTGGCCATATCAGATTCTTAGCAATTATTATTGTTTTGAACTCTAAGGACATTTGAGTCATTCTTAGCGTGATTGGTTAACCCCATCACTAAGCAAAAGATGATTGTGCTACCAAGTCCGTTAATTCTGGTACACTCTTCTCAGTCAAAGAGTTAGGTTTATGCCGAAGCTCTAAGACTATGTCTGCTTGCCTTACTAAGCAAGTTTCCTCTCGAACTAAGTGACATATCGGTGGTTCATGATATTCTAGATGTCTACTAGAAGTATCACCATGTTGCCACGTGACCGTGTTGTCAAGTTCTTGAGCAAGTAAGTTCTCTGAACTGCTCCTATCTCCAAGGATCCGTAATTGGATACCCCTAAACTAGTTGGTTGAGCTTAAACAACAACTTGGAGAGTTGTAGGACAAAAGTTATATCCGACTTTGTTCATTCTTAAAGGGTTGTCTAGTTTTATTCGTTTTGAAGAAAGATAGTATTCCCTTTGTGGACATGTTATCTTCCCCTATCTTTGATTTGATTTGGGCTATCGTCAAATCAAACTCAGTTCCAAGGACTATCTTGATAATGTTTCTTCTTGTGATGTTTCATTGGGATACATCTTCATGTCCTTTGATCTGACCAGTACTTTTGTCCTGTTCACGCAACATATGAGTCCATCTTCTTGGAGTATCCCGATAAGTTTGTTGTTGAGCCCATCGATGACATTCTTATCTTCTCCGTGTTAGATTTGATCCATCATTCCTCAAAAAAAACATATGAG
This sequence comes from Avena atlantica, assembly GCA_910589765.1. NCBI lineage: Eukaryota > Viridiplantae > Streptophyta > Magnoliopsida > Poales > Poaceae > Avena > Avena atlantica. The sequence goes on from OU342738.1 coordinate 321,419,900, forward strand.
TCCATCATCTTGGAGTGTCCCGATAAGTTTGTTGTTGAGCCCATCGATGACATTCTTATCTTCTCCATGTTAGATTTGATTCATATGGAACATTTGGCATTAATGTTGGGAACTTTTGAGAACCGTCTTTGAGTCATCTCAAAGTATGTGTTCTGGATGTTAGAAGTAACCTTCTCTGATTCACGAGCAACTGTTGAAAGATGTCGCCGTGGATTCGAGTAGAGTTAGCTCCGTTCCCTAAGGACACATGTGTGTATTGTTGTTAGCACCTTTTGTGTGTCAGTTGTCTCTCGACAAGTTGTAAATACCTGGGTCTAGCAATTTAGCTCAGTCTTTTGGAGCTTTACACTATAGTCCCTGTCTTGAGAATCTAGCAACTTTACCTTTGCGGTAAATGTTGCAAACTTTCTATTCGGACATGATGAGTCTGAAATATCATTCCACCTAACCAGAGCTGAATCTCAAGCAGCAATGATGGTTGGTGTTCCTCAAGGTTTTGACATAGGTCTCTTTGTAAATCTGGCAAGATTGATGTAATGGTTGACACAAACTTAGCCGGAAAGACCTATTGTCATATTCTCTTAAATCATCAGTAACAACCACTCTTCATGAGGCTTCTTCTATAATTCATTACAGGAGTTGTGCTTATGGTTTTCTTTGTATCCGAAGTCCGACCTTTACTTGATGTTTGATTTCTCTAACATCGAGGAGAACCTTTAAAGTAGTGTTGCTAAATGTCTCTCGGTCGATCCTCCGGACCCTTTTATGTTGACAAACATTTTGTTGTGTCCAATAACTGAAGTCTGAAAATGAAGTTTCTTTCTTCTTGTGTTATCAGGAATCTTCTTATCTATTCATCTGGTGGTGTAAAGTGATACCATGATCTTTGGCAAAGATTTTGGTATACCTAGATGAATAAAGAGTTTCCTTCGTCTTCTCAACCATGTTCTAAGAGCAGCTATGATTTTGGTAATTAGTAGTTCCTCTTGGTACATGTTTCATGTGGCTCTTATGAGTCCTGTCCACCAAGATATCTTTTCGTCTTGGCCTTCTGTTGAATGAAAAAGTGACCCTTCTGTGTCAAAAGTAGTTCAACAGCTTGATTTTGTTGATCCATATCTCTGCAACCTGAAACATCTACTTAAGTTGTTTAGTAGAGGTTCCCTCTCGAAGTTTGTGGTCATGTTCTATCTGTTGGAAGCTTTCTTCTTTAGAAGCTTCAAAATCTCCTGTAAGTTCCATGGTCTCAATCCTTATGAAGACCATCTATCTAACAACTTGAAACCATCTCCTCTTGTTTCCTCTGTTACCTTGGTGTGTTTCATGTCGTCATCTCAGAGTTGTTTCTGAACAATTTATCCATGAGTTTCCCATGAGATACTCTATGTGTTGTCTAGTGTGTTCCCTCTTATCTTTAGAGTGGCCTTGTTTCTTTCTTCCTCTGCCTCTCTTCCTACCTTTGGAATCTTCGGTCGAGATTCTCGTAAGGGGGATAAAGCTGTAACACCCCAGATTTAGATAATCATTATTTAGGGTTGATTGTGAATTGCATGAGCATCATCTCTTTAAACTTTGCATTAAAGAAGAATAAGCAAAACCCTAAACCCTAACCGTTTCCTCTCTATTTGAGATCAATTCAAATAGTTTTGATTTTGAAAACTACCAAATTTATTGAAGCCCAAATGGACTAGTAGGGCTCCACAGTATTTTAAATGTTTTACAAACCCTCTGGTAATTTTTGAATGATTCAAAAACATTTTGGAAATTCAAATACAAAGAGGAAAACACAAATCAGGAAAAGAGAAATGTTTTTCAGAAAAAATAGCAGCAACAGCCTTGCCAGGCCAAGCCCAGCTCCCTTCTCTTCTCTCCTCTCCTCTCTGCCGCCCACCTGCGCAGCCGCCAGCAACCGCCACGGCCCATCCTCGGCCCAAGTCAGGCCCGTACCCCTTCGTCCACCTAACACCATCGTCCTCCCCGCCGATGGATCCTGGAAGCAGCTCGGTGGCCGCTCGCCCGCCGCCGGCGAGCGCCAAGATGCGCGTCGCCGCCCCCGGACGCCTACAAGTGCCGCGGCCTCGATGAAGACGAACCCTAGATGCCACTTCCTCCCTTCCCCTTCCTCTCTGGCTCTCGCACGCGTAAGTCCGAAACCCTAGCTTTGTAGACCGCCATCGCACTGCCGCCTCCGGCCTCCCCGAGCCATGCCGTGATGCCCAGGAGCTCCGCCTCGTCGCCATGACCTCCCTCGTCAACGGAATCGGACTCACGCGGCTGGAATCGATCGCAATGGCCCTGTCTTCCCGAGCACCGGTCGCCACCATCGTCGTCGATTGTGGTCGTTTCAGGTCGCCCCGAGCTTCATCGACCCTCCCACCGTAACCACGGTGAGATGCTGGTCACGTCAGCATCCTCCTCTGCTCCCCCCGCTTCCTGGTTTGTCCTCCCGCCGTGCGCCACCGTCCGCCGCCGTAGAAGCTTGTCAGGAACACTGTTCCGACGACCTTTTCCGAGCAGCGCCGCCACTATCTGGCCCAGCGCGCACGCCGGCATCTAGCACACCCCTCCACGCCTGCCCGCACGGTCCCAATCGCCCGATCCATCCTCCACCTGCAAGCTCCCCATTGCTGATGTCATGGCGACATCAGCATGAGGTCATATTTCTCTTTTGTTTATTTGTAAATGAATTCTGTAATTGTTTTCAGTAAATATAAAATACCTGACAAGTGGGGTCCAGATGTAAGTGTAATAAGTATTTTCAGAAATGTTTTTAATTAATAAAAATGTTTAAGTAATTCTCAAATGTAAATTATTTTATAATATTCCAAAAATGATTTAAAATGAATTAAAATTGGGAAAAATCATAACTAATTCATTTTAAATCAGAAAAATACAAATAATTTTTTTTTCAAAAAAATGAAACCTATCTAACTAAGCTATCATCATGCATTGTTAAGCAACTTTTATGACAAGTTTAATTAGAAGAACAAACTAACCCCTCTTATATGCATCCGGAGTTTCCTCGAGCTAGGGTTTTCACCCCTCGGAACCTCGATTAAACTGTCGAGCATGTTTTAGGGTTTCAATTCAATGCAACTCAACTTGTCATATCATCATTCTTGTTTGAGCATTGCATCGATGCCATGTGTTGAATGTTTTCCCTTTCTTTCCGGTGATTTGGTTCTTCCCGGTAGAATACGATATCGAGATCGAGATCAAAGCTCGAGGACAACACCATCGAAGATCGACGAACAATAATTGACCAATTATAACAATTCAAGTACAAGGCTCCCGAAAATCTGCTTATCTGCTATCAACTGGCAAAGGCAAGCATAGCCCCACCATGATATAATCCTATGATTTCGAAAGCATTTCAATTCTTGTCATGTTGCATACGATTCTACTGTGGTCTTTTATCGATAAATAGAGTACCCTATCTGTTGCATACTCCCTTTGAGCTTATATTACCTGATCCACTGCTCCTAACATAACTAGGTTTGGCGTGTGTGCACTGCTAGAGCTTATCTCTGTGTTCTGCTTAGCCATGCATAGCTGTTCAGTCTGGTTCATCCAGATGATGTATCAGATGCAGATAATCTAGTATGACAGGAGAACGTGGTAAGATGAGGTCATTGATATGAGATTAAACATGCTAAGGCTTGTATGGGACGCCACAGTGGGATGTGGTTTTTCTAGTCTCATGCTCGCCACCCCTAGGACCCTGAGTTATATCCTCTTGAACCAAGACGAGCGTACAACCACACGGGGTAAATGGGGATCCCATGATTGACTAACTTGCCTAGTAGATTTCATGAGTCACATAGTTTGGATGTTCCATTCGACATACGCATTGAAAACGTTTTCGAAAGAAGGAGGTGCATTCATAACAGGTAAGGAAGCGTGGCCGCGGTTGCTTGGGGTTGATGGCGCCCCTGGTAAACCAACCTCGCCTCAAATCTTTAAGTACCGACTTCGGGATTTGACCCGTTACGGCGGAACAATACTTATTGCGTGACTCATGGTCTCGGCGAAAGCAAGGTAAAGGTCGTGTCCAACCACACCCTCTGTCAGTACACCAAGAAAGTGTGTCAAGTGGCAATAAGAGTCGGTTGGTACGTGTGGGTAAAGTTGTACACCCCTGCAGGGTAATAATCTTTTGGAAAGCCGTGTCCACGGTTATGGACGACTTGGAAACGGATGGGAGATCATAGAGAACATGAACCTAATCATAAAACTTGGCAACTAATGATTGTTAAGGATGCTTCCTCATGGGTACGAGGGGGTGATCCTAGTTTGTAAATGATGATGACTTGGTGGATATCAAAATATGATGATCAATACTTTCGAGATGTCGCTCTCTTATCCCATTTTAAAATACTCTGACTAGACGAGCTTCTTTTCTCTCTCTTGTTTTATAAATAAATGTAGCTTTATGCAAAACAACTCCACCAGACATAAGTCTTGCGGAGTACACCCTGTATTCACCCTTGCTTTGTTGATACTTTTGGCAGAGTAAGTGTTCCTGAAAGATCAATTTGGTACTACATCGACATCGACGAGTAGCTTGGGGTTTCCGGCCGACAGCCTGGAATCTATGGGCTGGGACGTCATCGTTATGCTTCAGGCTTCTTAGGCCATTTGTTAAGTTTGCTATACTTAATAGCATAATTTGTCTTCCGTTGTTGATGTTTGTGGTCAATGACCTTTGCTTGTAATAATTTGGTTCTCTGCTCAGTTATGAGCTTGTTGTAATAAATTTTGTGTCATAGAGTCACTGCCGTGTTACCGATTCTTCACTGGATATTCTCGAGCTCAAGGTTAAGCTTATTTCAGACGGAGGTCTGGGATTTGTTTAGCCCTGATCCCGGGGGTGTCACAATATTTCAGTTTTAAAACCATATTATTTGTTGGATCCAAATACCTCAAAGTATTTAATACTTTAATTTTTTCAAAAACCAAAGTATTCTCTTAATACTTTAAAAATACTTTCATACCAAACGGGGACTTCATCTAGATTTTCACGACCTCCTTCAACATGTCATGCGATAGTAGTTCAAACATCACCGTCTCAATTTATCTGTTGCAAAGCTAAGGCTTGAAGTGTTTAGATATTATTTTTAGTGTACATGCCCACACATTTCTTAAATGTAATACGTTTTCTGGTGAAACAAATAATATTGCCGATCGGTAATCGGTAATCGATCTCTGAATGCCTCGGTCACCAGTCTATAGCTAATCTTTCCATGTATATCTTCATTTTCCATTTTCTCGGCATCTTTTGTGCAGTAACTAGCAAATGGTACTTTACACTCACTCCTTGGATTAGCTAATTTGAAATTTATTGGCAATAAAAATATAAGTACGAGGGGTCTCCTATTGATATGGAATTTTCGATTATAGATAGATTTTACAAAGTAGGTTTCTGGTGCTTCAGTATGTTGGTTCAATAAAATGAGCAAGCGACGAAATAACAGGATGTTTGAGCTTATTAGAAGACCTTAAGTATATTTTTGCGGAGTTTTTCTGATATATGCTTATTTTGAAGTTGTACTAAATTTACAAATAGTCCACTATTATTATGATGTGCCTATGTATTTTGCAGCGGCCCCGTAGCAACGCTCCTTAGCTAGTATAACAAAAAAACATCATCCCCACTAACATATTAACCTGTAGCCTATCCACCTCATCATATCTGAATGTCAGCCTAAACTGTCCCGCTACGCTCCGTTGTCAGCCATGTTAGCAAAAAAATGTCCCGCTCTGCTGCGTTCCTGACCATTCAAGTTCGAAAATAAATCTCCGTTCTGTTCTATTTTGTGCGTCAACCACGTGAGTTATGTACGGTATCTGTTTGGCGAAATGCATTATGCTTCTGCAGCCCACTAATCCAGGCAGTACTTCAGCTCACGTGAAGCCCAATGGTCATCAATTGCAGAGAAAATTACAAATAACCATCACATTATAGGCTAGAGTTTTAAAAGGCCACCACTTTATGTTAGGGTTTCAAAAAACCATCACTTTAGCACAAACATGTAACAAAAAACACTGATTCGGTTTTAACCCTCCACTAACAGAAAAACTGACCGGTGGGACCTACTAGTCAGGCTGACGTGGCAAATGGTAACGATGGAGGACAACCGACATGAACAGGCAGCCACTTCGGATGTAGGGCCCACCTGTCATCACCTTCACCCCAAACTCTCTTTCTCCTAGGCATTTTGGCAAGCACCTTGTGCATTGAAGCGCCTCCGCTGCCATTGCCAATGGCGAGACATGCTGCACCTGTAGGGTTCGCAGCATAGAAAACAAAAAATTTCCTACGAGGTGAACTATGTACCAAGATCTATCTATTAGATACAAACAACGGGCGGATGTATATCCGTAGAGAACATACCCTTAAAGACCGACAAAGCTTAATGAGTTCAACTTGTGGTTGATATAGATGATCTCTTGCCGATCTCAAGATCGAGAGGAAGTCCTAGCGCCACAAATCAGCAGCGCATCCGTGCTCGCACACACGTTCGAGGCACCGAGCAACCTCCGCCTCCTCGCTCCAGCGATGCAGCGGAAGCACAACTCTTTCTTGCCGAATAGCCACCGGGAACATGTATCTCGCTAGTCCGAGACCATGGGGAATAAATTCTAGAGGGGGAGAGAGATCCTTCACGAGGAGGTGTAAGTGAGAAGTGAGGAGGGGTGCCTTTTATAGGAGGAGGGGGGAACCCCAAGGGGGTGGCCGGCGCATGGGGGCTGCCCCCTTGCCCTTCCCTCTTCATGTGGGTGGACACTCCACTCACAAAATTCCTTTAAATTTCCTCCACTCAAAATCCCACTCAAACATGCCATTAAATTTCCACCAAATTTAATGCAAACTCTCATTAAATAAAACTCTTTTATTTTATTCAGAATTTTGTCAATTACTTTAATGACAAACATTTACAAATAACCCCTTGCTATAATTCTATTTCACATGCATAACCACTTTATGCAATTTCACCCGAAAACCTGTTTCGGTATCTAGTGAAATAAATTCCTGCGCCTGTTCATTCTTTCGGCATAAAACTTTTGCTCCAATTGGATGTCGGTGTCTCTTAAGTGTGTCACCCTACGGTTCGTGAATAATGCGGACATGATCGAGACCCCTCTCGGATCAATAATCAGAAGCGGGATCTGGAGACCCATACTGACTCCCACATATTCAACGATGACTTTCTTGTGATCGTCGGAACCTTTTACGCTAGTATCTTAATCCCTTTGTTTTACGATATATTACATGTCCGAGATTCGATCATCGGTATCTCCATACCTAGTTTGATCTCGTTACTGACATGCATTCTTTTCTCGTTCCCGTGATATAACATTCTAGTGATCAAATCACTTGCTTGCAAGCTAATCAATGTGATATCACCGAGAGGGCCCAGAGTATATCTATCTGTCATCGGGATGAACAAATTCCACTCTTGATCCATGAGCCTCAACATAACACTTTATTAGTTCTGAATCCATTTTTATAATCACCCTGTTACGGTATGACGTTTGATGTTATCAAGAAACTCTTCCGGTGTTAGTGATTGACATGATCTCATGGTCTAAGGATTAGGATCACTTCGTAAGTTGTTATAGCAATATAAACTCAATGACTTTGATCGTAATGCTATACTTCGGATGAATGTTCATCACACCATTACACTAATGTTGTGATCCCGTTATTAACAACATCCAATGTCTATGATCAGGAAACCTTGATCATCTTGTTAATCAACGAGCTAGTTTATGAGAGAGGCATAACTAGGAACTTTCTGTTTGTTTATTAAACACACATGTATTAATGTTTCCGTATTAATACAATTATAGCATACAAAATAAACATCTATCATATACTTGGAATACACATAATAAACATTTTATTATTGCCTCTCAGGGCATATTCCCTTTAGTCTTCCACTTGCACTAGAGACAATAATCTAGTTACATAGTGATAAATCTAACACCCATTGAGTTCTGGTGTTGATCATGTTTTGCTCTAGGGAGAGTTTTAGTCAACGGATCTGCTACATTGAGATCCGTGTGTACTTTACAAATCTTTATATCTCCATCCTTAACATGCTCGCGGATGGAGTGAAACCGGCGCTTAATATGCTTGGAATGCTTGTGAGACCTTGGCTCTCTGGCATTGGCAATGGCACCATTGTTGTCACAATAGATCACCATTGGGTCCAACGCGTTTGCAACCACTCCTAGTTTGGATATGAACTCCTTCATCCAAACTGCTTCCTGAGCCGCTTCTGAAGCAGCAACATATTCGGCCTCCGTTGTTGATCCCGCTACCACAGGTTGTTTGGAACTCCTCCAACTAACCGCTCCGCCATTCATGAGAAATATGTATTCGGATTGAGACTTAGAGTCATCCGGATCGGTGTCAAAGCTAGCGTCAACATAACACTTAGCGACGAGCTCTTCTTCACCTCCGTATACAAGAAACATATCCTTAGTTCTTCGTAAGTACTTAAGGATATTCTTGACCGATATCCAGTGTTCCGAACCTAGATCCGATTGGTACCTACTAGTCAAACTAATATCATGTGCCACATCCGGTCTTGTACATAGCATGGCGTACATTATAGAGCCTATGGCTGAAGCATAGGGGACCTTGTCCATTATCTCTCTTTCTTCCGCCGAAGCTGGACTTTGAATCTTACTCAATGTCTTGCCTTGCAACATAGGTAAGAACCCCTTCTTACTTCCGTCCATTTTAAACTTCTTTAAAATCTTATCAAGGTATATACTTTGCGGTAGCCCTATTAGGCGTCTAGATCTATCTCTATAGATCTTTATTCCTAATATGTATGACGCTTCACCTAGGTCTTTCATTGAAAATTTGTTGTTTAGATAACTTTTAACACTGTTTAAAAGATCTATATCATTTCCGATCAATAATATGTCATCCACATATAATATCAGAAATGCCACATTGCTCCCACTCACTTTCTTGTAAATACAAGCTTCTCCATAAGTTTGGACAAATCCAAACTCTTTGATCACCTCATCAAAGCGGAGATTCCAACTTCGTGATGCTTGCTTCAATCCATAGATGGATCGCTGAAGCTTGCACACCTTGTTAGCATCCTTAGGATCGACAAAACCCTTTGGTTGTATCATATACAACTCTTCTTCAATATTACCATTGAGAAACGCGGTTTTGACATCCATCTGCCATATCTCATAATCGAAATATGCAGCAATTCCTATCATAATCCTAACTGACTTTAGCATCGCTACGGGAGAGAATGTCTCATCGTAGTCAACTCCTTGAATTTGTCGAAACCCCTTTGTGACAAGTCGAGCTTTATAGACGGTCACATTACCATCAGCATTAGTTTTTCTTTTGAAAATCCATTTGTTCTCCACGGCCTTTCGGTCGTGAGGTAATTCCACCAAGTTCCAAACTTGATTTTCATACATGGATTCCATCTCGGATTTCATGGCTTCTAAACTTTTGTTGGAATCCGGGCTCATCATTGCTTCTTCATATGTCGCAGGGTCATCATTTTCATCAACCATGAAATTCATGACAGGATTTCTGTACATCTCGGGAGCTGCACGCGTCCTGCTAGACCTGCGAGGTTCGGTAGTACTCTCTTTTGGAGTTTCATGATCATTATCATTAGTTCCCTCTTCAACAGGTGAATCCAACTCCGGAACAACTTCCGGCGCTGCGCTACTCGCCATACTTTGAAGAGAAGGTTCAATAACCTCTTCGAGTTCTACCTTCCGACTACTCACACCTTTCGCGAGAAACTCTTTCTCTAGAAAGGATCTATACTTGGCAACAAAAACCTTGCCCTCGGATCTGTGATAGAAGAAATACCCAATAGTTTCCTTAGGGTATCCTATGAAGACGCATTTTTCCGCTTTGGGTTCGAGTTTATCCGGTTGAAGTTTTTTCACATAAACATCGCATCCCCAAACTTTAAGAAATGACAGCTTAGGTTTGTTTCCAAACCACAATTCACACGGTGTCTTTTCAAAGGATTTAGATGGTGCCCGATTTAAAGTGAATGCAACAGTTTCTAGTGCATAACCCCAAAATGACAACGGCAAGTCCGTCAGAGACATCATAGATCAAACCATATTTAATAAAGTACGATTACGACGTTCCGACACACCATTTCGCTGTGGTGTTCCGGCAGGCGTGAGCTGTGAAACAATTCCACACTCTCATGTGAGTGCTAAACTCGTAACTTAGATACTCACCTCCACGGTCGGACCGTAGAAATTTGATCTTTCTATTACGATGGTTTTCCACTTCATTCTGAAATTCCTTGAACTTTTGAAAGGTTTCAGACTTGTGTTTCATCAAGTAGATATAACCGTATCTACTCAAATCATCCGTGAAAGTAACAAAATAACGATATCCACCTCGCGCCGACACACTCATTGGACCACATACATCAGAATGTATGAATTCCAATAAATCTGTCGCCCGTTCCATTAAACCAGAAAACGGCGTTCTAGTCATCCTGCCCATAAGGCATGGCTCACATGTATCAAATGATTCAAAATCAAGCGATTACAAAAGTCCATCCGAATGGAGCTTCTTCATGCGTTTAACGCCAATATGACCTAGATGGCAGTGCCACATATATGCGGATATATCATCATTAAGTTTAAGCCTTTTAGCATCAACATTATGAATATGTGTAATATTATCATCGAGATCTAATAGAAATAAACCATTCATCATCGGTGCATGACCATAAAAGATTTCATTCGTATAAATAGAACAACCATTGTTCTCGGATTTAAATGAATAACCACTTCGCATCAAACACGATCCAGATACAATGTTCATGCTCAGTGCAGGCACCAGATAACAATTATTCAAGTTTATAACTAATCCCGACGGCAAATGGAGAGGAAGCGTTCCGACGGCGATCACATCAACGCTTGATCCATTGCCGACACGCATCTTGACCTCACCCCTTGCTAGTGGTCGCTTGTTCCGCAGCCCCTGATTCGAGTTACACATATTAGCAACTGAACCGATATCAAATACCCAGGTGCTACTGCGAGCACTAGTCAAGTACACATCAATAACATGTATATCATATATACCTTTGTTTGCCTTGCCGACCTTCTTGTCTGCCAAATACTTGGGGCAGTTGCGCTTCCAGTGGCCAGTCCCCTTACAATAGTAGCACTCGGTATCAGACTTAGGTCCAACTCGGGGTTTATTTTCAGGCACGACAACCGTCTTGCCGCCCTTACTTCCCTTACGTTTTCCCTTCTTGTCTTTCTTGAAACCAGTGTTCCTATTGATCATCAACACTTGATGTTCCTTTTTGATCTCCACTTCTGCAGTTTTAAGCATTGACAGAAGCTCGGGGAGAGACTTCTCCATGCCTTGCATATTATAGTTCATCACAAAGCTCTTATAGCTAGGTGGCAGAGACTGCAGAACACGATGGATGCCTAAGTCAATGGGAATCGTTATTCCCAAGGACACAAGATTATCGGCGTAACCCGACATCTTGAGTACATGCTCACTAACGGAGCTGTGCTCTTCCATCATGCAGCTAAAGAACTTTTCTGAAGCGTTGTATCTCTCTACAGCAGCATGTGTGTCGAAAATCATTTTCAACTCACCCATTGTATCAAAAGCATTGCCGTTTTCGAAACGCTTTCGAAGTTCTGGCTCTAGCCCATATAATATGCCGCAATGAACTAAGTTGTGGTCCTCCTGACGAGTCTGATAGACATTCTTCTCCTCGTCAGGGGCATCCTCAAAAGGTGGGGGGCCTAGTGGCGCTTCTAGCACGTATTGCTTTTATGCAGCAGAGAGGAGAATCCTCAAATTCATGGCCCATTCGATAAAGTTGCTACCTTTCGTTGCAAGTTTCTCTTTCTCCATGAACACATTGAAATTAAAAGCAGGTGGTGCCATCTACAACAGAATTTGTAAAGTTTAGACTAAGTGTATGATAGATTGAGTTCAACTAATCCATATTATGAATGAACTCCCACTCAAAAACGACATCCCTCGTGCCTTTTTGGTGATTACATGAACCAAATCCACTATACCAAGTCCGATCATCACGTGAGTCGGTATAGCTTCAAAGGCGAGCATCAAATGGGCATCATATCTACTATATGACTCATGCTTAACCTTTCGGTCCGTGTTCCGAGGCCATGTCTGTACATGCTAGGCTCGCCAAGTTAGATCGCGTGTGTAACTGTTTTACACCCGAAATATGGTCGTGGATCCAAGAACACCCGATCATCACGTGATGTCTTGGAGCGACGAAAACATAATCGGTGCATACTAAAGGAAGAACACATTCTTATCTTGATATTTAAATGAGGGATCATCTTATTATGCTAACAAAGCGCTAAACAAGCAATATAAGATGCTATCAAACATCACATGTTTATTAGTAAAATGATATGGTTCCCGCATATGATCTCTATCATGTGCATCGTGGTATTGTTGCCTATCAAAACCCACCGGCGAGCAGCGACGAGCAACACGAAGAGCCGGGAGGCTCCCAGGACTGCTGGTGGGCCCTGGTCCCTCGGGCAACGGCCCGCAAAACTCCGGCACACGTCCTGGCTGGTGCAAGGGCGTGCCACCTGACCTATACCTGGTCAGGAAGGTGATGGGTTGCTTCGATTAGTTTCCTGCATGGCAAACAAACATACGTAAAATTCGAGCCGCGACCGGCTCCCAGGTTTCCCTGTGAATCGGCTCCTGGAGCCGATTATCCCATGGTTCTGCATTAGATCTACGATAACATGGGGTTTTGCTTCATCAATACAAGTTAAATTGATCTACGACAGTTTAACGTTTTCACCACATAATTGGAACATCCTACACGTAATTGAGCCTGGTAGATACAAAAGATGATAGAAAACTAACCCTAGAGAAGGCCTAACAACCAACGTAAAGTCAATTCCCGGATCAACTCCTCTCGAATTGGCAAACCATATCCTTACATACTACTGAGTCGTTCAACCCGTTTGCAAGGCCTGACCATGTGGATATCAAACTAAACCTTGGAAAACAAGGCATAACTATAACAGATCAAGTCGACTGAATAAAGATCAAGCAAGATGCTGCCCTTACACCCAAAAAAGGTGCAAAGGCAGCGATATAAATAAAGGCAGCATAACTAAGTAATCATAACAAAAAGGTACCTATGCTAGCCCAAACAAATCTATGATAACAGTATTACTCGCCATCAACAAGGCTTCAGCACGAGTAACACTAAATAACGCATAAGCAGATACTGCCTAGATCGCAAGATGCGACCTAGGCAGCATGACACTTACCCGAGAAAAACCCTAGAAACAAGGGGTGGCGATGCGCCGAGATTGTGTTTGTTGTGAACGTGATCGTCCTCCTTTCTCAATAACCTTAGGTACATATTTATAGTCCGGAGACTTCCTATCTTTGGAATAACCCTAACAACTCTATCTCTTACTTAAACCGAAACGTAACCTACCATAATATACAGATACACGGGCAATTTAGCCCAAATCCATGCACAAGGCTGATCCAGCAAAACGTTGCATATACGTATCCTCCAAGCCCATCTTGATTACGGCCCATCTCCTCCTTTGGCTAAAATGTGGCGATAACACATGCCCCCTGGTTTTGGCAATAATAATTCCAAAACCACTCTGTTGTTTTTTTTCTTTTTTTTTATATCGGGTTACGCGTTGCCAGAATGTGTTGCAGAGCAGAATCGTCACGCCGCCCCCTCATCATGATGCCTTGTCTTCTCAACTTCTCCGCAGTGCATGATTTGACAATTTTGGCACCACATTCTGGGAAACCGCTATAGCATTGAACCACCTCCCACTATTCCCCTTATTTAAATTCATCTGAGCAGTTTGCACCCCCATCCTCTTCCATTAGCCAAAAAACCCTCTTTCTCCGCCATGGCCTCCTCTTCTTCCTCCAAATCATCCGGCCTTTCCTCCCAATCCTCCAACACAATGAGCGACCGGGAGCTGACGCCGGAGCACCCGCCAATGGCGGCGTACGATGTTCTCGCCCCACAATGGTGGGACGAGAGGGACTGGGACTTCGCCGCCTGGTCCGAGGACGACGGGTCCTTGACCGACGGCGAGGAGGGCCTCCAGTTCCTTGTCGACGGGGAAATGGAGGCGGAGAGCGCCGACGACACCGTGTCCTGGGGCGAGGACATCGAATCCTCCGACGAGGAGGAGGAAGCAGAGGAGGACACCTCCTCCGACGAATACCCGCCGGTGAAGCGCTTCCGCGCCGGGTCCAGCGAGGACACCGACGACGACGACGAGGACGAAGAAGCCCCCGCTGACCACTTCAGCAGCAGCGGCGAAGACTACGCCGGCAGCAGCGCCGATGATAGTGAATACGACGACGACGAAGACAGCGGCGACGACGCCGGCTTCTAGATTAGGAACTAGTAGTAGTAGTACTAGTAGTAGATTTCCATTTGTAAGCAATCGGCTTCATTGTACACAACCGTCTTTTGAATCAACAAAGATTGCTTTCCCAATTCGATTTTGCTGATAGTCAAAATACGTCAACGTTCCAGAAGCCGATAGCAATGTATCGGCTTTCACCATACTACGCTCATATGGTCAACCAAGTCAAAGCCCAAAGAGCCGATGGTAACACATCGACTTTCCCCACAAACGTTGACAAGGTCAAATTTGGTCGCATATTTGGATAAATCTGAGCGGCCACTTTCCAATTTCAAACGGTAGCCTGCGACCCTCTTCAAAAAGGCTAACCCAGATCTCCAATTGGCTCACCGAACAGGTCGATCTTACAGCGACAAGCACCCTCGATCCCCAATCGCATAGATCCATCTTCGCCGGCAAACTAGATGGCGGAATCGTCTGATACCAAGACAGCGGTCTCTGGTCTGAAGGTACGCCTGCTCCTCGTAGTCTGAACATGGTGCCAGAATTAATAGCAAACACCTGAATTAATGCTTTATTCCACCGTTAAATTTCTAGGTTTCAGACATCCTGCTGCCGCATCCTTCTCTCCCAAATTCTCTCTGTCTTGGCCCCCGTACAGAATCTAGTCCTGCCCATCTGATCTCTTGCGAGGCAAACAGAATCCCCTTCGTAAGCCAAGACCTAGATTTGAATTCTTGGGCCGACTGCTTGCGAGCCTGGCCTAATCCTCCTGAACATTGGGTCTCTTGGTACAGCAGGGTAGCCAAAACTTACCAATCCCAATGGGAAACCACGGGAATAGCCGATGCCTTGTATTTGTCATTGTCTCCCCTTGAGAAACATGAAAATCTTTTAAAAACCATCGGCTATTTCTGGTCCGATGCTCTGAACTGCTTCATGTTCGGTCATGGCCCCATGACACCAACTCTGTTAGACGTGGTGATGATTACTGGTCTGGACGTTACATCACCCAGCCCTTCTGCTTTTAAGCTGACAAAGGTCCCCTACAAGCTCTCTTCTAAAACAGACTGCACGAGCTGGGGTGCCTATCTTCAAAGCCACATGAAAACTAAAGGTCCTGTCACAGAGAAAGAACACACGGCTTTCCTCAACTTCTGGCTGGAACATTTCATATTCTGTGGCCCTTCCCTTGCTCCAACCAAGAATTATATCTCCTTGGCCTACGAACTTGCCAGAGGCACTCAACTTGGCATCGACAAACTGTTCCTTGGAGAAGTCTATCGATATCTTCAGTTGATGTCTGTCAAACTATTCTCCGGCATAGCAGTCAAAACAGGAGGTCCTTGGTGGTTCATTCAGCTATGGTCTCAGCTGTATTTTCAAAACCATGTCCCAAACTTCCCCCTTTTGGCGAGTTGCACCTTTCCAGATGCCAAAGGGAAGCAGATCCGATGCACCAGCTA
Organism: Avena atlantica; assembly: GCA_910589765.1. NCBI lineage: Eukaryota > Viridiplantae > Streptophyta > Magnoliopsida > Poales > Poaceae > Avena > Avena atlantica. The sequence goes on from OU342738.1 coordinate 321,435,778, forward strand.
CGGCCAAGCTCTGTATAGACTGCCAGGTAGCAAACTGATCCCTCAGGAAGCATCCAAGTGGTTCAGCATTTTCTTCCAAGGCCTGGACAATCCTATCTTCTTTCCTTACACGGAAGAATCGGAACATTTTGAAAATCCAATCTCCTTCAGGCTAGACAACTTTGCCGATGACACCAGCACTCGGCAGCTATTTTCCACTGTGATCCGTCCCTGCTTCCTTCCAGTTGGCATGAGTACATCCAACAGAATAATCAAGCCTGGATACGAATTCTACCAGCCAGTCGTAGTGGCTCGGCAATTTGGCCTTGGACAAGTACCTCCCCATTTCTTTCTCCACCACCTTACAGAGAGCAGAGCTGACCTGCTCGATCCTCTCACCAGTCAAAGGTGTTATTCCTTCTTCGACGCTCTGACCATCCCAATTCCCAACAACCTCATCTTCACTTCATCAACCGATGGTTTTGAGAACTGGTGGTCGATGTGGAAGACTCATGCCTTCAGGAGAGCTCTGGGACCGTTGCTGGAACAGCTCGATGCTGAATATGATATCCCCGTAGAACAGGTACTATTACTTGTAAATTTTCTTGATGCAGCTCACAAATGATTCTTCTAATAACCCGCTCTGTCTCCTTGCAGCAACAAGATGGTCCTGAACCTACACACGGTGATGGCTCCCCCTTCGAATTCTTCCCACCAGCTCCTGTGGTCCTTTTCTGCAAAAATTCGCCACCTTTGAAAAAGGTCGTGATGCAGAACCAGCCGATATCACCACAATCGGCTTCCAAGATCCAAGCAACTTCTGGGTCTGCCGCCTCTCGAGTTCCAACTAAAACAAGAACGGTGGTGAGGAAGGTAGCTGCCAGGAAGACTTTGAGGCGCCGGAGCCCTTCTCCAGAAAGTTCGCACGTATGTTGATCCATGCCTTGGTCGATCTCTTTCATCCTTGCAAAACATGCTTGTGTTTACTAGCTCTCCTTTTCTTACAGGGTTCCATCGAAGACACCTCCAGCGGGGACGCACAATCCAATCGAGGAGAGTCGGGCCCAACAAACTCAGAGAGAACCACCACGCCGAGCCAGCCAGATTTGCCACCATCGGCTCCTAGGAAAAGGCCGGTTCCTGCACCTACTGCCCCCCGAGCATCAGTCGAGGCGGGGCCAGCTGTGAGCCCCAAGAGGGCTCGCAAGGGACTGCAAACTTCTTCATCGAGCCAGGAGGTTTCGAAAGTCATCACCCTCGATGCTCTTCCCAATTGTTTTTTCATCTGCCGATTCATCACTACTTACATCGGCTAAGCACCTTCCATGCAGACGACTGATACTTCTAGCGGGAAAGCCGGGGAAGTGCCGATGCCTTTCGCAAGGCTGGATCTAGTAATCCCTGAAGGTGTAGATGAAACGGTGACCACTTTGGCCAAGCCCCCAACAACAACACACAAGCCGATTGTCTCGTCATCTGCTATCCCCTTGACCTTAGGAGAGGTACGTTCGCTGCGTTCGGCTCTTCCTTCCATGTTGGACGCATACTGACACCATTTCGGCCTGCCAGGGTTGTGATATCTCAGGCCTGCTGACGTTCGACCCTGAATCCATCGAACCAACTCTCTATGTCGCCAACGATGAACCACGAGCAAAGGCTGTACTACCTCAATTCCAGCGTCTCAAAGCCTTGCTGTCCTCCCCGATCGAGAAGTTGATCGAGGGTTCTGAAGAGGTGAAGAGTGTTCTTGCCGAAATCAAGGACCAACTCCCAGTAGCACTGCAGGTGAAGCTTTGGCCAGTTGTAACTCTGTCTTTCTACGGGTCAAGGGTGAAGTTGGCTCGTGAGAGGATTAATCTGCGCCGCGCCCAACTCCCACTGAAGGCCAATATTGCAGACAAATGTCAGCAGCTCAACGAGAAAAAGGCGTCTCTAGATGCCAAAACTGACACCTCTGTCAGCACCGCCGAGCTTGCATCCTTGAAAAAGGAACTGGGAGATCTTGAAGAGAAGGTTCGGGCGACTAAACAGCTCATTCGTGACAAGGAAGCATTCATCGCCCGCTCCCAAGACGAAGCGGAAGGCCTCAAAGCTCAACTGAAGACTGATCTGGCGGAAATACGTGCCCTGAACAAGCAGCTAGTGATGGGCAAGGACGAAGATGACGAAGCCGAGATCGCTGAGGTGGATCGTGTCCGCGCTGACGCCCTCCACGCTTTCGAGGCATTCCTTCAGTAGCTTATTCATGTAAACTGACACCTGCTCGTAGTAGTTTGAACCTCTAGAGTTGATGGCTGTGCATCGGCTATATTTTTTTTATTGGCCGATTTCATGTATCGGCCCCCATATTTCACTGTCCATCATCCCACATGCTTGGGAAATATTTCTTGAGATGCTGACCGTTGACAGCCACTGGGAATTTCACGCTGTCCAGCTCCTCAAGCATGTACGCGTTCCCCCTTAAAACTTGATCGACCCTGTAAGGCCCGTGCCAATTTGGATACCATTTACTGTATGCTGCATCCTTAATCCCCAATGGCAATACAGCTTCCCATACCAGATCGCCAACGTGGAACTCCTTTGGTCTCACCTTCTTATTATATGCACGAGCTACCTTGGCCTTGTTCTCTTTGATTTTCTCAAGCGACCACAGCCTAAGCTCAGTTAAATCCTCGACACTGTCACTCATCAGGGCCGCATATTCTTCAGTTGTTAGATCGTTCTGAAAAGTGACACGTCTCGATCCAGCCGTAATTTCCCAGGGCAATACGGCTTCTTGTCCATAGACTAGATGGTATGGCGAGGTTTTTATCGCTCCATGACATGACATGCGATAAGCCCATAAAGCCTCTGACAAAACCTCGTGCCAACGCCTAGGGTGCTCATCGACTTTCCTCTTGATCAGCTTGATAAGGCTCTGGTTGGACGCTTCAGCTTGCCCATTTGCTTGAGCATAGTATGGGGATGATCGGATCAGCTTAATTCCCATGTCCTCACAGAACTTTCTAAACTCGTGAGAAATGAAGACCGAACCTCCATCGGTCGTGATAGTTTGGGGAATCCCGAATCTATGAATGACATGTTCTTTCACAAAATCGATAACATCCTTCGAGTTCACTGACTTCATAGGGACGGCTTCCACCCATTTAGTGAAATAATCCGTAATGGCCAAAATCCACATGTGGCCTTTGCTTGATGGAGGATTGATCTTGCCAATCATATCCATGCCCCAACCTCGGAATGGCCAAGGCTTAATGATGGGGTTCATTCCTGACGCGGGTACCATCTGAATTTTTCCAAATTTCTGACATGCTTGACACCCTTTGTAGTACTTAAAACAGTCCTCAAGCATGGTGGGCCAATAAAACCCTGATCGCCTGATCAACCATTTCATCTTGTGAGCCGATTGGTGAGTTCCACAGGCGCCTTCGTGTACCTCGTGTAGGAGCCGATTGGCCTCGGTTGGCCCTAGACATTTGAGCAGTAACCCTTCCAGAGTCCTGTAGAACATGTCGTCCCCAATAAGCACATACTTCATGGCCTTGTACCTTATCCGTTTAGGTGCCCCCGAGCCAAATCTTTCAAGTAATTGAAGATATCGGCTCTCTAGTCGTCCGCCTCCAGGAACTGTACCTGAACATCAGCTCCCTCTGCTACGTCCTTGTAGCCTGAAGCCATTTGTGCGAGATCATTCGCCTCGATATTCTGCGATCGCGGGATCCAGTTCAAGTTTATGTACCGGAACTGTGCCATCAGCTCACGGCATTGCAACCATAATGGGAAGAGCGACTCGCTCTCGCACTTGTATTCCTCTGTGAGTTGGGAAATCACCAATTTGGAGTCTCCAAAAAATTCCACCGCTTCTGCTCTAGCTTCGATGAGCAACTCCATTCCCTTGCGTATCGCCTCATACTCAGCGATGTTGTTGGTGCGAGGGGTAGATAGCCTGATGGAGAAGGAATATGTTGCCCCCCGGGGCGACACGAGTAGAATGCTGATGCCGCAACCATCATCACAAAACGATCCATCGAAAAACATAGCCCACGCTCGTATAGACAGCGCTGCTATATCGGTGTTGATTCTTTCTGCAATAAGATCGGCCAACGCCTGACCCTTAACCGCTTTCGCGGGTTGATATCGGATATCAAATTCCGATAATGCAAACATCCATTTGCCGAGTCGGCCTTTCAACATAGGAGCCGACAACATATGTTTTATGACATCTGATTTGCATATAATGATAATCTCCGCTGAGAGCAAGATGTGGCGCAGCTTGGTGCAGGTGAAAAACAGGCAGAGGCACAACTTATCGATCTCAGGATACCTTGTCTCTGCATCCAGCATCCTTCTGCTGATGTAAAACACGACTCGCTCCAGACCGTCATAAACCTGCACCACCACCGAGGCGATGGACGTGTCAGCTACTGACAAGTAAATGTAGAACGGCCTATCTGGTTGGGGTGGAACCAACACTGGCGGCTTCGTTAAATATTATTTGATCTCGTCGAAGGCTCGTTGTTGTTCTGTCCCCCAGCGGAACTCCTCATCAGATTTAATTTTCACCAGTCCCATGAACGGCTCTATTCTTCCTGACAGATTGGAGATGAATCTTCTGACGAAGTTGATCTTGCCGATGAGAGACTGCAGTTCTTTCTTCGTGGTAGGTGGCTTCATTGTTCGCACTGCCTCCTGACTTTTCAGGCCGATCTCAATTCCGCGTTCATGGACCAAGAAACCCAAGAACTGACCGGCCGTTACACCGAAGGCACACTTCTTTGGATTCATCTGTAGGCCGAATTTTCTTGTTCGGTCCAGGACGCGTTGCAAATCGCCCAAGTGTCCTTGTACTGAAGCAGACTTGACCACCACGTCATCGATATAAATTTCCACCAGCTTGCCGATCAGATCATGGAAAATGTAATTCATGGCTCTTTGGTATGTGGCGCCGGCATTCTTCAGTCCAAACGTCATGACTACGTATTCAAACAACCCCACCGAACCTGGGACTCTGAATGCAGTCTTGTGTATATCTTCCGGAGCCATAAAAATTTGGTTGTAACCGGCATTGCCATCCATGAAGTTCAAGACCTTATGACCGGCAGCTGCGTTGATTAATGTCTCTGCCACCGGCATCGGATACTCATCCTTTGGAGTGGCTTTATTGAGATCCCGAAAATCTATGGCAACACGCCAGCGGCCATCTTTTTTCTCTACAGGTACGATACTAGAAATCCACTCAGCATACCTGCATGGCCTGATTAACTTAGCTGTCAACATTTTCTCGATCTCTTTCTTGACTTCTTCCAGAATTTCGGCCTTCATCTGTCGTGCTCGCTGCTGGAATGGCCGAAATCCTTTTTTAAGCGGGAGTCGGTGCTCAATGATGCTCCTGTCTAACCCGGGCATCTCTGTATAGTCCCAGGCAAAGCAATCTGGATATTCTTTCAACAAAGCTATCATCGGACCCCGCAGATTCGGATCTAACTTCTTGCTGATAAATGTTGGTCGTGGCTTATCCCCAGGACCGATGTCAATTTCCTCTAGCTCATCAGCGGAGGTAAACCCATACCCTAGCTTTCCGTCACCTGCTAAATCGATGCTAAACACGGGGCAACCAGTTGGTGAGGATAACAAAGATAATTTGGGCCGATTGCCGGAATCGGCCCCCTTTTTGATTGCATTAGTCAAGGTAGGTTTATAACTTATTTGTGCTCTACAATGGCAGGGAATCTCCCTACTATGACTGCATGACCTGTTTGTCGTAAGACTACTGCTTTTTATGTTTTGTGGCCGATCGCAGGGATCGGCCATACCACGTACGATCGTGGACTTTGCTACTCTGTCAGGCCAGTGGATAAGACCAGCCTCACCCGTTTTTTGTAGCTTCAATGCGCTCACAGCCGTCTATACTGACTCCAGAGATCGGCTCTTGGTCTCCTGCCTCCCAGATGTTCATGCCAGCTATGGAGATCTCGATCGAATCATCTGCATGAATGACCTCCACTTCATCTCCATCCCACTGTATCAGGCACTGGTGCATCGTGGATGGAATGCAGCAGTTGGCGTGAATCCAATCCCTCCCCAGCAAGACAGCGTAGGTGCTTTTGCTGTCAACGATGAAGAATGACGTAGGGATGGTTTTTCTGCCCACGGTCAGGTCCACGTTCAGAACGCCTTGCGTCTCTGAAGTTTGGCCGTTGAAGTCGCTTAACGTGACGTTGGTTTTGATCAGATCTGCAGTGGAGCGTCCCAAACGCCGTAGCATGGAGTATGGCATTATATTAACTGCCGCTCCGGTGTCAACCAACATCTTACTGACAGGTTGCCCATTGATATAACCTCGCAGGTACAGGGCTTTCAGATGTTTCTAGCCCTTCTCCCGTGGTTTTTCAAAGATAACCGGCCGTGGGCCGCAGTCAAACTGTGCCACCGGTAGTTCTTTGGTTCTTGGAGCGCAAAACTCTGACGGAAGTGTGAACACCATGTTTGTGCCAGCCGATGTCTTCGCATCGGCTTTTACTGGTTTGGGGCGCCACTCTTTCCTTTTCGGACGAGCCTCCGTTTCCAAGGTTTGCCGAACTTTCACGGCCAGATCGGGCCGTGCTTTCCTTAAAGCGTGGAGGTACTGCGCTTCGGCTTCCTCCAAGCTACGCAGTCGCTGAACTCTACGCTTTTGGGTGTGTCTGAGTCCATCGGGACACCAGCTTGGCCGGTGATATCTGTCTTCTTCTTTTTCACCCTTTGGCTCCTTGAGATCTTTTGCTCGAGATGTCTCCTCTTGCCTGTTCCGAGGTGGGAGAGGCCCTAGACGCTTGAACACTGAGACTGGACCTGTGTCATCCTTCTGCTGTCCACATTCCGGGCAGTTGTCGATTGTAGGCAATCGGCTCATTCCCGCGTCCCAGCAATACTTGAAGAAAGGACAATCCCAATGTTTATCCGCGCCTTCTTTTTCCCTTGACTTTTCACTAGCGAGGTGCTCATATCCTTCATCATCTCTATCGTGCCGGCGACGTCGGTTATACTGACGCTCATACTTGTTAAGGAGATGCGTGGAGTGTGGCTTCTGATATCGCACGTTTCTCACTTGCTCCTCAGTTAAATACCGCCTGTCATCATAACGGGGCCGGTCACGTGGACCAGCCTCCTCTCTTTCTTTGCCCCGAGAGCGGTCGCCTTCCTCCTTATATGTGCCATGGTGGTACACAGGTCCTGTCATATTAACATCGAACGAGAAATCTAACTGACGCCTCGTGGAGTGGCTGTGTTCTACCATGTTGACGCCGGGAAACGGGTTTGTGTCTACTTTCATGGCGAACTGCCCAAGGATCAGACGGCCCTGTTCTATCGCCGTTTGGATCTGGCGACGTAGCTCTTTGCAATCATTGGTGGTGTGGGTGAATGAGTGATGCCACTTGCAGTATGGTCTCCCGTTCATTTCTTGAGCCGTAGGGATTTTATGGCCTTCGGGTAACTTCAGCTGCTTCTCTTTCAGCAGTAAATCGAATATCTGCTCAGCTTTGCTCACATCAAAGTCGAACCCTTTTGCAGGCCCTTGCTGTTTTACCCATTTGCAGGACACAGGATCTGCCCCCCGAGCCCATTCAGCCACGGCCACCTCCTGGTCTTGTATGGGATCTTCTTCTTCTGTATCGACCAGGCCTATCGGACGTTTGAACTTGTCTTGGTACAACTCAGGGTGGCGCTGTTCATACATTGTCAGTTTCTGGGCCATGTGCGCCAATGAATTGTATTCTACTTGGAAAGCCAGATCCTTGATAGGTGCTGAGAGACCCAACACTGCCAGCTTGACTGCTTCTTTCTCAGTTAAACGAGCCGAATAACATCGGTTCTTAACAGTCCTGAAACGCTGAATGTACTCGGCTACCGTTTCTCCCCGCTTTTGCCGCACCTGTGCTAGATCTGCAATGCCAGCCTCGGTAGCTTCTGAATGATACTGAATGTGGAACTGCTCTTCCAGTTGCTTCCAGGTCTGGATCGAATCCGGTGGCAACGAGATGTACCACCCAAAAGCTGGTCCTGTCAGAGATTGCACAAAGAACCTTACGCGTAACTGATCCGATGCTGAAATCATGCCTAGCTGTGCCAGGTATCGGCTCACATGCTCGATCGAGCTCGACCCTTCTGATCCGCTAAACCTTGAGAACTCAGGGAGCCTATACTTGGGTGGCAGCGGAATCAGATCAAACTCGTTGGGGTATGGCTTGGAATAGCCGATTGTCCTTCTCTTCGGCACGAAGCCGAACTGGTCTCTCAAGATGGTACGGATTTGCTCCACCATTTGAGCTGCAGGGGCTAAATTCTCACGACTCGTTCCGGTGGCGTACTTGGCTAGCCATGCCTGTTTATCAGCGTCCATCCCAGACATCCCTGCTCCAGAAATACCTGCTCCCGAAGCCCCTGCTCCAGAAACTCCTGCCCCAGAAATCCCTGCGGTTGCAATCTGGTTTGTGCGCGTCGGGCTATTGCAGTCCGGCACGTAGGTGCACACATATCCATGTGGGATTTCTTTAGGTGGTTCAAACAGGAATTGGCAATCGCCAGGGTCACCTCCAACCTTGTAGACGACGTACGCTGGTGCCCCTGGTGGTTCCGGAGCTGCAAGCGCGAATGGCAGCTGTGGCCTGGTCTGGAGCGGTCTTTCTCCCTGGCGAGTCCCTAGAGTAGGCCCCGATGGAGAGTACTGATGTTTCATGATCTCCTGAACTACGCGAACCACGACGCGCTCGAAAGCGTTCACTAGGCTCTCAGAATGGCGGTGAAGAGAATGGGCCACCATGTAATTGACTTCTTGTCGCAGAGCTCTGGTGCGCTCCTCTGAAGGAATAGACAGATCCACCTCGTCAAGAGCACCTTCGGGTGAGAACCCTTTCCACCTGATGCCATGCTTACGGGTCCTCTCAAAAGAGCCGATGAGATCGGCTTCGAAGAGAGCTTTGATATCATCATACTTCGCCTTGTGCTCATCAGGCAAATCGTCATACGTGACCGGTCTGCCCTCCATCGCAGCGTCAGATGTTGATGCAGACGTTGTTGAATGTCCCACCGGGCGTGCCAGAATGTGTTGCCTGTCAAAACCCACCGGCGAGCAGCGACGAGCAACACGAAGAGCCGGGAGGCTCCCAGGACTGCTGGTGGGCCCTGGTCCCTCGGGCAACGGCCCGCAAAACTCCGGCACACGTCCTGGCTGATGCAAGGGCGTGCCACCTGACCTATACCTGGTCAGGAAGGTGATGGGTTGCTTCGATTAGTTTCCTACATGGCAAACAAACATACGTAAAATTCGAGCCGCGACCGGCTCCCAGGTTTCCCTGTGAATCGGCTCCTGGAGCCGATTATCCCATGGTTCTGCATTAGATCTACGATAACATGGGGTTTTGCTTCATCAATACAAGTTAAATCGATCTACGACAGTTTAATGTTTTCACCACATAATTGGAACATCCTACACGTAAATGAGCCTGGTAGATACAAAAGATGATAGAAAACTAACCCTAGAGAAGGCCTAACAACCGACGTAAAGTCAATTCCCGGAACAACTCCTCTCGAATTGGCAAACCATATCCTTACATACTACTGGATCGTTTAACCCGTTTGCAAGGCCTGACCATGTGGATATCAAACTAAACCTTGGAAAACAAGGCATAACTATAACAGATCAAGTCGACTGAATAAAGATCAAGCAAGATGCTGCCCTTACACCCCAAAAAGGTGCAAAGGCAGCGATATAAATAAAGGCAGCATAACTAAGTAATCATAACAAAAAGGTACCGATGCTAGCCCAAACAAATCTATGATAACAGTATTACTCGCCATCAACAAGGCTTCAGCACGAGTAACACTAAATAACGCATAAGCAGATACTGCCTAGATCGCAAGATGCGACCTAGGCAGCATGACACTTACCCGAGAAAAATCCTAGAAACAAGGGGTGGCGATGCGCCGAGATTGTGTTTGTTGTGAACGTGATCGTCCTCCTTTCTCAATAACCTTAGGTACATATTTATAGTCCGGAGACTTCCTATCTTTGGAATAACCCTAACAACTCTATCTCTTACTTAAACCGAAACGTAACCTACCATAATATACAAATACACGGGCAATTTAGCCCAAATCCATGCACAAGGCTGATCCAGCAAAACGTTGCATATACGTATCCTCCAAGCCCATCTTGATTACGGCCCATCTCCTCCTTTGGCTAAAATGTGGCGATAACAGGTATGATCACTATCATACCTATACGTGTAAGTCCAAGGTCTGTGGAGATTACACGTTATGTATGTTGTAAGAGTATCATCTCATACTTCTACTTACAACATCACCATATCATAACACTAGCCCAGCAACAATCTAAACTAGACGCCTCTAATTTATCCATTGCAAGTTTTACGTGGCTTAGGGCTTTCGAGATAGAACCGTTCTTACCTACGAACATGAACCACAACGAGGATAACCAAATTGTTGACTACTCGTTGCAAAATAGATATTGACTATAGTAGGAGAGACAGACACCCGCTAGCCACTTATGCAAACTAGTTGCATTTCAAGCGTGGAACAGGTCTCATGTGCGAGGACATGTAAAGTTTGTCCGGGCCGCTTCATCCCACTATGCCACCAACATTCAAAATTACAACTAAGGAGCAACAACATGATCATCATCGCCCATATACTCATATGTGTACTACCCGTGTAAAGCATCTACGCATAGATCTGGCTCTGATACCACTGTAGGGTTCGCAGCATAGAAAACAAAAAATTTCCTACGATGTGAACTTTGTACCAAGATCTATCTATTAGATACAAACAACGGACGGATGTATATCCATAGAGAACATACCCTTGAAGACCGACAAAGCTTAGCGAGTTCAACTCGTGGTTGATGTATACGATCTCTTGCCGATCTCAAGATCGAGAGGAAGTCCTAGCGCCGCAAATCAGCAGCGCATCCGTGCTCGCACACACGTTCGAGGCACCGAGCAGCCTCCGCCTCCTCGCTCCAGCGATGCAGCGGAAGCACAACTCTTTCTTGCCGAATAGCCATCGGAAACATGTATCTCGCTAGTCCGAGACCATGGGGGATAAATTTTAGAGGGGGAGAGAGATCCTTCACGAGGAGGTGTGAGTGAGAAGTGAGGAGGGGTGCCTTTTATAGGAGGAGGGGGGAACCCCAAGGGGGTGTCCGGCGCATGGGGGCTGCCCCCTTGCCCTCCCCTTCATGTGGGTGGACACTCCACTCACAAAATTCCTTTAAATTCCCTCCACTCAAAATCTCACTCAAACATGCCATTAAATTTCCACCAAATTTAATGCAAACTCTCATTAAATAAAACTCTTTTATTTTATTCAGATTTTTGTCAATTAATTTAATGACAAACATTCACAAATAACCCCTTGCTAGAATTCTATTTCACATGCATAACCACTTTATGCAATTTCACCCGAAAACCTGTTTCGGTATCTAGTGAAATAAATTCCTGCGCTTGTTCATTATTTCGACATGAAACTTTTGCTCCAATTGGATGTCAGTGTCTCTTAAGTGTGTCACCCTACGGTTCTTGAATAATGCGGACATGATCGAGACCCCTCTCGGATCAATAATCAGAAGCGGGATCTGGAGACCCATACTGACTCCCACACATTCAACGATGACTTTCTTGTGATCATCGGAACCTTTTACGCTAGTATCTTAATCCCTTTGTTTCACGATATATTACATGTCCGAGATTCGATCATCGGTATCTCCATACCTAGTTTGATCTCGTTACTGACATGCACTCTTTTCTCGTTCCCATGATATAACATTCTAGTGATCAAATCACTTACTTGCAAGCTAATCAATGTGATATCACCGAGAGGGCCCAGAGTATATCTATCCGTCATCGGGATGAACAAATTCCACTCTTGATCCATGAGCCTCACCATAACACTTTATTAGTTCTGAATCCATTTTTATAATCACCCTGTTACGGTGTGACGTTTGATGTTATCAAGAAACTCTTTCGGTGTTAGTGATTGACATGATCTCATGGTCTAAGGATTAGGATCACTTCGTAAGTTGTTATAGCAATATAAACTCAATGACTTTGATCGTAATGCTATACTTCGGATGAATGTTCATCACACCATTACACTAATGTTGTGATCCCGTTATTAACAACATCCAATGTCTGATCAAAAAACCTTGATCATATTGTTAATCAACGAGCTAGTTTATGAGAGAGGCATAACTAGGAACTTTCTGTTTGTTTATTAAACACACATGTATTAATGTTTCCGTATTAATACAATTATAGCATGCAAAATAAACATCTATCATATACTTGGAATACACATAATAAACATTTTATTATTGCCTCTCAGGGCATATTCCCTTCATCACCACCATTCTCTCTACTTGCTGCCGCCGCAACCGAGTGCAAGCCGCCTACCCATGTGCTCCAGCCGTAGCTGCCCTCCCATGCCTCCCGTATTTCCCGAATGGACGCGATCCATGTCGTCGGCGCGCATGCCGATGGCCGGAGCTGGTGGCCAGGAGCGGCCTCCGCGGAAGACGATATCGTGAGGCTCAGACCAGCGGCGCTTGAATTCGATACTCCAGTTGTCAGGGAGGATCGAAGTTCGAAGGTCATACGCTCGCGGCGGCGCGCAGAGGTGAGCGGCGGTGGATGCGCTGGAGGAACAAGGGCAAGCGGCCACGCGCCCTACACCTGGGGTGGCTGCAGATGGCGCTCTCACGCGGGGTACCAGCAGGGAAGGGAAGGCGCGGTGCCGACACAGGACTGGGCGGTGCGCTGACCGCTGGGAGGAGCAGATGGATGGCGCGCCGCTCGCCGGAAAGAAGATCGATATAGGAATTGAGCGGGGCCGGTAGGCCGGTGGTAGTGGCCAGAGTTCCGTCGTGGATTTTTTCGTGGGAACGGTTGCGTGGATTGGTCAACGCTGAATTTTAGGAAGAAAAGGTAGGAAAAAAAAAGAATGCCTAACGTGTGTATATCCTCCACCGTTATTGTTTGCCACGTCAGCCTGACTAGTAGTTTTCACTGGTCAGTTTTCCTCTTAGTGAAGGGTTAAAACCGAAACGGTGTTTTTTTGTTACATGTTAGTGCTGAAGTGGTGGTTTTTTAAAACACTGACGTAAAGTTGTGGCTTTTTAAAACCCTACCCTGTAATGGGGTGGTTATTTGTAATTTTCTCTCAATTACAAGAACCAGCCCATATTTGGTTTTCTCCATGATCTTTAGGACGGAGCAGTCGCCACGAGAAATAAATGCCCAGGGACGATGGAAGAAGTTCAACAGATTTTGCGATTGTCTTCTGCCATTCCCATTTTAATGTCACGCAAATGTCTTCACCTTCCTCGCATCTTCTTTTCCTCTTCTTATATGGAAAATGATCGCAATCCCTCGGACGAAGCCATTGTCCGGGTCGACAACGTGCTGCATGCGACCAGTCGTGGGCCCACCTTATCGCATCCTTTCGTCCTCCTCTTCGTGAATCTCGTCTCTATAGAAAACCAGCGAGGATCCAAATCTCCAACGGGCTTGCTGCCTTGCTCCACCGGCCGTCGCTGCCGCTCGCCGTTGCTCGACGCCGCCGCCCGCCGCCGGCCAACACCGCCCTCCAGGTGCCGCCCTGCTGCTCCTCCATCTAACCTCCGAACCGGCATCGAGGACGACGGGCTCGCCCCACTTCTGCTGCCAGGACGACGAGGCCGTCCAGGTTCTCCCTCTCTCATACCTCCGGCGAGGACACTCCTATGCACGCTACCTATTGCGATGGATTTTTGCAGCCGACAACGAGTGGATTTGCTACCGAAGGCTTTGGTTGTTGCTATCAAGGCCCCTGGATTTTGCTACTTTGGATTTTTGCATTTTACAGAATTGCTGGGATGATAATTTGCTACATATCAAAATGGTTTTGCTACATTGATATTTTTTTTGCTATCTCTGTTTTTTTGTTTTGCTACAATACCATAATTTTTTTGCTACAAGTTATTCGACGGGGTCTTTCGGCTAAATTCCCCAGCGATGTCTCCGGCGAAATATGTTTTATGCTATATTAGAAGAATTTTGTTGCTACAACCGTCTTGTGATTTTGCTACAACAGTGTCAACTATTTGCTACAAGGTCTCCGGCGAGAATCTCCAGTGAGTTTTTTCGACGATGTCTCCGGCGAAGTCGGTTTTGCTACGTTAGCATATTTTTTTGCTGCATGGTCTCCAGCGAGGTCTCCGACGAGACGTTCTATTTCTGAAACGAAACATTTTTTGTTTGGAAGCAAAAAATGGGAACATATGTAGCAAAAGTGGGATGTTTTACAGCAAAAACGAGATCCGTGGGAAAAAACATAACAGTGTCAGGCAACCGAAAAAATTGTATCGTCCAGGAGACGCTCAGCATCGTCCAAAAACGTACCAGGCTATCAAATGCCCACATGATGAATCCGATCCTCATTCCAGGCCTCACGGAATAGAATACTGCTTCTTCCACCGCGGCGTGCATCAGCCGTGACCTCGCCTTCACGACCATGGTTCCACCACGTGGTCTTCCCTCCCCCGTACACCTGCCTGTTGACATTGATGGAGTGCTTAATAATTAGAGCATTTTTGAGTTGGAAGCTTGTTCCCCCTCCCACTCCCTTGTTTTTGCTTATAGTATGTATTTTCATCCGTGAAGATTGATTACGATTCCTCATTGCTGAGATCTTGAGATGGACTCCAAAATTGTAGAGGGTAGACCCTATAGTAATTGGTATCCATGTGATATGAATATATGTTTATTTTCAAAAAAAAACCTACAGTAAGTATAATTCTACATGTGGCTTTATTTATTTTCTTTCAACCAGACTAATCCTCTGTGGTCGCTGGACTGAACGTCACCTGATCTGTCGGTCGCCGTCGCAAGCATGACCGAGCAACTAGCATGGTTCTTGAGTCCACTACTCGTAAACTCTGTAATTAATTGTGTTGATTTCTAATGTATTTTAAGTAATTTACCTTTGCTCTGTTCCTACATTTTTCTTCCCTCTAGTACAAATTGTGTGACTGAATGCCAACCAATGGCTAGATATGATAGAGTAGTAAATTATCAGGTAAGTCAACATCCAAAATTTATATTGCAGTCTATACGAGCAAATGAACAAATGAATTTACTTCTGTAAGCTATTGATGTGGTCAATTTCAGTTAAATAATAGTCTTGAATTTAACATTTGAGATTTAGTATTGTACTGTTTTTTCTCCCTAATTCGTGTGTGCCTTTGACATTCAGCAGACTCAACATGTAATTATCACCATGTAGAGCAATAATAACCACGATGCACACACAAGTTTTTCATCTTTGATTTTCTCTGTTTTCTGCTAAAATTCATGTTTCTTTTGAAGTTATTCTTTACACATATGTGTAGTGTCGCTGATAGAATCTAAAGTTTGAATTCTTGACCTGCTATTCACATCTTAATCTCAGGTTGCTCTAATCCCATAAGCTACTGCTGCAGTGTTTTCAACTGAAACCATTGCAATTTCTGAACATCAGGTCACAAAGAATTATCTTGCTAATTGCTAAATGAATCCGATGATATCAACATTTATTACGATGTCTTCGCTAGTTTATGAACAGAGAACACGTATGTAGCAGATTCTCCAGGTACATACTATTAAGTTTAGTTATCTTTCATAAAATTGCTACCGAGTAACAGAATAGATCTCATCAAAGGATGATGGGTGATTGTCCACTTCACATATTTCACATGCCTTTCTTTTGCAATAAACGTATATCTAATTCTCTGCTCCCACAAAATGGTTTAGCAGGTGGCTTACCCATCACTAAAAACTTGAGCAGATTAGTAGGCAGAGTTGGATATATGTACACCACAAACACATTCAATTTGTCTCCATTACGGCTGGTTTTCACTATTATCATGTCGTTTCATCCTCATGTTACTGTTTATCTACAGGTCGTTTAGCATTTGAGGTGTGCTGCAAATACATTCTTTACACTGCATCATGAGGTCTTGCTTCGATGGCATAAATGCCAGCTGAAACTTCACCATTAGTCCACACTTAGAAGTTTTATGGGATGAGATCACCAATTATACAGTATCCCAGAAAAGCTACGAATATTAGCATATAATTTGTTGAGGAAGATGCAAATGTTACAAGCTGCCGATGCAGACCAAGGAACAGTGAATCCTTTTATTTTACTATTATTAGTGGGTTTCTTTTCTTAAGCGAGTTTCTTGCTGCTAGAATAATTGTAAACTGAAATGATTATGATGACATGCTTGTATATTTTTATTGCTTATATGGTACTAACAATCTTCTAGGACAGATAATGCTTTGTTTCACTGTCGAATGTCATCATAGTTTCATGGAGGGTTATAAAGAAGGGTTAATTAGATAGATGCCACTATAATTTCTGTCTTTTTGAGAAATGCCACTACAACTTTCATCTTTTGACAAACGTCACTGTAATTCTTGATACATTTCATAAACGTCATTGTGCCCATTTAAACAGATATACCGACCAATATACACTCGTATTTCTTCCGTACATATGTATACATGGTGGACCTCACCCTAATAAGCTAAGAAAGATAACCGTGACATAATAAAATTGGAGAAAATGATAGGAGTGGTGTAAACTGTATCACACTTTTTAATATCTATTTGCAATATGGTACAATGAATTTTTTTCATATCATAATCAAATCTGAATATAAAACAACTTATGGGGTAGGACATATGAAACTTTCCAAATTTTATTTTTACAATTTAATAACTTGCAAACAAATGCAGTGCGTTAGGGAAAAATCCATTACACTAGTAGTGTAATTAGCAGTGAAACACATGTCATACAAATTAACACCGGTTCCATAATATTTAGAATTAATTTAGCATTAAATAACAAGAAATTGCAGTACAAATCTCTGGCAAGGATACCGATTCACCACCATCATATGAGGAATTACACAAAAAAGGAACTCACATTTATACACTACTAGTGCAATGGATATTTTTTCTAACGTACATTGGTTTGCATGTTAAATTGTTAATGAAAACTAGAAAGCGAGTTTGATTATGATATAAAAAATTCATTGTATGATATTGCAAACAAATATTAAAAAGATGTGATACAATTTATTCCACTCCAATTTTTTCTGTCACGGATACCTTCCTTAGCTTATTAGGATGGAGTCCACCTTGTATATGTATGTACGGCAGAAATACGAGTGTATATTGGCCGATATATGTGTTTAAGTGGGCATAATGGTGTTTATGAAATGTATTGAGAATTGCAGTGGCGTTTTTCGAAAAATAAAAGTTGTAGTGGCGTTTCTTAAATAGGCAGAAATTATAGTGGCATCTATTCAATTAACCCTATAAATAAAGTATGCGATGACACCGGTGGTTGTATGGGATATATTTGCACCACAAGTGTGAAGGTTGTCATGAATAGCTACATAATACTTTTCAATAAATTAATTTAGTGTTTGCTTGCTTATAGATGTGCATTCCTTTGAATTGCCATCTTCATTCAGAACTTCTCAAATCTTATCACAGAATAGTGATTGCTATAGACTCCCGCCACAACGCGAGTATCATCTAGTTCTAAAGCTACTTGACTATATTGAAGAACTAGCGCACTCCCTCTAACATGGGGTTAACACGTCAATGTCTATAGTTTATGAACTTGGATTTTGAGGAAGAGCAGCGAGATGGAGACTTTGTCGGCTAACAAACAAGCAACACAGGGACACGGGATTTATCCAGGTTCATCCCCTCAGAGGAGAAACCCTACTCCTTCTTGTCCGCCCTTCCAAAATATAAGATGTTTTAGCCTTTTCTAAAACATGTGTATCTAGACGCCTTTTAGTGTGTGTAAGGGTACATTAACCCTATGAGTGGTTTTGGTAATTAATGACAATCCCTATGAACTAATGTTTTCATTAAGTTTTATATGTAGAAATATTTTATAGGTAATGCTTGTATGTGAGATTCATGCACATGGCTTAATAGGATTGATAGGATACTCATACCAACAAGTTGCAACTTCTTTTCCGGAATCTCATCAAAAAAAAAAAAACTCTAACGTTAAGCGTGCTTGGCCCAGAGCAATTTGAGAATGGGTGACCGACCGGGAAGTGGGTACCGGGTGCTCACGAGTGAGGACGATGTGCGTAGAAAAGACTCGTGTTGGTCAGTGGGGCCAGTCTAGAGAACCTATTAAGATGCCAGGAGTAATACACCCGAGGCCAAGAGAGAACGAGTTGCTACATTGTAGTCCATGTGTTGGGTTGAAGTATGGATGCATTGAAGATAAAGATATACCTTAAGTATTGGCATCAAGATCATCGATTTGAATGGTAGAATATGATATGATGATGAAGAAGAAATGGAGATGGAGTTCTTATGTGGAACTCAATTTAGCCATGCTCTAGCTTATTTGTTTAGCAACGGATGATCAAGATCTTGAGAGTTTCAACTCAAGAGATGAATTCAAGATAGGACTCTAAGTTGGTGTTATGATAGTCTCACGAGTTGATCTAAGATTGACTAAGATTTAGAGCATGCAATCAAATGAAGATTTATTTATGTACCGCAAGATATTTAGATAGAGCATGAGAAGGTACATGGTAGACCAATACAAAGAGTTAGTATTTGATTCAAGTTGGTCAACACATGAAGAATAAAGAATGTCCCACATGGGATCTTATAAGTATGGTAAACTTTGTCACTTATGCTTCATGAACTAACCCATTATATATGTACATTTGTGTTGTTTATGTGGGTTAGGTATATTTCCATGGGCATGCACCAAAAGTGAAGATTTCATATATGACATCAAGTGGTGATCGTCATCAAGGCTGAGAAGGGTAAGTTCAATATAAGCATCTTAAGAAGATCATACGCTTGAAGCTTGCCGTCCATTTGGTGATAATTGACATGTGAAGATTTTACTTAATAAAGCTATCCCATAGTGGTTTATGGGTTAGCGAATTATGAGCCTTCATGAAGCAACAATGATCAAGTGAAGCATTCCGTCTTAAATGGAGCTTGAAGCATTGTCGACAAGATCAAGCGGGTTGCACAAGGCAAATGTATGACCTTGTTAGGTTTTCCTTTTACTTGTCTCAAGGTAGTTGTTGGGAGACAATGTTACAGGATAGATATCCACACTATCAAGAGGGGATTTTGGTTAGGTAACTTGATCACATCGTCTTAGATATTTAAGTCCTTTGCATACTTTGCATCCCTTTATTCTTGTTGCTTCTTGGTGTTTCTGTGTGTGAGGTTCCTGAGTTTGTTGCTAGTTCTTCAACAAGCCGAAGTTCATAGATAACAGAATCCATATGCATCTTATATTAGATAGAGCCTGTTCTCAGATTTTCAAAATACCAAGTTTGCTAAAATCGGAGTTTGGACACAAAAGTTATCACCTTTTTCGCTAGCATTATTTTTTGTCTGGAAAATCCGCGTGCAAACTAGCGGCGTGGTTTACCAGCCGGACCATCCATGGGTTATTGAGCATGTTTTAACCACCATTATTGAAGATTTGAGCTTGCTTCCTCTCCCATCCCTCCTATAATTCTTGCATCTTTTTTAGTGCTTTGAAAGAGGAGATCTAGATCTATAATCCAATCAATTTCTCCTCTAAGTGAGGGGAATCCATTGGATCTAGATCTTGGAGTCTTTAGTTGATTTCCACCATTGTTATTTATCTCTAATTCCTCCCTAGCACTTGTTGCTTTGGTGGGATTTTAGATTGAAGGATTTGAGCACCCTTAGTGTTCTTGATTTGCATTCTTTCATAAGAGTTGAGATCTCCATTATGATTTGTTCGAGTGAGAGACCGTGATCTTGTTACTCTTGCAGGATGACCTTATAGTTGGCTTTGCAGTTGGTGCCTTGGTGACCTCTTCGTGAAAGATTGTGAAGAGGCCTAGTTTATCTTTCAAGGATCTTGTGAAGTGGTTGTGGATCTTGCCATCTCCAGAGTGGAGAAAAACTAGCATAAGGATAGGGTCCATATCCATCGCGGGATAGGCTCGGAGAAGAAGGTGAGCTACATGACGGTACGTGATGTTGGAGAATGTTTCGTGGGATCTCACACCTCTCCAACGTGACATATCTTACTTGTAAGGAAACACATGAATATATCTTCGTCTTCGCGTGTCTCAGTTATCTCTATACCTGAGTTTACTTTCCTTATAATAACCATCAAGTTTGAAATACTTATCACTTGTGATATATATTTATATCTTGTGATATTTTTTATCTTAACTTGTTGTTGGTGCACTTAGGTGAGTCTATCTTATTTAGATTTTGTGCTTGTAAAATATATAAACATTAGTTTAATTTTGAATTCTTTTAAGCCAAAATCATAATAACTGTTAAATTGTCTATTCACCCCTTTAGGAGACATCTCTGTCTTTCATTGTGTTGGTTTACTTATTTTGCTCTGAACCTACACCCTAATAAGCTTCTAGATACATGTGTTCTAGAAAAAGGCTAAAACAACTTATATTGTGGAATGAAGAAAGTATTTGACAAGGTTCATGCTAGGATTCCCTTTTCGAGTCATCTTACAAAATTAGCGTTGAGAAAAATTTAAATTTATAATATATTTGCCCATGGAAAACCAAACAGACTCTGTAGTTTAGGTGTCTATAAAATGCATATCAATGACTGATATCAAATGGAAAAGAAAATCCACACATAACTCTAGAATCAAACCGTTGATACACACAATGTAACTCAAAATAGACCATTTCAACAGAAAAATGCTACCATACCAAACTACAAACCTTCAGTCCCAAATTGATGAAAATAGTTTTATCTAGATATGTATGTATCAACATCTAAAACATGTCTAGATACGTATGTCTTAGACAAAAACTATGTCAATTTGAGATGGAGGAAATATTACATAAAAGTTCCTATTGTTTGCAGTCGTTTTTGAAGATGAGTAAATGAAGAACGAAACAAAATTTAGCCACGATGATGCAGTATATATTCGTAGAGGCAATTTACACTGCTATCAAAGAGAGAAGGAAACAACGAAAAAAATCACCCTATCATGGCAGCAGCATGCCGACTTGATTACGTAGGGCGCTGATCTTGATTGTGATTGGTTCCCGACATTGATTTTAGGCATCTGGGTAACATGGCTCTAGCGCATGTAGCCTCTAATTCTGTTGTGCCACTAGTTTAATTGCTCACATTGTTCTGTATCATAGGAGAAGCCAACTCTCAGGTGTTTGGTTGCCTAAGTTTATGTTTTAGCTAAATGCTAGTTGTTTGGTTACATGTATTCTACATGGTACGTTATCTCTTGGCCTACCATCACAAGAACATGGCAAAAAAATATGTTTTAGAGAACTGCGTAAGGAAAAGTACTAATATAGTACTCCCTTGGTTTAAAAATATAAGATATTTTAGTCGTTTTCTTAAGTGGATTATCTAGACATCTTTTAGTATGTAGGTTCATAGTAAAATGAGTAAACCTACACACTAAAAGACGTCTACATACATGTGTTTCAGAGAAAGTCTAAAACATATTATATCTTGAAACTGAGGGAGTAGTAAGAAATAATCTAAAGTCAAGATGTTAGCGCTGCAAACACGAGTTCACGAACAACTGCTCATGATACATCACACGTTCATCAACCAAAGGGTTATAACTAAATACCCGTTCACAAAATATACGGTCTTGACTACTTCAAAATATATATCATAGTCATCACCATCAGCACCACGACCAATATCACTTGTGAGCTTTTTTATATACATCCAACATCTGTTCCCAACACTACATAATGAAGCAAGAGAATCTACCATACAACATTTAGATCTACTAAGAAGTACCACTTGTCCATTGATCTAAACTATCAAAACTAGGGTTTGATGTTACTTATAACGATGCGAACATTGAACAATGAAGACGAAATCTTGGAGAAGTAGAGGAAGAAGACTTGACATGGTGGAGCTCCACCGACCAGAGTAGACGATGCTGCTTACCTGCTAGTCGGTGAAGAAGAGTCGGTGGTGAGGTGTAGCATCCTTGGAGGGGGAACTAAAATAGGTGATAGGGGTCCCTTGGTGGATTGACCCTTGGGTGGCCCAATTTTCACGGATTTGAGGCGGGGCATGAGGGAAAACACAATGAACACAACTCTAATGCAAGGTAAAAATAAAAATGCACGCAAACACTCACACAATACGATTTGCTCCCGTTTGTTCAAACAACCAATCCAATAGAATCCCTATACGAGAGACCTTGTCATTGAACTCCTTAACTTCTCGTTCCGAGGTATTTTTTTACTGAGCTGGCGATGTGACATGATGTGTTTAATCTCTTAATTGCCATTAAATATGTACACTACAATTATAAAAAATGCTATGTTGTGTGGATACTATGAAAAGTTAAAGTTAAATCCTAAAGGTTAATTGGGAATTTGTTCTATCTTAGTCACTAAAAACCCACATGGAGAACATCCACCTCCAAGATTCAGAATGTAGGAAGTTGAACTTCCGCAAATTTGATACCCTGTCCCAGACCTAGAGACGGTCGACCGTGGCGTGGCCTCCATGGGAGAGCAACTGCGGGACTGGTAGGTCCATGAGTGCCTCGAAGCGCAACACCGTGACGAGGTAATGATAGAACAAATCTGACGCAAGAACATGGATCTCGTTGAGGATGAGTGTTGCATCTTCAAGGAGTACGAGGCGCGGAAGAACGATGTCGGGACCTCCTATGCAGTGCTCGTAGACATCAGCTCCGACTCCGACAGTTGGTGGTGACGAGGGTTGATTTCGTCAATGCCCATTGTTATGGACTTGGGTTTTGTAGAAGATGGGAATGATGGAAGTCGTGGAACGGTTAACATACAAGCAACACGAGACACGAGATTTACCCAGGTTTAGGCCCCTGGAGGGAAAACCCTACTCCTGCTTGTCTGCTCTTGATTACGGCGAAACCGAAAGTTATAGGGGTGCGCATATGCAATCTCGCTTGGAGATGCGTATGCGATGGTGGAAGAGATCCTTCTCACCGTACCCTCCTGGCCTTTATATAGATAGGCAGGTCCCGGGATAGGTCGAGTCGGTTACAAATTAGGGTTGATACCCTTTAAAATTCTATCTAATCTAGACTTGTCCTCTAAGGAGTCGAAAACTCCATGGGCTTGGGCCCCCGAAGTCTTCATGGGCCGCGTGTCTTGACATGGGCCTTCCTTGGACCGGACCAGGTATACCAATGTTGTGTACCCGTGGGGTATATCCATGTCAGTAGCCCCCGGTGTTCAGTCGAATCGTAGATTCGAACGAGGACTCTTCAATCTTTCGGGTGCAGTTGAGCCTGTTATTTTAAAGAGAAAATGCTTTAGTTCATAGGTATTGTTGATGCGTGTGCCTGGCTCTCCCGACGGATCAGTGCCAGTTAACTGTCATAGGATAAAACAACACGATCTTCATCAAACTCGAGTCCCCGAAATCGAATTCAGAACAATTGCTGGTGTGATTCGACTCAAGCCGTTGTGGACTTACAGGAGTCGAATCCCAGTGATTTTCAAGTGTTGTACAACGGTGACCCAGCATACCATTGCATGTGTAGTACACTATAGTCGTTGACAAGACATCCACAAAACACCGTTTCATAAATATCACATCCCTCAGAGTGGTACAACAGAAACATTGCGGGTCCATATTACAAACATACACACATTATTATTATTATTACAATAATAGAAGTTCAACTTACAAACCAAATATAACGTGTTTCAGTGGAAGTTTTAAAGTAACAAATTCATCTCAGAGTTGGGCTCAACAACTTATAATATAAGGTTCATGCTGCTCGACTCAATTGGTTACTAATAACTAAGGCAACTAATCTGACTCGTTGCCGTCCACTCCATATCGGATCTCGTAGTCCACCCCTTCAACACCGCCCGACAGGTCAGGCTCCTCATAGAAGACATCATCTTGACATTCTGCTGCATACATTGGAGTATCTTCTAGATCCTTAGTGTCTAAGTAGGGGATCAAAGGAAAGGGTGAGTAACAGCATTACCCAGCAAGTTCATTATATGCAAGGTGGGAAGTTTGATGCTCTATCTACCACCTCGGACTATAAGTCCTTGGCACTATGCAATTTTAATAAATCTTTCTTCAAAGATTGATTTTATTGTTAAAAAACTATGCCCATCATACTTCACAAGTTTACCATAACTTTCATGGAGTTCCTTTCCTGCCGCGTTCGTAGCTCCTTCCTGGAACAGGGAGTAACAAGATACAGTTCTTACACTCTGCTGAGGTGCGATACTTTACCCATGAGATATCAACTCCTTGTTGCACAACCGGACGTACTTTCCGGTCCACAATTCCATGATGTGGGGCCCAGTAGGTGATCCAAGCCAATAACTGCCCCTTTGCGACCCCGCATGTCTCCTTGGTGTACACCATGCCCACCCATTGAATTACGACAATGGTTTGTACAGACCGTTAGATGCTAGAACTATCGTGGGATGATGAGGGTTTCCACCCATATGCTGCATATCCTCTATGAATTACCTTAATGAACACTACGAGGATAACAACTACGACCTGCACACCCGACTACATGCGAGAGGAAGAAGATACAGCTGAATTCTCCGTCCCATTCCAAATCTCATGGTTAACGCGTGATATATGGCACTAGAATCACTGATGTCATGGGTTGTTAAATTCCTAGATGATTATCATTGTTGCCAATAGAACCCTAAGTTCTATTGCTTCACTATATCATCACTTAGGATGATATCATCAATTTATTTATTTGAGAAAATAATATTTTCTTTCTTTAAAACATAGATGATAACACACAATTATAAATACTTTGGTAAAGACTCTCCAAAGGACATGAGAAAGTGATGAACTTGACTTGTGATTGCAAGGTAGTGAAGTCGGATGCTTGCAGTGGACCTTGAGCTTCTATGTCTACAAAACATCATTATTGCCCGGTAAGGAAAATATTTAAACCTTCTTTGTGTGTTTTACCCAATATTTTAGTTTCTGGAATTTCTTTAAGTCATAAAGGAATTCATTTTAAGGAATAACCTTTAATATTTTATAAATATTACATTCACTATTTTTATAATGTAATATATTATTAATAGAGTTAAAAACTAATTTTTATTTTATTTTAACTCCTATAATTATTTTCATAATATTATTTTTAAGAATAAGTATTTTACTTTAGAAGATTTTATTTTGATAACTTAAATATCCCTTTTGTATTTTTTACAATACTATAATAATTAAGGATGATAAAAGTTGTTTTTTATTTATTTTTAGGTATTTTATTGATTTTTATATAATTCCATAAGGAATATCTATTATAAAAATCTTTAACTAAAATTTATATTATTAAAAATAGACTTCTTAATTTAATAAAGTAGCTTGAATTATTATAAACCTAAAAATATATTATTTGTATTTTAGGGTGTTTGTTTTATTTACTAGAATTAATTAAATCCTAGGGGTATTTTGGTCTTTTGCTAAATTATTAAATTCTGGTTCTTTTAATATTTGGGCTAACCTTATTTGGCTATTTGGGCCAAACTGGCCCAAGTGGCTTAGCCAAAAGCTCTCCCCGAAGGGGTACTGGCCCTATCGGCCCAGTCCACTGCTCTCTCCTTCTCTCGACCTCATTCCTTTCTCCTCCTCGACCCCATGGTCGCTGACGCCGCCGTGGTGTATGGTGAGGTTGTTGACCATGCTCCGTCGCTTGGTCCAACTCTATTTGGCTCTGGGAACTTCTACGTACAGGCTAGCCCCGTCCCGAACCCTAGGGTTTGGGATGCTGCCGGTGATGCCTCTGCTGCTGCTCCTGTAGTGCTTTGAGGTGCTCGTGTGTTGTTGTGGGGGTGCGGTGCGTCCTCGTGTGTTGTGGCTACCGCCTCGGCTCGGTGTGGGTTGCAGCGCCCTTTGGGTGCTCCCCGTGCCGGCGTGTGCTCGTCGGCCCCTCTGCTTCCTCTTCTATTCTTCAGCGAGGACCACAGGTGATTTTGGTTTTGATTACCACCCGTGCCTTCTATCCTCTGTCTCCTCTGAGTTCATCTGTGTGCCTCTAGTGGCCATCCCTAATTAGGGTTCATACTTGTTCTAGGGTTCTTCCCTGGTTCTAGGGTTCATCCCTCTGTGTGCTTGTAAAATGATGATTTTGTCTGGTAGTGGTGCCTAGTAAGTATTGGGATCTACTGCACTTCAATGCTTTCTATCATGATTTGATTATCTGATGCTATGGGTGATATGATACTAGTGGTTCTATAGTGTTGCCTCTAATTGGTAATTAAGCTTGGTTAACCTGATGGTATAACTATGAAACTTGGTTGGTTGGGTTGATGCTTAGTGTGTTCATCTACTGTCAGTACTCTAGTACTGACAATAGCCCTATCAGTGGTTATTTACTGCATTAGTAGATGTTGGCTTGTATGATCATCAACAGACTGAACTTAATCATTTGATTTTAATGATGCTCTGAAGATACATAGATATTTTTGATGATTTCTGAGTGTAATCTCAGGAAAATGATATCAATGGCTTGCCACTTCCTTTATGGTAGCTATAGGGTTCGCAGCATAGAAAACAAAAATTTTCCTACGATGTGAACTATGTACCAAGATCTATCTATTAGATACAAACAACGGGCGGATGTATATTCGTAGAGAATATACCCTTGAAGACCGACAAAGCTTAACGAGTTCAACTCGTGGTTGATGTAGACGATCTCTTGCCGATCTCAAGATCGAGAGGAAGTCCTAGCGCCGCAAATCAGCAGCGCATCCGTGCTCGCACACACGTTCGAGGCACCGAGCAACCTCCGCCTCCTCGCTCCAGCGATGCAGTGGAAGCACAACTCTTTCTTGCCTAATAGCCACCGGGAACATGTATCTCGCTAGTCCGAGACCACGGGGGATAAATTCTAGAGGGGGAGAGAGATCCTTCACGAGGAGGTGTGAGAGACAAGTGAGAGGAGGGGCTACTTTTATAGGAGGAGGGGGGCACCCAAGGGGGTGGCCGCCGGCCATGGGGCTGCCCCCTCCCCTCCTTCATTCATGTGGGTGGACACTCCACTCACAAAATGGCCCTTCAATTTTCTCCACTCAAAAGTCCACTCAAATTCCCATTAAATTTCCACTAAATTTAATGCAAACTCTCATTAAATAAAACTCTTTTATTTTATTCAGAATTTTTACTTTAATGACAAACATTCACAAATAACCCCTTGCTAGAATTCCATTTCACATGCATAACCACTTTATGCAATTTCACCCGAAAACCTGTTTCGGTATCTAGTGAAATAAATTCCTGCACTTGTTCATTCTTTCGGCATGAAACTTTTGCTCCAATTGGATGTCGGTGTCTCTTAAGTGTGTCACCCTACGGTTCGTGAATAATGCGGACATGATCGAGACCCCTCTCGGATCAATAATCAAAAGCGGGATCTGGAGACCCATACTGACTCCCACACATTCAACGATGACTTTCTTGTGATCGTCGGAACCTTTTACGCTAGTATCTTAATCCCTTTGTTTCACGATATATTACATGTCTGAGATTCGATCATCGGTATCTCCATACCTAGTTTGATCTCGTTACCGACATGCACTCTTTTCTCGTTCCCGTGATATAACATTCTAGTGATCAAATCACTTGCTTGCAAGCTAATCAATGTGATATCACCGAGAGGGCCCATAGTATATCTATCCGTCATCGGGATGAACAAATTCCACTCTCGATCCATGAGCCTCAACATAACACTCTATTAGTTCTGAATCCATCTTTATAATCACCATGTTACGGTGTGACGTTTGATGTTATCAAGAAACTCTTCCGGTGTTAGTGATTGACATGATCTCATGGTCTAAGGATTAGGATCACTTCGTAAGTTGTTACAGCAATATAAACTCAATGACTTTGATCGTAATGCTATGCTTCGGATGAATGTTCATCACACCATTACACTAATGTTGTGATCCCGTTATTAACAACATCCAATGTCCATGATCAGGAAACCTTGATCATGTTGTTAATCAACGAGCTAGTTTATGAGAGAGGCATAACTAGGAACTTTCTGTTTGTTTATTAAACACACATGTATTAATGTTTCCGTATTAATACAATTATAGCATGCAAAATAAACATCTATCATATACTTGGAATACACATAATAAACACTTTATTATTGCCTCTCAGGGCATATTCCCTTCAGTCTCCCACTTGCACTAGAGACAATAATCTAGTTACATAGTGATAAATCTAACACCCATTGAGTTCTGGTGTTGATCATGTTTTGATCTAGGGAGAGTTTTAGTCAACGAATCTGCTACATTGAGATCCTTATGTACTTTACAAATCTTTATATCTCCATCCTTGACATGCTCGCGGATGGAGTGAAACCGGCGCTTAATATGCTTGGAATGCTTGTGAGACCTTGGTTCTTTGGCATTGGCAATGTCACCATTGTTGTCACAATAGATCACCATTGGGTCCAACGCGTTTGCACCATTGGGTCCAACGCGTTTGCAACACGTATCCGAATAGAGACTTAGAGTCATCCGGATCGGTGTCAAAGCTAGCGTCAACATAACACTTAGTAACGAGCTCTTCTTCACCTCCGTATACAAGAAACATATCCTTAGTTCTTCGTAAGTACTTAAGGATATTCTTGACCGCTATCCAGTGTTCCGAACCTGGATCCGATTGGTACCTACTAGTCAAACTAATATCATGTGCCACATCCGGTCTTGTACATAGCATGGCGTACATTATAGAGCCTATGGCTGAAGCATAGGGGACCTTGTCCATTATCTCTCTTTCTTCCGCCGAAGCCGGACTTTGAGTCTTACTCAATGTCTTGCCTTGCAACATAGGTAAGAACCCCTTCTTACTTCCGTCCATTTTAAACTTCTTTAAAATCTTATCAAGGTATGTACTTTGCGATAGCCCTATTAGGCGCCTAGATCTATCTCTATAGATCTTTATGCCTAATATGTATGACGCTTCACCTAGGTCCTTCATTGAAAATTTGCTGTTTAGATAACTTTTCACACTGTTTAAAAGATCTATATCATTTCCGATCAATAATATGTCATCCACATATAATATCAGAAATGCCACATTTCTCCCACTCACTTTCTTGTAAATACAAGCTTCTCCATAAGTTTGGACAAATCCAAACTCTTTGATCACCTCATCAAAGCAGAGATTCCAACTTCGTGATGCTTGCTTCAATCCATAGATGGATCGCTGAAGCTTGCACACCTTGTTAGCATCCTTAGGATCGACAAAACCCTTTGGTTGTATCATATACAACTCTTCTTCAATATTACCATTGAGAAACGCGGTTTTGACATCCATCTGCCATATCTCATAATCGAAATATGCAGCAATTGCTAACATAATCCTAACTGACTTTAGCATCGCTACGGGAGAGAATGTCTCATCGTAGTCAACTCCTTGAATTTGTCGAAACCCCTTTGCGACAAGTCGAGCTTTATAGACAGTCACATTACCATCAACATCAGTTTTCCTTTTGAAAATCCATTTGTTCTCCATGGCCTTTCGGTCGTGAGGTAATTCCACCAAGTTCCAAACTTGATTTTCATACATGGATTCCATCTCGGATTTCATGGCTTCTAACCATTTGTTGGAATCCGGGCTCATCATCGCTTCTTCATACGTCGCAGGGTCATCATTTTCATCAACCATGAAATTCATGACAGGATTTCCGTACAGCTCGGGAGCTGCACGCGTCCTGTTTGACCTGCGAGGTTCAGTAGTACTCTCTTTCGGAGTTTCATGATCATTATCATTAGTTCCCTCTTCAACAGGTGGAGCCAACTCCGGAACAACTTTCGGCGCTGCGCTACTCGCCATACTTTGAAGAGATGGTTCAATAACCTCTTCGAGTTCTACCTTCTGACTACTCACACCTTTCGCGAGAAACTCTTTCTCTAGAAAGGATCCATTCTTGGCAAAAAAAACCTTGCCCTCGGATCTGTGATAGAAGGAATACCCAATAGTTTCCTTAGGGTATCCTATGAAGACGTATTTTTCCGCTTTGGGTTCGAGTTTATCCGGTTGAAGTTTCTTCACATAAACATCGCATCCCCAAACTTTAAGAAAAGACAGCTTAGGTTTGTTTCCAAACCACAATTCATACGGCGTCTTTTCAACGGATTTAGATGGTGCCCGATTTAAAGTGAATGCAGCAGTTTCTAGTGCATAACCCCAAAATGACAACGGCAAGTCCGTCAGAGACATCATAGATCGAACCATATCTAATAAAGTACGATTACGATGTTCCGACACACCATTTCGCCGTGGTGTTCCGGCAGGCGTGAGTTGTGAAACAATTCCACACTCTTTCATGTGAGTGCTAAACTCGTAACTTAGATACTCACCTCCACGGTCGGACCGTAGAAATTTGATCTTTCTATTACGATGATTTTCCACTTCATTCTGAAATTCCTTGAACTTTTCAAAGGTTTCAGACTTGTGTTTCATCGAGTAGATATAACCGTATCTACT
Source organism: Avena atlantica (assembly GCA_910589765.1). Taxonomy (NCBI): domain Eukaryota; kingdom Viridiplantae; phylum Streptophyta; class Magnoliopsida; order Poales; family Poaceae; genus Avena; species Avena atlantica. The sequence goes on from OU342738.1 coordinate 321,466,347, forward strand.
CAAATCATCCGTGAAAGTAACAAAATAACGATATCCACCTCGCGCCGACACACTCATTGGACCACATACATCAGAATGTATGATTTCCAATAAATCTGCCGCCCGTTCCATTGAACCGGAAAATGGCGTTCTAGTCATCTTGCCCATAAGGCATGGTTCACATGTATCAAATGATTCAAAATCAAGTGATTCCAAAAGTCCATCCGAATGGAGCTTCTTCATGCGTTTAACGCCAATATGACCTAGACGGCAGTGCCACATATATGCGGATATATCATCATTAAATTTAATCCTTTTAGCATCAATATAATGAATATGTGTAACATTATCATCGAGATCTAATAGAAATAAACCATTCATCATTGGTGCATGACCATAAAAGATTTCATTCATATAAATGGAACAACCATTGTTCTCGGATTTAAATGAATAACCACTTCGCATCAAACACGATCCAGATACAATGTTCATGCTCAGTGCAGGCACCAGATAACAATTATTCAAGTTTATAACTAATCCTGACGGCAAGTGGAGAGGCAGCGTTCTGACGGCGATCACATCAACGCTTGATCCATTGCCGACACGCATCTTGACCTCACCCCTTGCTAGCGGTCGCTTGTTCCGCAGCCCCTGATTCGAGTTACAAATATTAGCAACTGAACCGGTATCAAATACCCAGGTGCTACTGCAAGCACTAGTCAAGTACACATCAATAACATGTATATCATATATACCTTTGTTTGCCTTGCCGGCCTTCTTGTCTGCCAAATACTTGGGGCAGTCACGCTTCCAGTGGCCAGTCCCCTTACAATAGTAGCACTCGGTATCAGACTTAGGTCCAACTCGTGGTTTCTTTTCAGGCACGGCAACAGGCTTGCCGCCCTTACTACCCTTCCGTTTTCCCTGCTTGTCTTTCTTGAAACCAGTGTTCCTATTGATCAATAACACTTGATGTTCCTTTTTGATCTCCACTTCTGCAGTTTTAAGCATTGACAGAAGCTCGAGGAGAGACTTCTTCATGCCTTGCATATTATAGTTCATCACAAAGCTCTTATAGCTAGGTGGCAGAGACTGCAGAACACGATGGATGCGTAAGTCAATGCGAATCGTTATTCCCAAGGACACAAGCTTATCGGCGTAACCCGACATCTTGAGTACATGCTCACTAACGGAGCTGTGCTCTTCCATCATGTAGCTAAAGAACTTTTCTGAAGCGTTGTAGCTCTCTATAGAAGCATGTGTGTCGAAAACCATTTTCAACTCACCCATTGTATCAAATGCATTGCCGTTTTCGAAACGCTTTTGAAGTTCCGGCTCTAGCCCATACAATATGCCACAATGAACTAAGTTGTGGTCCTCCTGACGAGTCTGATAGACATTCTTTTCCTCGTCAGGGGCATCATCAAAAGGTGGGGGACCTAGTGGCGCTTCTAGCACGTATTGCTTTTGTGCAGCAGAGAGGAGAATCCTCTAATTCATGGCCCATTCGGTAAAGTTGCTACCTTTCGTTGCTAGTTTCTCTTTCTCCATGAACACATTGAAATTAAAAGCAGGTGGTGCCATCTACAACAGAATTTGTAAAGTTTAGACTAAGTGTATGATAGATTGAGTTCAACTAATCCATATTACGAATGAACTCCCACTCAAAAACGACATCCCTCGTGCCTTTTTGGTGATTACATGAACCAAATCCACTATACCAAGTCCGATCATCACGTGAGTCGGTATAGCTTCAAAGGCGAGCATCAAATGGGCATCATATCAACTATATGACTCATGCTTAACCTTTCGGTCCATGTTCCGAGGCCATGTCTGTACATGCTAGGCTCGCCAAGTTAGAACCTTAGTATTCGCGTGTGTAACTATTTTACACCCGAAATATGGTCGTGGATCCAAGAACACCCGATCATCACGTGATGTCTTGGAGCGACGAAACATAATCGGTGCATACTAAAGGAAGAACACATTCTTATCTTGATATTTAAATGAGGGACCATCTTATTATGCTAACAAAGCGCTAAACAAGCAATATAAGATGTTATCAAACATCACATGTTTATTAGTGAAATGATATGGTTCCCGCAGATGATCTCTATCATGTGCATCGTGGTATGATCACTATCATACCTATATGTGTAAATCCAAGGTCTATGGAGTTTACACGCTATGTGTGTTGTAAGAGTATCATCTCATACTTCTACTTACAACACTACCATATCATAACACTAGCCCAGCAACAATCTAAACTAGACGCCTCTAATTTATCCATTGCAAGTTTTACGTGGCTTAGGGCTTTCGAGATAGAACCGTTCTTACCTACGAACATGAACCACAATGAGGATAACCAAATTGTTGACAACTCGTTTGCAAAATAGATATTGACTATAGTAGGAGAGACAGACACCCGCTAGCCACTTATGCAAACTAGTTGCATGTCAAGCGTGGAACAGGTCTCATGTGCGAGGCCATGTAAAGTTTGTCTGGGCCGCTTCATCCCATTATGCCACTAATATCTAAAATTACAACAAAGGAGCAACAACATGATCATCATCGCCCACATACTCATATGTGTACTACCCGTGTAAAGTATATACGCATAAATCCGGCTCTGATACCACTGTAGGGTTCGCAGCATAGAAAACAAAAATTTTCCTACGATGTGAACTATGTACCAAGATCTATCTATTAGATACAAACAACGGGCGGATGTATATCCGTAGAGAACATACCCTTGAAGACCGACAAAGCTTAACGAGTTCAACTCGTGGTTGATGCAGACGATCTCTTGCCGATCTCAAGATCGAGAGGAAGTCCTAGCGCCGCAAATCAGCAGCGCATCCGTGTTCGCACACACGTTCGAGGCACGGAGCAACCTCCGCCTCCTCGCTCCAGCGATGCAGCGGAAGCACAACTCTTTCTTGCCGAATAGCCACCGGGAACATGTATCTCGCTAGTCCGAGACCATGGGGGATAAATTCTAGAGGGGGAGAGAGATCCTTCACGAGGAGGTTTGAGAGACAAGTGAGAGGAGGGGCTCCTTTTATAGGAGGAGGGGGGCACCGAAGGGGGTTTCCGCCGGCCATGGGGCTTCCCCCTCCCCTCCTTCATTCATGTGGGTGGACACTCCACTCACATAATGGCCCTTCAATTTTCTCCACTCAAAAGTCCACTCATATTCCCATTAAATTTCCACCAAATTTAATGCAAACTCTCCTTAAATAAAACTCTTTTATTTTATTCAGAATTTTGTCAATTACTTTAATGACAAACATTCACAAATAACCCCTTGCTAGAATTCCATTTCACATGCATAACCACTTTATGCAATTTCACCCGAAAACCTGTTTCGGTATCTAGTGAAATAAATTCCTGCGCTTGTTCATTCTTTCGGCATGAAACTTTTGCTCCAATTGGATGTCGGTGTCTGTTAAGTGTGTCACCCTACGGTTCGTGAATAATGCGGACATGATCGAGACCCCTCTCGGATCAATAATCAAAAGCGGGATCTGGAGACCCATACCGACTCCCACACATTCAACGATGACTTTCTTGTGATCGTCGGAACCTTTTATGCTAGTATCTTAATCCCTTTGTTTCACGATATATTACATGTCCGAGATTCGATCATCGGTATATCCATACCTAGTTTGATCTCGTTACCGACATGCACTCTTTTCTCGTTCCCGTGATATAACATTCTAGTGATCAAATCACTTGCTTGCAAGCTAATCAATGTGATATCACCGAGAGGGCCCAGAGTATATCTATCCGTCATCGGGATGAACAAATTCCACTCTCTATCCATGAGCCTCAACATAACACTTTATTAGTTATGAATCCAACTTTATAATCACCCTGTTATGGTGTGACGTTTGATGTTATCAAGAAACTCTTCTGGTGTTAGTGATTGACATGATCTCATGGTCTAAGGATTAGGATCACTTCATAAGTTGTTATAGCAATATAAACTCAATGACTTTGATCGTAATGCTATACTTCGGATGAATGTTCATCACACCATTACACTAATGTTGTGATCCCGTTATTAACAACATCCAATGTCCATGATCAGGAAACCTTGATCATCTTGTTAATCAACGAGCTAGTTTATGAGAGAGGCATAACTAGGAACTTTATATTTGTTTATTAAACACACACGTATTAATGTTTCCATATTAATACAATTATATCATGCAAAATAAACATCTATCATATACTTGGAATACACATAATAAACACTTTATTATTGCCTCTCAGGGCATATTCCCTTCAGTAGCCTGTTAATGGTTTTACTTGGCTGATAGAGTCTGTTCTTGTGACACCATTTTGTAGGGTTTCGTAGCATGGAAAACAAAATTTTCTATCGCATACAAACAAACAAGCCAAGATCTATCTACTAGATTGTAGCAACGAGTCGATGGAATAACTTACCCTCGAAGATTCCAAAGTGTTTAACGAGAGCGGATTCTCGTGGGTGATGTAGTCGTACTCTTTCCGATCTCAAGATCGTGTAGACGATCCTTCCGGCGCTGTGTTCCAGCAGCGCTCCCGCAGTCGGTCACACATTCGGTACTCGATGAAGACCTTCCTCTCCCTTGTTCCAGCAGGCAACGGAGGTTGTAGCACTCTCCTCGCGATTCCGGCAGCACAACGGCGTGGTACCGGAAGTAGAGGGGAGATCCCGCAGGGCTTCGCCTTAAGCCGGAGCGAGTATGGTGGAGTATGAGAGAGTACTATTAGTGGTATAGGGATTAGACACACCAATTAGAAGGCTCTAAACCGAAGGCTAGGGCAATTAGAAGCTCTAAACCAAAACGGCTCTAAACCGGAGATTAGAGGATAGGAACTTGTGTGTCTAGAGGAGGAGGCCCTGCCCCTCCTTTTATGGGTGGAGGGTGCGGCCAAGGGGAGGGGAGTCCCTCCCCAAGTCGGCCTTGGTTGGCCCGCCGGATTGGGGAGGAGACTCCTCGCTCAAGTCGGTTCCCAACTCCTCTTGCTTGTTTCCCACAGTTTCTTGTTTTAGCCGTTTGACTTTCAAACTGGACATTTGACTTTTCTGTTTTAGGATTCAATTTAATCCTTTATTTGGGACAGCAATAACACTTAGTACATGATGCAATCATTCCAATATGTAATGACACATTCATGTACCCCTCCCCCCGGAGTGCCGGACAATCCGGAACCTTCTAGAACATTCCCGATGAAAACACCGGAATCATTCCCGAACTCCGAAACGGGTCTTTCCTTATATGAATCTTATTCTCCGAACCATTCCGGATCACCTCGTGATATCCCGGATTCCATCCGAGACTCCGAACAACATTCGGTCTCTTTCTCATAATACCATAACTACTCAAACAACGTCGAATCCTTAAGTGTGTCTCCCTACGGTTCGTGAATTATGCGGACATGATCGAGACACTTCTCCGAACAATAACCAATAGAGGAATCTGGAAATTCATATGGCTCCCACATATTTCTACGATTACTTTGCGATCGAATGAACCACTTACATACGATACCAATTTCCCTTTGTCTCACGATAGTTTACTTATCCGAGGTTATGATCGTCGGTATCTCTGCATACCTAGTTCAACCTCGTTACCGATAAGTACTCTTTTCTCGTTCCTGTGATATGTGATCCCTTGTGAGCCAGTCACATGCTTGCAAGCTAATTGGATGACATTCCACCGAGAGGGCCCATAGTATATCTATCCGTCATATGGATGGACAAATCCCACTCTTGATCCATGTGTCTCAACCAATACTTTCCGAACACTCAATGCCATCTTTATAGCCACCCAGTTACGGTGTGGTGTTTGATGTCATCAAAGCATCCATCCGGTAAAGGTGATATGCATGATCTCATGGTCGAAGGAATTAGGTTACTATGTATCAGAAAGCATATAGCAATTGAACTATTGAAATGACTTGATCTTTATGCTACGCTTATCTATAGGAGTATGTCCACCATATCATTCTCCTAACGATATGATCTTGTTGTTGATAACATCTCAATGTTCATGATAGGGAAACCACAATCATCTATCAACCAACAAGCTAGTGAAGTATAGAGGCTATACTAGGGACTTCAAATTAAGTTTACAAATCACACAAGTATCAATGTTTCCTTGTTAATACTATTATAGCATGAATGTAAACATTTATCATAAACACAAAGATATAATAATAACTACATTTATTATTGCCTCTAGGGCATATCTCCAACAGTCTCCCACTTGCACTAGAGTCATCTAATCTAGATTACATGGTAATATACCGAACACCCATGGCAGTTTGGTGTTGGTCATGTTTTGCCCTCGGGAGAGGTTTAGTCAACGGATCCGCCACATTCAGATCTGTGTGTACTTTACAAATCTTTATATCCCCATCCTGGATATGTTCTCGAATAGCGTGAAAACATAGCTTGATGTGCTTCAGCTTCTTGTGTGACCTTGGTTCTTGCGCATTGGCTATGGCGCCCATGTTATCACAGTAGATAGACATTGGGTCTAGCGCACTAGGAACCACACCCAGCTCTGTAATGAACTCTTTCATCCATATCGCTTCTTGCGAAGCCTCTGAAGCAGCCATGTATTCCGATTCAGTTGAAGATCTCGCCACAACGCTTTGCTTTGCATTCCTCCAGCTAACTGTTGCACCATTCAAAATAAACACGTATCCGGATTGTGATTTAGAATCATCCGGATCAGTGTTCCAACTAGCATCGGTGTAACCGTTAACAACGAGCTGTTCATCACCTCCATAAGAAAGAACCATATCCTTAGTTCTTCTCAAGTACTTAAGGATGTTTTGACCGCTGTCCAATGATCCACTCCTGGATCACTTTGATATCTGCTAGTTAAACTAACAGCATATGCAATGTCGGGTCTAGTACATAGCATGGCATACATTAGAGATCCTATGGCTAAGGCATAGGGAGTCTTACTCATCCTTTCTCTATCTTCTGCCGATGTCGGACTTTGAGTTTTACTCAAGGTCGTATTGGGCAACATGGGCAAGAACCCTTTCTTGCTTTCTTCCATTCCAAACCTCTTTAGAACTTTGTCCAAATATGTACTCTGTGACAATGATATTTGGCGTTTCGATCTATCTCTATAAATCTTTATGCCTAATATGTAAGCTGCTTCGCCAAGATCCTTCATTGAAAAACTATTATTCAAATATTCCTTGACACTATTAAGAAGGTCTACATCATTCCCAATCAACAATATGTCATCCACATACAGTATTAAGAATGCTACAGAGCTCCCACTCACTTTCTTGTAAATACAAGCTTCTCCATAAGTTTGTATAAAACCAAAACTTTTGATTACCTTATCAAAACGTTGATTCCAACTTCGGGATGCTTGCTTCAATCCATAGATGGACCGTTGAAGTTTGCATACCTTGTTAGCATCTTTAGGATCGACAAAACCTTTGGGTTGCATCATATACAACTCTTCATCAATGTATCCATTGAGGAATGCTGTTTTGACATCCATCTGCCATATCTCATAATCATAATATGCAGCGATTGCTAACATAATCCTCACAGACTTTAGCTTCGCTACTGGTGAGAAAGTCTCATCGTAGTCAACTCCTTGAATTTGTCGAAACCCTTTTGCGACAAGTCGAGCTTTATAGACAGTAACATTACCATCAGCATCTGTTTTCTTCTTGAAAATCCATTTGTTCTCGACAGCCTTACGGCCATCCGGTAAGTCCACCAAAGTCCATACTTGGTTTTCGTACATGGATCCAATCTCGGATTTCATGGCTTCTTGCCATTTATTGGAATCTGGGCTCATCATCGCTTCCTCATATGTCTCGGGGTCATCGGTGTTGTCCACCAACATGACATTCATAACGGAATCATACCAATCTGGAGTGGTACGAGTTCTCGTTGACCTCCGAGGCTCTGTAGCAACTTCAGCCGAAGTTTCATGATCACCATCATTAGCTTCCTCTCTTATTGGTGCAGGCACCACAGGAACTTCTTCCGGTGCTGCGCTACTCGCAATTTCGAGAGAAGGTTCGACAACCTCGTCGAGTTCTACTTTCCTTCCAGTCACTTCTTTCGAGAGAAATTCCTTCTCTAGAAAGGATCCATTCTTGGCAACGAAGATTTTGCCTTTGGATCTATGATAGAAGGTATACCCAATAGTTTCCTTCGGGTATCCTATGAAGACGCATTTTTCCGCTTTGGGTTCAAGCTTGTCCGGCTGTAACTTCTTTACATAGGCTTCGCATCCCCAAACTTTAAGGAACGACAATTTAGGTTTCTTCCCAAACCATAATTCATACGGTGTCGTTTCAACAGATTTAGATGGTGCCCTATTTAAAGTGAATGCGGCTGTTTCTAATGCATAACCCCAAAAAGATAGCGGTAAATCTGTAAGTGACATCATAGAACGAACCATATCTAAGAGAGTTCGATTACGACGTTTGGACACACCATTACGCTGTGGTGTTCCCGGCGGTGTCAATTGTGAAAGTATTCCGCATTTCTTAAAATGCTCGCCAAACTCGTAACTTAGATATTCACCTCCACGATCAGAACGTAGAAATTTAATCTTCTTGTTACGTTGATTCTCTACCTCACTTTGAAACTCCTTAAACTTCTCGAAAGTTTCGGACTTATGTTTCATGAAATAGATATACCCATATCTACTCAAGTCATCCGTGAAGGTAAGAACATAACGATAACCACCGCGCGATGCTACACTCATTGGACCACACACATCGGTATGTATGATTTCCAATAAGTCCGTAGCTCGCTCCATCATACCAGAAAATGGAGTCTTAGTCATTTTACCCATCAGACATGCTTCGCATCTTTCAAGTGATTCAAGAAGTCCATCGGAATGGAGTTTCTTCATACGTTTCACTCCAATGTGACCAAGACGACAGTGCCACATATAGGTCGAATTATCGCTTGATTTCAAACGTTTAGCCTCAATGTTGTTGATATGTGTATTTCCACTATCGAGATTCAATAAGAATAGACCATCTATCAAAGGTGCATGTGCATAAAACATATTACTCATATAAATCGAACAACCATTATTCTCGGATTTAAACAAGTAACCGTCTCGCAATAAACAAGATCCCGATATAATGTTCATGCTCAACGCAGGCACCAAATAACAATTATTTAAGTATAAAACTAATCCCGATGGTAGATGAAGGGGTAGCGTGCCGACCGCGATCACATCAACCTTTGATCCATTTCCCATGCGCATCATCACCTCGTTCTTCGCTAGCTTCCGTTTATTCTGCAGCACCTGTTTCGAGTTACAAATATGAGCAACCGAACCATTATCAAATACCCAGGCACTACTACGAGTACTAGTGATATACACATCAATAACATGTATATCAGATATACCTTTCTTCTTGATGTTGCCGTTCTTCAAATCCGCCAAGTACTTTGGGCAATTCCGCTTCCAGTGACCTTCTCCCTTGCAGTAAAAGCACTCAGTATCAGGCTTAGGTCCAGCCTTGGTCTTCTTCGTCGGCGTGGTAACTTTCTTACCACCCTTCTTGAAGTGTCCCTTTTGCTTAGACTTGCCTTTCTTGAATTTGGTGGTCTTATTGACCAACAACACTTGGTGCTCTTTCTTGATCTCCACTTCTGCAGATTTCAACATGGCAAAGAGTTCTGGCAACGTCTTGTTCATGTTCTGCATGTTGTAGTTCATCACAAAGTTCTTGTAACTTGGTGGTAGTGATTGGAGGACACGATAAATCCCCAAAGCATTAGGAATCACTATACCCAAGCTTTGAAGTTTGTTCGCGTGCCCAGACATCTTAAGCACATGCTCACTGACGGAGCTGCCCTCTTCCATCTTGCAGTTAAAGAACTTTTCAGAAGCCTCATAGCTTTCAATTGCCGCATGAGTCTCAAAAATCAATTTGAGATCCTCGACAATATCATATGGGTCTGAATCCTCAAACCTTTTCTGAAGCTCCGATTCCAAACCATACAAGATAGCACACTGAACTATGGAGTACTGATTCTTCCGAGCGAGGTAAACATTCTTTACTTCATCGGGAGTATCAGCTGCAGGTGGGTCACCCAGCGGTGCATCCAGCACATAGGTCAAATTACCAGCTGTGAGGACAATCCTCAAATTGCGGAACCAATCCGCGAAGTTGCTTCCATTGTTTTTCAACTTTTCTTTCTCTAGGAACGCATTAAAATTGATGGTAGGGGCTGCCATTGATCTACAACATATTTGCAATAGTTTAGACTAAGTTTATGACAAATTGAGTTCAGATTAATTAATGTAATTAAACCAGGTGAACTCCCACTCAAAACAATATCCCTCACATTGTTTTAGTGATCACACGAACCAAATCCACTACATCAACACCGATCATCACGAGAGTTGATATAGTTTCAATGGCGAACAATCGTCATGTTCATCATATCTACTATATGACTCATGCTTTACCTTTCGGTGATCCGTGTTTCGAGACCATGTCTGTACATGCTAGGCTCGTCAAGATCAAACCTTAGTTTCTGCATGAGCAAATCTAGCTTGCTCACGTTGTATACACTTGCGGAATCTAACATACCCGATCATCACGTGGTGCTTCGAAACAACAAGCTTTAGCAACGGTGCTAACTAAGGGTGAACACTTTATGACTTGAAATTCATGTGCATGAGGGATCATCTTATAATGCTACCGTCGTCTACTAAGAAATACAAGATGCATAAAGGATTAACATCACATGCAATTCAATATATATGTGATATGATATGGCCTTTCTTCTTTGTGCTTCCGATCTCCATCTTCAAGCACGAACATGATCTCCATCATCACCGGCATTGCATCAAGTTCAATGACGCTACTCCATGGTTGTCTTCCACCGGCTTCAACTATTACAACTACTTTGAATAGACACGCGGGTCTTAACATAAATTAAAGACAACACTATGGCTCCTGCCGGTTGCTGACTTACAATAAGGAACATTGCATACATCAAATATAATCACAATCATGGCCATATCACATCACTGCACACCCCTGCAAAACAAAGTTAGACGCCTCTACTTTCTTTGCATATTTTACGTGGTTTGGGGCTTTCAATAAGTGTCGTTCTAACTTACGAACAAGAACCACAACATTGATACTAGTATTGTTAATCACCCGTTGTAAATTGGATCTTAACTATGCTAGGAGAAACAGGCACCCGCAAAGCCACTTATGCAATACAAGTTGCATGTCAAGCGTGGAGCAAGTCTCATGAACGATGTCATGTAAGGTTAGCCCGGGCCGCTTCATCCCAACATACCGCAAGATGCAAAGTACACAAGAAGCAATCGACAATAAAAGCATCAACGCCCACAATGACCATTGTGTTCTACTCGTGCAACAAATCTACATATAGACACGGCTCTGATACCACTGTAGGGTTTCGTAGCATGGAAAACAAAATTTTCTATCGCATACAAACAAACAAGCCAAGATCTATCTACTAGATTGTAGCAACGAGTCGATGGAATAACTTACCCTCGAAGATTCCAAAGTGTTTAACGGGAGCGGATTCTCGTGGGTGATGTAGTCGTACTCTTTCCGATCTCAAGATCGTGTAGACGATCCTTCCGGCGCTGCGTTCCAGCAGCGCTCCCGCAGTCGGTCACACGTTCGGTACTCGATGAAGACCTTCCTCTCCCTTGTTCCAGCAGGCAGCGGAGGTTGTAGCACTCTCCTCGCGATTCCGGCAGCACAACGGCGTGGTACCGGAAGTAGAGGGGAGATCCCGCAGGGCTTCGCCTTAAGCCGGAGCGAGTATGGTGGAGTATGAGAGAGTACTATTAGTGGTCTAGGGATTAGACACACCAATTAGAAGGCTCTAAACCGAAGGCTAGGTCAATTAGAAGCTCTAAACCAAAACGGCTCTAAACCGGAGATTAGAGGATAGGAACTTGTGTGTCTAGAGGAGGAGGCCCTGCCCCTCCTTTTATGGGTGGAGGGTGCGGCCAAGGGGAGGGGAGTCCCTCCCCAAGTCGGCCTTGGTTGGCGCGCCGGCTTGGGGAGGAGACTCCTAGCTCAAGTCGGTTCCCAACTCCTCTTGCTTGTTTCCCACAGTTTCTTGTTTTAGCCGTTTGACTTTCAAACTGGACATTTGACTTTTCTGTTTTAGGATTCAATTTAATCCTTTATTTGGGACAGCAATAACACTTAGTACATGATGCAATCATTCCAATATGTAATGACACATTCATGTACCCCTCCCCCCGGAGTGCCGGACAATCCGGAACCTTCTAGAACATTCCCGATGAAAACACCGGAATCATTCCCGAACTCCGAAACGGGTCTTTCCTTATATGAATCTTATTCTCCGAACCATTCCGGATCACCTCGTGATATCCCGGATCCCATCCGAGACTCCGAACAACATTCAGTCTCTTTCTCATAATACCATAACTACTCAAACAACGTCGAATCCTTAAGTGTGTCTCCCTACGGTTCGTGAATTATGCGGACATGATCGAGACACTTCTCCGAACAATAACCAATAGAGGAATCTGGAAATTCATATGGCTCCCACATATTTATACGATTACTTTGCGATCGAATGAACCACTTACATACGATACCAATTTCCCTTTGTCTCACGATAGTTTACTTATCCGAGGTTATGATCGTCGGTATCTCTGCATACCTAGTTCAACCTCGTTACCGATAAGTACTCTTTTCTCGTTCCCGTGATATGTGATCCCTTGTGAGCCAGTCACATGCTTGCAAGCTAATTGGATGACATTCCACCGAGAGGGCCCAGAGTATATCTATCCGTCATATGGATGGACAAATCCCACTCTTGATCCATGTGTCTCAACCAATACTTTCCGAACACTCAATGCCATCTTTATAGCCACCCAGTTACGGTGTGGTGTTTGATGTCATCAAAGCATCCATCCGGTAAAGGTGATATGCATGATCTCATGGTCGAAGGAATTAGGTTACTATGTATCACAAAGCATATAGCAATTGAACTATTGAAATGACTTGATCTTTATGCTACGCTTATCTATAGGAGTATGTCCACCATATCATTCTCCTAACGATATGATCTTGTTGTTGATAACATCTCAATGTTCATGATAGGGAAACCACAATCATCTATCAACCAACAAGCTAGTGAAGTATAGAGGCTATACTAGGGACTTCAAATTAAGTTTACAAATCACACAAGTATCAATGTTTCCTTGTTAATACTATTATAGCATGAATGTAAACATTTATCATAAACACAAAGATATAATAATAACTACATTTATTATTGCCTCTAGGGCATATCTCCAACACATTTAACTATGGCACACAAGTTGTGATTCTACTACTGGCTTTACTTTGGTCAGTGCTTAAGATTGGATAAATGCCAAAAATAAGTTGAAAGCTTCTCTTAATATTTATGCCTATGATGTTGGTCTGAGGCTTAGGAACTAGGTTCCTATCTTGTTCTCCCCCATAGATATGCTTAAGTATCATGGTTGTTCACTGGATCTTGGATCCTAATTGGCTAAGATGGTTGGTTTGCTCATAGATTTATGTTGATGCATAGAGTTTATGAAATCTGAGGTGTTACTCTATTAGGAGATGTTCCCAGAATTTATAAACTATATGAAAACATGTTGGAATAGATGTGTTGTTTGTTATCACCAGGATCTATGATGATGGCCTGAGATCCTAGTTGATTTGGTAGATTTACTGTTGGCCTTTATATTCCAAAACCTCTATGATAGGTTCACCCCACTTGGGTGATTACTGAGAGGTTAACAATAAAACAACACATGCTTTTATGTTTAGATAAGATGAACAGATTATGTGAGTGTTTTATGATACTCACCACAAAGTTGATGATTGTGGTGGTTGTTGGTTGATCTGGTGGCTTGATCTTGTTGATTGTGTTGCTGGCCTAATTTTGTCCTTCACCTCCTGGTGCTGATCTTGCTACTTATGGTTCCTTTAAACTTGACCTTGATATGCCCTTCACCTCCTAGCTCATGCAACTTGGCCTTGCTATCCACCTGATCCACCCCCTCCTTATGTCACCATCTGGTGATGCTAGGATGAACTGGTGTGTGGTTTGACTGGTGGTTTGCTTGGCTTTGATAAACCGAGTGTGTTCTTGGTGTGGTGTTTGAGATGAAAAGATGGGCTGCTGGAGCTGCCCATGGTTGTGCTACTCCTTTTACTTGTGTGAGTTGTTGTTGTTGTGCTGACAACACACACCATGCATTTAGGTGATTGTGCTGCCTGTGTGCTTGGTACATGGTTTTGGATCAGATCGGTGAGGTGTCTCACCTTTTGATCTTTTAACTTTTAACTTTCCTGGTGAAACTTGCCCCTCTTACTTGTTGTGAATATTTGACTTGTGGCTTATTTATTACGGAAGAACAAATTCTTTCATATTGGTGAAAATTGCCCCTATAATTATTACTCAATGATGTAATCTTGAGCAGTGCACTTCACTGCTCTCTACTGAGAGTAAAACTAACAATTATACTTTTATTTTCATTTTGTTTTTTTGTATTTTGCAGGTACAAGATCTGGATACTCAAGATTTAGTATAGTATTACCTAGATAGATTCTTTTTTAATCTTTATTTTATTCTTTTGTAAGAATATTGTAATAGTTTTATTCATTTTTGAATTTCCTTACTTGTAAATTCTTTACTGTAATGAATCTTTATTACTTGAATGAGTTTATCTTTGTACTTTGTTTATGAAATAAAGATAAGGAATAAAGATTCATTTCTTATTTGAATTTATTTATATTGAATTTTATTACAATTTATTATCTCTTTATCAAAACAATTAATATTACTAAATCATTTTTGGAATTCATTCTAAAATACCTAATCCTAACTTTAAAATATAAGTTCAAATTTCAAATTTAAATTCAAATTCTTTCCCCCAAAACACACCAATTTATAAAGATCATGTCAAAGTTTATAACGATCACTCTCTAGAGCTATTCCTACACCTAGAGAGTGAAAGAAACTCTGATCACTTTAGGTTTTTATTTCGCGAATAATTTACCAACATTTTATAGATGAATGCATGCATGTGCACAATATCCTATTTTTACCCTTCGTTGGTTCCTAAATGTTGGGATGTTACATGTACCGAACGCGTCCGTCGGGATTTTTCTTCATGCCTGTTGACACGGGAGTTTACTGGAAGAGCGCAGTCAGGTGCGTTACCAGGCCATCAAATGATATCTGTAGGGCTTATCACCGCGAAGGTGTTTCGAGTGGCCAAGGAGAATGCTTCTTACTTAGCGTTGGTTTGGGAAAAGTTGCCAAAAAGATTTTGTCATTTCTGATCCGAAGGATCGCAATCGAAGAATTCGTAGGGTGCGCGTCCAGCTCCTTATGGGAGTAGCCCCCGAGTGTCTGTTCGAGTCGTAGACTCGAGCAGAGACTTTAGTTCAGTTGTTTTCAGCTTAAGTTCGAAGGACACAATTTTTCCGGATGCTCAACCGATCCTCCCTATGGGAGTAGCCCTCGAGTCTTTAGTGGAGTCACAGACTCGACATAGGACTCGAGGATAGTTGCGAGATGCAGTTACCTTAGTCTGTTCTCAGGTGCGCGGCCAACGCTCCAGATAGGATTAGCCCCCAAGAAGTTTCTCGAATCGTAGATTTGAGTAAGTACTTGATTAATCAGCCGAAAATTTTCAGCCATTGCTGGCTTGGCATTGATGATGTCAGTGTTGACGATTGGTGATCTCAATTGTCTGCGGCGGAAGAGATCATGCAACGAGACGATCGTGGGTCCCACCGCCTGACTTGAAGTTGACTAGTCACGTGCAGACATGGTGGAAATTATGGCATCTCCTCGGTTTCCGTGCTTAGTGGACGGCGTGCTAGAAACGGTTCTATGTAGTGCTAACACGTGTAGGGTTAGATTTGGCGTGTGTGCTAGGGCTTCTGGATCAACGACTCGTGTGCGTTGTCTTCCTCCTTTTATACCATGGGTAAAGAGTAGTTTTATTTTACCCTTCGTCATTTGCTCATCTCCATTGCCTCCATTTTCATGAGCGTTGTTTCCCTCTACTGCGCACTGGAAATTCTTCGCACCTTTCCTACCTCTTTTATCCGCACGCACTGCCGAACTCGTCGCCGTACGATGGGCAAGCCGAAGAAGTCCACCGCCGGAGCTGACTCGAGTGCCGCCGGCGGCGGCAAGAAGGTCGCCGCTACGGCCTGTACCATTGATGGTGGGTGGAGGTGCACGGATATGCGCGATGGGGACCTGCGCAAGCTGCACAATGCTGGGTTGATCAAGGAGGATGCCATTCTCCATGGTGATGAGGTAATCCCCCGCCCACCCGAAGGGTTTCGGGTGATGTTTTATGCATTTGTCATCCATGGTCTCTCTCTCCCTATTCATGATTTTCTTCGTGGACTTCTCTTCTTTTACGGGATTCAATTGCATCATTTGTCTCCCAGTTCTCTTCTTCACATCACTTGCTTCATAACTCTTTGCGAGTGCTGGATCGGTATCGAGCCACACTTTGGACTCTTCCGGAAGCTATATTCCTTGAAGAGGCAATCTGGCGCCGGTGGTGTTTATCCACTCGGTGGCTGTATCATTTCCATCCGCTCCTCCGTACAATTCTTCTCTTCTTCTATCTATGAGTCCGTCCAACAATGGCGCCAGAAGTGGTTCTACATCCGTGATGCTAAGCTGGATGGTCATCAATATGGGCTTGCCCCCTTCGATTCCACCCAGCAGATCATCCGAAAGAGATCGTGGAAGAACCACATCCTGGAAGGTGAATCCGAAGAGGTGGAGAGGCTTTACCAGCGAGTGGAGGCACTTCAGCTGGTGCCAGGCAAAGAGGTCAATGGTGTCGACATTATCCGCACCTTCCTCAAGCGCCGAGTGCAGCCACTCCAAGCGAGGGTGCACCCAATGTTCCTCTATGCCGGCCCTAGCGATCCAACGAGGGTTTCAACCAAAGAGTTATCTTCGGGTGACCTGGATAGGGCTCTTCGTCCCCTGCTGAAGGCCAAAGTCGATGAGGACCTCCCGGGGAAGTCTTTGACCACTCCTTTTAGCACCAATAAAGGGGTTTCCCAGGTGATACTTGTAGCTCTGTGTTTGAGTGTTTGTTGCCTACTGCTGTTATTTATCTTGTCTATCTTCTTGCCTTTCCTTGTAGCCCCTCAAGGTAACGGGGTCTAGGCCTCCTCTGCCTGAGAAGTTCGCGGAAGCACCGGACAATGAGGAGGTGGATTTCGAGTCCAAACTTCCTCCGACGCAGTCGCCTACTGCGGATGCTCCCGAGGCGAGTGAAGGGCGAACCCGAAAGTGCAGCCGGAGCGAGTCTTCGGATGCGTCTACCCCTCTAACTCCAAGAGGTTCGTCGTTCCTCGAACAACATGGTGAGGATGATGGTGCATCGTCTACACCTTTTCCTACCATGCCTCTTCGGGCGGTGGCTCCGCAGTCGCTGGCCAAGAAGAAGAATCAGAAGGAGGCTCCCGTCTTCAACTTATTGGACATTGAGTCATAAGCTATTTTGCCTAAGTATTTTCTATTGTTCATCTGTGTAATCTTGATGTGATGTGAATCTGATCTTTGCTTGCAGCAACTCTTCGAAGGAGTCCCTTAACAGGGACACTCAAGAGATTATGGCGAATTCGAAGCCAATGACTTCTATTCCCCAGGTGGTGGCCAACTTGGAGGATGATGGTCCGAACTCCTCTAAGCGAGAGGCTCAGGCGGTCGTGACTCAGAAGGCAACTCGCAAACCTTCGGAGTCCTCACCTGAACATGTAAGTGTTACTTTTTGTACTCCATGGGGGGAGACCCCGGGCCCTTTTTGTTTTTGACTTTGTTGATCGTTTT
Source organism: Avena atlantica (assembly GCA_910589765.1). NCBI lineage: Eukaryota > Viridiplantae > Streptophyta > Magnoliopsida > Poales > Poaceae > Avena > Avena atlantica. Next base: position 321,484,225 of record OU342738.1, read on the forward strand.
TGGGGGAGTCCCCCGAGCCCTTTATTTATCGACTTGTGTTTATGTTTCCTCTGTAGCCCTTTGTGCACGACGCGAACCTCCTTATCCAGCAGCATCTGGTGCTGGAGGCTAACCTGCAGCAGCTTCAAGGTATGTGACTTTTCTCCCTGTTGTTGTTTGTCTAGGTTCAATGATTTTCTGGTATTGATCAGTTGTCTTATCGTTTTGCAGATGAAAACAATGATGCGCTCCGAAGGCTGAACACTCTCGAAAAGAGCCTCGTCCAGGCGGAGAAGAGGGCCGCTGATGTTGCTGAAGCCAAGGAGCGCCTGCAGAAGGAGGCTGCCGATCACGAGCAGTATCTCGTGGCCGTAGCAGCCGCCCGTGAGAAGGAGTTGGCGGATAAGATTCTGGCTGCAGCCAAAGCTATTTCTGGTGAGTTTCCCTTGGCTTGTTTGGGTCTTGTGTTCTTTCGACTGCGGCTTGTCCTTTTTCATTCGGGTCTTTCTCCTTGTTTATCTCAAATGCTTCAGGCATCACTTTTGAACATGGTGCGCTGGAGCATGGATATGCTTTGGGTGATGCCGCCGTTGCGGTCGAAGATCGTTGCGCTGCGGCCGCTAGCTCCTTGGAGAAGGCCAGGAAAGTGCTCGCGCGCTTCTACAAGGAGGTCGTCCCTAAGGGAGTTGTCCTTGACGATGCTAACGCCCTTGCGGATGCCCTTTCAGAGGAGGCCCCAGCGGAGTACAAGCGCAAGTAGAAGGGCCTTGGCGCTTCCATGGGGCTGGCCATGGCGATGGCGTCCGGAGATGAGCTGGACCTGCCGCACATCACGTCCCAGATGCTGATGGCTACAGATGGCTCAGAGGTAGCTTTCTCCCTCTTTGACTCTTCCTATAAGCGCTATGTGCCTAAGCTCATCGATCTCCTGGCTGATTATGCGGCGAAGCAGCAATAGGAGGTCAAGAGCAGACAGTCTGGCTTCGAGGCAACCCCGGATGCGGGGGCATAGGCCTTCGTAATATAGATGATGTAGTTTTCTCTTTTTCTTCCTTCTGTAATCTTTTGCTGATGAATAAGCCCGACTATGCCACGAGGTGGCTTTAATGTATATAAGTTATATTTCGAGCTACTACTAGAAATTCTTGTAATCTTCATGCTTGATTTATTTTCCTTTAGGGTCCTTCGGGTGATGTTACGATTGTCACTCCGAGTGCTCCTGAGTCGCGACCTGCTTTGGATGATGCGTCGCAGTTGGCTTTTCTCCGCGATCGTTTCCATAGCTTGGAGAAGGACATCCTTAGCATTCGAGGCCACGCGGATGTCTGCAAGTTCAAAGCTAAGTGAGCCATGGCCAGGGAGGAGTTCTTACTTGGGGAGTTGCGGCAGATGGGGGAGCAACTTCAATGTAAGTCTTTGATAGCCGATGTTCTTTTCGGGTGCACCCTCTTTATATGCCATCTTATTCCGTGCTTGGTGCAGATGTTAATCTCGTTCCAAGGGAAGAGAAGTAGCATGTTGCGATTCGGATGAATTGCTTGATGCAACAAGACCTGGAGGCTGGTGGCTTCTTCTGGATGGACCGCGATCGATCCATCGTCCTTGCGACGGTGCAACATCGCGTGCACCAGGTTCTTTGGGTGCTTAAGCAGGCGAGGACTTCTCTAGCGGCCATTTGGTCCATCATGTTCCCATTGGATGCGGCACCTTCCACCTTTTGGGGCCTTCTTGCAAAATTTCAGAACGTAGGCCACGTCAAAGAGTTGGTGCGGCATCAGCTGATTGCTGGGGTGAAGGCTGCCTTGTCGCTCGTTCGGTTGCATCGCCGCGATGTCAATCTTGCGGAGGTGGCGACTGGGCCGCCCCTTCGACCAGATGGCAGTCTATGGGACATGCGCCCACATTATGCGGCTATGGTGGAGCATGATGAAGATACCGTAGATCTGTTCGAGCAGCGGGTGAATGTAATGCTCCAGAATAGGTAGATCCTGTAAAGAAAAACTTAATGTAAGATTTGTATTTATTCGAGTGGGCTCGTAGTGCCCTTTGTAAAGTGTTATGTGTATATTGGCACGTGGTGCTCTGTAGTTTGCATGTCCCTTTTGTTAGCCTGACGTGGTCAGCTACTCGGGTTGTATGCGTTTGTTTTCAGTTGACGTAGTCGTCGGGTGAGGCATAGCCCCCGAGCGTGTTTTAGCGATAAGTAATGTAAATAAAAATATTTTTGGGCCAAGGAACTTAGCTTTTATTCATAGAAAACGAGGAGGTACATTGTTCGGTTGAGTAGCCTTATTGGAAGTAAAGGGTAACTAGGGGTAGAAGCTGTTGGAGATATGCCCTAGAGGCAATAATAAATATAGTTATTATTATATCTTTGTGTTTATGATAAATGTTTACATTCATGCTATAATAGTATTAACAAGGAAACATTAATCCTTGTGTGATTTGTAAACTTAAACTGAAGTCCCTAGTAAAGCCTCTTCATAATACTAGCTTGTTGGTTAATAAATGATTGTGGTTTCCCTATCATGAACATTGAGATGTTATTAACAACAAGATCATATCGTTAGGAGAATGATATGGTGGACATACTCCTATAGATAAGCGTAGCATAAAGATCAAGTCATTTTAATAGTTCAATTGCTATATGCTTTCTGATACATAGTAACCTAATTCCTTCGACCATGAGATCATGCATATCACCTTCACCGGAAGGATGCTTTGATGACATCAAACACCACACCGTAACTGGGTGGCTATAAAGGTGGCATTGAGTGTTCGGAAAGTATTGGTTGATACACATGGATCAAGAGTGGGATTTGTCCATCCATATGACAGATAGATATACTCTGGGCCCTCTCGGTGGAATGTCATCCAATTAGCTTGCAAGCATGTGACTGGCTCACAAGGGATCACATATCACTGGAACGAGAAAAGAGTACTTATCAGTAACGAGGTTGAACTAGGTATGCAGAGATACCGACGATCATCACCTCGGATAAGTAAACTATCGTGAGACAAAGGGAAATTCGTATCGTATGTAAGTGGTTCATTCGATCGCAAAGTAATCGTAGAAATATGTGGGAGCCATATGAATTTCTAGATTCCTCTATTGGTTATTGTTCGGAGAAGTGTCTCGATCATGTCCGCATAATTCACGAACCGTAGGGAGACACACTTAAGGATTCGACGTTGTTTGAGTAGTTATGGTGTTATGAGAAAGAGACCGAATGTTGTTCGGAGTCTCGGATGGGATCCGGGATATCACGAGGTGATCCGGAATGGTCCGGAGAATAAGATTCATATAAGGAAAGTCCCGTTTCGGAGTTGCGGAATGATTCCGGTGTTTTCATCGGGAATGTTCTAGAAGGTTCCAGAATGTCCGGCACTCTGGAGGGGAAGGGTACATGAATGTGTCATACCAAGTTGGAATGATTGCATCATGTACTAGGTGTCATCGCTGAACAAAATAAAGGGTTTAATCAAATCCTAGTTTGAAAAGTCAAACGCCAATTTGAAAAGTTAAACGGCTATTTTGGAAGGTGGAGGGGAAGTAGGAAACCTACTTGGGGAGGAGTTCCTCCCCTCCACCGCCGGCCCACTTGGGATCCGAGTTGGGGTGGGACTCCCCTCCCCTTGGCCGGCGCCTCCCACCTATAAAAGGAGGGGCAGGGCTGCCCCTCCTAGCACACAAGTTGCCCCCTCTAAACCCTAACCCTAGCCGCCGCCGCCCCCCATAGCCGCCGCCGCCTAGGGCACTCGCCGCCGCCTAGGTCTAACCCTAGCCGCCGGCCTTTCCCCCTCCTTGGTGTGTCTAAACCCTAGATCACCGAGGGCTCTCTCATAGTCCACCATACTCACTCCGGCTTAAGGCGAAGCCCTGCGAGATCTCCCCTCTACTTCCAGTACCACGCCGTTGTGCTGCCGGAATCGCGAGGAGAGTGCTAAAACCTCCGCTGCCTGCTAGAACAAGGGAGAGGAAGGTCTTCGTCGAGTACCGAACGTGTGACCGACTGCGGGAGTGCTGCCAGAACGCAGCACCGCAAGGAACGTCTACGCGATCTTGAGATCGGAAAGAGTACGACTACATCACCCACGAGAATCCGCTCTCGTTAAACACTTTGGAATCTTCGAGGGTGAGTTTTTCCATCGACTCGTTGCTACAATCTAGTAGATAGATCTTGGCTTGTTTGTTTGTATGCGGTATAAATTTTTTTTTTCCATGCTACGAATCCCTACAGAAGCGTCGCAGTTGTGCGATGTTCTAGGGGTTGGAGTATTTGACTCCTGATAAGACGTCCATGAGGCGATATGCGCCACCTGGGATGACTTTGGTGATGATGTAGGGTCCTTCCCAGGGTGACTCGAGCTTTTTGGGACGTTCTTGCTTGAGTCGCAGGACGAGGTCTCCTTCGACGAAGGACCTTGGGCGTAGCCGACGGCTGTGGTAGTTACGGAGGCTCTGCTGGTAGACCGCTGAGCGAGCTACGACGATGTCGCATGCCTCGTCGAGTGTATCAACGGCGTCTTCGAGTGCGGCCGATGATTCGGCTTTGCTGTAGGCGATGACCCGTGGGGCCTTGTGGCATACCTCGGCAGGCAGCACAGCTTCGGCTCCATGCACCATGAAGAAGGACGTGTAGCCGGTTGAGCTGTTTGGCATTGCATGCAGGCTCCAGAGTACAGATGGTAACTCATCTGCCCAGGCTCCCGCAAGCCTTTCGAGTGGGCACAACAGGCGCTTCTTGATGCCGTTCCCTATGAGACTGTTGGCCTTTTCGACTTGTCCGTTGGTCTGTGGGTACGCCACGGAGGCGTAGGATATGTTGATGCCGAGGTTCCCGCAGAAGGTTTGAAATTCCTTCGAGATGAAGTTCGAGCCGTTTTTTGTGATGATGCTGTGAGGCACGCCAGATCTATAGACAATGGACCCGAAGAAATTGAAAGTAGTTTTTCTTCTTTGGTTGGTGATGGGCATTGCCTCGATCCACTTGGTGAACTTGTCGACTGCGACCAGGAGGAAAACGTGACCTCCTGGTGAGGACTTTGGCAATTTGCCTATCATGTCGAGGACCCATTGGGCGAAGGGCTAGGCCAGCGGTATGGGCCTCAGCTCGGATCCTAGCGCGTGCGGCTTGTCCGCGTATCTCTGACAGGCGTTGCACCTCTGGACGATTTCCTTGACGTCGTTCATGGCGGTTGGCCAGTAGAACCCAGCTCGAAGAGCTTTGGCGACTAGGGCGCGGCTGCCTTGCGTGGTGGATGCAGATACCCTCATGGATGTCCTGGAGGATGCTTTTGCCGTCACCGATGGTGACGCACCATTGGAGTACACCTGAAATGCTGCGCTTTTATAGCTCGCCGTTGATTATGGTGAAGGCTTTTGATCAGCGAGATATGCGTCGGGCAGTTCATTATTTATCAGGTACCGAAGGTATGGCTGCATCCATGTCTCTTCCACCGCCATGACCTGCATCAGGCTGACCAGCTCGGCCTCAGTGTCGAGCTTTTTGGGTCCCTCCTGTCCTTCGGGTGGTGCAGCCCCCGAGTGCTCTGCTTCTTCGGTTGAACCCTTTGGGAATTTTCTCTTGATAGAGGGTACGCAGATTTTTTCAAGGAACACACCTGGTGGCACCCGTGCGCAGGTGGATCCGATGTTGGCGAGTCTATCGGCTTCTTCGTTGCTTTCCCTTCTGACGTGCCGAAGCTCGCAACCGTCAAAGTCCCCTTCGAGTGAGTTGTAGAGCGCGCGGTACACGATCATGTTGGCGCTGTGAGCGTCGCACTCGTTCATCGTCTGCTGGACGACAAGGTTCGAGTCACTGTAGATGACGAGGCGCGTTGCGCCGCAGATCTTGGCCATCTTCATGCCGTGGATAAGGGCCTCGTATTCGGCCTCGTTGTTACAGGCGCGAAATTTCATCTGAAGCACGTATTTCATCTTGTCGCCTTGAGGGGACGTCAGTATGACGCTGCCCCCTGCTCCAGCCTCGCGCTTGGAGCCGTCGAAGTGCATTGTCCATGATTGCGACATATCCGGAGTGTCTGGCATATGGAGTTCCATCCATTGGACGAGAAAGTTAGGTAGGACCTGAGATTTGATGGCCTTGCGCCGCTCATAGATTATATCCAGAGGAGACAGCTCGATGCCCAGAGGGCTACGCGTCATGTGGCTTCGGGGTTGTTTAAGATATTGGATAGTGGGGCGTCGTTGACGACCATGATCTGATGCTCTTGGCAGTAGTGGCTCAACCGACGAGTCGTCATGAATATGCAGTAGGCGAGCTTCTGGTAGTGAGGGTACCTCTGCTTTGTTGGAGTCAGTACCTCGCTGAGGTAGTAGATTGGGCATTAGACCCCATGGGTCTTGCCATCTTCGGGTCGTTCGACCACGAGTATGGTGCTTACCACCTGATGCGTAGCTGCGATGTATAGCAGCAAAGGCTCTCGTTCCTTTGGTGTGACCAGGACAGGTGAGGTGGAGAGCAGCCACTTGAGGTCCTCGAATGCGTTGTCTACTTCGGGTGTCCACTCGAACTTGTGCGCCTTGCATAGTAGCTGGTAAAAGGGCAGGGCCTTGTCACCCATGCGGCTGATGAATCTTCTCAGTGCCGCTATCCGCTCGGCCAGCTGCTGGATGCCTTCGAGGTTCTTTGACTTCTCCATGGCCAGTATGGCCCTGATTTTCTTCAGATTCGCCTCGATCCTCCGTTGGGAGATGAAGTAGCTGAGTAGTTGGCCAGACGGGATGCCGAAGGTGCACTTTTCTGGGTTTAGCTTGATCTTGTAGTGATCAAGGTTATCAAACGTCTCGCGGAGATCGTCGATCAACGTCTTGGCCTCCCTGGTCTTGATTACTATGTCGTCGACATAGACTTGAATGTTGCGACCGATCTGGTTTTTTCAGGCACGCCTGCATGCACCTCTGATACGTGGAACCTGCATTCTTTAGCCCGAAGGGCATGGTGTTGTAGCAGAACACACAGAATGGTGTGATGAACGTTGTTTTCTCCTATTCTTTGACCTTCAGCCGAATCTGGTTGTAGCCTGAGTAGGCGTCGAGGAAGGAGAGTTTCTCGCATCCTGCAGTCGAATCGATGATTTGATCGATCCGCGGTAAAGGGAAGTGGTCCTTGGGACAGTACTTGTTGAGTGATGTGAAGTCCACACACATCCGCATGATGTCCGTGTCCTTCTTGGGGACCAGCACGGTGTTGGCCAGCCACTCACTCTCCTTGATTTCCCGGACGAAGTTGGCACCGAGCAGTCTATTGACTTTGATTCCAACGGCTTCAGCTCTTGGTTCGGACAGTCTTCGGATTGACTGCTTGACTGGCTTCGCGTCAGGGAACACATTGAGTGTGTGCTCGGCGAATTCTCTGGGAACTCCTGGCATGTCCGCAGGACACCAGGCAAAGATTTCCCAGCGCTCACGGAGGAGTTCGATGAGCGCGCTTTCCTATGCGGGGCTGAGGTAGTTAGCGATCAATGCCGTCTTGGAGGCGTCCGTCGGGTGGACCTGCACCTTCTTTGTGTTGACCGTGGAGTCGAATGACATGTCGGGTGCGTTTTGCCTGGTGACTGGGGGTGCCCCGTTGTGTGTCACCTCTTTGAGCCTCGTGAGCTCCTCCTGCATGCCGAACGACTGGGAGATTCTGTTGAAGTCTCTGTCGCAGTGGTCGGACCGGGTGAAGCTTACCTAGACGGTGATGACGCCCCTAGGACCTGGCATCGTCAGTAGCAGGTACGCGTAGTGCGGTACTACTAGGAATCGTGTGAATGCCACGCGCCCGAGGATGGCGTGGTACTGAGATGGCCAGTTCGCCACTTCGAACTCTAGCCGCTCGCGCATGAAGTTTTCGGCCTGGCCGAAGATGACGTCGAGCCATATCTTGCCCAGGGAATATATGCCCTTTCCTGGGACTATGCCATGGAACATTGTGTCTTATTGTTCCAGGCTGCACAGCGGGATCCACATTGTCGCGAGTGTGCTGGCGAACATCGGATTAATGCCGTTGCCGCCTTCCAAGAAGACACGGCTCATCTCGAACCCCCTGATCTGCGCCTAGAGCACCCGGGCAACATGAACTGGGCGAGGGATCTGGAATGGGTGATCTGAATTCTCAAATTTGATGCAGGACTCCGAGCCGCTGAGGTACTAGGTATGGCTGGTGGGGAGGTCACGGCTAGGCTGACTTGGCGAGTGATTTTATTCTACACCCTGTTAGTTGGGCGCCCCTTCTGGATCATCAGGGACCCTTTTGGCGGCGGGTATCCGCCCGCATCATTATTTGGTGTTGGTGCGATCGCTGGATTCAACGGTCCAACGGGTAGTGGTGGAGGAGCCCTATGGGCGATGTCACCTGGTACAGGTGCGGGCCCAAATCCAGGGTTCACGATCTGGCGTCCCATTTGTGTTATACCTCGCCGAGCTTCTAGAACTTGCGGCAGTCCTTGAGCATGTGGCTGGCCTTCTTATTGACGTCCTGTTTGTCGATGTAGAAGTGGATGGTGCAAGGACCAAACAATTTGTCATATGCTGAAGGCTCGTCATCACGGCTGCGACGTTCCCACGTCTGTGTGGGTCGCCCTCCATCGCGGTAGTTGCCTCCACGGTATCCACTGCTGCGGTTGCCATCGTTGTGTCGGTCGCGGTATCCGGCCGTGACCATGTCGACTCCGTCACGATCGTCGTAGACGCGCGATCTTTGTTTGCTGCGGCATTCTCACCTGCGGTCGTAGTCGTCCTCGTCATCCAAATGCGTTCGATGGATGGAATCCTCGTCGTCTGCCCATCGGTTGGCGATGTCCATGAGGTGGTCGAGCGTCTTGGGCTTGACGCGCCCAAGTTCATCCTTGAAGTCCGGGCGCTTGACACCATCCTTGAAGGCGTCGATTGTCCTTTCTTCGGAGATATGTGCGGCGGAATTCTTGATATGGGACCAGCATAATATGTACGAGCGAATGTACTCGCCGGTACGTTGGATGCAGGCTTGCGGTTCCCCGATCGAGGCTGTCCTCTTGCTGGTGCCCTTGAAGTTGCGGATCAAGCTGTATGCCAGCTCCTCCCAGCTTCGGATGGAGCAGGAGGACAGGCTGCTGAGCCAGAACCTAGCTGCGACTATCAGCTGCAGCTGAAGGCATTGTAAGACGGTGTTCCTGTTTCCGCCGTGCAGCTTGACAGATGAGAGGTGGTCGCTGAGCTAGGCCTTTGGGTCCTGCGTACCATCGAACTTTGGAGTGTCCGAAGGGAGCTTGAAATTTTTCGGCATCCATGTTCGTCGAACGGATCTGCTGAAGCATCTGGCTCTGCACAGCTCTCCGTCGTCTTCCTTGTCGGATTCAGTTGAACAGACGCGTTTAGCACGTGCCTTGTCGATCTTGTGCTGGGTGAGATCGTTACGAACGTCGTAGTCGCTACTACGGCACCGTGGGCTCTTGCGACATCGGGGCAGATCGTTCTCGTCCTCCTCGTATGAGGGCGTAGGGCTGCGAGTGAACTTGACCGTAGTTTTTTTCTTCGGCTCCGCAGGAGCCTCGTCGTGGAGCGCGGCTCCGACGAGTCCAAGACCAGCTAGCACGGACTTGTGCATGGCGCTCTTAGGGTCATCCACCGAAGGTGGATGGGACGTGAGATATGTAGTGGCCGCCATGATCGCAGCCTGCGGTGTTTTCATCATGATGTTGTTGTTTGCATACATCATCATGAATGACATGTTGAGGGCCCTAGTGACTTCACGTCGCGCGGTGGGGTCCATGTGCTCCATGCAGGAGCGATGCTTGTTGGCGTTGTTGCTGTGCGAACTGGAGCCGCTAGCAGTGGAGAGCGTAGCTCGCCACACGCTGGATTCTGAAGTTGCCTTCTTACGCTTGTCAAGATCCTCCATCAGATTCACCTGCCGGTTATGCTCGTCGATGAGGAGGAGGTGGTAGGCCATCAGTAGATATCGTGAAGCATTCATGGGTAGGATGATGTTGCCTGCCACGGCTTCGCGTGTTTGGCGCCAGCCTTCTTCGTTGAGGTTGATCTTCTGGTGGGCGTGAGTGTCGCCTTCGTTGGGACAGTTAGGCGCATCTCCCTTGTTTCCTCCATTCCCAGCTTGCGGGTTGAGAGGCGGGTTGGGTGCACTCGAACCTGGTGGCAATTCCATTTTGTTTTGGATGACGACGACGCATAGGTAACGCCTGCGGATTGGACCAATGCTGCCGCAACTTTCGGATCCGGAACCGTAGGTTCCTTCATCTGAGGGAGGGCCGCACAGATCTGAGTTGTAGCTGCTGATGTCATCTGACTCGTCTGTCAGCGCTGACGCGTGTAACACGCTAATAGGTGGGACCCACAAAGCGGGTCTGATGGATGGTGGTGGCACCCGCTCTGGGAGGCGGAGAGTGCCAGTCTGCCCCACCTGGAAGCAGAAGCTCTCGAACAGTACCTCAAGTCCGTCGCCGATGGACTCGAAATCCCTCAGGGTGGCCGACGAGTGGGCGGTGAAGTCGAAGGCGCCGAAGAGGAGGTGACTCTCTGTCGCCAATGAGTTGTAGATCGCTTCGGATGGAACCGTCACGACCGCACAATCAGTGTCCCCAGTTCCCAAAGACTGCGCCAATTGACGAGGGTGGATTTCATCAATGCCCATTGTTATGGACTTGGGTTTTGGAGAAGATGGGGATGCTGGAAGTGGCGGAACGGTTAACAAACAAGCAACACGGGACACGAGATTTACCCAGGTTCAGGCCCCCGGAGGGAAAACCCTACTCCTGCTTGTCTGCTCTTGATTACGGCGGAATCGAAAGTTACAGGGGTGCGCAGATGCAATCTGGCATGGAGATGTGTATGCGATGGTGGAAGAGATCCTTCTCGCCGAACCCTCCTGGCCTTTATATATATAGACAGGTCTCGGGATAGGTCGAGTCGGTTACAAATTAGGGTTCATACCTTTGAAATTCTATCTAATCTAGACTTGTCCTCCAAGGAGTCGAAAACGTCATGGACTTGGTGTTGGAGATATGCCCTAGAGGCAATAATAAATGTAGTTATTATTATATATTTGTGTTTATGATAAATGTTTACATTCATGCTATAATAGTATTAACAAGGAAACATTGATACTTGTGTGATTTGTAAACTTAATTTGAAGTCCCTAGTATAGCCTCTATACTTCACTAGCTTGTTGGTTGATTAATGATTGTGGTTTCCCTATCATGAAAATTGAGATGTTATCAACAACAAGATCATATCGTTAGGAGAATGATATGGTGGACATACTCCTATAGATAAGCGTAGCATAAAGATCAAGTCATTTCAATAGTTCAATTGCTATATGCTTTCTGATACATAGTAACCTAATTCCTTCGACCATGAGATCATGCATATCACTTTTACCGGATGGATGCTTTGATGACATCAAACACCACACCGTAACTGGGTGGTTATAAAGGTGGCATTGAGTGTTCGGAAAGTATTGGTTGAGACACATGGATCAAAAGTGGGATTTGTCCATCCACATGACGGATAGATATACTCTGGGCCCTCTCGGTGGAATGTCATCCAATTAGCTTGCAAGCATGTGACTTGGTCACAAGGGATCACATATCACGGGAACGAGAAAAGAGTACTTATCAGTAACGAGGTTGAACTAGGTATGCAGAGATACCGACGATCATAACCTCGGATAAGTAACATATCGTGAGACAAAGGGAAATTGGTATCGTATGTAAGTGGTTCATTCGATCGCAAAGTAATCGTAGAAATATGTGGGAGCCATATGAATTTCCAGATTCCTCTATTGGTTATTGTTCGGAGAAGTGTCTCGATCATGTCCGCATAATTCACGTACCGTAGGGAGACACACTTAAGGATTCGACGTTGTTTGAGTAGTTATGGTGTTATGAGAAAGAGACCGAATGTTGTTCGGAGTCTCGGATGGGATCCGGGATATCACGAGGTGATCCGGAATGGTCCGGAGAATAAGATTCATATAAGGAAAGTCCCGTTTCGGAGTTGCGGAATGATTCCGGTGTTTTCATCGGGAATGTTCTAGAAGGTTCCGGATTGTCCGGCACTCCGGGGGGGGGGGGAGGGGTACATGAATGTGTCATTACATATTGGAATGATTGCATCATGTACTAAGTGTTCTTGCTGTCCCATATAAAGGATTAAATTGAATCCTAAAACAGAAAAGTCAAATGTCCAGTTTGAAAGTCAAACGGCTAAAACAAGAAACTGTGGGAAACAAGCAAGAGGAGTTGGAACCGACTTGGAGGAGGAGTTTCTCTCCTCCAAGCCGGCGGCCAGCCCTAGGCCGAGTTTGGGAGGGACTCCCTCCCTCCCCTGGCGCGCCAGCCCCCTCCCATCTATATAAGGAGGGGCAGGGCTCCCCTCCTAGAACACACAAGTTCCTATCTTCTACCTCCGGTTTAGAGCCGTTTGGGTTTAGAGCTTCTAATTGCTTTAGCCTTCAGTTTAGAGCCTTCTAATTGGTTTAGAGCCTTCTAATTGGTGTGTCTAATTACTAGACCACTAATAGCCTCTCTCATACTCCACCATACTCGCACCGGCTTAAGGCGAAGCCCTGCGGGATTTCCCCTCTACTTCCGGTACCACGCCGTTGTGCTGCCGGAATCGCGAGGAGAGTGCTACAACCTCCGCTGCCTGCTGGAACAAGGGAGAGGAAGGTCTTCGTCGAGTACTGAACGTGTGACCGACTGCGGGAGCGCTGCCGGAACGTGGCGCCGGAAGGATCGTCTACACGATCTTGAGATCGGGAAGAGTACGACTACATCACCCACGAGAATCCGCTCTCGTTAAACACTTTGGAATCTTCGAGGGTAAGTTATTCCATCGACTCGTTGCTACAATCTAGTAGATAGATCTTGGCTTGTTTGTTTGTATGCGATAGAATTTTTTTGTTTTCCATGCTACGAACCCCTACAGTGGTATCAGAGCCGTGTCTATATGTAGATCTGTTGCACGAGTAGAACACAATGGTCATTGTGGGCGTTGATGCTTTTATTGTCGATTGCTTCTTGTGTACTTTGCATCTTGCGGTATGTTGGGATGAAGCGGCCCAGGCTAACCTTACATGACATCGTTCGTGAGACTTGCTCCACGCTTGACATGCAACTTGTATTGCATAAGTGGCTTTGCGGGTGCCTGTTTCTCCTAGCATAGTTAAGATCCAATTTACAACGGGTGATTAACAATACTAGTATCAATGTTGTGGTTCTTGTTCGTAAGTTAGAACGACACTTATTGAAAGCCCCAAACCACGTAAAATATGCAAAGAAAGTAGAGGCGTCTAACTTTGTTTTGCAGGGGTGTGCAGTGATGTGATATGGCCATGATTGTGATTATATTTGATGTATGCAATGTTCCTTATTGTAAGTCGGCAACCGGCAGGAGCCATATGGTTGTCTTTAATTTATGTTAAGACCCGCGTGTCTATTCAAAGTAGTTGTAATAGTTGAAGCCGGTGGACGACAACCATGGAGTAGCGTCATTGACCTTGATGCAATGCCGGTGATGATGGAGATCATGTTCGTGCTTGAAGATGGAGATCGGAAGCACAAAGAAGAAAGGCCATATCATATCACATATATATTGAATTGCATGTGATGTTAATCCTTTATGCATCTTGTATTGCATAGTAGACGACGGTAGCATTATAAGATGATCCCTCATGCACATGAATTTCAAGTCATAAAGTGTTCACCCTTAGTTAGCACCGTTGCTAAAGCTTGTTGTTTCGAAGCACCACGTGATGATCGGGTGTGTTAGATTCCGCAAGTGTATACAACGTGAGCAAGCCAGATTTGCTCATGCGGAAACTAAGGTTTGATCTTGACGAGCCTAGCATGTACAGACATGGTCTCGGAACACGGATCACCGAAAGGTAAAGCATGAATCATATAGTAGATATGATGAACATGACGATTGTTCGCCATTGAAATTATATCAACTCTCGTGATGATCGGTGTTGATGTAGTGGATTTGGTTCATGTGATCACTAAAACAATGTGAGGGATATTGTTTTGAGTGGGAGTTCACCTAGTTTAATTACATTAATTAATTTGAACTCAATTTGTCATAAACTTAGTCTAAACTATTGCAAATATGTTGTAGATCAATGGCAGCCCCTACCATCAATTTTAATGCGTTCCTAGAGAAATAAAAGTTGAAAAACAATGGAAGCAACTTCGCGGATTGGTTCCGCAATTTGAGGATTGTCCTCACAGCTGGTAATTTGACCTATGTGCTGGATGCACCGCTGGGTGACCCACCTGCAGCTGATGCTCCCGATGAAGTAAAGAATGTTTACCTCGCTCGGAAGAATCAGTACTCCATAGTTCAGTGTGCTATCTTGTATGGTTTGGAATCGGAGCTTCAGAAAAGGTTTGAGGATTCAGACCCATATGATATTGTCGAGGATCTCAAATTGATTTTTGAGACTCATGCGGCAATTGAAAGCTATGAGGCTTCTGAAAAGTTCTTAAAATGCAAGATGGAAGAGGGCAGCTCCGTCAGTGAGCATGTGCTTAAGATGTCTGGGCACGCAAACAAACTTCAAAGCTTGGGTATAGTGATTCCTAATGCTTTGGGAATTTACCGTGTCCTCCAATCACTACCACCAAGTTACAAGAACTTTGTGATGAACTACAACATGCAGAACATGAACAAGACGTTGCCAGAACTCTTTGCCATGTTGAAATCTGCAGAAGTGGAGATCAAGAAAGAGCACCAAGTGTTGTTGGTCAATAAGACCACCAAATTCAAGAAAGGCAAGTCTAAGCCAAAGGGACACTTCAAGAAGGGTGGTAAAAAAGTTACTACGCCGGCGAAGAAGACCAAGGCTGGACCCAAGCCTGATACTGAGTGCTTTTACTGCAAGGGAGAAGGTCACTGGAAGCGGAATTGCCCAAAGTACTTGGCGGATTTGAAGAACGGCAACATCAAGAAGAAAGGTATATCTGATATACATGTTATTGATGTGTATCTCACTAGTACTCGTAGTAGTGCCTGGGTATTTGATACTGGTTCGGTTGCTCATATTTGTAACTCGAAATAGGTGCTGCAGAATAAACGGAAGCTAGCGAAGAACGAGGTGACGATGCGCGTGGGAAACGGATCAAAGGTTGATGTGATCGCGGTCGGCACGCTACCCCTCCATCTACCATCGGGATTAGTTTTATACTTAAATAATTGTTATTTGGTGCCTGCGTTGAGCATGAACATTATATCGGGATCTTGTTTATTGCGAGACGGTTACTTGTTTAAATCTGAGAATAATGGTTGTTCTATTTATATGAGTAATATGTTTTATGCACATGCACCTTTGATAGATGGTCTATTCTTATTGAATCTCGATAGTGGAAATACACATATCAACAACATTGAGGCTAAACGTTTGAAATCAAGCGATAATTCGACCTATATGTGGCACTGTCGTCTTGGTCACATTGGAGTGAAACGTATGAAGAAACTCCATTCCGATGGACTTCTTGAATCACTTGATTTTGAATCACTTGAAAGATGCGAAGCATGTCTGATGGGAAAAATGACTAAGACTCCATTTTCTGGTATGATGGAGCGAGCTACGGACTTATTGGAAATCATACATACCGATGTGTGTGGTCCAATGAGTGTAGCATCGCGTGGTGGTTATCGTTATGTTCTTACCTTCACGGATGACTTGAGTAGATATGGGTATATCTATTTCATGAAACATAAGTCCGAAACTTTCGAGAAGTTTAAGGAGTTTCAAAGTGAGGTAGAGAATCAACGTAACAAGAAGATTAAATTTCTACGTTCTGATCGTGGAGGTGAATATCTAAGTTACGAGTTTGGCGAGCATTTGAAGAAATGCGGAATACTTTCACAATTGACACCGCCGGGAACACCACAACGTAATGGTGTGTCCGAACATCGTAATCGAACTCTCTTAGATATGGTTCGTTCTATGATGTCACTTACAGATTTACCGCTATCATTTTGGGGTTATGCATTAGAAACAGCCGCATTCACTTTAAATAGGGAACCATCTAAATCCGTTGAAACGACACCGTATGAATTATGGTTTGGGAAGAAACCTAAATTGTCGTTCCTTAAAGTTTGGGGATGCGAAGCCTATGTAAAGAAGTTACAGCCGGACAAGCTTGAACCCAAAGCGGAAAAATGCGTCTTCATAGGATACCCGAAGGAAACTATTGGGTATACCTTCTATCATAGATCCGAAGGCAAAATCTTTGTTGCCAAGAATGGATCCTTTCTAGAGAAGGAATTTCTCTCGAAAGAAGTGACTGGAAGGAAAGTAGAACTCGACGAGGTTGTCGAACCTTCTCTCGAAATTGCGAGTAGCGCAGCACCGGAAGAAGTTCCTGTGGTGCCTGCATCAATAAGAGAGGAAGCTAATGATGGTGATCATGAAACTTCGGTTGAAGTTGCTACAGAGCCTCGGAGGTCAACGAGAACTCGTACCACTCCAGATTGGTATGATTCCGTTATGAATGTCATGTTGGTGGACAACACCGATGACCCCGAGACATATGAGGAAGCGATGATGAGCCCAGATTCCAATAAATGGCAAGAAGCCATGAAATCCGAGATTGGATCCATGTACGAAAACCAAGTATGGACTTTTGTGGACTTACCGGATGGCCGGAAGGCTGTCGAGAACAAATGGATTTTCAAGAAGAAAACAGATGCTGATGGTAATGTTACTGTCTATAAAGCTCGACTTGTCGCAAAAGGGTTTCGACAAATTCAAGGAGTTGACTACGATGAGACTTTCTCACCGGTAGCGAAGCTAAAGTCTGTGAGGATTATGTTAGCAATCGCTGCATATTATGATTATGAGATATGGCAGATGGATGTCAAAACAGCATTCCTCAATGGAGACATTGATGAAGAGTTGTATATGATGCAACCCAAAGGTTTTGTCGATCCTAAAGATGCTAACAAGGTATGCAAACTTCAACGGTCCATCTATGGATTGAAGCAAGCATCCCGAAGTTGGAATCAACGTTTTGATAAGGTAATCAAAAGTTTTGGTTTTATACAAACTTATGGAGAAGCTTGTATTTACAAGAAAGTGAGTGGGAGCTCTGTAGCATTCTTAATACTATATGTGGATGACATATTGTTGATTGGGAATGATGTAGACCTTCTTAATAGTGTCAAGGAATATTTGAATAATAGTTTTTCAATGAAGGATCTTGGCGAAGCAGCTTACATATTAGGCATAAAGATTTATAGAGATAGATCGAAACGCCAAATATCATTGTCACAGAGTACATATTTGGACAAAGTTCTAAAGAGATTTGGAATGGAAGAAAGCAAGAAAGGGTTCTTGCCCATGTTGCCCAATACGACCTTGAGTAAAACTCAAAGTCCGACATTGGCAGAAGATAGAGAAAGGATGAGTAAGACTCCCTATGCCTCAGCCATAGGATCTCTAATGTATGCCATGCTATGTACTAGACCCGACATTGCATATGCTGTTAGTTTAACTAGCAGATATCAAAGTGATCCAGGAGTGGATCATTGGACAGCGGTCAAAAACATCCTTAAGTACTTGAGAAGAACTAAGGATATGGTTCTTTCTTATGGAGGTCATGAACAGCTCGTTGTTAATGGTTACACCGATGCTAGTTGGAACACAGATCCGGATGATTCTAAATCACAATCCGGATACGTATTTATTTTGAATGGTGCAGCAGTTAGCTGGAGGAGTGCAAAGCAAAGCGTTGTGGCGAGATCTTCAACTGAATCGGAATACATGGCTGCTTCGGAGGCTTCACAAGAAGCGATATGGATGAAAGAGTTCATTACAGAGCTGGGTGTGGTTCCTAGTGCGCTGGACCCAATGTCTATCTACTGTGATAACATGGGCGCCATAGCCAATGCGCAAGAACCAAGGTCACACAAGAAGCTGAAGCATATCAAGCTACGTTTTCACGCTATTCGAGAACATATCCAGGATGGGGATATAAAGATTTGCAAAGTACACACAGATCTGAATGTGGCGGATCCGTTGACTAAACCTCTCCCGAGGGCAAAACATGACCAACACCAAACTGCCATGGGTGTTCGGTATATTACCATGTAATCTAGATTAGATGACTCTAGTGCAAGTGGGAGACTGTTGGAGATATGCCCTAGAGGCAATAATAAATGTAGTTATTATTATATCTTTGTGTTTATGATAAATGTTTACATTCATGCTATAATAGTATTAACAAGGAAACATTGATACTTGTGTGATTTGTAAACTTAATTTGAAGTCCCTAGTATAGCCTCTATACTTCACTAGCTTGTTGGTTGATTAATGATTGTGGTTTCCCTATCATGAACATTGAGATGTTATCAAAAACAAGATCATATCGTTAGGAGAATGATATGTTGGACATACTCCTATAGATAAGCGTAGCATAAAGATCAAGTCATTTCAATAGTTCAATTGCTATATGCTTTCTGATACATAGTAACCTAATTCCTTCGACCATGAGATCATGCATATCACTTTTACCGGATGGATGCTTTGATGACATCAAACACCACACCGTAATTGGGTGGTTATAAAGGTGGCATTGAGTGTTCGGAAAGTATTGGTTGAGACACATGGATCAAGAGTGGGATTTGTCCATCCACATGACGGATAGATATACTCTGGGCCCTCTCGGTGGAATGTCATCCAATTATCTTGCAAGCATGTGACTTGGTCACAAGGGATCACATATCACGGGAACGAGAAAAGAGTACTTATCAGTAACGAGGTTGAACTAGGTATGCAGAGATACCGACGATCATAACCTCGGATAAGTAACATATCGTGAGACAAAGGGAAATTGGTATCGTATGTAAGTGGTTCATTCGATCGCAAAGTAATCGTAGAAATATGTGGGAGCCATATGAATTTCCAGATTCCTCTATTGGTTATTGTTCGGAGAAGTGTCTCGATCATGTCCGCATAATTCACGAACCGTAGGGAGACACACTTAAGGATTCGACGTTGTTTGAGTAGTTATGGTGTTATGAGAAAGAGACCGAATGTTGTTCGGAGTCTCGGATGGGATCCGGGATATCACGAGGTGATCCGGAATGGTCCGGAGAATAAGATTCATATAAGGAAAGTCCCGTTTAGGAGTTGCGGAATGATTCCGGTGTTTTCATCGGGAATGTTCTAGAAGGTTCCGGATTGTCCGGCACTCGGGGGGGGGGGGGGGGAGGGGTACATTAATGTGTCATTACATATTGGAATGATTGCATCATGTACTAAGTGTTCTTGCTGTCCCATATAAAGGATTAAATTGAATCCTAAAACAGAAAAGTCAAATGTCCAGTTTGAAAGTCAAACGGCTAAAACAAGAAACTGTGGGAAACAAGCAAGAGGAGTTGGAACCGACTTGGAGGAGGAGTTTCTCTCCTCCAAGCCGGCGGCCAGCCCTAGGCCGAGTTGGGGAGGGACTCCCTCCCTCCCCTGGCGCGCCAGCCCCCTCCCATCTATATAAGGAGGGGCAGGGCTCCCCTCCTAGAACACACAAGTTCCTATCTTCTACCTCCGGTTTAGAGCCGTTTGGGTTTAGAGCTTCTAATTGCTTTAGCCTTCGGTTTAGAGCCTTCTAATTGGTTTAGAGCCTTCTAATTGGTGTGTCTAATTACTAGACCACTAATAGCCTCTCTCATACTCCACCATACTCGCACCGGCTTAAGGCGAAGCCCTGCGGGATTTCCCCTCTACTTCCGGTACCACGCTGTTGTGCTGCCGGAATCGCGAGGAGAGTGCTACAACCTCCGCTGCCTGCTGGAACAAGGGAGAGGAAGGACTTCGTCGAGTACCGAACGTGTGACCGACTGCAGGAGCGCTGCCGGAACGTGGCGCCGGAAGGATCGTCTACACGATCTTGAGATCGGGAAGAGTACGACTACATCACCCACGAGAATCCGCTCTCGTTAAACACTTTGGAATCTTCGAGGGTAAGTTATTCCATCGACTCGTTGCTACAATCTAGTAGATAGATCTTGGCTTGTTTGTTTGTATGCGATAGAAATTTTTTGTTTTCCATGCTACGAACCCCTACACTTGGGCCACCCGAAGTCTTCATGGGCCGCATGTCTTGACGTGGGTCTTCCTTGGATCAGACCAGGTGTACAAATGTTGTGTACCCATGGGGTATATGTTGGAATTATGCCCTAGAGGCAATAATAAAGATGTTATTATTATAATTCTTGTTCATGATAAAGTTTATATTCCATGCTAGAATTTTATTAAGCGGAAACTTTGATACTTGTGTGGTTTATGAACAACACCGTGTCCCTAGTACGCCTCTATGGACTAGCTCATTGCTTAATGATGGTTAAGGTTTCCTAACCATAGACATGAGTTGTCGATTAATAATGAGATCATGTCATTAGGAGAATGATATGATGGATAGACCCAAATTAAGCAGAGCAATTAGATCGTGTCATCGTGTTCATCTTTGTGAAGCTTTTCTTATGTCAAGTATTTTATTCCTTAGACCATGAGATAATACAACTCCCTCGTATCGGAAGAAAGATTTGAGGTCATCAAACGTCATCCTATGTGAGGGTGATCATAAATGTGTCTCTCAGGTGATCGGAAAGTACTTGTTGGGTTGTATGTATCGAGATGGAATTTGTCCCTCCCGAGTCGGAGAGATATACTTTGGGCCCACTGGGTAATCGATATCAACACCGCTTGCAAGCACGTGGTTAAGGAGTTAATCACAAAGTGATATCGGATTACGGAACGAGTAAAGTACTTGTTGTGAACGAGATTGAACTAGGTATGCCGATACCAACGATCGAATCTCGGGCAAGTAAAATATCGCGTGACGAAGGGAATACATTATATGGGATTAATTGAATCCTGGCATCGTGGTTCACCCGATATGATCATCGATGAGTATGTGGGAGTGAATATGGGTTTCCAGATCCCGATGTTGATTATTGATAGAAGTTGATGCCGGACAATCTCGAACCCAAAGCGGAGAAATGCGTCTTCATAGGATACTCTAAGGAAACGATTGGGTATACCTTCTACCACAGATCCAAAGGCAAAGTGTTTGTTGCAAAGAACGGATCCTTTCTTGAGAAGGAGTTTCTCTGGAAAGAAGTGAGTGGGAGGAAGGTAGATCTAGACGAGGTTATTGAACCTTCTCTCGAGTTGGAGAGTAGCGCAACACCTGAAATTGTTTCAGTGCCGTCTGCACCAACAAGAGAGGAAGCTAATGACGAGGATCATGAAACTTTGAACGATGCTACTACTGAACTTCGTAGGTCGACAAGGTCACGTGCCACTACTGAATGGTACGGCAACCCTATCTTAACCGTCTTGTTGGTAGACAACAGTGAACCTGCGAACTATGAGGAAGCAATGATGAGCCCAGACTCTGAGAAATGGCTAGAGGCCATGAAATCCGAATTGGGATCCATGAGCGAAAACCAAGTATGGACTTTGGTGGACCCTCCTAGCGACCGTAAGGCCGTTGAGTGCAAATGGATTTTGAAGAAGAAAACAGACGCGGATGGTAATGTTACTATATATAAAGCTCGTCTTGTCGCCAAAGGGTTTTGGAAAGTTCAAGGTGTTGACTACGATGATACTTTCTCTTCCGTAGCGATGTTTAAGTCCATTCGGATTTTATTAGCAATTGCTTCATTTCATGATTATGAAATATGGCAGATGGATGTCAAGACTGCGTTCCTCAATGGAAACATTGATGAAGAGTTGTATATGATGCAACCCAAAGGTTTTATCGATCCTAAGGATGCTAATAAGGTGTGCAAACTTCAGCGTTCCATTTATGGACTAAAGCAAGCATCTCGGAGTTGAAACCTTCGTTTTGATCAAGTGATCAAGAACTTTGGATTTGTTCCAAATTGCTATGAATCTTGTATCTACAAGAAAGTGAGTGGGAGCTCGGTGACATTTTTAGTACTATATGTGGATGACATATTGATTATTGGAAATGACATTGGTATGCTTAACGATGTGAAGAGTTATTTGAATAAATGTTTTTCAATGAAAGACCTAGGAGAAGCTGCTTATATATTAGGCATCAAAATCTATAGAGATAGACAAAGACGCCTAATAGCTTTAAGCCAAAGTACATATCTAGACGAAGTTCTGAAAAGGTTCAGAATGGATAAAGCAAAGAAAGGTTCATTGCCCATGTTGTCAGGTAATATATTGAGCAAAGCTCAGTGTCCAGCTACGGTAAACGATAGAGATACTATGAGCAAAGTGCCATATGCCTCGGCCATAGGTTCTATCATGTATGCCATGCTATGTACTAGACCGGATGTGTCCAATGCTCTTAGTTTGACGAGCAGATACCAAAGTGATCCAGGAGTGGAACACTGGACAGCCGTAAAGAACATCCTAAAGTATTTAAATAGGACTAAAGAAATGTTCTTGGTCTATGGAGGTGATAAGCAGCTCGTCGTAAAAGGTTACGTCGACCTAGTTTCGAAACCGACCCAGATGATTCTAAATCTCAGACAGGATACGTTTATATTTTGAATGGAGGAGCTGTGAGCTGGAGAAGCTAAAAGCAAAGCGTGATCGCGGGATCTACAACAGAAGCGGAATACATGGCTGCTTCAGAAGCGTCAAGTGAAGGAGTTTGGATCAGGAACTTCATCACTGAGCTTGGTGTGGTTCCAAGTGCCTTGGACCCACTAGAGATATTGTGCGACAACACTGGCGCCATAGCACTGGCTAAGGAACCAAGATATCATCCAAAGACTAAGCACAACAACTGCCGTTTTCATATAATTCGATATTATATAGCAGATGGAGATCTGAAGATTAGCAAAGTACATACGGATCTGAATGTCGTAGATCCGTTGACTAAACATCTTCCATGAGCAAAACTTGATCAGCACCTTAATGCCATGGGTGTTAGATTGTTGCCAGATGTAAACTAGATTATTGACTCTAGTGCAAGTGGGAGACTGTTAGAATTATGCCCTAGAGGCAATAATAAAGATGTTATTATTATAATTCTTGTTCATGATAAAGTTTATATTCCATGCTAGAATTTTATTAAGCGGAAACTTTGATACTTGTGTGGTTTATGAACAACACCGTGTCCCTAGTACGCCTCTATGGACTAGCTCATTGATTAATGATGGTTAAGGTTTCCTAACCATAGACATGAGTTGTCGATTAATAATGAGATCATGTCATTAGGAGAATGATATGATGGATATACCCAAATTAAGCAGAGCAATTAGATCGTGTCATCGTGTTCATCTTTGCGAAGCTTTTCTTATGTCAAGTATTGTATTCCTTAGACCATGAGATAATACAACTCCCTCGTATCAGAAGAAAGCTTTGAGGTCATCAAACGTCATCCTATGAGAGGGTGATCATAAAGGTGTCTCTCAGGTGATCGGAAAGTATCTGTTGGGTTGTATGTATCGAGATGGAATTTGTCCCTCTCGAGTCGGAGAGATATACTTCGGGCCCACTCGGTAATCGATATCAACACCGCTTGCAAGCACGTGGTTAAGGAGTTAATCACAAAGTGATATCGGATTACGGAACGAGTAAAGTACTTGCTGTGAACGAGATTGAACTAGGTATGCTGATACCAACGATCGAATCTCGGGAAAGTAAAATATCGCGTGACGAAGGGAATACATATATGGGATTAATTGAATCCTGGCATCGTGGTTCATCCGATATGATCATCGATGAGTATGTGGGAGTCAATATGGGTTTCTAGATCCCGTTGTTGATTATTGATAGAAGATCATGTCTGCATATTCTCGAACCCGTAGGGTCACACACTTAACGTGCATTGACGCTAGGATAGAATGGATAATTGGTTTATGAGTTTTTGTTCGGAGTATCGGATGAGATCCAGGACATCACGAGAGGTTCCAGAATGGTCCGGAGAATAAGATTCATATAAAGGAAAGCAATTTTTGGATTTCAGAATCGATTCGGAGTTTATCGGTATTGTACCAGAGGGTTCTAGATGCTTCCGGAGTGGGACCAATGTGGGCTCACTTGTCGGAGGCCTGCGTGGGCCTAAGGGGAAGTGCCCTGGCCACTTTGGGCCAGGGGCACAAGGCCCCTAAGGCCCAGCCGACCAGCCCTAGGGGAAACCCTAGGGAACCCTTCTAGAAGGGGGGAGACTTGCCCCCCACTCCACCCCTTGCCGCCACCCTAGGGCTTGGAGGAGGGCCCAAGGGGGCCGGCCAGCACCCTATATAAGGTGGGCAAGTGCGCACCCTCCCCCTCCTACTCCTCCAACCCTAGCCGCCGTCCTGCTACCCCTCCACCTCTCTCTCTCGACTGCGCGTAGGCGAAGCCCTGCCGCAGAAACTCTCCATCATAAGCACCACGTCGTCGTGCTACAGATCCAATCTATCTCTCCACCCTACTTGCTGGACCGGGGAAGGAGGAGACGTCGCGGCACCGTACGTGTGCATCTCTCGGAGGCGCCGCCACTTGCGGCGTAGGATCGGATCGGATCGCGAGGAGGAGATGGCGAGTACAACTACATCAACCATGTTCTGTTGAACGTTTCCGCTGTGCGATTTCTTCAAGGGTATGAAGATCTCATCTATCTCTCTTGTTGATTTCATCTCCTAGATTAGATCTTGGCTTTCTTATTCGCATCCATAGAATTTTTTTGATTTACTATGCTGCGAAACCCTTCAGTGGTATCAGAGCTAGATCTATGCATAGATGTGTTTCACGAGTAGAACGCAACATGCCTGTTGCGGGCGTTGGTGTTTTCTGTTGCAAACCTCTTGTTGTGTATTTCTTATGGCGCGACACAGTGAGATCGAAGCGGTCCAGGCCAACTTTACGTGACCTCGTTCACGAGACCGGCTCCGCACTTGACGTGTGGCTTGTTCCACACATGCGGCTGGTGGATGCCAGTTTCTCTCACTATAGTAGTCATGGGATTTACACCGGATGTTGGCAACCATAATATCACCGTTGTGGCTTTCCGTAGGTAAGAATCGTTCTTAGCTTGTTACTCCCATAAGCCACGTAAAACATGCAACAACAAAGTAGAGGCGTCTAACTTGTTTTCGCAGGGAGTGTTTTGTGATATGGTATGGCCCAAGACATGATGTGTATGATGTATGCAATGATCATGTTTTGTAATATTTCACAACTTGCGTGTCGAGGAGTTCACAACCGGCAGGAGCCGTATGGTTGTCTTTATAATTGTGTATGACCTGCGTGTCAAATTCTTATACGCCATGTAATAGCTTTACTTTATCGCTAAGTAGTTAGCAATAGTGGTAGTTGCTATTCGTGGTGGAGGCAATCATGGTGGAGTGATGGAGATCATGCTGGCATGCACAAAATGGAGATCATTGCGCGGAGATTGGATATACCATGTCACATAAAATTATATGCATGTGATGTTTATCCTTTTATGTATCTTATTATGCTTAGATCGCGACGGTAGCATTATAAGATAATTCCTCACTTAAAGATCAAGATAAAATTGTGTTCTACCCATGTATGCACCGTTGCGAAAGTTCATCGTGTTCAAGCACCTCGTGATGATCGGGTGCTATAAACTCTACGTTCACATACAACGGGTGCAAGCCAGTTTTGCACACGCGAAAATACTTGTGTTTAACTTGACGAGCCTAGCATGTACAGACATGGCCTCGGAACACACGAACCGAAAGGTTAAACATGAGTCATATGAATGATATGATCGACACTTTGTTGTCCACCATTGAAAACACATCTCTTCTCGTGAAGATCGGATTAGGTGTGGTGAATTTGGATCGTGTTCACTAAACAACTTGAAGGATGTTGAATTTAGTGGGAGTTCATCTAGTAATTTGATTAAGTTGAACAAGTTATCATGAACATAGTCTAAATTGTATTTGCAAATTTTGTAGATCAAATGGCTAAGTCCAACTTCAACTTCGACGTTTTTGCTGAGAAAGAAAAGCATAAGAACAATGGGTCTAACTTCACCAACTGGTTCCGCAATCTGAGAATCATTCTCGCTGGCGGACAAAAGGACTATGTACTTGAGAAAGCGCTAGGTGACGTCCCTGCTATTGATGCGCCGGCTGATGAAAAAGCTGTCTATGAGTCATGCAAAGATGATTATGGAGTGATTAAGAGTACCATGTTGTTTGCTATGGAACCGGACCTTCAAAATAGTTTTGAGGAGTTCGCTGGGCCCTTTGAGATTCTTGAGGAACTGAAAACCATGTTTCAGACTCAGGCCCGTTCTGAGAGATATGAGATCTCTGAGAAGTTCTTTAACTGCAAGATGAAGGAAGGGAGTTACGTTAGTGAGCACGCCATTAAGATGTCGGGCTACACTCAACGTCTTGAGCAACTGGACTGCAAGATTCTAGAAGAGCTCAAGATTGACAGAGTTCTGCAATCACTCCCTCCTACTACAAAGGTTTTGTAGTTACTCACAATCAAATTGGTTCCACTGATACGATCATTGAGCTCTTCGCTAAGCTGAAAGCTGCGGAGGTGGATATCAAGAAATATAATCATGTGTTGATGGTCAACAAGACCCCTAGCTTTAAGAAAGGTAAGGGTGCAAAGAAATCCTTCAAGAAAGGCAGCGGCAAGCGCGTTGCCCCTGCTGAGAAGAAGCTCAAATCTGGACCTAAGCCGGACACTGAGTGCTTCTATTGCAAGGACAAGGGTCACTAGAAGCGCAACTGTCCTAAGTACTTAGTGGACAAGAAGGATGGCACCATTAAAGGTATATTTGATATACATGTTATTGATGTTTACCTTACTAGCGCTCGTTGTAGTGTCTGTGTATATGATACTGGTTCAGTTGCTAATATTTGTAACTCGAAACAGGAGCTACGGAATAGACGGCGGCTAGCAAGGGATGAGGTGACGATGCACGTTGGCAATGGATCAAAAGTTGATGTGATGGTCGTCGACACGCTCTCCTTAGTTTTATCTTCGGGATTAGTTTTAAACCTTAATAAGTGTTATTATGTGCCTGCATTGAGCATGAACATTATATCTGGATCATGTTTATTGCAAGACGGTTATTCATTTAAATCGGAGAATAATGGTTGTTCTATTTATTTGAATAACATATTTTATGGTCATGCACCTGTTGTGAATGGTTTATTTCTTCTGAATCTCGAAAGCAATGAAACACACATCCATAACATTGAGGCTAAGAGATGAAAAGTAGATAGAGATAATCCAACTTATTTGTGGCACTGCTGTCTAGGTCATATTGGTGTAAAACGCATGAAGAAACTCCATTCTGATGGACTTTTGGAGTCTCTTGATTTTGAATCATTTGACACATGCGAGCCGTGCCTCATGGGCAAGATGATCAAAACCCCGTTCTCCGGAATAATGGAGCGAGCAACGGACTTATTGGAAATCATACATACCGATGTATGCGGACCAATGAGTGTTTCAACACGCGGTGGATATCGCTATTTTCAAACTTTTACTGATGACTTAAGTAGATATGGGTATGTCTATTTAATGAAACATAAATCTGAAACGTTTGAAAAGTTCAAAGAATTTCAGAACGAAGTGGAAAACCATCGTAACAGGAAAATTAAATTTCTACGATCCGATCGTGGAGGTGAATATTTGAGTTATGATTTTCTCACGCATCTTAAAGCAAGCGGAATCGTTTCACAACTCACGCCACCCGGAACACCACAGCGCAATGGTGTGTCTGAACGCTGGAATCAAACTCTATTAGATATGGTGCGATCGATGATGTCTCTTACAGATTTGTCGTTATCATTTTATGGTTATGCATTAGAAACCGCTGCATTCACTTTAAATAGGTCACCATCTAAATCGTTGAGACGACACCGTATGAACTATGGTTTGGTGCTAAACCTAAGTTGTCGTTTCTTAAAGTTTGGGGATGCGAAGCTTACGTCAAGAAGTTGATGCCGGACAAGCTCGAACCCAAAGCGGAGAAATGCGTCTTCATAGGATACTCTAAGGAAACGATTGGGTATACCTTCTACCACAGATCCAAAGGCAAAGTGTTTGTTGCAAAGAACGGAGCCTTTCTTGAGAAGGAGTTTCTCTGGAAAGAAGTGAGTGGGAGGAAGGTAGATCTAGACGAGGTTATTGAACCTTCTCTCGAGTTGGAGAGTAGCGCAACACATGAAATTGTTTCAGTGCCGTCTGCACCAACAAGAGAGGAAGCTAATGACGAGGATCATGAAACTTTGAACGATGCTACTACTGAACTTCGTAGGTCGACAAGGTCATGTGCCACTACTGAATGGTACGACAACCCTATCTTAACCGTCTTGTTGGTAGACAACAGTGAACCTGCGAACTATGAGGAAGCAATGATGAGCCCAGACTCTGAGAAATGGCTAGAGGCCATGAAATCCGAATTGGGATCCATGAGCGAAAACCAAGTATGGACTTTGGTGGACCCTCCTAGCGACCGTAAGGCCGTTGAGTGCAAATGGATTTTGAAGAAGAAAACAGACGCGGATGGTAATGTTACTATATATAAAGCTCGTCTTGTCGCCAAAGGGTTTCGGAAAGTTCAAGGTGTTGACTACGATGATACTTTCTCTTCCGTAGCGATGTTTAAGTCCATTCGGATTTTATTAGCAATTGCTGCATTTCATGATTATGAAATATGGCAGATGGATGTCAAGACTGCGTTCCTCAATGGAAACATTGATGAAGAGTTGTATATGATGCAACCCAAAGGTTTTATCGATCCTAAGGATGCTAATAAGGTGTGCAAACTTCAGCGTTCCATTTATGGACTAAAGCAAGCATCTCGGAGTTGAAACCTTCGTTTTGATCAAAGGGATCAAGAGCTTTGGATTTGTTCCAAATTGCTATGAATCTTGTATCTACAAGAAAGTGAGTGGGAGCTCGGTGACATTTTTAGTACTATATGTGGATGACATATTGATTATTGGAAATGACATTAGTATGCTTAACGATGTGAAGAGTTATTTGAATAAATGTTTTTCAATGAAAGACCTAGGAGAAGCTGCTTATATATTAGGCATCAAAATCTATAGAGATAGACAAAGACGCCTAATAGCTTTAAGCCAAAGTACATATCTAGACGAAGTTCTGAAAAGGTTCAGAATGGATAAAGCAAAGAAAGGTTCATTGCCCATGTTGTCAGGTAAGATATTGAGCAAAGCTCAGTGTCCAGCTACGGTAAATGATAGAGATACTATGAGCAAAGTGCCATATGCCTCGGCCATAGGTTCTATCATGTATGCCATGCTATGTACTAGACCGGATGTGTCCAATGCTCTTAGTTTGACGAGCAGATAACAAAGTGATCCAGGAGTGGAACACTGGACAGCCGTAAAGAACATCCTAAAGTATTTAAATAGGACTAAAGAAATGTTCTTGGTCTATGGAGGTGATAAGCAGCTCGTCGTAAAAGGTTACGTCGACCTAGTTTCGAAACCGACCCAGATGATTCTAAATCTCAGACAGGATACATTTATATTTTGAATGGAGGAGCTGTGAGCTGGAGAAGCTAAAAGCAAAGCGTGATCGCGGGATCTACAACAGAAGCGGAATACATGGCTGCTTCAGAAGCGTCAAGTGAAGGAGTTTGGATCAGGAACTTCATCACTGAGCTTGGTGTGGTTCCAAGTGCCTTGGACCCACTAGAGATATTGTGCGACAACACTGGCGCCATAGCACTGGCTAAGGAACCAAGATATCATCCAAAGACTAAGCACAACAACCGCCGTTTTCATATAATTCGATATTATATAGCAGATGGAGATCTGAAGATTAGCAAAGTACATACGGATCTGAATGTCGTAGATCCGTTGACTAAACATCTTCCATGAGCAAAACTTGATCAGCACCTTAATGCCATGGGTGTTAGATTGTTGCCAGATGTAAACTAGATTATTGACTCTAGTGCAAGTGGGAGACTGTTAGAATTATGCCCTAGAGGCAATAATAAAGATGTTATTATTATAATTCTTGTTCATGATAAAGTTTATATTCCATGCTAGAATTTTATTAAGCGGAAACTTTGATACTTGTGTGGTTTATGAACAACACCGTGTCCCTAGTACGCCTCTATGGACTAGCTCATTGATTAATGATGGTTAAGGTTTCCTAACCATAGACATGAGTTGTCGATTAATAATGAGATCATGTCATTAGGAGAATGATATGATGGATATACCCAAATTAAGCAGAGCAATTAGATCGTGTCATCGTGTTCATCTTTGCGAAGCTTTTCTTATGTCAAGTATTGTATTCCTTAGACCATGAGATAATACAACTCCCTCGTATCAGAAGAAAGCTTTGAGGTCATCAAACGTCATCCTATGAGAGGGTGATCATAAAGGTGTCTCTCAGGTGATCGGAAAGTATCTGTTGGGTTGTATGTATCGAGATGGAATTTGTCCCTCTCGAGTCGGAGAGATATACTTCGGGCCCACTCGGTAATCGATATCAACACCGCTTGCAAGCACGTGGTTAAGGAGTTAATCACAAAGTGATATCGGATTACGGAACGAGTAAAGTACTTGCTGTGAACGAGATTGAACTAGGTATGCTGATACCAACGATCGAATCTCGGGAAAGTAAAATATCGCGTGACGAAGGGAATACATATATGGGATTAATTGAATCCTGGCATCGTGGTTCATCCGATATGATCATCGATGAGTATGTGGGAGTCAATATGGGTTTCTAGATCCCGCTGTTGATTATTGATAGAAGATCATGTCTGCATATTCTCGAACCCGTAGGGTCACACACTTAACGTGCATCGACGCCAGGATAGAATGGATACTTGGTTTATGAGTTTTTGTTCGGAGTCTCGGATGTGATCCAGGACATCATGAGAGGTTCCGGAATGGTCTGAAGAATAAGATTCATATAAAGGAAAGCAATTTTTGGATTTCAGAATCGATTCAGAGTTTATTGTATCGGAGAGTTCTAGAAGCTTCCGGAGTGGGACCAACGTGGGCCCACTTGTCGGAGGCCTGCGTGGGCCTAAGGGGAAGTGCCCTGGCCACTTTGGGCCAGGGGCACAAGGCCCCTAAGGCCCAGCCGGCCAGCCCTAGGGGAAACCCTAGGGAACCCTTCTAGAAGGGGGGGGGGAAGACTTGCCCCCCACTCCACCCCTTGGCCGCCGCCCTAGGGCTTGGAGGAGGGCCCAAGGGGGCCGGCCAGCCCCCTATATAAGGTGGGCAGGGGCGCACCCTCCCCCTCCTACTCCTCCAACCCTAGCCGCCGTCCTGCTGCCCCTCCACCTCTCTCTCTCTCTCTCTCTCTCTCTCTCTCTCTCTCTCTCTCTCTCTCTCTCTCTCTCTCTCTCTCTCTCTCTCTCTCTCTCTCTCGACTGCGCGTAGGCGAAGCCCTGCCGCAGAAACTCTCCATCATAAGCACCACGCCGTCGTGCTGCAGATCCAATCTATCTCTCCATCCTACTTGCTGGACCCAGGAAGGAGGAGACGTCGCGGCACCGTACGTGTGCATCTCTCGGAGGCGCCGCCACTTGCGGCGTAGGATCGGATCAGATCGCGAGGACGAGACGGCGAGTACGACTACATCAACCACGTTTTATTGAACGTTTCCGCTGTGCGATTTCTTCAAGGGTATGAAGATCTCATCTATCTCTCTCGTTGATTGCATCTCCTAGATTAGATCTTGGCTTTCTTGTTTGCATCCGTAGAATTTTTTTGATTTAATATGCTGCTAAACCCTTCAGTATATCCATGTCAGGTGGGCATCTAGCGGCCACAATGGGTGAGGTTGATCCTAGGGTTTAATCGAAGTCCTT
Organism: Avena atlantica; assembly: GCA_910589765.1. Taxonomy (NCBI): domain Eukaryota; kingdom Viridiplantae; phylum Streptophyta; class Magnoliopsida; order Poales; family Poaceae; genus Avena; species Avena atlantica. The sequence goes on from OU342738.1 coordinate 321,515,995, forward strand.
TAGTTTAGTCCAAGTCTTAGTTTAAGGGAAAATCTATTCTCGGACCGGTTGCTATTTTTTCAAACATGGCAGGAAGTGTGAACACGCGCTATCAGTCAGTTTAGAATCAAATCAAAAATTTAAAATATCTTCTAGAGCAAACCATTTGTCCGATTTAAGATCCATTTTCACCGCTGGACTAGTCGCGATGAGATCTTCAAAACTAGAACCCATATTGATATGTTTTGACGATTTTTTTGGACTAAACAGTTATCCACCTCTAACACGTGAGTTATCTATGTCATAATATGTAGGTTATCCAACCCGTAACATATAAGTTACCCACCATATAAACATGCGGGTAGATGCGTTCTTGCATACGTGTTAAATAAATTTAATTAAAACGCGGTAGCCTAGATGTTAGGGTATCAAAACTTTACCGCCATCGATATGTTAGCATAGACAAGCAATGAACATTCGGTACCTTAACACCCTTCGAAGCTTCATCGCCACGACGGACGATAAAGTCGAGCCACTAGACTACTGGTTGCGTGTTACGTTTGTTCACTACGACTAAGTATGGTTAATGGTATGACATAAGACACCATTTATTATATCATATGTAAAAAAAGCTTAGATTTTTTTTAAAATTATGTTTGATGTTTCACGCGGTAGCATTTTGAGATTGAGTCTACCCACAAGAGCAGCGACGGACAACGAAGCGAACCGTTAGAATAACTTTTATATTTTATTTGTGGCTAATTTTTATAGTGGTGAATAACTTACATGTTATTTGGTGGAACCCACCCCTAACACATGACTTGTTCATATCATAGTAGTTAAGTTATCCATCATATAAATGGTTTGGGCGAAGACGTGCTCGGCAACTGAGATTTTAAAAGTCAAAAAAAATACAAAAGCTTTTTAAAATTTTAGATTCTTATACTCCCTCCGACCCATAGTAGTTGACTTGAATTTACCAAAATTTAGATAAATCTATATATTAAATAGTGTCTAAATTCATTTAAATCTAGACAAGGCAACTAATATGGGTCGGAAAGAGTGTTTAATTTGATAACCTTATCAATTTTGTCCTCGGTTGGTTTTTTTCTTGATCTGCACGCACATAGTTTAGTTGATCCTTAATTAGATTTATTTACACGTGCGGCCCACGGGTATGCAGCAACGCGGGTTGATAAATGTCCACCAGGTTCTGTCATTTCATAGAACGTTAGCTACGTAGCATGGTTCTAGTTTAATGGTACTTGTTGATCCTAGTATTTCATTTTAGTTAAAATGTATTAGTTCGAACTAAGCTGTATGAATTTCTGTTGAAACTTGTATGAAATCGTGTTTGAGGAGTTAAACTTAGAGGTTCGGTTAGAGGCCGCCTTTTTTTTAAGGAGTAAATGTACTTCTCTGAAGGATACTCGGCCATTATACTCCTATGAATACGAGAGTTCAGCTAGAGATCCTTATTATATTCAAAACATTTGGAATGCTGCTAGTTTAGGCACCTCTAATTTTTGCCATCTCGTTTTTAACTATTTAAGCCACTTTCCGGTGCCGCCAATTTAGGTACAGCCGCTCCTTCGTGCACCTGCGATAGCCCAAGGTGAAGAAACCAGAAAGAAACGGTCGAGCCGACGTTTGGCTTTGTCATGCCTTACGTCGTTCGTCCTGAACGTTTGCCTGAGTCAGTGCCTCAAGGTAATAACACCTTTTTCAAAGGAAAAAAAAAAAACCTCCACCGCCAGTAGACTGATTGCAAATCGGGACAGTACGACGGACATGCCTGGCCCGCTAGCCACAATTCTAATTTGGCATTATCACTCTTTTCCTCTCCGTCACCGCCCCTTGCTCCTTGTACCATTCGCGGCCACCGTGTCACGCTATCCTCCTTGGCTTGCGATGCCATTGATTCGTTGACGTGGTCGTGTAACAGCGCGCCCCCCTTGAATTTCCATCCTTGATATGCCGCTTCCCGGTCGTAGTCCACACCATGCATCTCACCAGCCCCTACCTACCACCGCACCGGTCAGCGCGCGCCGCTATCGTTTCCGTGAAGGTTAGGTGCTCCAGCGGGCAGCCGCCATGCGAGTCTGTCACCCACCCCCTTGCGCCTTTTGGGATTTGACCAGACCAACCCCCCAGCCTCGATATGTAATTCCACGCGTGCGAAAATAATAAGGTCCACATTTTTGGCAAGTTATAGTGGGGCGCCGGCGATACCCAAGAGTACCGTATGATTTACCAAACTCACCCTCCCCGTCCCAGCTGGATCCGATCGCTATAAAATCCCCACCGTGCTCCCATTCCACCCACCAATCTCAACTGCATCTAGCGAGCGACCCAATTCCACAGCGGCCACAGAAGCCACCTACCACCGCGCGCCGACCGATTCGATTCGATTCGACTCGATGGACGTCCTCCTCCTGGAGAAGGCCCTGCTGGGCCTCTTCGCGGCGGCGGTGCTGGCGATCGCCGTGGCGAAGCTCACCGGCAAGCGCTTCCGCCTTCCCCCAGGCCCCTCGGGCGCCCCCATCGTGGGCAACTGGCTGCAGGTGGGCGACGACCTGAACCACCGCAACCTGATGGGCCTGGCGAAGCGGTTCGGGGAGGTGTTCCTCCTCCGCATGGGCATCCGCAACCTGGTGGTGGTGTCCAGCCCGGAGCTGGCCAAGGAGGTGCTCCACACGCAGGGCGTGGAGTTCGGCTCACGCACCCGCAACGTCGTCTTCGACATCTTCACGGGGAACGGCCAGGACATGGTCTTCACCGTCTACGGCGACCACTGGCGCAAGATGCGCCGGATCATGACCGTGCCGTTCTTCACCAACAAGGTGGTGGCGCAGAACCGCGTGGGATGGGAGGAGGAGGCCAGGCTCGTGGTGGAGGACGTCAAGGCCGACCCGGCCTCCGCCACGGCCGGGGTGGTCATCCGCCGCAGGCTGCAGCTCATGATGTACAACGACATGTTCCGCATCATGTTCGACCGCAGGTTCCAGAGCGTCGACGACCCGCTATTCAACAAGCTCAAGGCGCTCAACGCCGAGCGAAGCATACTGTCACAGAGCTTCGACTACAACTACGGAGACTTCATCCCCATCCTACGCCCCTTCCTCCGACGGTACCTCAACAGATGCACCAATCTCAAGACCAAGAGGATGAAGCTGTTCGAGGACCACTTCGTCCAAGACAGAAAGTAAGTACAAACTATACTACCTGCTGTACTACTGTAGTACTGTAACATGTGGGGTGGTCGATCTGCGTGGTTCATTTTCTCGTGTTTGCATGGTGGGTGGGGGTGGGGTAGTTGACCAGTTGCGATAGATGCTTCGGTGAGCTGGATCAAGGGCTTCCTCCCCTTGCTTTTTAGGAGAGAGTTTGGTGGAGTACGTCCACATGTTAGCTGGGCTTCCGTTTGACGATCGAGGTGGCACCATGCGATCCAGATCTGCCCCCGCCTCACACATCAATGCTAGTAATAATAAACTTCATGAACCAGGAAACGTCACGTTTACGGGAACAGGTTCTCTTCTATTTTTTCCCCAAGTCGTGAAAGCCCAGCCATGCTTTCACTGTCGCCCAAACCGATACGCATAGGATGCGCCTGCATTCAGCTCGAATAAGAAATTATTCAGTACACCTCAGGAGTTTGCGTTTTGTGGTACAACAGGATGCACGAGAGGAACTGCCCTTTTGTCACTTGGCCTAATGCTTCCTGCATACGGCTTGTGTTTTTTCTGAAAGTCTCGCTTGGCGTAGCATGCAAGTGTTCGACCATTAGGTGAAACCTCGCATCATGCGTTGGACTGATGGATCTGTTTTTCTTTTCAAGCGTTAGTTGATTATAAGTTGCTTTTGGAATCGGTTGAAGTCCTAGCTACTCATTCATGATACACGCACACCGACAGTGTAAAGTATCCTTCGGAGTACAAAAGCTTTTGGACATACTATTCTTCTTTGTATAGGGAGTGATCAATCATACTACTCCCTCTAATCCAAATTAATGTCTTTAGATTTGTCTAGATTCTAATATATCTAATTATATTTTAATGTTAGATATATCTGAATTTAGACAAATCCATGTTCATTAATTTGGATTCGAGAGAGAGCATGATTAGATACATCCGAATCTAAATCATTAATTTGGATCGGAGATGCCAACAACCAGCATGGCCTGCACTTTCACTGCACGGGAAGCTTCGAGATCAGTTGCTTATCCGATTCGGATATTAATATGCATGTGTCCTTGCTCTATGGTAAATGCAGGAAGGCGCTGGAGCAGACTGGTGAGATCAAGTGCGCCATGGACCACATCCTGGAGGCCGAAAGGAAGGGGGAGATCAACCACGACAACGTCCTTTACATCGTCGAGAACATCAACGTCGCAGGTAAAATTCAGACTACTTCACACCTCTGGTTTTCAAAACGAAAATTAACGTTATTCTTGATAAAGAAACAAACTGGCCTCGTGTTGTAGTGCACATGCATATTGAAAAAAATTAAGGTTTTAGAACAAGTAGGCTTATTGTTAAGTACGTAGTCATATGGATATGTAGTGATGTCGTCACGACGTTATCGTCATGGGCAATATCTTTGTTTGCTGTTGCGAGTCACCTTATCTTTCTTAATAAAAAGCAGCACGCGCGCACGGTGGAAGAAAGCAAGCTAATCAGACCTGCCAGTACCTAACATTATATTCTTAATTAACCCGTGAGATGGCCGCCCACAGCACGTAGTACACTGCACAAAGAGCTGTCTTCTGTTCATGCATGATGAGCAGCTGGCTTTCCGACCTTTTATACTACTTTATGGTTCAGTATAACTCTAGGAGTACACTGCATCCATAATCTAGTCCACGACTCCACGTGATCCCATGTTATATAGCTCTGATTTACGAATCATTTTCAACGGTCCTAATCTACTAACCGTCGGTGCAGCAGCAGCAGCAGCAGTTGTGGACTTTTTTTCACATTTGTTCTTTACAGGATATATATAAGTCGATCGTGGACTTCTTTCTTGTTAGGATTTTCAAAAGAAACGCAATATACATTATCCATCATCAATCATCAGTACTAAAAAAAAAAGCTAAGCTAGCAGTACAAATCTGACCTTTGATTACTTCTTTGCAGCCATTGAGACAACTCTGTGGTCAATCGAGTGGGGCATTGCTGAGCTGGTGAACCACCCGGACGTCCAGTCGAAGCTCCGTGACGAGATGACTGCCGTCCTGGGCGCCAACGTGGCGGTGACGGAGCCGGACCTAGAGCGCCTCCCCTACCTGCAGTCCGTCGTGAAGGAGACTCTCCGCCTCCGCATGGCCATCCCGCTGCTCGTGCCACACATGAACCTCAGCGACGCCAAGCTCGCCGGCTACGACATCCCCGCCGAGTCCAAGATCCTCGTCAACGCCTGGTTCCTCGCCAACGACCCCAAGCGGTGGGTGAAGGCCGACGAGTTCAGGCCGGAGCGGTTCCTCGAGGAGGAGAAGGCCGTCGAGGCCCACGGCAACGACTTCCGGTTCGTGCCCTTCGGCGTCGGCCGGAGAAGCTGCCCGGGGATCATCCTCGCGCTGCCCATCATCGGCATTACGCTCGGCCGCCTCGTGCAGAACTTCCAGCTGCTGCCGCCGCCGGGGCAGGACAAGATCGACACCACCGAGAAGCCCGGGCAGTTCAGCAACCAGATCCTCAAGCACGCCACCATAGTCTGCAAGCCGCTCGAGGTTTAGAATCTTCTATCCGGTGATCAGATGGAGGCTTCTGGCACACCTGTGTTCGGGGGAGATTGATCTATGCATGTGATGTGTATTTTGCATTTCTTTGTCTGCGTTTTGTACTTAGTTGCATTTTTGTTGGTGTTGGGGCTGTGTATCTTCATGCGAGGCGTCATGTTGTAGATTTTACAATGTTGGTGATATCGATGTAAAACTTCTTAACTGCAAATTGAGACGATTACTCATCAATTTACAAACTCAGATGGTGATACAGAATTTGTTTCACAATTCATCAGTTTACAAACTAAATTCCGACCGCACATCTATTTTTTGCTTAGCACATTAGCAAAAACTTAGCCACATTGATGCGATACTACCACATTAATGCATTCCACTCTTTGAGGATTTCCTATAGTTTAACTTTTGTCAAACACATTCTAAACTGGACTTTGTATGTGCCGTGACATTTGTTAGGGAGATACTATACTAAGATTGTCATGCAAGTTTTCATCCAGCTCCTACACAGGAAGTCTTCATGCATGATGAGGACCGGATCAACACTGAAAATTCGTCTACCGAAAATTCAAACAGTCCTTAGGATAGATCATAATATGTACTAGAAAATGCAACCCAGAAAACTCAACTTTCATGTCAATATCATTAATATGGACAAGCTAGTGCATACATCACACGGATGGGTAACCCTTTTTTCCCCCTAATTTCCAGCTTTGGTCAAAGATTTAGAGTTCCATTTTTGTCCTTTGACTTTAATTCCTAGAAGTGAAAACAAAAACATAAGCATTGAGTATAAGTTTATCTAACTATCCACTGTCCTGATAACCTAAAAATGTTCACTATCAAGATTACAACATATACATGACTCTTTCTCCTGGCCTTGCTCTCCTTCTGGAATTTACAATGCCAGCTGGACATATAAGGTTCTCCTGTCGGGGGAACATTCTCACGCAAGGTGTCGTTGAAATGTATGCGAGTTGAAATGTACTCTTGGAAGATGTAACTTTCTCACTTGGCTTGTCTTCCAATATAGGCTCTAGACATCTGACCGAAGAGCTAGGCATGGCTATCAAGACTCTCCCTCCCACCTGTTTCACATCCATGCAAGATGAGGATATTGTGAATCATGTCGTAATGCAGCTTGTGTATGGGAGGCGGGTTTGGTTTGAACTGCTGGATCACATTGTTCTGAAGGTTTCTTCGAAGATGAAGGAGATGTTATGTAAAGAGTTCAATGATAAAGAAGTAGCTCAGGCACTAGAAAGTATTTGCGCGGGGGGGGGGGGGGGGGGGGGGGCAGTCATCCGAGAATTCCTTATGCATTCAACCATGATCCCATGATCAGTGAGCCATAGAGCATAATCAACAAGTACCAAAGTACGCATCCATTACATAACGAATATAAGTCTTACATCCATTATGGCTATACCTCGTGGGGCTAAAACAAATTCGATACAGTGGAACTTCATCAAGCATCGAGCTTGAGACGCCTTAACCCTACAGGCAGCTGACTAGGAGAACGTCCTAACTTGCGTAGTCGCAAACGTTTCCTTCTCTTCTTCTCCAGCCTTCTCGAAGTCTGACTAAGTAAATAGCCAGGGACAACAATGCCAGTGAGTATGTTTGGGGCACGTGACTAGCAACATGTGTACCACAAACGCGACACTCCTCCACGGCATGCCCCAAACGACCGATCTAGCGCTTTCATTGCAGAGTTGTTTGGGAGACACGACTTGAGATGCTCTATCAGTCTTCGATGCTTCTGCGGTGGCGAAGCTCCTATTCGACTTCCAGGGCTCAGTCAGATGGGAGCACAAACTGTAAACAATGATCACACTTGTATACAACAAGCAATAAAATCTAAGGGCATCTCTAGCGGGCCAACCCATTCGACCATTCGCAGTTTGAACGTGTTCGTGCGGACAGGCGGTCGACACAGCGGGGCGACCCATTCGACCAACGTGGCGTGGACCAATTCGCGATGACCCATTCCTAGCCCAAATCTGTGCTGGTTTTGCGTCGGCCTGGACAACACGCTCGTCCATGGGCGTCATCTCCTTGTCCTGTCCTGGTCCACTAGCCAGTGGATGACCTCTCTCTCTCTCCCCCTAAATGGACCTCCACTCCTCCCACTTCCCACCAAAATCAAAATCGGCAGGCGCCGAAACCTTCTAGCCTGTGATGGAGTATGCACATGCTGTTGCCGTTGCCGACCCAGCGCCAACCGCAACCACCAAACTGAAGGGTTTCGCGACATAGTAAATCAAAATTTTCTACGGATGCGAACAGAGGGAAGCCAAGATCTAATCTAGGAGATGCAAACAACGAGAGAGATTGGATTAGATCTTCATACCCTTGAAGATTCGCACAGCGGAACGTTCGTCGGAACGTGGGTGATGTAGTCGTACTCGCTTCTCCTCCTCGCGATCCGATCCGATCTAGCACCACAAGTGGCGGTGCCTCAGTGAGATGCACACGTGCAGCACCTCGACGTCTCCTCCTTCCTCGGTCCAGCAAGTATGGTGGAGAGACGGATTGGATCTACAACACGACGGCGTGGTGTATATGGTGGAGAGTTTCTGCAGCAGGGCTTCGCCTACACGCAGTCGGGAGGGAGAGAGAGAGGAGGGCAGCAGGGCGACTGGGCTTGGAGGGGAAGGTGTGGGGGGGGTGGTGGGCGGCTGCCCTTGCCCCTCCCCCAAGCCCAAACCGGCGGCCACAAGGAGGAGGAGTGGGGGGCAAGGAACCCCCCCCCTTCTAGAAGGTCTAGATTAGGGTTTTATCCCTCTTGGCCGGCTGGGCCCTATGGGGCCTTGTGCCCCTGGCCCAATGCGGCCAGGGCACTCCCTCATAGGCACATGCCCCCTCCCGGAAGGTGGGGCCACGTTGGTCCCCTTCTGGAAGGTTCTAGAAGCTTCCGGTACAATACCGATTAACCCGGAACAATTCCGAACTCCAAAAACTGCACTGCCTTATATGAATCTTATTCTCCGGACCACTCCGGAACCTCTCGTGATGTCCCGGATCCCATCCGAGACTCCGAACAAAAACTCATAAACCAATTATCCAATATATCCTAGCGTCGAGACACGTTAAGTGTGTGACCCTGCGGGTTCGAGAATATGCAGACATGATCTTCTATCAATAATCAACAGCGGGGTCTGGAAACCCATATTGACTCCCACACATTCATCGATGATCATATCGGATGAACCACGATGCCAGGATTCAATCACTCCCATATATATATATTCCCTTCGTCTCGCGATATTTTACTTGCCCGAGATTTGATCGTCGGTACCGTCATACCTAGTTCAATCTCGTTCACAGCAAGTACTTTACTCGTTCCGTAATCCGATATCACTTTGTGATTAACTCCTTAACCACATGCTTGCAAGCGGTATTGATACCGATTACCGAGTGGGCCCGAAGTATATCTCTCCGACTTGGGAGGGACAAATCCCATCTCGATACATACAACCCAACAGGTACTTTCCGATCACCTGAGAGACACCTTTATGATCACCCTCTCATAGGATGACGTTTGATGACCTCAAAGCTCTCTTCCGATACCAGGGAGTTGTATTATCTCATGGTCTAAGGAATACAATATTTGACATAAGAAAAGCTTCGTAAAGATGAACACGATGACACGATCTAATTGCTTCGCTTAGTTTGGGTCTGTCCATCACATCATTCTCCCAATGATATGATCTCATTATTAATCGACAACTCATGTCCATGGTTAGGAAACCTTAACCATCATTAATCAATGAGCTAGTCCATAGAGGCGTACTAGGGACACGGTGTTGTTCACAAACCACACAAGTATTAAAGTTTCCGCTTAATACAATTCTAGCATGGAATATAAACATTATCATGAACAAGAATTATAATAATAACATCTTTATTATTGCCTCTAGGGCATAATTCCAACAGTCTCCCACTTGCACTAGAGTCAATAATCTAGTTTACATTTGGCAACAATCTCACACCCATGGCACTGAGGTGCTGATCATGTTTTACACGTGGAAGAGGTTTAGTCAATGGATCTGCGACATTCAGATCTGTATGTACTTTGCTAATCTTCAGATCTCCATCTGCTATATAATCTCGGATTATATGAAACTTGCGGTTGATATGCTTGGTCTTTGGATGATATCTTGGTTCCTTAGCGAGTGCTATGGCGCCAGTGTTGTCACACAATATCTCCAGTGGGTCCAATGCACTTGGAGCCACGCCAAGATCAGTGATGAAGTTCCTGATCCAAACTCCTTCACTTGACGCTTCTGCAGCAGCCATGTATTCCGCTTCTACTGTAGATCCCGCGATCACGCTTTGCTTGCAGCTTCTCCAGCTCACAGCTCCTCTATTCAAAATATACACGTATCCTGTCTGAGATTTAGAATCATCCTTGTCGGTGTCAAAACTAGCGTCGACGTAACCTTTTACGACGAGTTGTTCATCACCCCCATAGACTAAGAACATTTCTTTAGTCCTATTTAGGTACTTTAGGATGTTCTTCACGACTGTCCAGTGTTCCACTCCTGGATCACTTTGATATCTGCTCGTCAAACTAAGAGCATTGGACACATCTGGTCTAGTACACAGCATGGCATACATGATAGAACCTATGGCCGAGGCATAAGGCACTTTGCTCATAGCTTCCCTATCATTTACCGTAGCTGGACACTGAGCCTTGCTCAATATCTTACCTGACAATGTAGGCACTGAACCTTTCTTTGCCTTATCCATTCTGAACCTTTTCAGAACTTTGTCTAGGTATGTACTCTGGCTTAAAGCTATCAGGCGTCTTTGTCTATCTCTATAGATCTTGATGCCCAATATATAAGCAGCTTCACCTAGGTCTTTCATTGAAAAACACTTTTTCAAATAACTCTTCACATCGTTAAGCATGTTGATTTCATTTCCAATAATCAATATGTCATCCACATATAGTACCAGAAACGTCACTGAGCTCCCACTCACTTTCTTGAAGATGCAAGCTTCGTAGCAATTTGGAACAAATCCAAAGCTCTTGATCACTTGATCAAAACGAAGGTTCCAACTCCGAGATGCTTGCTTCAGTCCATAAATGGAACGCTAAAGTTTGCATACTTTATCAGCATCCTTAGGATCGACAAAACCTTCGGGTTGCATCATATACAACTCTTCGTCAATGTTGCCATTGAGGAAAGCAGTCTTGACATCCATCTGCCATATTTCATAATCATGAAACGCAACAATTGCTAATAAAATCCGAATGGACTTAAACATCGCTACGGGAGAGAAAGTCTCATCGTATTCAACACCTTGAACTTGTCGAAAACCTTTCGCGACAAGCCGTGCTTGATAGACGGTAACATTACCATCCGCGTCCGTTTTCTTCTTGAAGATCTATTTGCACTCAACGGCCTTTCGGTCGCTAGGAGGGTCCACCAAAGTCCATACTTGGTTTTCGCTCATGGATCCCAATTCGGATTTCATGGCTTCTAGCCATTTCTCAGAGTCTGGGCACATCATCGCTTCCTCATAGTTCGTAGGTTCACTGTCTTCTACTAACAAGACAGTCAAGACAGGGTTACCGTACCACTCAGGAGGGGCACGCGACCTTGTATACCTGCGACGTTCAGTAGCAGCATCGTCTGAAGCTTCATGATCCTTGTCATTAGCTTCCTCAATTGTTGGTGCAGGCGGCACTGGAACAATTTCAGGTGCTGCGCTACTCTCCAACTCAAGAGAAGGTTCAATAACCTCGTCTAGCTCTACTTTCCTCCCACTCACTTCTTTCGAGAGAAACTCCTTCTCAAGAAAGGAACTGTTCTTTGCGACAAACACTTTTCCTTCGGTTCTGTGATAGAAGGTATACCCAATAGTTTCCTTAGGGTATCCTATGAAGACGCATTTCTCCGCTTTGGTTTCGAGCTTGTCCGGCATTAACTTCTTGACGTAAGCTTCGCATCCCCAAACTTTAAGAAACGACAACTTAGCTTTAGCACCAAACCACAGTTCATACGGTGTCGTCTCAACGGATTTAGATGGAGCCCTATTTAAAGTGAATGCAGCGGTTTCTAATGCATAACCCCAAAATGATAACGGCAAATCAGTAAGAGACATCATTGATCGGACCATATCTAATAAGGTTCGATTCCGGCGTTCATACACACCATTGCGCTGTGGTGTTCCGGGTGGCGTGAGTTGCGAAATGATTCCGCTTGCTTTAAGATGCGTGAGAAAATCAAAACTCAAATATTCACCTCCACGATCGGATCGTAGAAACTTAATCTTTCTGTTACGATGGTTCTCCACTTCATTCTGAAATTCTTTGAACTTTTCAAACGTTTCAGATTTATGTTTCATTAAATAGATATACCCATATCTACTTAAGTCATCGGTAAAAGTGAGAAAGTAGCGATATCCACCGCGCGTCGAAACACTCATCGGTCCGCATACATCGGTATGTATGATTTCCAACAAGTCTGTTGCTCGCTCCATCATACCGGAGAACGGGGTTTTGATCATCTTGCCCATGAGGCATGGTTCGCATGTGTCAAATGATTCAAAATCAAGAGACTCCAAAAGTCCATCAGAATGGAGTTTCTTCATGCGCTTTACACCAATATGACCTAGACGACAGTGCCACAAATAAGTAGTATTATCACTATCTACTTTGCATCTCTTAGCCTCAATTTTATGGATGTGTGTTTCATCCCTTTCGAGATTTAGAAGAAATAAACCATTCACAATAGGTGCATGACCATAAAAGATGTTACTCATATAAATAGAACAACCATTATTCTCCGATTTAAATGAATAACCGTCTTGCAATAAACACGATCCAGAAATGATGTTCATGCTCAACGCAGGCACATAATAACATTTATTGAGGTTTAAAACTAATCCCGAAGGTAAAACTAAGGATAGCGTGCCGACGGCCATCACATCAACTCTTGATCCGTTGCCAACGTGCATCGTCACCTCATCCCTCGCAAGCCGCCGTCTATTCCGTAGCTCCTGTTTCGAGTTACAAATATTAGCAACTGAACCGGTATCAAATACCCAGGCACTACAACGAGGGCTAGTAAGGAAAACATCAATAACATGTATATCAAATATACCTTTGATGGTGCCAGCCTTCTTGTCCGCTAAGTACTTCGGACAGTTGCGCTTCTAGTGACCCTTGTCCTTGCAATAGAAGCACTCAGTGTCCGGCTTAGGACCAGACTTGAGCTTCTTCTCAGCAGGGGAAACGCGCTTGCCGCCGCCTTTCTTGAAGGGCTTCTTTGCTCCCTTACCTTTCTTGAAGGTGGGCTTGTTGACCATCAACACATGATTATCCTTTTTGATGTCCACCTCCGCAGCCTTCAGTTTTGCAAAGAGCTCGGTGATCGTATCAGTGGAACCAATCTGATTGTGAGTCACTACAAAACTTTTGTAGCTGGGAGGGAGTGATTGCAGAACCCTGTCAATCTTGAGATCCTCTGGAATCGTGCATTCCAGTTGCTCAAGGCGTTGAGTGTAGCCCGTCATCTTAATGGCGTGCTCACTAACGGAACTCCCTTCCTCCATCTTGCAGTTAAAGAACTTCTCAGAGATCTCATATCTCTCAGAACGGGCCTGAGTCTGAAACATGGTTTTCAGCTCTTCGAGAATCTCAAAGGGCCCGGGATAGTCTTCAGCGAAAACGTTGAGGTTGAAGTTGGATTTAGCAATTTGATCTACAATATTTGCAAGTACAAATTAGACTATGTTCATGATAACTAGTTCAACTTTTAATCAAATTACTAGATGAACTCCCACTAAATTCAACATCCCTCAAGTTGTTTAGTGAACATGATCCAAATTCACCACACCTAATCCGATCATCACGAGAAGAGATGTGGTTTCAATGGTGGACAACGAAGTGTCGATCATATCATTCATATGACTCATGTTTAACCTTTCGGTTCATGTGTTCCGAGGCCATGTCTGTACATGCTAGGCTCGTCAAGTTAGACCCAAGTATTTCTGCGTGTGCAAAACTGGCTTGCACCCGTTGTATGTGAGCGTAGAGTCTATAGCACCCGATCATCACGTGATGCTTGGACACGACAAACTTTCGCAACGGTGCATACTTGGGGAGAACACAGTTTTTATCTTGATCTTTAAGTGAGGAATCATCTTATAATGCTACCGTCGCGATCTAAGCATAATAAGATACATAAAAGGATAAACATCACATGCATATAACTTTATGTGACATGGTATAGCCAATCTTCGCGCAATGATCTTCATCTTGTGCGTTCCGGCATGATCTCCATCACTCCACCATGATTGCCTCCACCACGAATAGCAACTACAACTATTGCTAACTACTTAGCGATAAAGTGAAACTATTACATGGCGCATAACAAGTTGACACACAGGTCATACACAATTATAAAGACAACCATATGGCTCCTGCCGGTTGTGTAATCATCGACATGCAAGTCGTGAAGCATTACAAAACATGATCATCGCATACATTATACACATCACATCTTGGGCCATACCATATCACAGAAAACACTCCCTGCAAAAACAAGTTAGACGCCTCTACTTTGTTGTTGCATGTTTTACGTGGCTTATGGGAGTAGATGCTAAGAACGATTCTTACCTACGGAAAGCCACAACGGTGATATTATGGTTGCCAAACTCCGGTGTTAATCCCATGACAACTATAGTGAGAGAAACTGACATCCACCAGCCGCATGTGTGGAACAAGCCACACGTCAAGTGCGGAGCCGGTCTCGCGAACGACGTCGCATAAGGTTGGCCCGGACCGCTTCAATCTCACTATCCCGCGTCATAAGAAGAACACAAACAAGAGGCTTGCAACAGAAAACATCAACGCCCGCAACAACCATGTTGCGTTCTACTCGTGAAACACATCTACGCATAGATCTAGCTCTGATACCACTGAAGGGTTTCGCGGCATAGTAAATCAAAATTTTCTACGGATGCGAACAGAGAGATGCCAAGATCTAATCTAGGAGATGCAAACAACGAGAGAGATTGGATTAGATATTCATACCCTTGAAGATTCGCACAGCGAAACGTTCGTCGGAACGTGGGTGATGTAGTCGTACTCGCTTCTCCTCCTCGCGATCCGATCCGATCTAGCACCACAATTGGCGGTGCCTCCGTGAGATGCACACGTGCAGCACCTCGATGTCTCCTCCTTCCTCGGTCCAGCAAGTATGGTGGAGAGACGGATTGGATCTACAACACGATGGCGTGGTGTATATGGTGGAGAGTTTCTGCAGCAGGGCTTCGCCTACACGCAGTCGGGAGGGAGAGAGAGAGGAGGGCAGCAGGGCGACTGGGCTTGGAGGGGAAGGTGTGGGGGGGTGGTACGCCCCCAGCCCTCTTTATATAGTGGGGTGGACGGCTGCCCTTGCCCCTCCCCCAAGCCCAAACCGGCGGCCACAAGGAGGAGGAGTGGGGGGCAAGGAAACCCCCCCCTTCTAGAAGGTCTAGATTAGGGTTTTATCCCTCTTGGCCGGCTGGGCCCTATGGGGCCTTGTGCCCCTGGCCCAATGCGGCCAGGGCACTCCCTCATAGGCCCATGCCCCCTCCCGGAAGGTGGGTCCACGTTGGTCCCCTTCCGGAAGGTTCTAGAAGCTTCCGGTACAATACCGATTAACCCGGAACAATTTCGAACTCCAAAAACTGCACTGCCTTATATGAATCTTATTCTCCGGACCACTCCGGAACCTCTCGTGATGTCCCGGATCCCATCCGAGACTCCGAAAAAAAACTCATAAACCAATTATCCAATCTATCCTAGCGTCGAGACACGTTAAGTGTGTGACCCCGCGGGTTCGAGAATATGCAGGCATGATCTTCTATCAATAATCAACATCGGGGTCTGGAAACCCATATTGACTCCCACACATTCATCGATGATCATAACGGATGAACCACGATGCCAGGATTCAATCAATCCGATATCACTTTGTGATTAACTCCTTAACCACATGATTGCAAGCGGTATTGATATCGATTACCGAGTGGGCCCGAAGTATATCTCTCCGACTTGGGAGGGACAAATCCCATGTCGATACATACAACCCAACAGGTACTTTCCGATCACCTGAGAGACACCTTTATGATCACCCTCTCATAGGATGATGTTTGATGACCTCAAAGCTCTCTTCCGATACCAGGGAGTTGTATTATCTCATGGTCTAAGGAATACAATATTTGACATAAGAAAAGCTTCGCAAAGATGAACACGATGACACGATCTAATTGCTTCGCTTAGTTTGGGTCTGTCCATCACATCATTCTCCCAATGATATGATCTCATTATTAATCGACAACTCATGTCCATGGTTAGGAAACCTTAACCATCATTAATCAATGAGCTAGTCCATAGAGGCGTACTAGGGACACGGTGTTGTTCACAAACCACACAAGTATTAAAGTTTCCGCTTAATACAATTCTAGCATGGAATATAAACATTATCATGAACAAGAATTATAATAATAACATCTTTATTATTGCCTCTAGGGCATAATTCCAACACAAACATCCAACAAAGGCGAAGAGGGTAGCCAAGCCCAAGGCTGTGCCGACCACCAAGGAGCAGACGTCGAGGAGCGGACGGAGCAGAGTAGGAAGCGCATCGTTCGACGTGCTTTGGTGAAGGAAAGGAATGAGGAAGCACTATCTGCCCTCATAAAAACCAAGCACATCGAGGCCGTCGCCATCATGCGGGCCAAGGCAAACGCCGAAGCCGCCGCCAAGTTCGCCACCTTTGGTATAGCGTCCCGGTCCCTTCTTCTCCTCCACAACCCTGACGCGCTGGAAGTCTTGGCAATGTATAGGGCGAGCATCTGGGCAGGTGCATCGTCCATGAGTTCTGTCACCTTGGTCGTCGCGTGGCCACTACTACGTTCACACTGTCTCACCACTGATGTTGTCACGCACGGCCAATCGCATTCCAGGATGGGCGGGTCAAGATTGACGTCGTTGGATGTACATTCACAACCAGCGTCCAGGTCCATCGATATGAACCACCCATCGTGGAAGTGAGTCGGATGTCATCGACCTTGATGATGATGAACTAAGCATGGGCGCCCCGCAAAATGGTTGTGCCCTTCAGCCAAGAGACCATAAGGCTAGGAAGCAAGATCTCCAACGCCAAGTCACTTGCATTGCAAGAGACCTTGAAAGGGTTGCTTGTAGAGAAGGAGAAGGCAAATGCCGAGAGGGAGCAAAGGCACTGCCTAAATAAAGAGGCCACTGTTGATTGCAGCTCAGATCACTATAGAGCTTCGTTGGGAAACCCCAAGAGCAAGGTATGATGAGCACAACAGTAAGTTTTTCCTTAGTAAGAAACCAAGGTTATCGAAACAGTAGGAGGAAGGAAACGACTAAAAGGTGTTGCTAGCAACATGGAAACCTACACAACACAAAATCAAGACTTTACCCCAATGAACAATAAGGTTGTCAATCTCACTGGTTTGCTGAAAACAAAGGATTAATCGTATGGTGTGGAAGGTAATGGTGGCTTGCAGAAAGTAAACAGTAATAGTGGAAGATGTATCAATGGTAAATATTGGACCGAGGTCCACAGTTCACTAGAGGTGTTCTCCTTAAGATAAACAACATAACATGCTAGGTAAAAAAATTACAGCGGAGCAATTGATAGGACAGAGCAAGGCATAACAATGCAATACTAGACATTCAAGATCCTATGAGATTTGATTAGGCATTACAACAATATACATAGACCGCCATCCAACTACATCTATGACTAGTAATCCACCTTCAGGTTATCATCTGAACCCTCCAGTATTAAGTTGCAAGCAACGGATAACTGTTTTAAACAAAGTGTGAAAGTAAACAATACAATTGTTCCATGAACAAAAGATTGTTGTTTTCTCCCTAGTAGCAACAACACATCTATAACCTTAGAGATTTATGTCACTTCCCCAGATTCAATAGAGGCATGAACCCACTATTGAGCATAAATACTCCCTCTTGGAGTCAGTAGCATCTACTTGGCCAAGATAGCTACTAGAAATGGAGAGCATGCAAGATCTCAAACAACACAGACATGATAGAATCATTAACCAATCTAACATAGTAATCTCAATATCCATCGGATCCCCACAAACACATCATGCATGATTACAAATATATGACCTTGATCATGAACGGAGCTCACAAGATCTAAACATGGTAGCACAAAGGAGGGGAAACAACCATCTAGCTACTGTATGGACCCATAGTCCAAGGTGGAACTACTCATGCATCATACCGGAGGATGGCATGGTGATGAAGAAGGCCTCCGGGATGATCTCTCCCCTTCGACAGGGTGCCAGGAAGAGCTTCAGATCCCCCTCGATCTAGGGATGATGGTGGCAGTGGTTACAGACTTTTTTATAGGGATCTGATTTGGTACTTAGGGTTTAGGTATCGGGGGATTCTTATAGGCGAATGATGATGTGTAGCATAGATCAATGTAGATCTTCGTTGGGAAACCCCAAGAGGAAGGTATGATGAGCACAACAGCAAGTTTTCCCTTAGAAAGAAACCGAAGTTATCGAACCAGTAGGAGGAAGGAAACGACTCAAAGGTGTTTCTAGCAACTTGAAAACCTGCATAACACAAAGACTTTGCCCCAATGAACAGTGAGGTTGTCAATCTCACCGGTTTGCTGAAAACAAAGGATTAATTGTATGGTGTGGAAGGTAATGGTGGCTTGCAGAAAGTAAAAAAGGAACAATGGAAGATGTATCAATGGTAAATATTGGACCGGGGTCCATAGTTAACTAGCGGTGTTCTCCTTAAGATAAATAACATAACATGCTGGGTAAAAAAAATTACAGTGGGGCAAATGACAGGACAGAGCAAGGCATAACAATGCAATACTAGACATTCATGATCCCATGAGATTCGATTGGGCATTACAACAATATACATAGACCGCCAGCCAACTGCATCTATGACTAGTAATCCACCTTCAGGTTATCATCCGAACCACCTCGCAAGCAACATATAACTGCTTTAATCAAGGTGTGTAAAGTAATCAATACAATTGTTCCATGAACAAGAGATTGTTGTTTTCTCCCTAGTAGCAACAACACATCTACAACCTTAGAGATTTCTGTCACTTCCCCAGATTCAACAGAGGCATGAACCCACTATCGAGCATAAATACTCCCTCTTGGAGTCACTAGCATCTACTTGGCCAAGATAGCTACTAGAAATGGAGAGCATGCAAGATCTCAAACAACACAGACATGATAGAATCATTAACCAATCTAACATAGTAATCTCAATATCCATCGGATCCCCACAAACACATCATGCATGATTACAAATATATGACCTTGATCATGAACGGAGCTCACAAGATCTAAACATGGTAGCACAAAGGAGGGGAAACAACCATCTAGCTACTGTATGGACCCATAGTCCAAGGTGGAACTACTCATGCATCATACCGGAGGATGGCATGGTGATGAAGAAGGCCTCCGGGATGATCTCTCCCCTTCGACAGGGTGCCGGGAAGAGCTTCAGATCCCCCTCGATCTAGGGATGATGGTGGCAGTGGTTACAGACTTTTTTATAGGGATCTGATTTGGTACTTAGGGTTTAGGTATCGGGGGATTCTTATAGGCGAATGATGATGTGTAGCATAGATCAATGTAGATCTTCGTTGGGAAACCCCAAGAGGAAGGTATGATGAGCACAACAGCAAGTTTTCCCTTAGAAAGAAACCGAAGTTATCGAACCAGTAGGAGGAAGGAAACGACTCAAAGGTGTTTCTAGCAACTTGAAAACCTGCATAACACAAAGACTTTGCCCCCAATGAACAGTGAGGTTGTCAATCTCACCGGTTTGCTGAAAACAAAGGATTAATTGTATGGTGTGGAAGGTAATGGTGGCTTGCAGAAAGTAAAAAGGAACAGTGGAAGATGTATCAATGGTAAATATTGGACCGGGGTCCATAGTTAACTAGCGGTGTTCTCCTTAAGATAAATAACATAACATGCTGGGTAAAAAAAATTACAGTGGGGCAAATGACAGGACAGAGCAAGGCATAACAATGCAATACTAGACATTCATGATCCCATGAGATTCGATTGGGCATTACAACAATATACATAGACCGCCAGCCAACTGCATCTATGACTAGTAATCCGCCTTCAGGTTATCATCCGAACCACCTCGCAAGCAACATATAACTGCTTTAATCAAGGTGTGTAAAGTAATCAATACAATTGTTCCATGAACAAGAGATTGTTGTTTTCTCCCTAGTAGCAACAACACATCTACAACCTTAGAGATTTCTGTCACTTCCCCAGATTCAACAGAGGCATGAACCCACTATCGAGCATAAATACTCCCTCTTGGAGTCACTAGCATCTACTTGGCCAAGATAGCTACTAGAAATGGAGAGCATGCAAGATCTCAAACAACACAGACGTGATAGAATCATTAACCAATCTAACATAGTAATCTCAATATCCATCGGATCCCCACAAACACATCATGCATGATTACAAATATATGACCTTGATCATGAACGGAGCTCACAAGATCTAAACATGGTAGCACAAAGGAGGGGAAACAACCATCTAGCTACTGTATGGACCCATAGTCCAAGGTGGAACTACTCATGCATCATACCGGAGGATGGCATGGTGATGAAGAAGGCCTCCGGGATGATCTCTCCCCTTTGACAGGGTGCCGGGAAGAGCTTCAGATCCCCCTCGATCTAGGGATGATGGTGGCAGTGGTTACAGACTTTTTTATAGGGATCTGATTTGGTACTTAGGGTTTAGGTATCGGGGGATTCTTATAGGCGAATGATGATGTGTAGCATAGATCACTGTAGATCTTCGTTGGGAAACCCCAAGAGGAAGGTATGATGAGCACAACAGCAAGTTTTCCCTTAGAAAGAAACCGAAGTTATCGAACCAGTAGGAGGAAGGAAACGACTCAAAGGTGTTTCTAGCAACTTGAAAACCTGCATAACACAAAGACTTTGCCCCAATGAACAGTGAGGTTGTCAATCTCACCGGTTTGCTGAAAACAAAGGATTAATTGTATGGTGTGGAAGGTAATGGTGGCTTGCAGAAAGTAAAAAGGAACAGTGGAAGATGTATCAATGGTAAATATTGGACCGGGGTCCATAGTTAACTAGCGGTGTTCTCCTTAAGATAAATAACATAACATGCTGGGTAAAAAAATTACAGTGGGGCAAATGACAGGACAGAGCAAGGCATAACAATGTAATACTAGACATTCATGATCCCATGAGATTCGATTGGGCATTACAACAATATACATAGACCGCCAGCCAACTGCATCTATGACTAGTAATCCACCTTCAGGTTATCATCCGAACCACCTCGCAAGCAACATATAACTGCTTTAATCAAGGTGTGTAAAGTAATCAATACAATTGTTCCATGAACAAGAGATTGTTGTTTTCTCCCTAGTAGCAACAACACATCTACAACCTTAGAGATTTCTGTCACTTCCCCAGATTCAACAGAGGCATGAACCCACTATCGAGCATAAATACTCCCTCTTGGAGTCACTAGCATCTACTTGGCCAAGATAGCTACTAGAAACGGAGAGCATGCAAGATCACAAACAATAGAGACATGATAGAATCAATAAGATGGAATCATTAACCAATCTGACATAGTAATCTCAATATCCATCGGATCCTCGCAAACACAACATACATGATTACAAATAGATGATCTTGATCATGAATGGAGCTCACAAGATCTAAACATGGTAGCATAAAGGAGGAGAAACAGCCATCTAGCTACTACATGGACCCGTAGTATAAGGTGGAACTACTCACGCATTATACTGGAGGCTGTCATGGTGATGAAGAAGGCCTCCGGGATGATCTCTCCCCTCCGGCAGGGTGCCGAAAGAGCTTAAGATCCCACCGATCTAGGGACGATGGTGGCGGCAGCTACAGACTGTTTCGTGGAAGATTGATTGGGTACTGAGGGTTTAGGTATCGGGGGCTTCTTATAGGCGAAGAGGGAGGCCGAGGGGGTGCACGAGGTGGCTATACCCCCAGGCGCGGGCCAGGCTTGGCCACGCGGCTAGGGGGTGTGTGTAACACCCTCAGAATCGGACCTATGCAAGTTTGGGCAAAATTCACCAAACCCGCATAGAAACGATTCAAAGGTGCCCACCAGGCACTTTCGTGCGGGTGGAAAACGAAGTAATAACATTACACAACAGTCCTCGATGGGACCCACAGAACAGATATATATAACAGCGACTCAAAGAGTCAAGAATGCAGATATATTATACAAGATCCAAATCACCTTGAAAACGATATAGCGTCCAGCTACGGACAAGATGCAAATGGGGCTAAGAGCCCTGAAGAATAACCAATGGCGTCCATAACCCTGCCCAGGCCAAGCCGGAAGGGTAACCCTGCTAACGACGTCGATCTCACAACCTGCTTAAACAAAAGGGGTGCCGACAAAGGGCAAAGGAAAAAGAAGGAGCGTCAGTACTGAGGCCAGTACACGGCGAGGCTAGAATTCGGCGGTCCTCGCCTACATAGGTATGGTGGACTGAAGCGGCAGCGGCAGCATGCACTAAACAACCTATAGAGACTCGATACAACTGGCGAACATCAGAGAGGGATAAGAATGACCTAACCGGATCCAACCTGAAGCTAACACCAAACAAACCCATCCTGGCGTTTCCCCCTTGAGACCAAACGAGGAAGTCAACCGAGGAACTCACACAGTTGGCAGTTTTATTTATTCAGTTATCGTTGCAGCAATTACTAGTCAGGTATAGATAAGCGTCCTGATAAAATAAACAGTGGGCACTTTTAATTAACCATTCCGTTATAGTTGCAACACTTACTAATCAGATATGAATAGCATGAGATGACCCTTAAACCCAGCAGTTGTTGGTACTTTTATTCAGCCATTCCGTTGTAGTTGCAGTACTTACTAGTCAGATACAATTGTCGCAAGCGACAATCAAACAAGCACTTGTGGGCAGTATTAATTAGCCATTCCGTTGTAGTGGAGCTGATTACTAGTCATTATAAGTCAAATTTATAGCAGTAAACTTTAGTTATGCTTGTCTATGATCGAGATACTGTGCTCCAAGTCGTCCATATCCGCGGACACGGCTTTCAGAAAGTTTTACCCGGCCGGGGTGCACCAATAGCAACACACACTCGATCAACCTCGGAAAAACCAAATCAAAACCCAACGAGGCCTTCACGACAAAGCAATCACAAGATTCAGAAATATTTCAGGGGGCCACCCCTTAAGTAGAACCCGCAACGGAGTAAGCAAGCTCCGAGACGGCCTCAAGGTCTGCGTCAATGGCTGTAAGCGACTGGGAACCCGAAAGTGTGGCTGGGCTTGTCGATACCGCGTAATCAATCCGCTTCCTAAACAGTACAGTGTGCTCCTCGCACAATCGTAAATAAAGCAGTAAAACATGGCATAAGTACAGGATCGTAATAAAACCTCAAACTAGTTTGTGGCCCCAAGAAATAAGACGGAATCAAGCTCTGGCTGAGGGGGGTCCCATATACCTCCCGGATGTGGATAGCGCGATAAATCAAGGAACATGTATCAAGTACTCGGGGTCTCACGGGACACAAGTGGGCGTTCGGAAACCAAATATTATCTATCACCCACCGATGCCTCTGCTTATTCAATTTTTAGTTGTTAAACAGAAATTAAAGTGAATGATAAGTAAAACTAGAATCACCTCCAGCATCAACATGCGGCAATACATCAGCAACTGTGGCATATGACGACACACATCAGCACTTGAGCAAGCAACTACGACGCGCAAGTCCAACTATCTACCAAACAACAGGTAATAGGGTGTGTCCAAGGCAATATAGGGCTGCACGGTATATCACAGGTACGGAAACTAAAGCATCGCAACACAGATAGCAATAGATCAACAGGAGGGGAATAAAGACTATAAAAGTAAGATAGGTAGAAAGGGGAAGATGCTCGCCTGAAAACATTGTCGAAGGTTTTCCCCGAAGATCGGGGCGAGGCTCACATCAACTCAACGGCCTTATCCGCGAAGAAGCAAAACACTAGAATAAACACCGGATGCAACATTTAATACAACGGCAGAAGATCGGCATGATGCATGCATGATGGATGACATGGCAAAGGTGCGATGCAATTAGGTTATGTTAAGCGGAGCCGGGGTTCCGACAATTATTTAGGTGGTTCATGTTGTTTAGATTTCCCGCAATTTAAATGTTGTTTAACAAGGCAAAAGATAGCACTGGTTCGCTACACAGATTTAGATGAGGCCAATATGAGACTAGATCTGCCCGCATATGGGCCCCATATTTAATTATTAGGTGAATCGGCATAAGGCCCCCAAACCACAGATATGCATGCGAGATGACAATTAAACATGCAACAAGTTGTGATCACTTATAAAAATAGGGTATCGAGGAAAAAGGGTCACACATTAGGGTTCGACGATCTTGGGGTTCCGGGGTTCGGGGTTCGACAGGGTCCAGGGTCCGGTCTCGGGGTCCAGGGTTCGACGGATCGGTCTCGACGGAAACGTTCTCGGGTAGCGGAGGTAGGTCTTGGCGTTCCGGGAAGCCGGACTTGGTTCGGCGTCGGGGCGCACTGGGTTCTTCCGGGTTCGGGGGTCTCGGCGTCGGGGCATCGGTACCGTCCTGGTTGCTGTCGTTCTTGTCGTCGGGCAGCTCTTGGGTTCTGGGGGTCGATCTTGCCGTTGCGAGGTCTTGTCGGGTCCGCGAAGTGGCTTCGAGGATGGCGACGCACAACGAAGATCTTGTCGAGCGAGCCTTACCCATCGAGGAGGTTTAACTTGGCAGCGAAGGGTACTCAACATGGAAAGAGCTTGTCGACTCCTGGGAAGCAGCAACACTGCAGGGCTTGGCGGCGGGCACGGAGGTTGACGAGGCGGCGCGGAACGTCGGGGCCGTGGAGAGCTCGGCTCGGCGGTGGTCAGAAACGCGGCGGGGACGGCAGGCGACTGGCGGCGCGCTCGACGTGGGGCCCGCGGCCGGCGAGGAAGCGGGGCCCGAGGAGGCGCTGGCTGCCTGCGGCTTGCCTGGGAGGAGGCGCGGCGGTGGGCTTGAGGCGGGGACGGCCGGGAAGCTTGGGGGCGGCGGGGTGCTGGGGCCCTGCAGGTGGCGCGACGACGGCGGCGCCCGGCGGAGGTGCAGAGGGCCAGCGCAGGGCGGGAGCCGCGGACGGCGGACGGCGGGGCCGAGAAGCGGTGGCGGGGCGTGAGGCGCGGAGGGGCGCCGCTGACGGGCCGGCTGCGCGGGAGCGGGGTCCGAGGCGGCCGGACGCGGGCGCGCGACGGAGGAGGAGGCCGGGCGCGCGGCCGGAGCGCGGGGAGGAGGGCCTGGCTAGGGGGCGGGTGCTCGCATGCGGGGAGGGGCGGCCGCGGACGGTGGTAGCGGAGGCCGGCGCGGCGGCAACTCGAGAGGGCGGCGGCGACTCGAGCGGGGACGCTGGGGGAGGCCGCGGGAGCAGGAGGAGCGACGGTGGCGGTGTCTGCAGAGGCGGCGGGGTGAGCTCTGCGCGGCGCGGCGGCTTGCGGGGTGGGGAGGAGCGCGCGCGTGCGTGGGGCAGGTGTGCGGGAGCTGGAGAGGGCAAGCAGGGCGCGGAGGCGGGACGGGGTCTGCGCTGAGGAAGAAAGGGGCGGGGCGAGGCGCTGGTAGAGGTTGAGCGGCCAGAGAGAGAGAGAGAGGTTGGGAGGAAGGAGAGGAACAGTGCGCGGCAGGTGGGGTGGTGGGTCCCGCGGGGGCCCAGGGGGGGTTGGCTCGGCTGTGTGGCCGGTGTGTTGCGTGCGTGTGTAGTGTGTGGACCAGGGTGGGTGTGGGCTGTGAGGCAGGGTTGAGGGAGCTGGCTGGGCCACGTGGCAGCAATTGATTGGGTGGGAGGAGAGGAGGGGTGAGGTGTCAGCGGTTGATTGGGTGGAGTGATGTGGCTGCTAGGTGTGGGTAGTTTTCTGGGTAGGTCTAGGATTTTACAGGGCGGTTAGGTGGACCGTTTGTAATCTTCTGGGGGTGGTCGTTCGGGTCGAAACGGCCCGTTCGACTGCCCCCGCTAAAATAATAAATAATTTTGTTTATCTCAAACAAAGCTTTTGCAAACCGCTATCGGGCAAAACAAAATATTCCGGCGACCCGGATGTTTGATGTTTGAATCCAGAGGGGGCGTTTTAGAAAACAAAACGGGTGTTGTGAAAATAGTTTTGGCAAACAATGCATGATGATGACGATGCAATGCACAAATTCAACGCGATTTTCTAGTAGTGGTTTTGCGGGATGCCACAATTCGACACCACTAACAAAGGATCTCGCCCTCGAGATCCGCCTCATGGTACCGGAAGGAAGGTCGGCGATCTGCGTCTTCTCGCTTCGTGTAGATCCTCGCGACACCACTAACAAGAGGTCGTTGTCCCTGTTCGTCAAGAGAACACTCCGGATAAACAACGGACGAAGTTAAAGGTAAGGCCACCTCTAACTTCCATGGAAGGAGTAAAATTGCATCGATCCGCCATTCAATATACAAAGCGAATGATAAGAGTAGTGGTATGGTCGCGACTCCATCCCGCACTCAAAGCATTACCCTGTACACGAATAGACAGATTATGCAACCAACCCTCAAGATTCAGACTGAAGATCTCGACAAGCGAGGTTCGGATCAAGGAGTGATGCAGACTCTGCATCGGATCTGGCGTAGAGGATGTCGTCGCGTCGGAAAACACCGGAAAAACACGAGAAGGAACAAGAGAAGTCCACCAGACGGAGGATTCCTCGGATAGCAGGAAAACCAGATGTAGCAACACCGTGAACAAAGGGGGAAGCGAAACCCTAAAGGTACGACGGAACCCAACCACGAGAATTCCTGGACTCGAAGAAAGAGACGAGAGCGGATTCAAAACACGTAGGGGTAAGAGGAGAACAGCAGAGGGGTAAGGAGTAAAATCAAACCTAACCAGAACTATCCAGCCGATTTTGCAAAATAGTTTTGACACTCTACTTCGGCCGTTAGCTAGGTTATCCTACAGGCTGGACTTGTGGGGTATCGCAACTGCTGAGCTCTGATACCACTCTGTAACACCCTCAGAATCGGACCTATGCAAGTTTGGGCAAAATTCACCAAACCCGCATAGAAACGATTCAAAGGTGCCCACCAGGCACTTTCGTGCGGGTGGAAAACGAAGTAATAACATTACACAACAGTCCTCGATGGGACCCACAGAACAGATATATATAACAGCGACTCAAAGAGTCAAGAATGCAGATATATTATACAAGATCCAAATCACCTTGAAAACGATATAGCGTCCAGCTACGGACAAGATGCAAATGGGGCTAAGAGCCCTGAAGAATAACCAATGGCGTCCATAACCCTGCCCAGGCCAAGCCGGAAGGGTAACCCTGCTAACGACGTCGATCTCACAACCTGCTTAAACAAAAGGGGTGCCGACAAAGGGCAAAGGAAAAAGAAGGAGCGTCAGTACTGAGGCCAGTACACGGCGAGGCTAGAATTCGGCGGTCCTCGCCTACATAGGTATGGTGGACTGAAGCGGCAGCGGCAGCATGCACTAAACAACCTATAGAGACTCGATACAACTGGCGAACATCAGAGAGGGATAAGAATGACCTAACCGGATCCAACCTGAAGCTAACACCAAACAAACCCATCCTGGTGTTTCCCCCTCGAGACCAAACGAGGAAGTCAACCGAGGAACTCACACAGTTGGCAGTTTTATTTATTCAGTTATCGTTGCAGCAATTACTAGTCAGGTATAGATAAGCGTCCTGATAAAATAAACAGTGGGCACTTTTAATTAACCATTCCGTTATAGTTGCAACACTTACTAATCAGATATGAATAGCATGAGATGACCCTTAAACCCAGCAGTTATTGGTACTTTTATTCAGCCATTCCGTTGTAGTTGCAGTACTTACTAGTCAGATACAATTGTCGCAAGCGACAATCAAACAAGCACTTGTGGGCAGTATTAATTAGCCATTCCGTTGTAGTGGAGCTGATTACTAGTCATTATAAGTCAAATTTATAGCAGTAAACTTTAGTTATGCTTGTCTATGATCGAGATACTGTGCTCCAAGTCGTCCATATCCGCGGACACGGCTTTCAGAAAGTTTTACCCGGCCGGGGTGCACCAATAGCAACACACACTCGATCAACCTCGGAAAAACCAAATCAAAACCCAACGAGGCCTTCACGACAAAGCAATCACAAGATTCAGAAATATTTCAGGGGGCCACCCCTTAAGTAGAACCCGCAACGGAGTAAGCAAGCTCCGAGACGGCCTCAAGGTCTGCGTCAATGGCTGTAAGCGACTGGGAACCCGAAAGTGTGGCTGGGCTTGTCGATACAGCGTAATCACTCCGCTTCCTAAACAGTACAGTGTGCTCCTCGCACAATCGTAAATAAAGCAGTAAAACATGGCATAAGTACAGGATCGTAATAAAACCTCAAACTAGTTTGTGGCCCCAAGAAATAAGACGGAATCAAGCTCTGGCTGAGGGGGGTCCCATATACCTCCCGGATGTGGATAGCGCGATAAATCAAGGAACATGTATCAAGTACTCGGGGTCTCACGGGACACAAGTGGGCGTTCGGAAACCAAATATTATCTATCACCCACCGATGCCTCTGCTTATTCAATTTTTAGTTGTTAAACAGAAATTAAAGTGAATGATAAGTAAAACTAGAATCACCTCCAGCATCAACATGCGGCAATACATCAGCAACTGTGGCATATGACGACACACATCAGCACTTGAGCAAGCAACTACGACGCGCAAGTCCAACTATCTACCAAACAACAGGTAATAGGGTGTGTCCAAGGCAATATAGGGCTGCACGGTATATCACAGGTACGGAAACTAAAGCATCGCAACACAGATAGCAATAGATCAACAGGAGGGGAATAAAGACTATAAAAGTAAGATAGGTAGAAAGGGGAAGATGCTCGCCTGAAAACATTGTCGAAGGTTTTCCCCCGAAGATCGGGGCGAGGCTCACATCAACTCAACGGCCTTATCCGCGAAGAAGCAAAACACTAGAATAAACACCGGATGCAACATTTAATACAACGGCAGAAGATCGGCATGATGCATGCATGATGGATGACATGGCAAAGGTGCGATGCAATTAGGTTATGTTAAGCGGAGCCGGGGTTCCGACAATTATTTAGGTGGTTCATGTTGTTTAGATTTCCCGCAATTTAAATGTTGTTTAACAAGGCAAAAGATAGCACTGGTTCGCTACACAGATTTAGATGAGGCCAATATGAGACTAGATCTGCCCGCATATGGGCCCCATATTTAATTATTAGGTGAATCGGCATAAGGCCCCCAAACCACAGATATGCATGCGAGATGACAATTAAACATGCAACAAGTTGTGATCACTTATAAAAATAGGGTATCGAGGAAAAAGGGTCACACATTAGGGTTCGACGATCTTGGGGTTCCGGGGTTCGGGGTTCGACAGGGTCCAGGGTCCGGTCTCGGGGTCCAGGGTTCGACGGATCGGTCTCGACGGAAACGTTCTCGGGTAGCGGAGGTAGGTCTTGGCGTTCCGGGAAGCCGGACTTGGTTCGGCGTCGGGGCGCACTGGGTTCTTCCAGGTTCGGGGGTCTCGGCGTCGGGGCATCGGTACCGTCCTGGTTGCTGTCGTTCTTGTCGTCGGGCAGCTCTTGGGTTCTGGGGGTCGATCTTGCCGTTGCGAGGTCTTGTCGGGTCCGCGAAGTGGCTTCGAGGATGGCGACGCACAACGAAGATCTTGTCGAGCGAGCCTTACCCATCGAGGAGGTTTAACTTGGCAGCGAAGGGTACTCAACATGGAAAGAGCTTGTCGACTCCTGGGAAGCAGCAACACTGCAGGGCTTGGCGGCGGGCACGGAGGTTGACGAGGCGGCGCGGAACGTCGGGGCCGTGGAGAGCTCGGCTCGGCGGTGGTCAGAAACGCGGCGGGGACGGCAGGCGACTGGCGGCGCGCTCGACGTGGGGCCCGCGGCCGGCGAGGAAGCGGGGCCCGAGGAGGCGCTGGCTGCCTGCGGCTTGCCTGGGAGGAGGCGCGGCGGTGGGCTTGAGGCGGGGACGGCCGGGAAGCTTGGGGGCGGCGGGGTGCTGGGGCCCTGCAGGTGGCGCGACGACGGCGGCGCCCGGCGGAGGTGCAGAGGGCCAGCGCAGGGCGGGAGCCGCGGACGGCGGACGGCGGGGCCGAGAAGCGGTGGCGGGGCGTGAGGCGCGGAGGGGCGCCGCTGACGGGCCGGCTGCGCGGGAGCGGGGTCCGAGGCGGCCGGACGCGGGCGCGCGACGGAGGAGGAGGCCGGGCGCGCGGCCGGAGCGCGGGGAGGAGGGCCTGGCTAGGGGGCGGGTGCTCGCATGCGGGGAGGGGCGGCCACGGACGGTGGTAGCGGAGGCCGGCACGGCGGCAACTCGAGAGGGCGGCGGCGACTCGAGCGGGGACGCTGGGGGAGGCCGCGGGAGCAGGAGGAGCGACGGTGGCGGTGGCGGTGTCTGCAGAGGCGGCGGGGTGAGCTCTGCGCGGCGCGGCGGCTTGCGGGGTGGGGAGGAGCGCGCGCGTGCGTGGGGCAGGTGTGCGGGAGCTGGAGAGGGCAAGCAGGGCGCGGAGGCGGGACGGGGTCTGCGCTGAGGAAGAAAGGGGCGGGGCGAGGCGCTGGTAGAGGTTGAGCGGCCAGAGAGAGAGAGAGAGGTTGGGAGGAAGGAGAGGAACAGGGGGGGTTGGCTCGGCTGTGTGGCCGGTGTGTTGCGTGCGTGTGTAGTGTGTGGACCAGGGTGGGTGTGGGCTGTGAGGCAGGGTTGAGGGAGCTGGCTGGGCCACGTGGCAGCAATTGATTGGTGGGAGGAGAGGAGGGGTGAGGTGTCAGCGGTTGATTGGGTGGAGTGATGTGGCTGCTAGGTGTGGGTAGTTTTCTGGGTAGGTCTAGGATTTTACAGGGCGGTTAGGTGGACCGTTTGTAATCTTCTGGGGGTGGTCGTTCGGGTCGAAACGACCCGTTCGACTGCCCCCGCTAAAATAATAAATAATTTTGTTTATCTCAAACAAAGCTTTTGCAAACCGCTATCGGGCAAAACAAAATATTCCGGCGACCCGGATGTTTGATGTTTGAATCCAGAGGGGGCGTTTTAGAAAACAAAATGGGTGTTGTGAAAATAGTTTTGGCAAACAATGCATGATGATGACGATGCAATGCACAAATTCAACGCGATTTTCTAGTAGTGGTTTTGCGGGATGCCACAGTGTGGCCCCCTCGAGGCCCTCCTTCGTCTCGTATTCTGGCTCTGTGTTCCCCTTGGTGAAATATTGACTTCGACTCTTGTCCCGTCCAATTATGAGAATATTCATTTTCTAACATTTCTGGAACCAAAACAACAGAAAACGGGCAATTGGCACCGTGGCATCTTGTTAATAGGTTAGACCCAGAAAACATATAAATATACCTCAAAGTGTAGACAAAGCAAAGCACGGTAGATACTAAACAAGCATGGAACATAAAAAATTATAGATACGTTTACGAGAGTAGCTTTTAGCACTTCAAACATTTTTAAAAATCAACCATAAGTGATTTTGAGTTGATTCCAACTCTCAAAAATCACATTGGTCAAGACCTTTCTGAATATGTAAAAATATACATACTTACATACAGTATCCCTGGACCAAAATTAAAGAATGGATTTATAGTCATTTCTAGTCCCTAAAATATTATTAAATAATAGTGTTAAGCTTTATAAATTAGGCCAACCACTTTAAATCACATTCTCAAGTATTAGAATATGTGGTGATGACATGTGTCAATATAATCCCAAATTTGAAGTGAGAATATTAAATCTTAAGTAACTTTTCAATGAGTAGAAATTACTTTTCTAAAAATAAGATCAATAAAAATCTTGTCACCTTTTCTTGTAATGATAGAGATGATGCTAGACCATCTAGAGTCACCCCTTGTGTGTTAAATGGAGGTAGTTAAGTATTGTTTGGTGATTGTGTACCTCGTATTGATTTTTAGACGCTAGTATCAATCCGGGCTACGAAGAGGAGTAATTCTACGAAGACGAGGACGAGAACTTCGACCACCTTACCAACCAAGGCAATCTAAGATAAACCATGCAAGCCTCACTTGCAAGAAATTGTGATACCCCCTTGATTATACCAAACCCCAGTTTTACTTGCAAGCTTTACTTGTTACCCCTTTTTGCAAAGTTGTTCCAGTAGTTAATTAATTGGTGATTAGTGGAAGATTAGGAAAGTGTCATCAAGATCTTGGCACTTGAGGAAGGTAGATACACTAGCTTAGTACCCCACAACTAGTGACACCCCCATTTGATAGTTGCTAGTGCTAAACTAAACTTGATCAATCTAGATGGGAACAAATGATTATGAAAACCTTGGAATGATGAGTCATTCTATTGAAATGTTTTGACATGTGTTATGGACACAATGAGTTGAAGATGATGATGAATGGAGTATGTGACCTGACTTTGTTAGAAACTGATGGTTGGGTTCGGATGCGATACCATTCCAATTTTACGGTACAACCACAATACACGAATTTTGGTAGGGCTTGACTGGAAGTTTATGTGTCTTAGTATGAGTTCCCTCGCGAAACGAGGTGAGCCGAGGCTACCTTGTGAATGTGACTGTCCACCTATCCAGTTCCCAAGATGACAGATGTTCATGGTTGGGAGGCCAAACTCATAGGGGAGGTGCCTATACTAGAGTGTGTAATTGAAAGGTTAGGATTGATTATCCGCATACCAAGTATGATGATTCAGGATAATCCCTGATGGATGTATTGAATGTTGTGGTGAAAGTGCACTACCTCTGCAGAGTGTCAAACTATTCGAATAGCCGCGTCCGCGGTTATGGATAGTTGGATGGCCATACTGTTCTGTTGTCAGATGTTTTCCAAAATGACCCGTGACTTGAAAAGTGACTTTGACTTGACCCCACAGGTTGTGGAGATGAAAGTAGGTTCCCACCTAGGTAACTTAGATAACTAAAGTTAGGCTTTTATTACTATTTACTGGTTGAAATAAAATTAGCTTGTGGCAAACAAACCTATAGCTTAAGATTCCTATTAGAATGGCCTTACTACTTTAGTGAAAGTTTGCGAGTACTTCAAAGTACTCATGGCTTTATCCCTGGCTATTCCCATGGCCAGACTATGAAAGAGACTACGAGGAGGATGGATAGCGGGACGCTTACGATAACTAGGATCATCTCACATCGCCAGCATTGCCTGTGACCCCGAAGATGGAGCCGATACTACGCTATTATTATTCCGCTACTTTGATTGTAATCAGACCTAATCCTGAGATCAACTATTTGTAAGACTACATTATGGTTTGTAATGGATGATGAACTATGATACCAATCTGTTATATCTCGCAAAAATGGTAATCCTAGGATTGCGATGTACGGCATAACAGGCATCTGGGATTTAAAATCCGGGTGTTGACAGGTCATATGAAGCTTTGAGATCAAAGTCATTCACTTGCATATTAATGATGGGTTCCCAACTATCTTCTACTTTCCTAGGAATAGAGGCTTTGTGTTTCAATTTTTCTTCCTTAATTTTAATGAGAGCATCTGTAATGTGTTTGGTGAAATCCACATTCATATCACTAGCATTAGGACTTCTAGCAAGCTTTTGTAGGAACATAATCACTTCAGAGATATTGCAACCATCAAGATCAAAATCAAACTTAGTATCACAGGTAGTAGACTTATTGGGTTTAGGCATTATGGTAGGAGGAATAGGGACTTCCTGTGGTTTGGTAGCATCCATATTGGTGGTGGTAATAGTACACACACTATTGTTTCTAGCAATTTCAGCTTCTCTTTCCCATTTAGCATGTAGTTTAGCAAACAGTCTAACATTTTCATCAGTAGTAACTTGTATGGCATGATTAGCAGAAAAGGTACTTTCCAAGGTTTCAAGTTTAGCAGCCATTTTATTAATCAAAGAGGACTGTGCTTCAGACAAGGATGAAATATTTTCTCAACATTCAAAAGCTTTTCCTCTATAGTATTGTTGAAAGTAGTTTGTTTATTAATAAAGTCTTTAAGCATGACTTCAAGTTCAGAAGGAGCACTTCTATTGTTGTTGTAGGAATTTCCATAAGTATTACCATTATTGGGAGGATATGGCCTATAATTATTATTACCAAAATTATTCCTATAGGCATTGTTGTTGAAATTGTTGTTTCTAATGAAGTTCACATCAACTTGCTCTTCTTGAGCAACCAAAGAGGCAAAGGGAACATTATATGGATCTATATGAGCTTTTCCATTAACAAGAATAGCCATGATAACATCTATTTTATCACTCAAAGAGGAGGTTTCTTCAACATAATTTACCTTCTTACCATGTGGAGCTCTCTCAATGTGCCATTCAAAATAGTTGACCATCATATTATCAAGAAGCTTTGTTGCAGCACCAAAGTAATGGTCATAAAGGTATCTCCATTAGCTGAATCCAATAGATTTCTTGAAGAGAATTTTAACCCTGCATAAAAAGTCTGGATAATCATCCAAGCAATCAGTCCATGAGTGGGACAATTCTTTATCAAAGATTTCATTCTTTCCCAAGCTTGAGCAATATGTTCATTGTCAAGTTGTTTAAATTTCATTATTTCACTTCTCATAGATATAATCTTAGCAGGAGGATAGTATTTTCCAATAAAAGTATCTTTGCACTTAATCCAAGAATCAATACTATTTCTAGGCAAGGATAGCAACCATTTTTAGATTTTCCTCTCAAGGAGAAAGGAAACAATTTGAGCTTAATAATATCTCCATCTATATCCTTATATTTTTGCATCTCACAAAATTCAACAAAGTTATTGAGTTGGGCGGCGGCATCATCAGAACTAACACCAGAAAATAGCTCTTTTATCACAAGATTCAACAAAGCAGGCTTAATTTCATAAAGGTAGCATCAGGATCAGGTGGAGCAATAGGTGTACTCAGGAAATCATTGTTGTTTGTGCTAGTAAAGTCACATAACTTGGTGTTCTCAGCGGAGTTCATTTTTGCAAAAATGGAGAAAACCAACAACAACAACAACTAAAGTAGAAACTATTTTATTTGTGTTTTTTATAAGAAAAAACAAACCAAACGAAACTAATTTTTTTGGAATTTTTGATAAAAAGAAGCAAACCAAGCAAGGCAAAAGAAAATAAGCAAAACAAAAACAAAGTAAAGATAAAGTTTGTGAAGGACTCCCCTTGTGAATCCATCCTTAGCCTCCCCGGAAACGGCGCCAGAAAAGCTTGTTGATTGCAGCTCAGATCACTATATAGCTTCGTTGGGAAACCCCAAGAGCAAGGTATGATGAGCACATCAACAAGTTTTCCCCCAGTAAGAAACCAAGGTTTTCGAACCAGTAGGAGGAAGGAAACGACTCAAAAGTGTTGCTAGCAACTTGGAAACCTGCACAACACAAACTCAAGACTTTGCCCCAACAAATAGTGAGGTTGTCAATCTCATCGGTTTGCTGAAAACAAAGGATTAACCGTATGGTGTAGAAGGTAATGGTGGCTTGCAGAAAGTAAACAGTAACAGTGGAAGATGTATCAATGGTAAAGATTGGACCGGGGTCCACAGTTCACTAGAGGTGTTGTCCTTAAGATAAACAACATAACATGCTGGGTAAACAAATTACAGCGGGGCAATTTGACAAGACAGAGCAAGGCATAACAATGCAATACTAGATATTCAAGATCCTATGAGATTTGGTTGGGAATTACAACAATATACATAGACCGCCATCCAACTGCATCTATGACTAGTAATCCACCTTCAGGTTATCATCTGAACCCCCTCCAGTATTAAGTTGCAAGCAATGTATAACTGCTTTAAGCAAAGTGTGTAAAGTAAACAATACAATTGTTCCATGAACAAAAGATTTTTGTTTTCTCACTAGTAGAAATAGCACATCTACAACCTTAGAGATTTCTGTCACTTCCCCGGATTCAATAGAGGCATGAACCCACTATCGAGCATAAATACTATGAAAGGATTGTATGGGCACCTAGAGGGGGGGTGAATAGGTGCTACTTCAAATTTTGTACTTTTTCAAATTAGGGTTTGACTAGAAAGGTAAATTCTCTAGATTATGCAACTATGGTGAATTTACCTATATGTCAACCAAGCAATAACTATCACAATACTAAGCAAGAACAAGGAAGTAAAGTGTGGTAAAGGATAGAAGTAACCAAAGGAGTGGATGCAGAGACACAAGGATTTGTTTCCCGTAGTTCCTTCCTTTTGAGGGGAATTACGTCTATGTTTGGAGAGGGGGTGGTTTCAAACCACCAACGCCACGAGAGGCATCCCTTGTTCTCCGATGAATCTCACCCCAACGGGATCGATCCACCTTCCACTATATCGGCAACCTTCGAGGTGGAAGCCGGCACCTTTACAACAAGTTCGGGGCACACATCCACAACTTAATTGGAGGCTCCCAAATACAAGAGCTGTTAAGACAAATCAAAGACAAGCTTGTAAGAACCAAATCAAAGTTAGGGTTTCCAAAGAAACACTAGAGCTTGGGGTCCCTCAAGTGAATGAGGGAGAAATGAAGATCTCGCTTGGTGAAGATGAAGATCAAGGCCTCCTCCTTCGATTCTCCAAAGATCAATGACTTTGGATGGTTGGATGAAGAGATCTTGTAGATTTGGTGGCTCTAATGGAGTTGGTGTTCTTGAGCAGCTCGAGCAACTGGAGGAAGAAGATAAGGGTCCCTTTTTATAGGCAGCTCCCTCCACGAACCGTTTTTTGACCATTGTAGAAAAGTCAGACCGGAGACTCCAGCCTACACCGGAGATTCCGGCCAATCTCTGGACCAGCCTCCAGACCGCCCATCTAAATGACCCAGGCCATCCATGACCCAACAAGACCGGAGACTCCAGTCTACCAACACCGGAGACTCCGGCCAGAGCCAACACCAGAGACTCTGGGGTATCCTCCGGACAGAGCTCCGGACCCCCATACAGAATGTCCTAGACCAGAATCTGAAGTCACCCCCGGAGACAGATCCGAAACCTCCAGACCACACCGGAGACTCCAGTCTGGAGAGACCGGAGACTCCGATCTGAGATTTCCAGAATTGTGTCACATGAGTAGTGATGTTTCCCAAGTGTGAGTATGATTTTCACTTATCATAATACCAACTTGTGGACAGTGACAAACTGTAAAATGATCTACTTGTTGTTAACAAACACCAAAAGTGATTATGACAATAAATGTCCTTTCAATCTCCCCCTTTTTGGTGTTCGATGACAACAAGTGATTTTGCATGGAATAAATATATATATGGGGCTCCCCCTGACTATGTGCAATAAGATAATTTAAGTAAATCATGCAAGGTAGATAGTATCAACACGATAACACACATAAATCTCACGTGAGTTACAATAGATAGTGAACACAAGCACATAGTCACACACATGAACAGCAAATAACACACATGAAGTTCAAAGTTCGAATATGGCAAATGAAAGCAGATAGTAGCAAATCCAATGCCCAAACCCATGTAAAACGATGAGAATGTATTCTCCCCCTTTGGAATCGGAACGCCAAAAAACGGAAAAGACCCTAGGCTAGCGTCCCAGCAAATCAGTAGTCCTCGTCATCCTCGTCCTCCTCCTCATCCTGGTCATCACCACCCTCATCATAGTCATCATCATCATCTTCAGGGACTGCAGGCCCTTTGCTGTGAGGGCGAGAAGAGGAGATACCCTGGTACCCAAAACCGGAGGTGACATCAGCAAATGTCTTCCAATCCACCAGACTATCCTGTTGGGCATTCCATGCCCCAAATGAGAGTGTGTGATCAGACTATGTGGACTGCTGATCCCCATGCTCATCATTGTATTCATCCTCACCTTCCTCATTATCCCCTTCACCTTGTTCCTTGATCTCCTTGAGGATCTTCTCAATGCGATGGTTGCTTTGGTAGGATGCATGCTGCTGCTTACGGATGTCAACGTTCATGCAACAAAGGGTCCTCTCCCAAAAGCTGGCCTTCTTGACCCTCTCATGCACATAGTCTCGAGTCATAGTAGGCATAGGGGCATTGGAGGCATTCTTCCTTCAAACTCTAGGCGGGAAGGGAGCCCTCTCAGTCTCAATCTCCTCATCATCATCCCCATAGCGACGCCTCGGAGCAGGCCCCATACGCCCCTTCTATTGCAGTGAGACCATAGCGTGCTCAGTGAGGTGTGGTGGTATGCCAAGTGGAGAATCATCCTCCTGGAAGTTGATGAGCCTCATAACCAAGGGTGCATAAGGAGGAGATTTCTTGTAAATAATAGCATGGAACATCTCCTCGAAAATAAAATCCATCACATCAATAGGTGCAGCATCTGCCTCTGGTCCAGCATTGTAGATCCGGTGAGTGTGGTATAGAAGGTTGACAAGCCCACCCCTAATTGCATCATCATTCCCAGCACTAGGTGCAATGGTATGACGGAAAATCCTCAGCATAAGGTTGTAAAGAGTCTTGAGTCCCTTGGACCCCCCCCCCACAACACCCTCGTCATACAGAGGCGCCAGCTTCAACTTGTTCTCACCCAGAGCTGTAGAGTGCATACGCAACCCAACAGGAGTGGATAATCCATGAAAGATCTCAAAGATGACGTTGGCAAAGTCATGGGATGTAGCTGTGCAGTGAGTGGTACCAGACATACAAACCATAGTCCTGTCTTGATCAGACCCAAACACAACTGTGGCATAGAACTGCTGTACAAGGTGGACATTGTAGTCTTCACGCAGCTCCATCAAGTTATTCAGTCCCAGCTTCTCACAGATCCACAAAGCATCATTGAAGTAGGGGTTGAGGCGCATCTGCTCAACACTCATGAACTTCTGAGGGAAGACAGGTGATTTGGTGAGCACACCATACACATCCTTCATGAACACAGCCTGTTCCTTCCTCCAGAAACGAGGGTCCTCACTAGTACGAGGCAGCATATAGAAATCTGTCTTTCTCAGCTCACGGTACTCCTCTTTTGACATTTTGGCCAAGGACTGAAGGTTTTCATATTTGTCCTTCTTGGCACGGTCCTCTCGTTCAGACCTCTCTTGGTCCCTCTTCAAATAGGCTGCATCACATGCCTGCTGTTTGCGGTTGGAAGGAGGCACAATAAACTGACCCTGAGCTTCATCATAGCGAGGATTGCCCCTTTGGGACTTGGCCTTGGTACGACGAGGACGACTAGAACCATCACCTGTGAACAGCAGTGAGGGAGATAGCATGGAGATGAGTATATATGTCCCAACAATGTAGTACAAGAGCTTTGATGCATTTCTGGTCTGTTTTGATTCATCCACCACCGAAGTCTCCGCACCTCATACCGGAGTCTCCTGCTCAGACCGGAGTCTCCAGTCCTGGAGACCGAAGTCTCCATCCTGGACCGAAGTCTCCGGCCCTAAGTCCGGAATATCCGGTCGAGAGTCTCGGGCATGTGGTGTGGAGATGCTGGTGAGGATGAATATAATAGATCGAGCAATGCAACAAGGCTAAAGTACTAAAGTGCACGCAAACAAGTGATTCCAATGGAGAAAACAACACCAATCCTCAAAAACACATCTAGGGATGAACCCTAGGAGAAAAGGGAGAGGAGAGGTACCAGATCTGTCCATGGGATCAATTCCTCCGGTGGGAATGACCCAATAGAGGAGAGGAGAGGGTCGGCCGGCGGCACGGCGGATCCTGGGGCTTCTTGACCTCCGGGGAGGAGTTTTGTAAGAGGAGGCGACGGGTTTGGAGGAAGGGGAT
Organism: Avena atlantica; assembly: GCA_910589765.1. Lineage (NCBI taxonomy): Eukaryota > Viridiplantae > Streptophyta > Magnoliopsida > Poales > Poaceae > Avena > Avena atlantica. The sequence goes on from OU342738.1 coordinate 321,555,582, forward strand.
GGGGTGAAGAATGAGGAACTGTTGTACCAGTTCACCCCGCCCCCTACTTTAAGTGGAAGAAACCGTCTGGACCGGAGACTCCGGTCTACACCGGAGACTCCGGTGCAAGTACACCGGAGACTCCGGTCCTCCTTGACCAAAAGCTCCAAGATAGGTGTTTGGGGACATATATGAGAGATAGACAGGTTTAAGATAGGGAAAAGGCTTGGGTTGAGACATCAAACTGCGAAGAACCAACAAGAGCCATAGGAATTCACAAAAAATTCACAAAAACTCTAAGAGACTAAAATCAAGCGAGTGACATACATGAGTAAGCGCCAACCTCTCAGGTTTGAGAGGGCGGTGGCCTAGGCCACCATATTTGAGTATACTCGCTTGGCACCATGAAGATATATCTTGGGTCAATTACCGACACTCATCATTTAAGCTCACATATCACAAAATGATATTAAGAGGAATGATTTTGATTGCTTTGGGCATAATGGGGGGAGGGATAGTCCAATCAATTAGGACCGCACTCCCCCTATATCCATGCCTGCACCTAAACCAAATATGGGTCGAAACATAGGTGAGAATGCAAGAGAATCAAGTCAAGCTCCTTGAATCTACGACATTTAGTACATTCCTCAAATATCAAAACCTTGCTTCATCAAGTGGCTTCGTGAATATATCGGCAGGTTGATCTTTGGTTGACACATATGATAGATCAATATCACCTCGAGCAACATGATCTCTAATGAAGTGATGGCGAATCTCAATATGCTTTGTCCTTGTGTGATCCACCGGGTTGTAGGCAATCTTGATGGCACTTCCATTGTCACATAGAAGAGGCACTTTGTCACAATGGACATCGTATTCCTTTAAAGTTTGCCTCATCCATAACAATTGGGTGCAAGCACTAGCAGCTGCCACATACTCGGCTTCGGCGGTGGAGAGAGATATACAATTTTGCTTCTTAGAATACCAACATACCAAGGACCTACCAAGGAATTGGCAAGCCCCGGATGTTGATTTTATATCATCCTTATCACCCACCCAATCCGAATGCGTGTATCCACAAAGAGCAAATGTTGAGCCTCGAGGATACCAAAGACCATAAAATGGGGTATGAACTAAATATCGAAAGATTCTCTTGACCGCCATTAAATGGCTTTATTTAGGAGCCGCTTGATATCTTGCACACACACCTACACTTAACACAATATCGGGTCTAGATGCACAAAGGTAAAGCAAAGAACCAATCATAGACCGGTATACCTTTTGATCCACATCTTTACCATTTGGATATTGTTCTAGATGAGTATTTGTAGCCATGGGAGTAGGAGATCCATTTAAATCTTGCATTTTGAATATCTTGAGCATATCTTGAGTATACTTGGCTTGATTGAAGAATGTCCCTCCTCTAACTTGCTTGATGTCAAAACCAAGAAATACTCTCAACTCCCCCATCAAGGACATCTGAAACCTACTAGACATAAGCTTTGAGAATTCATCATTAAAATCTTTGTTAGATGAGCCAAAGATAATATCAACAACATATATTCGGCATACAAAAAGCTCCCCATTGACTTTCTTAGTAAAAAGAGTGGTATCGATTTTCCCAACCTCAAAACCACGGTCAAACAATAACTCTCTAAGGTGCTCATACCACGTGCGTGGGGCTTGATTGAGCCCATAGAGCGCCTTATCAAGTTTGTAGACATGGTTTGGGAAGTTGGGGCCCTCAAATCCCGGGGGTTGCTTAACATATACCAACTCATTTAGTGGACCATAAAGAAATGCACTCTCTACATCCATTTGTTGCAACTTGACTCAAGGCAAGAAGGATACAGATGGACTCAAGGCGAGCCACGGGTGCATAAGTCTCTCCATAGTCAATGCCTTCAATTTGAGAGTACCCTTGTGCAACCAATCTAGCCTTGTTCCTTACTATAATTCCATGATCATCTTGCTTGTTCTTGAATATCCACTTTTTTCCAATAACATTGCGGCAATCCTTTGGCTTCTCAACTAACTTCCATACTTTGTTTCTCTCAAAGTTGTTGAGCTCTTTGTGCATAGCTTCTAACCAATCCGAATCTTCAAGAGCTTCCCACACTTTCTTTGGTTCAATCATGGAGATGTGTGCTTGGTGTTCACTGAACCTCTTCAATTGTGCTCTAGTGGAAATGCCTTTCCTTAGGTCACCAACTACATTTTGTAGAGAGTGGTCTCTTAATTCCAACATTCTTTACTTTCTAGTTTCATGACGAGCGTGGATCTCTGTGTTGTTTCTTGGGGGACCCTCTTCATCATTTTGGTCCTCGTCTTGACCATCAACTTGACCTTGATCATCATCGGAATCATTCTCTTCATTGAGAGGCAAGACCTTGGTCTAGATCAAGTGCTCTTCTAGCATCAATTTGAGCTTGTCTCAAAGCAGTTTGTACGGATCTTCCTTGAGTAATTGCCTTGGCACCACTTGACATTCTGGAGAATGAATCAAGCTCCCCTTGACTAGAGTTGTCACTATGATCATCATGTTGAGGGTCCACATCTTGTCTTTGGCTTGAGTCATTGCCCTCCTCGGTGGATGGATCTTGTTGATGTTGTGAAGATGAGGGCTCCACTTGAGTGGAGCATAGTTCTTCTCGATCTGCCATAAGGGGTTCCTCAACGGGGCGGATATATCCCACATCCATTCTTCATATGGCATACTGAGGCATTTCATCATCTGCATCACAAGCATCAACACGCCCCCCTTGGGGACCATCATATTCTTCGAAGGTCACACTACAAGATTCTATGACGGCTCCGGAGAGCTTATCATAGATTCTATAAGTGTGAGATTCGAGACCATAGCCAACAAAAATACCCTCTAATGCTTTAGACTCGAATTTGGACAAACGAACACCTTTTATGAGATAGAAACACTTACAACCGAACACCCGGAAGTAAGATATGTTGGGCTTGTTACCGGTAAGTATTTCATATAGAGTCTTATTGATTTCTTTGCGGAGGTAGAGCCGGTTTGAAGAATGTCAAGCGGTGGAGATGGCTTCGGCCCAAAAGTTGTATGGAGATTTAAACTCCGCCAACATGGTCCTAGCCATCTCAATAAGATTCCGGTTCTTCCTCTCGGTCACACCATTTTGTTGAGGGTGTATGCAGCGGAATATTGATGTTTTATCCCCTCATCACTAAGGAAATCATTCAAGGTGTAGTTCCTAAACTCGATGCCGTTGTCGCTTCTTATAATCAACACAGCAACATTGTATTGCCGTTGAACCAAGTTGATGAAGTCGATGAAGGTCTTTTGGGTCTCACTCTTCAACTTGAAGAAATAAACCCAAGAGTATCTTGAAAAGTCATCAACAATCACCAAGCAATATTTCTTCCCACCAAGACTTGCATGAGATGGAGGACCAAAGAGGTCCACATGGAGGAGCTCCAAGATCTTGGTTGACTTGATGCGGTTCTTAGGAATGTGAGGAGCATCATGCATCTTCCCTAGAACACATGCCCTGCAAACACGATCTTTGGCAAAGGAAACATTTTCTTTTAGTCCAACAATATGGCCTCCTTGTGGAGACTTTGCAAAGTTCTCATATTGAAATGGGCTAGTCGGCGATGCCATAACCAACCCACATCGGCCTTTCCGAATAAGCACATCAGACTTGTAGTGGCTTTCCCCGAAAATTCCACCACATACAAGTCATGTTCGACATACCCAACGAAACTGACCTTGAGAGACTTGCTCCACAATAGGACCACAATATCAACATCAATAAAGACGACAAAACCCATCTTTCCAAGAGCACGGACTAAAAGTAAATTGTATCCAAGGGTCTCAACAATCATGACGTTCACGAGTGTAATGTCGTGAGCAACCACTACCTTGTCGAAACCCATTACCTTAGACTTTGACTTGTCGGCATATGTCACGGTGATTTGATCATCATTTGGCTTTAAGTCCTTGACAATAGACGAGCTTCCGGTCATATGACTTGTGCAACCACTATCAAGCACCCACTTTGACCCTCCGGAAGCATAAGTCTACAAAAGATCAAGCTAACTTAGGTACCCATTTTTCAATGGGTCCTCTTTTGTTAGCAACAAGGGTCTTGGGAACCCAAATAGACCAAGCTATATAACCATCATATGGTCCAACATATTGTGCATACAAATCACCATATTAATCACGCATTAGAACATAGTGAGGGTTAGCACTTCCCGCAAAGTCATCATGAGACATAGTTTTACCACTTGTGGTCTTACTATCCACAGTGGCCTTCTTCTTCTTGGTTTTGGAGACAAAACCAATGCCCCCCTTTTCACCACAAGGCATTTGCTTACTCAAAATATCATTAATGGATTTGTTGCCTTGTGGAAATGTGGCCTTGGCTAGCTCCCCCTTCAACCTAGCATTTTCTTCAAGAATAGTTGTACTACTAGATGGAATGAAGTTACTAGGTGAAGGAATTTTGGCCAATTGAGTTTGAAGCGTTTCATGGGACTTTGTGAGTGACAAGAGTTCACTTTCCAAAGCCTTGTGATCCTTGTTAAGCAAACTAAAGTCCTCGGCAAGTTTTTCATGAACCACGCCAAACTCAATCTTGTCCTTTTTAGCCCTTTTGTATTTAGCAATAGCATGATCATGTTCTTTGATGAGTTTATTAACAATGATGTCATTGGCCTCATCAAGCCCTTCAAGTTTTAATTCAAGTGACATCCTAGTCTCTTGTTCTTCTTCTAGTGCATTGTTTAAAGCCTCTAGCTCAATCATATGTTCATGCCCTAGTTTGCATCTTACATCTAGGAGCTCTTGTGTGTGGGAAAGTTGATCTAAGATGTTACCAAAATGTATCTTAGCATCTCCTTGTAGTTTAGTCATAAATTCATCGAAAGCAATTAATTCCCTTTTAACATCAAGAGTCATCTCATCATCAATTTCATCATTAGCTAGGGGAGTGGAGTGAGATGATGAGATACCTCCGTTCCTCTTACCATAAGGCAAGTGACGTTCTTGATGGGATAATTCTCATTTGGAGAATCGAAGAGTGAGAATGTCGGAGTAGAAGTGGTGGCTAGAGCAGCCACACCATTAGAAGTTTCCTCTTCCTCATCTTCATCATCTTCATTGTCGGAGGAGTATTCTTCATGAGTGATCAAGACAATTTCTCCCGACTTCTTGTTGATGGGATTCTTCTTGATGAAGGGTTCTTGTAAGGTGCTTTGAGAGTCTTCTTCAACACAAGCTTACCCCCATGATCTCCTCTTTTCTCATAGGGGCAACTTTACACAAAGTGATAGCGGTCACCACAATTTAAGCAAGTTCTCAATCTAGTATTATTTTCTCTTTTCCCATTTGGATTCCTTCTACGTTGCATTTCCATTTTGGCCTTGGCGGGGTTCTTCCAAAAGTTATTTTCATAGAAGGACATATATTGACTATGAGCAATCTTGACTTGATCGGGGTGGTCCATGGAGAGGCCTTCATCACTATCTTCTTCATCCCCATGGTCCACAACTTTGGCCTTCAAAGCAACATTGACAATGTTGCTCATACAAGGGCACAAGCACGGGCATCTTTAGCATTCTTGGAGGCAACTTTGAAAGCGGCCATATCTTGCATAACTTCATTGGAGGTCATGATATGGTAGTTGTGTCTTACTTGTAGGCTCTTCAAGTCGGTGGGCTCAAATGGCATGAGTGCACTCACATATTTCCTTGTTATCCACGCATCATCCACATGTGAGGCACCCACATTTCTAAAAGCGGTGGCGGTGGTCTTGAGCCTTCGGTACATGTCTTCATGATATTCACCTTCCATCATGTATAAGCCTTCGGCTTCATTGCTTAGTGCATCATACCGGTTCCTCCTCATACTCTCATTTCCAACAAAAAATATAGTGAGGGCATCCCAAGCTTCCTTGGCAATGCTAAAGTGCTCAATGTGTGGATAATCCTTTGTACCTAATCCTTGTTGAATCATATGCAAGGCTGTGGCATTGATTTGACTGTTGACAACCTCTCTTCTTATCAATTTGTTTGTATCCCCAATAAAGAGTCCATGCTTGATGATGTTCCATAGTTCAATGCAAGAGCTGCGCATATGAGTTCTCATTAGTGATTTCCATTGAGCAAAAGTAGTAGATTCTTCAAGCTTAGGTGGGTAACCCCTATTGTATACATGAGGGTGAGGGATCGGAGGGTCGGGAGAGTACCATGAATCACAGTGCTCACCCTTCCCCCATCATTTTGTGTGGAGGAATTAGTGTTATCTTGTTTACCCCTTACCATCATATCCTCGGGGGATACCGGAGTATTCCCTTGGTAAAATGGATGGAGGATCCTCTTGAGGAGAGGGGAATGATGAGCCATCTTTGTCTTTTAGAATTTGCTCAAGCATCTTCTTGACTTTGTTGACCAAGGAAGAGCTCAATCTTGTTTCCATGTTTTTGAGATCTTCCATGGTCACCGTGGTGGGCTCACCATCACCATCCCCTTCGCGGCTACCCATATTCTCTTAGGCGGTAAAGCCCAAATAAAGAGTCGTGGCTCTGATACCAATTGAAAGGATCGTATGGGCACCTAGAGGGGGGGTGAATAGGTGCTACTTCAAATTTTCTACTTTTTCAAATTAGGGTTTGACTAGAAAGGTAAATTCTCTAGATTATGCAACTATGGTGAATTTACCTATATGTCAACCAAGCAATAACTATCACAACACTAAGAAATAACAAGTAAGTAAAGTGCGGTAAAGTATAGAAGTAACCAAAGGAGTGGACGCGGAGACACAAGGATTTGTTTCCCATAGTTACTTCCTTTTGAGGGGAAGTACGTCTACATTTGGAGAGGGGGTGGTTTCAAACCACCAACGCCACAAGAGGCCTCCCTTGTTCTCCGATGAATCTGTAAGGTTCCCAACCTTTAATAAGGTAGAGATCCCTGTGTTTACAATGCTAGTCCCTGGATCAATAGCTACCATCCACAGTTAAGATGTAATATCAAGAAACAAAGGTCATAATACCACTTTATAACCAGGAATAAAATAAATCATTACATCTTACATAGCTCATTTGGCTATCTCATTACATTGCAGCAGAATTAACTATAGCATGGGGTCCTTCATCTTCAAAGTGCCACAGGCAGTCATGTTGGTTGTAGACTTGTAATCTTATTCAACACACTTCACTAACATCAAAGAAACCTGCAACATAATAAGTTGCAGCCACAAGGGTCAATACATTTGAATTGTATTGGCAAGTTTCACTACTATGTAGAAATAAGTGGATCCTATCATTACATGCATATTTGGCTAAGTAGGGTTTAGGCTCTTTTGCAGAAAGCAATATAGTTTTATCCTATCTTTTCAAAATAGTTTTTGATCTTTTGTCAAATCTTTCTAAACTTCTTGGAAAACTCCAAGTGCTTCAAATCCCTTATTGTCACCATCAAGTTTTACTTTGAGAAATTGGAATGTCGAGATCTTTCATAGCTTCAGGCCTTAGTTGCTCAGAGTTGTCCATAACCGGGGACACGGCTAAGTACTTAGAATTTTGATCTTCTGCAGAAGTTGTACACTTTACCCACATGACACAATCTCATCTTGATGCCACCAGTGGCCGCTGGATAAGTACTCACCAAGATGGAGTACTGGCAGATTGAGAATGTGACAAAGTCTTTCCATAGAAGTCCTCCCAATACACAATGCTAGCTTGTCATCTAGGCACCAATGTAGGGTTTCAAGTTCCCTTACACAATTCTAGTTAACCTGAAGATGCCAATGCATAGGTTTTCCACTATGTAGTTGACTAAGCCAGAGCCCATTTAGCATGTGGCTGTACACGGAAGCCACTGTACGAGAAACATGTTCAATCTCTAAGTCCCTGGGTGGTTTTCTTCTAGTGCACATACAAAAAGAGATAGCCATATAAACATGGTCCCTTTTGTTGCCACCTTGTCCAATCTTGAGTATCCTTGTCCACCCAGGTGGTTCATTGAGTACTTGTTTTATTATATAAAACATATGTCTTTTCAACTCTTCATATAATCATAACATGTATCCCATCCCAAATATATAGCAAGGCTAAGCATACTACAACTACAATGTTTCCACTAAGGAATATATAAGGGTATCCTATTAGGATTTAGCATAGCATAAAATAATAGTAGTCCTTATCATGCATGTTTCAAAAATCCACTAAGTGTAATGAAAATAGTAGGACATGGATGATAGTGCCACTTGCCTTTTTAGTAGAGAATTATGGTTCACTTCTTTGATCTTGCAAATATCACACTCTTCTAATTCCACTACAATTCAATCAAGAAAACATAGATTCAACTAGCATTCCAACTAATTTACCACACATAAAATAATAGAAACAAGGTCATGCATGCAAGCATGCAAAAGATAGTTTTATTTGCAAAAGTGGTTTCCACTAGAATATAAACATTATAAAGTTCAAAAGTGGTCATTTAATAAAGTGATAAAACCATTTGCAAAAGGTTTTATCTATAAACCATTTTTAAACCAAATCAATATTTTATGTGGTTGAAAATGCTTTTAGCAAAGAAATATTCTTTAAAGGGTTCACCAAATATATTTTCATTCTCAAAACTTGGTGTTTAGGGTTAGAAGGTTTGAATCAAATCATTTCCCAAAGGTTTTACACAAAAATTATTTCTAAATCATAATCAATATTAACTAGAAATGGGCTAATTCAATTATTTACTCCTTATCTTCACAAAATTCATTTTTAAATCCATAATTTGGTTCCTAAGGTCAGTAGGTTCACAACAAACCATTTTGCAAAGATTTCATACTAAAAATATATATAGAACAATTTCTATATTCAAAATAAGCCTACACATGTTTCTGCAAATTCAACCAATTTTCCAGAAGCAAAACATTAAAAAAAAAGTGCATGGTTGCAAAGTACTTGTTCTGCTGAATCCACTGATATAAAATTTGCAAAATTTGGACGTGTAGAACTAAAGTTATGAATTTTACAAGTTTGCAAATCAAATAGAACATTTTTCTGTTTTTAATCCCGAGTCTAGCCACGTGTCTTAACCTCATTGGGCGATACCGCTTCGTTCGGATTGAGCAATACTGGCCGTCAGATCCAACTAGCAATGCACGGTACAGATTGAGCATACCGGTTCGTTTAACTCATTCTATCTCGTACGCACGATCAAAATCCAACGGTTCACAACTACTGGACATAAACTGGCGGCGCTGCGCGGCGGCTGGCGGCAGCGCACGCTCGGGCGGCGAGCTTGCCGACGATGCGGGAAGCAAGAGGGGAAACGAAGGTGCTCACCGTGCTCGTGGGAGTGTGGGGAAGCTCGAGGTGTGTTCGGCTTGGCGAGGGGCGCACCGGAGAGGCGACGATTGCTCGCCGGAGTCGGTGACGACGTCAGGCAGCTCTGGAGGTCGTCGGGGGCGAGGTTGCAGGTCGCGCCGAGGCAAAACAAAGACATGGTCAGACGTGGGCGAGTGTGGCGTTCACGTGAGCATGATCGAGAGGGCTCGGGGCGGTCTGGCTTACCAGGGGGAGGTCGCCGGAGTTGCTTGCAACCGGTGGCGTTCGGTGATGTCAAAGCCGAGGCTTTGGGGCACGCGCGGGCGAGTTCGAGGTACTGGCAGGTGCGCCTGGAGGTGGAGAACAAGCTCGTGTGCAGTGGGAGGCGAGGGGCGGCCGTGGTTCGCCGGAATTGGCTGGGAACTCCGTCGGAGACAGTGGCGGTGTGGGGGAGAATTGGAGCAGCCTAGGGGCAGGGAGTGGCTGGAGTTTGGGGGAAAGAGAGAGGAGTCGTGGGAGTTTATCTACGCGTGATCACAGCGAGGATTTACTCAGCCATTAACACGAATTGACGCCGGCAATCAATCGGCTGCAACGGCAGGGCGACGTGGTCGTGGGGAAGACGATGGCTGGCGATGTGGGGTCGTGCTGACAGTGAGAGAGAGAGAGAGAGAGGGCACGGGGTCCACCTGTATGTGTCTATGCGGGTGTGCTCGCGCGTAAGAAAACGCTTCGCTGTGGGGAGAAAAGTTGGGCTGCGAGTGGGCTTGTTTGCTGGGCTGGGTTTGATTCACTTTTTTTTATACAGGAAGCTTTTTCTTTTTCCATTTAGAATTTCTGTTTTGATTTTATTCAAACAATTCAAACAACCAATTGAATTCAAACCTTTGCCAAACTTTGTATTTATTTTAATTCTGTTTAACAACACAATCCAAAGTCCAAAACAAAATAATTTTTATTCTTTTTAGGATCCATTAAAAATTAAATAAATAGACCTTAGTCATTAATTCAAATAGGATTTTATTTATTTAAAAACTCTATTTGAAATCTAAATAATATCAAAACCATTGCAGTAGGTTTTTCTTTGAAAATATAAAACACTTGGAAATCTTATTTAAAATAAATTAACAAGTTTTAATGTTTATTTTAAAATGAAAAAGCCTTTACTTTAATAAAATTGGATATTAATAAATCCTCATTATTTTATTTAAATAATCCTTTACTCTTTTTATCAAATAGAAATATTTTATTTCAAAAGCTTGGCCAAGATTTAATTTGGCTCTATAAAATAATCCTTATTTATAATTCTACCTTTTCTTTTGAAAACCAAATCTTTTTATTAAAAGATCTAAAAATAGTAATTACAACTATCATAATTTTATTTATTAATTGTTTATCTTTTTAAATCCCTTTAGGATTTTATTTGATCAAAATAGGTTTTGATGTTTCCAATTGGAATCAAAAGTTTCTTCTCACCCTAAAAATCAACAATTGTTTATTTTATTTATTTATTTTTTACATTTCAAAATTTGGAAAATTTTGGGATGTGATAGAATCTCACCCCAACGGGATCGATCTACCTTCCACTATATCGGCAACCTTCGAGGTGGAAGTCGGCACCTTTATAACAAGTTCGGGGCACACATCCACAACTTAATTGGAGGCTCCCAAATATAAGCAAGTTGTCAAGACAAATCAAAGACAAGCTTGTAAGAACCAAATCAAAGTTAGGGTTTCCAAAGAAACACTAGAGCTTGTGGGCTCTCAAGTGAATGAGGGGGAAATGAAGATCTCTCTTGGTGAAGATGTAGATCAAGGCCTCCTCCTTCGATTCTCCAAAGATCAATGACTTTGGATGGTTGGATGAAGAGATCTTGTAGATTTGGTGGCTCTAATGGAGTTGGTGTCTTGAGCAGCTCGAGCAACTGGAGGAAGAAGATAAGGGTCCCTTTTTATAGGCAGCTCCCTCCACGAACCGTTTTCTGACTGTTGTAGAAAAGTCAGACCGGAGACTCCGGCCTACACCGGAGATTCTGGACAATCTCCGGACTAGCCTCTTGACCGCCCATCTGAATGACCCAGGCCATCCATGACCCAACAAGACCGGAGACTCCGTTCTACCAACACCGGAGACTCCGGCCAGAGCCAACACCGGAGACTCCGGGGTATCCTCCGGATAGAGCTCTGGACCCCCATACAGAATGTCCTAGCCCAGAATCTGAAGTCACCCCCGGAGACAGATCCGGAACCTCCGGACCACATCGGAGACTCCGGTCTGGAGAGACCGGAGACTCCGGTCTGAGATTTCCAGAATTGTGTCACATGAGTAGGGACTTTTCCCAAGTGTGAGGATGCTTTTCACTTATCATAATACCAACCTGTGGACAGTGACAAACTGTAAAATGATCTACTTGTTGTTAACAAACACCAAAAGTGATTATGAAAATAAATGCCCTTTCATACTCCCTCTTGGAGTCAGTAGCATATACTTGGCCAAGATAGCTACTAGAAACGGAGAGCATGCAAGGTCTCAAACAACACAGACATGATAGAACCACTAAGATAGAATCATTAACCAATCTGACATTGTAATCTCAATATCCATCAGATCCCCGCAAACACAACATGCATGATTACAAATAGATGATCTTGATCATGAACAGAGCTCACAAGATCTAAACATGGTAGCACAAAGAGGAGAAACAACCATCTAGCTATTGTATGGACCCATAGTCCAAGGTGAAACTACTCACGCATCATACCGGAGGCTGGCATGGTGATGAAGAAGGCCTCCGGGACGATCTCTCCCCTCCGGCAGGGTGCCGGGAAGAGCTTCGGACCACCCCACCCCCCAATCTAGGGACGATGGTGGCGGCGGCTATGGACTTTCTCGTGGGGATCTGATTGGGTACTTAGGGTTTAGGTATCGTGGGCTTCTTATATGCGAAGGGGGAGACCGAGGGGGAGCCCGAGGCGGCCGCACCCTCCCAGGCGTGGGACAGGCCTGGCCGCGTGTCCAGGGGGTGTGGGCCCTCGAGGCCCTCCTCCGTCTCGTCTTCTAGCTCCGTGTTCTCCTCGGTGAAATATTGACTTTAGCTTTTGTCCCGTCTAATTCCGAGAATATTCATTTTTTTGACTTTTCTGGAACCAAAAACAACAGAAAACAGGCAATTGGCACTGTGGCATCTTGTTAATAGGTTAGTCCCAGAAAACATATAAAAATACCTGAAAGTGTAGACAAAGCAAAACAAAGTGGATACTAAACAAGCATGGAACATAAAAAATTATAGATATGTTTATGACGTATCAGCCATCAATGGTTGCTTCATTGACCTCGCAAAGAGAGCTCTTGAGGTGGAAGAGGCCAATGCTCGGTCAAGGTCCAAGGAGGTCGAGGTCAAGATCATGGCCGAGGAGACCAAGATCATGATGATGGACTTGATCATTTTGGATCCGGATCGAAGAAGTTGGTTTCAAAAGAAGCAAAACGACATACATGACCGCCAAGTGTGATCTCATAGATGATCTCTCACCATGGGATCTACCTTTTTTGCACATTTTCTATCAAACTTATGTTATTTTGCACTATGATTTGGTACTATGTCCTTTGAACTATGATATTTCATAATTTTTGATAGTTTATTTTCTACTTTGCCAATTGGTAAATATTTGAAAAAGGCCAACTGGCCATGTACGGCCAAAATGGATCGCGCCCGCTGAGGGCACCTGACCCAAATAGATAGAGGACAAAATAGCATGTTTTCGTGTTCGCGGGCCAATCCAAACAGACACATTAGTACATCCCATGTCTGAACTGCCCTAAGCTCATGATGGACAACGTCAGATTTGCTCACTATCTTAATGTCTTAGAGCATCCCCACTGGTTGGGCATTCCTGATGTCTACGCACTTCTATTATTGTAGACAGTTGTTGAGCCTCCAAGTGTAGAGGTTTGTAGAACAGCAGCAAGTTTCCATTAAGTAGATCACCCAAGGCTTATCGAACTTAGGGAGGAAGTGGTCTAAGGTATTCCCTCTCAAGCAACCCTGCAATCAAGATACAAGAAGTCTCTTGTGTCCCCAACACACCCAATACACTTGTCAGGTGTATAGGTGCACTAGTTCGGCGAAGAGATAGTGAAATACAAGTGGTAACGGTGCTAGAAAATAGCTTTGATGGAGCTTGATGGTGAGGTAAAGACTGGAAGCAAGCAAACATGCAACAGATCTAGATGAAAATGATGTTTCAATGTTTAGAAACAAGGCCTAGGGATCATACTTTCACTAGTGAACACTATCTCATATAAATATCCTCTCTTCATGATACTACTCTTAACTACTCTCTAGTTGGACATTCTAATCATCGATAGGGCTATAACAACACTCCTCAATGTCCGCCTTCCCCAATCTAGATAACCCCACACTGTCACCTTGAGCGCTAGATGGTTCCAACAAACACCACAATTTCATAGAGACACCCAACTCCAAATATAACTCATAACAAATATTCAATCTAGCCAAAGTGCCACACACGGTATGCACGCTGTCACTTTCACACACGTGGGGAAAAGCATAGATCTATTAAATCACAAAGAGTATTTATGTAGACTCAAACCTAAGTGCCATCATGGCATGCACGCTGTCACTTTCACACACATGGGGAGAGTAGAGATCTAATGAAGCACTTGAGTAGCAAGGTAGATCTACTAGATTACAAAGCGCATGACCACAACAAGATCATGCATAGAGAGAGAGATGAACACATAGCTACCGGTAGAGCCCTTAGCCTCGAGGAAGAACTACTCCCTCCTCATCATGGGAATCAGCAATGGTGATAGAGATGGTGGTGGAGATCGATGGAGATGGGTCTGGGGGCACTTCCCCGTCCCGACAGGGTGCCGGAACAGAGACTTTCTGTCCCTCTAATCTCCCCTTCGGTGGCGGCAGTGCTACGGAGGTTTTCATGGATTTCTTCTGGATTATTTAGGGTTTTCTCATCGGGGGGCTCTTATAGGCGCAGGAGGTAAGGTCGGTGGGGAGCCAGGTGGCCCACACCCCCTATGGGCGCCCCCAGGGCTTGCCCGCACCTAGGGGGTGTGGCCACCCTGTGGCCCCCCTCCAGCTCTGCTTCGTGGTTCCATGTTGCTCTGGGAAAAATAATGACTTTGGATTTTGTCCCGTCCAATTCCGAGAATATTGTTTTTCTGCCTTTCTAGAACCAAAAACAGAAGAAAACATGCAACTGGCACTTTGGAAACTTGTTAATAGGTTAGTTCCAGAAAAGATATAGAAACTCCTCAAAGTATAGACAAAGCAAAGCAAAGTAGATACAAAACAAGCATGGAGCATCAAATATTATAGATACATTTCCGACGTATCAAGCATCCCCAAGCTTAAATCCTGCTCGTCCTCGAGTAGGTAAGTGATAAAAGAATAATTTTTGAGGTGACATGCACCTTCACAATAAAGATCAAACCATTTGCAAGCATTGAAAGCTGGGATCAAAGAACTCTAAACATGTGCATGAAATATGGAGTTCTAACAATAGGACATAGTAACTATGCATGCAACATGAAAGGCTACAAACAAAGATCATGAATAACATGCATTGAAAAACGTTTGTTTGTTTCACATACAGAAAACATAGCATAGAGGAAATCATCTTGTCCCTCATAGAGTAGCAAATAGATGCATAGGACACCTTCAAAGTTCACAAGGGTGACTAGAAACAAATAGCACAAGAACAAGTAATATCACAATATGCATCAACCAATAAGCTTTGGAACACTGCACACGGAATGACAACTATGCTCTCTTAATGGTGCCTAAAATTAGAAGGTGGAGACTCAAATAATGGTGGAAGAAAGGCCTTTTTGTAAAGGAAGCAGGGATTACAAGTTTCAAAAAGAGCTTCCAAAAATTATGGTACTAGTTAGCTTTCAGCCCTCATTGCCCCTATCATAAGCATCTTGAAGTGGTTAAGGTTAAAGTGAAAAAATATGGAGTATATGCTTTACAAAGTATAAGTTGGCAATCTCAAGTCCCTTGAATACGAGGGCCACACCTCATGCTACTCAACTTTAGTCACCTGTAAGTTCTTGTCATCGTAAGTATTTGCATATCATTGAGAACCGCCAACGGGGTACCCCTTGTACATGGTACATGAGCTTTCCCATAACCAAAATGACAAGGCAAGCAGACAATGAGCATCTCGGCAATCTTTTTATTTACCATATGCATATATTTTAATTGAGGATGCTTCATAGATAGCTCATTATGGTGATGCTACAAGTTTCCACCATGATTAGGCATGGCTTAGGCTAGCGGTCCAGGCGTTTCTCTAAAATAGAATACAAAACTCCATGAACTTACAAGTTCCCTCTTTATTTCACACCGGTGACATCCATAGACAAAAGAACATGATATCAACTGAGTACAACAAGGTACAAGTGCAATGTTGAAAACGTCCCCCGTGACAACACGGTTCTGCTAATTCCAACTTATAAGTGCAAGCATATACAACAAAGTTGTCACAATGGTTCAAGTTTATTATGGGCTAAGAATATAAAGTGTGCCATCAAGTTTGTGAGGGCTTTAATCATTAAGTTTTCACATAACAAATAGACCTTTTTAACTAGAAGATAGCTGAAAACAAGAATATACTTGGAATGGTGTAACACACCATGCATAGGAGTTTATAGTGGAAACTTTGGAATAACTTGGTTTCTTGGAAGTTGGAAGCATGAGTAGAGCTTAATCATACAAGTGGAGGCTAGCAAAATACTGGGAGCAACCAAATAAGAGAGCAATAATGGCTATAATCATGCAGTGCAACAAAGCATTACTAATCAAAGCATAGAGTGGTAGTACAATCCAAGGACTAAATGATCATAGAGGCTAATGGTGACTTGTGAGAGTCATAATATGGTGCTATCATGTTCCAAGTCAACCCAAACAAAGCATCAAAGGAGAATACCACAATACTATGCTTTTGCATGCTAAAACAACGCATAATTTCTTCAAGGCACACTAAACAATCCCAATTGTTTGAAACAAGACATTCTACAGCAATAATCACTAAGCATAAGGTCAAACAACACCTAGCATGTCATGCTAAAGTCTAAGTCACAGTCAATGCAAGCTCCCTTTTGTACCACTTAAGCATGAAGCTTTCTACTCTTTCCAACACCAAACAACTTATTTGAAACAACTCACAAAGATAATAATCAATAAAGATCACTGAGTTTGTTTCACAAATCCACAAAGAAGAACTAAAAAGTTCTAAGCTAAAAGCACAAGAAAACTAAGGCTAAACACAGTGCTAGCAAAAGAGAACACTCAAAAAACTATAAGAGTGAAAACTAGAGTGTTCTAGGCAAAGAAAACAGAGTGTGTCTCTCTCCAAAAGAAGTGTGTTGTAACCAACCAAATTACTCAAGCAAACTAAGCAAACAAAAACTAAAAACTAAAACTAATACGCTCCAAGAACAACACAACAATTCATGAAACAATAAAAACGAAGTGTCTAGAAAGACCTGTGATTTTTATTTATGAAGAAGGGGATGCCTTGGGCATCCCCAAGCTTTGACGCTTGTACCTCTTGAATATTTCTTGGGGTGACACGGGGTGGCATCCCCAATCTTGAGCTTTTGTCCATTCTTCATATCATTACATCATTCTTTCTCTACACCTGCAAATTTTCCTTCATACAAAACTTCACACAATCTTCATTAGCAACATTAGTGTATTCAAAAGATATTAGACCTCTGGCAAAGCTTTGGAACAGAAAGGCTTTCACTAAAAACACAAGCTACTATAGCAACTTCTTCAAAAAGCTCAATTTCCAAAAAGAACCCAAAAAGGAATCAATAAGAAGAAAATGCAAATAATGGCAGAAATCTGTCAAAACAGACCAGCAGGTAGAAATCGATTTTTTCGAAGACCTTATGTTGCTCAAATCAAAAAGTGTTGAACTAACGAAAGTTAGCTAACATACTGGGGGATTTATTCATAACTTTTTCAGATCAATCCGACTTACAGGGACTCCTCACAAATATTTGTGGTGGAGGACAAAAATCTGTTTCGGGACATCAACTCCCTAAATCTTACTTCCCTCTCATTACAGGTCATTCTTGGCACAAAAAGCAAATATAAAAGTATAAGGAGAGGTCATTACTGAAGTAATAACTTCCAAGACTCAAGAAAACTCTTGGTTTATCTCCCAACAAGTACTTTTCTTTAACGCCTTTAAATTAGGCTTGATAGTTTGAGAAGATGCTCACATAAGAAATATGAATTGAAGTAAAAAAGAGCATCAAGAAGCAAATTCAAAACACATTTAAGTATAACCCACTTCCTATGCATAGGAATCTTGTAAAGAAACAAGTCATGAAATCACAAAACAACAAGCATAGGAAAGCAAAACAAGTGCAACTTCAAAACTTTCAACATAAAGAGGGGAAACTTAATATTGTTAAGATACATAAGACCATGTTTCCCTCTATCATAATAACTTTTAGTAGAAACATGAATAAAATTAACAATATAACTATCACATAAAACCTTCTTATCATGTCCACGGGTTTCATGAATAGAGGTAAATTATGATATAGAATGGTGATGCAAATTGGACGTATCAACTCCCCCAAGCTTAGACTTCGCTTGTCACCAAGCGAATACTGAGCTCAGTAAACATGTCCACAGGTTTATGGAGTGAAGTGTCGATAAAGAATACGAACAAGAAGCATCACACTTACCATTACACAACTCATAGAAGAAATCAACTCACCATTATATAACTTAGCTTGCAACCAAGTACAGCAGTCACAATAGAAATACATAAAGATAAATCATAATTGGAATTGGCAAACTTGTTCTTGGTCAGAGAACACCTGGTAAACAGTTTTACAAAAGCTTTTTGTAGAAGTTTCAAAACAGGATCACACTTTGCTCAAAAAGGTTTTTCACAAGTGAAGGCTTTCAAAGTAATACTCAATAGATAAGAGTTTTGTGCAAACAAGGAAGATAGAGAACATGATTGAATAAATCACCATATGAATGCTTGAAACACAACAACTCAAATGCTTGCTGGAGATAGAGAGGAAGTAGGTTTACTGACTCAACTGGTAACAAGGAGAAAGGTCCCTTCTTAGAGGGTACCAGGGATTACAAGCCATAAAGAGCTTCCAAAAGATTATGGTACTTACTAGCTTTGACCCCTCATTGCCCCTATCATAAGCATCTTGAGATGATTAAGGTTAAAGTGAACAAAGATGGAGTATATGATTGACGAAATATAAGTTGGCAATCTCATGTCCCTTGAATATGAGGTCCACTCCTCATGCATACTCAACATTGGGCCCAGGTAAGTTCTTGTCATTGTAAGTATTTGCATATCATTGAGAACCGCCAACGGGGTACCCCTTGCACATGCTACACGAGCTTTTCCATAACCAAAATGACAAGGCAAGCAGACAATGAGCATCTCAGCGATCTTTTTATTTACTATGTGTATAGCTTTTATTGAGGATGATTCATAGATGACTCACTATGGTGATGCTGCAAGTTTCCACCATGATTAAGCATGGCTTAGGCTAGCGGCCCAGGCATTTCTCTAACACAGAATACAAACTCCATGGACTTACAAGTTCCCTCTTTATTTCACACCTTTGACATCCATAGACAAAAGAGCACGATATCAACTGTGTACAGAGTACAAGTGCAATGTTGAAAACCTTCCCCGTGACAGCACGGTTCTGCTAATCCCAACATATAGATGCAAGAATATACAACTTCGATGTTCACAATGGTTCAAGTCTATTAGGGGCAAGAAAATAAGGTGTGCCATCAAGTTCGTGAGAGCTTTACTAACTAGTTTTCACATAACAAAATACTTTTTAATTTGAAAGGTAGATGAAGCTTGAGAATTTGCTTGGAATAGAAAAAGCTACTAGGTAGATATGGTGGACACAAGTGGCAAAAGTTTTGGGTTTAAAGGATTTTGGAAACATGAGAAGCATGCCTTCTCAAAACAGGTTTTTGTCTAGCAAGGCTGGGTAGCAAGCAAGAGAGTTGAAAGAAACAAGCAAACATAGAAGTAATAAAGCCAAACATGCAATATTCCTTGAAGACACAAAAGAATCTTAAATAAATAATACTAAGCTTATGAGCCAACAAGAAAGAAAACAAATGATACCAAATACCTGTAAGCTTTTTTCTTTCTTTCCTTTTCTTTCAAACTAAAGCCACTGACCAGAACTTGGTTTGCCAAAACCAATTTAGATCCACTTGATGATCCCAAAGTGGTGCCAATACTGAATAACAAGATCCATCATATAATAGAGATTGCAAACTAAAATAAGAAGTGCAAAACATAAAAGATGAGACTTCTCATTAATATTCAATAAAGGCACTCACACCAAGGGATACATAGATAATCAACTAAAGGAGAGATACTTCCACATGCAAGCCAAACTGTAAGATAACCCCTCTACCACAGATATGAATACACTAAAAAGGTAAAAGATAAAAGATAATGGTGGTGATACCGCGGCACTCCCCCAAGCTTGGAACAAGCTAAGGGGATGCCAAACCTGATGACGAATTACTCCTTCGGCGGTGGTGGTGTTCTCTTGATAAGCTCCTCAATAAGTTTCTTCAACTCCTCGAACTCAAAAGTAAGAGTACGGATTAGCTCCGAGTTTTGCTCTATACGATTCATGATCATGTCAGTCCGAGAATCCCAGTTCTTGTTATTCTTTCCCCACTCTTCATCCTTAGCATGATCCTTCTCTGCATTGTTAGAACGACGCATATCCCAAACCGAGGGAAAACTCCCTTTGGCCACATGTTGATATTGATATTCATGTATAAGTGTATGGAAGGGTCTCTTGTTACGTGGAGGAGATGATCATGGAGAGAGAAAGTATGACGTTGAGATTTCCCTCCTGTAGACATCCATGTTGTCCTCTTAAGCTTGGTAGGTCGTGCCACCAAACCAATGCTTGCGACGGTAGAGCGAGTGTCCGGTTTCTTGTCCTACTCCATGTCACCTTCATACCCTACTGAAATCTCCTCCTCCTTGGGGACTTGAGGTTCTTCTTCCTCGGGCTTCTTGCCTTTGTCGTTGGCGGAGGCCATGGTGCTCTATACTTGAGAAGATTTCCTGACAGAAATAGATCGAAATGAAAACACGACAAGAACACGATGCATGAACCTCGGGGGATCCGGGGGATATATATTACAAAGTTTCAATGCATAAGGAAGGTTTTGACACGAAAACAAGATGAAGACAGAGTTCGAGGGGGGAACACCCCCCCCTCAGTCGCGGCCAGGCTGGGCCCGCGCCTGGGGTGGGTTTGTCCACCTCGGGCTCCGTTTACTCTTCATTTTCGTCTCGTAACTTCCCTTATGTATTAAAAACATCAAAATATAAAAATATTGGGGTTTCACGAACCTTCTGTTTTCACCACTTTTACCTATTCAAAGACGAACTCTGCAGATTCCTTCTCTCTTTCTCCTGAGAATTTCCTTCTTACAAAAACCCTTGCACAAACTCAATGACAACATTAGTGTAAGCAAAAATAATAAACCTTCGGGTACACACTTCAACTGAAAACCCATCAAAACAAAAGCTTTTGTAAGAGGCAAATGCAAATGATGGCAGAAATTTGTCAAAATAGACCAGCAGGTAAAGATTGATTTTTCCTAAGACCTTCTGTTGCTCAAATCAAAAAGTGCAGAACTGATGAAAGTTGAGTAACAACTTGGAGAACAAGCTCAGAAAAATGAAGCTCCATCCGAAGTACTGAGCTTCCTCACGAATTTTTACAATACAGCACAAAAATCTGTCCCAGGACAGCCACTTTTCACAACTCCTCTACTTCACAAAAGTAGTTGAACTTGACACAAAAACCAAAACAAAAAGGATAAGGAGCGGTTATTACCGAGGTAATAACTTCCAAGACTCGACAAAACTCTTGGGTTATCTCCCAACAAGTACTTTTCTTTAATGCCTTTAAGTTAGGCCCGAAACTTCCAAAGTTGCTCACATAGGATATATGTATCTGAAATGAAAGAGAGCATCAAGAAGAAAATAACCAACACACTTGAGTCTAACCCACTTCCTATGTATGGGGGTATCATGAGAAAACGAATTATTGAAACAAAAAGCCACTAGCATAGGAAGACAAAACAGATGCAACTTTAAAGCTTTCAACATAAAACGGGGAAACTTAACATCATTGAGATGCATAAAACCATGTTTCCCTCTCTCAAAATAACTTTCAGTAGCACTTTGAATAAATTTGACAATATAACTATCACTGGAAACAACTTTATCATCAGAATAAGCATACTTACAGTCACCAAAAATAGGTCCAAGGTCATAGACTGGATCAATAGAAGCAAGTTATTCCATCCTGAAATCTTTATTAGGCAAGCTGTTTTCACAAGGAGCTTTAGAAAAATTGGAAAAGTTAAACTCATAAGAATCTCTATCAAACTTAGTTAAAACTTTTTCCTTCTTGTAATCAATAATAGATCCACAAGTGTTCAAGAAAGGTCTACCAAAAATGATAGTACAAGTTTTGCTAGCTGCTGAATTAAGCACTAGAAAATCAGCAGGATACTTAATCTTACCACAGAGAACCTCCACATCTCTTACAATGCCAATGGGGCAAATGGTTTCCTTATTATCAAGGTGAATGACCACATCAATGTTCTCAAGCTCACAAGGACTAATCCCATGCATAATTTCCCTGTAAAGCTCATAATGAATAGCACTAGAACTAGCACCAATATCACATAAACCATAGTAGCACTGATCACCAATTTTAACAGAAAGCACAGGAACATTAGCTTTTCTAGCCTTACCAGGATGAGAAATAATATTAGAAGTGTCTTCACAGAAGACAATGTGCTCATCCTCTATATTTCTAGTGACAGGGTCTTTCACAATAGCTACCACAGGTTCTTCACTCAAATGCTTACCAGGCTCCACAGTTTTCATTGTACCTTTGTTATTGGCACTAATAATCATAGAATACTCCTTTACCTTAGCTGGGAAAGGCATTTTCTCAACATGGGGTTCAGGCACAATATGATTAGTAGTACAAACTTGAGTACTTCTAATGGGAGCATGATTAACAACATCTTTATCAGGAGAATGGTACTTATTCCACTTCTTATTGGGAATTTATATGTAAGAGGCAAAGGCCTTAAAACAGTTGGCAATACTTTGGGAATCAAGACCAAACTCATTGCTAATATCATGGAAGTTATCAATTCCCATAAAAGATTTGATACAATCATAATCATAGTTTATACCTGACTTTCTTCCTTTTTCATTCTCCCAAGCTTCAGTGTTCTCTTGAATACGGTCGAGTAGATCCCATTTAGCTTCTTCCTTCATACGTGTGAATGATCCAGCACAAGAAGCATCTAGTAAATCTTTATCGTGAAGAGAAAGCCTAGCATAAAAGTTATTGAGAATAATATTGTTAGGGAGTTCATGAATAGGACATTTAAGCATTGGTAACTTCAATCTCCCCCAAGCTTGAGCTGTACTCTCTCCATCCAGAGGCCAAAAGTTATATATAAGATTTCTATCCTTATGGATCTCACTGGGAGGATAAAATTTAGAGTAAAAGAGAGATGACATCTCCTCCCATTCCATGGATTGTCCATTCTTTAGCAGCTTATACCATTCTTCAGCTCTCCCTTTCAAGGATATGGAGAGTAACTTCATCTTCACCTGTTTAGTTGTGATACCTGCACACTTAAACAAACCGCATAATTCATGGATAAAAATCAAGTGATCACCAGGATGGACAGTTCCATCCCCAAAATAATAATTACCCATAACACGATTAACAATACTTGTAGGTATCTTAAAAGGGTCTATCTCAACAGGTGGTGGTTCATCTACTACCCTAGCAGTGGTAGTAGTTTTCCCAAACAGAAAACCAAGTGGGTTATCCATATTGGAAACAAAGTAACAAGCAGTAACAAGAGAAATACTCACAGTGAAAGTTTCCCTTACCAGTTCCACTCTTCAATAGCGCTTCACTCCTCGGCAACGGCGCCAGAAAATAGTCTTGATGACCCACAAGTATAGGGGTGTATCGTAGTACTTTCGATAAATAGGAGTGTCGATCCCAACAAGGGGCAGAAGGTACTGAACAGTGGTATGGAGCAGGAAATTCCTGTGAATACTTAGCAAACGGATTTTTAGTGGTTTTCTGACAAGGCAACAAAACAAGGAGCAAGTAACAGAAGTAACGAACAAACGAGCAAGTGGCCCAATCCTTTCTTAGCAAAGGACAAGCTGGTGGAAATACTTATAAGGACCAAACGTTCTTGAGGACACATGGGAATTCTGTCAAGTGCTTTCGCTTCAAATAGCTGAGTATTCTTCTCTGGTGTTTGTAAGTGTTGTGTGGGTGAACCTATGCTAACATACCGTCCTTCCTAGGACTAATACATACTTGTGATTAAACCCTCTACAAACATCTGTCACTACAGGAAAGTAATTAAGATCTAAATCTAACCACAGCCTTAAAATCTGAGATCCTACGCTCCCTTGTGCAAAGGTGTCCTAAAGGGGGTTCAGGTTTCTGTCACTCCGGCAACCCCGCTATTAGTAGACAAATACACAATGCATCCCCCTATGCCCATAAATGGTGAAGTGTCATGTAGTCGATGTTCACATGACACCACTAGAATAATAGCACCACAACTTAAATACTAAACCATTGAATAATAACTCAACACAGATTCACTACTAACAACATGACTTCTCACATGTCCTCAAGAACTAAACAAACTACTCACAAGACATCATATGGATCAAGATAAAAGATGATATGATAATGGATAACAACCTGAACATAAACAATAATCCAATGGTTCCACTCGCAAGCATCAACTACAATAGTAATCAACACCAGGAAAGTTTCCCCTAAGAACTAAAGCAATATCCAACACAATTGTTACAGCGGGACGGAGTGGTGGTGATGGTGCTAGTGGAGATGATGGTGTGGATGATGATGGTCCCGATGAATCCTAGCTTGATGATGGTGTTGATGGCGACGGTCTCCCCTCTCCGGGAAGGAATTCCTCCGGCAGAAATCTATCTGCCGGAGAGATCTTTCTCTCTCGGTGTTTTCTGCCCCCTAGAGGCGGTGAAAATCTATCTGTGGTCACTTCCGAGCCTTAGGGTTTTGAAGGGAAGATATAGGCGAAGGGGCGGAGTCAAAGGTCGGGCAGGTGGGCCACACCTACCCTAGGCGCGGGGTCAGGTGGGCCCGCGCCTAGGGGGTGTGGGCCCCCTTGAGGCCCCACTTCGTCCCTCCTTCTGGCTTCCTTCGTCTTCTGGGAAAATAATATGTTTCCATATTTTTCTGATCTTCGCGAAATTGCACCGAAACGCCTTCTTTTCCATCAGAATCCAGACTCCACCAGTCCATCCTCCAAGAATCATCCAACATGCATAAACAAATGAAAAGCCATAAGTAATATCTCATAATAAGACAAATATCAATGAATAGAGGTAAATTATGATATAAAATAGTGATGCAAATTGGGTGTATGAAAATGTAAACATAGTTCGGCCTGCAGTGAAAATATAACATATTTCGGCCAAGTTTGGCCAGTTCATGCTCGGCATCTACATGTTGCCCATGCGTATCCATGCTCAACAATATCATCCTGCGGTTATTGATGCACCGCCGGATCTCGGATCTCCTGACGCATGGCGATGAAGGCAACCCGGGTTGGAGGCACCTGATGATCAGGCTCGGCAAGAGGACCATGTCTGTAGTATGGATCGTTCTGCTCGAGAAAACTCACTGGATCCTTCCTCTCATCCTCAATGATCATGTTGTGCAAGACCATACAATAGTTCATCACTTTCCACATCTGATCTTTCGACCAGGTCATAGCAGGGAACCAGACAACTGCAAACCTCTGCTGGAGCACACCAAATGCCCTCTCCACGTCCTTCCTGCAAGCTTCATGTTCCTTGGCAAACTGAGAATGCTTGGGGAGCATTGAGTTTAAGATAGTCTTCACAAATGTTGACCATCTTGGATAGATGCCATCTGCTAGATAGTATCCCTTGTTGTAGTGGTGCCCGTTGATCTCAAAGTTCACAGGGGGAGCATGACCCTCAACAAGCTTGGCAAAGACATTTGAGGAGTTGAGGACGTTGATGTCGTTGTTCGATCCTGCCATGCCAAAGGAGTGCTAGATCCAAAGATCATGTGTAGCAACTGCCTCGAGTATCATAGTGTGACCTACTTTGTGGCCTTTGTATATTCCCTGCCATGCAAATGGACAGTTCTTCCACTGCCAATGCATGCAGTCTATGCTTCCCAGCATACCAGGAAATTCTCTGCTTTCATTGACTGCGAGGATCCGAGCAGTGTCTCCAGCAGTGAGTGATCTCAAGTACTGTTTCCCAAACACTGCAATCGCTACCCTGCAGAACCTGTACAAGCAATTGATGGTGGTGGACTCGGCCATGCGGATATAGTCATCGGCACTGTCACCTGGCGCTTCATATGCAAGCAACCTCATTGCCACAGTGCACTTTTGCAGTAAGGAAAACCCAACCATGTCGGTGCAGTCCTTCTTGCAAATGAAATAGGGGTCAAACTCCCGGATGGCATGCACGATCTTGAGGAAGAGCTTTCGGCTCATCCTGAAACGGCGCTGAAACACGACCTCTCCATGGAGCGGCTCGTCGGCGAAGTAGTCGGCGTACAACAAGCATTAGCCCTCTATCCTTTGCCTCGCCTTGCATTTCCCGCGAACCGGCGCCGAACCACCACGCTTCGTCTTCGCCATCTGCAGATACAGTTGGGCGAGGGAGGCGAGGATCTCTATGTGGTATGCATCTTCGGCGACCTCGGCATTCTCCTCCTCCAGCAGTATGGCGAGTGTCTGCCCGTTGTTGGAGTCTATGGCCGAACCGGCCAAATGCCGAACACTTGGCGGGCGTGGTGGTGGGAGCTCGCAGCGAAGCCGTGCTACGGCGAAGTTCGGGCGGCGGAAGGGGCGGAGGAATGGGCGGCAGAGTGGGCGGTGACTACGGCGAGCATATCTAGAGGTGTGGGCATGTCTCGACGTGGATGAGCTCCGCCGGCGAAGTCATGGCGACAGAGGCGCTAAGAGCTCTTCGCCGTAGTCTGGGCGAGTGGAGTGGAGGGAAAATGAGACTGTCTCACCGACAGAGCTGGCCCACACCCGTTTTTGCTCCGTCCGGCGTTCCCAGGGCATTTATGGGATCCTGAGTATGGCCTGGGAAGCTCGGACCAAAGTTCGTCCGAATCCGGACGAAAAGAGATTCCTGGGGAACGATTTTCGGTGTCCAAATCTATTTTCGACGTTTGAATTGGCGTCCTGGATAGCTGAGTGGTATGCTCTTTTATCTTCCACGGATGTTAAGCTAGACGAACTGTACAACAGGCTACAACAGACCGTCGCCAAGGTATGCGCGTCAGCGACAAAGAAAGGGTCGTGTCTGCAACCTCTGGGTTTGTCGAACTCGATCCAAACCCAGGTGGGCCTGGTGTCGCGTGTGCAGCCTCCACGATGTCTGTCACCCGTCCCTGTGCTGCTGTCGTCGCACTCCAGAACTACGCATCGACGAGAGAGAATGACCCAGGCCATTCGTTCCATCACAGAGAATGTTTTCCTGTTCTCATCGAGAACCAGTGAGTTATCTAGACATTCTTAGTGTGTAAATTCAAAGTAAATTTCTTGGAACCTACATTAAAATACGTCTAAATACATTATTTTTATAAAGCTAAAATATTTTATATTATGAAACAGAGGGAGTATAACACAATGAAACGATACAGTTTCACTATTTAAGGTAAGGAATGACATTTCTTAACCGACAATAATAAATAAAACAACAGTTACTCAGATCATACCCAGTAGGAGGCACTTTTATTCGATTGACATTAGAAATATCATCTGCAAACAGTTTTTCAAAATATTTGAGGACCTCCAGTGTATGTTGTCGGACACTAACCCCATGTCACAATCTCTTTATCACAGATAGGAGCATCTCCACTAAAGCATGTTCGCATCACTTCAGCCTCCTTCATACCCTTCAAACAATTGTATTGTGATTGGTGACACATAGCTTATAAGCATCAAACACCAAGTAAATAGTGAGATTTCACTTTTTCGTAGAAAATGAACATACCAGCAACGAAGCATAAACTACTTTATAATCATTTCCTTTGTAACCCATAAGATTAAAGACACGCCGCCGTACATCGTCGCTGAAGTTGACTAGGTAGCCTTCATCTTCCTCCAACACAGACATCAACACAGGGCTTCCTCGGCGATACACTTGGAACCATTTTTTTTAACGTGGTGCAAGTCAGTTAAAAAGCATAATTAATAAACAACAAAAAGAGAGAGATTAAGAGGTTGACCCTTGTTAGATGGAGGCAAGTACCATAAAGACAGCAGCTGCAACAGCATCACCCTCTGGGAGGGTCATCTCATCGATTTGCTTCATATCATTGATTTGCTCCTTAATGGCTTTACTCAGGCTCATGTCACCCCAAATGCTCGGAGGACTCTTGATATACTTACCATCCCTCTCGAGACACTTGACACCATTGTTTTATGCAACGGCGCAAACAAGTTAATAAGCAGCGAAATATGAATGAAATCGGCATGGTTTGGCAAAGGCAGGGCCCCATTGTTTTATGAAACGGTGCAAACAAGTTAATAAGCAGCGAAATATGAATGGAAATCAGCATGGTTTGGCAAAGGCGGGAGGAACTCACTAGGTATAACGTCAAATGCAGGTCAGGATGATCACAGATATTGTGGAAACTGCAGATGTAATTCAAATATTCGTTCCACTTAACATCACCAGACCTCCAGGGCACCAGCCTATCCTCATGACATGCGACCTTGATAAGTTCTGGCAACGGAACAAAGAAGAGTAGTACTAGTAATTAGATGAATCAATTATAGTACAACAAATATTCATCAGAAGGAATTATACAGCAAAAAATCAGCAACAAGCCCCTTTCAGGTTATTGAATCCCGAAATGAACGGCAATGTGATTCGCCCTGCCTTATTAGATTACTAGATTGCAAAGCACGGTCGCAAACCAAACCCCATAGCGAAACATTTTTTTTTTGGAAAGAAGCATATATTAATATCACAAGATACCAATTACATCCAGTCTCTGCAACAACGCATTGCCCTAGCGGCCATACGGATGCACACAACCCAAAAAAGAAAGAAAAATTACAAAAAAATAAAAGTCTCGCTATAGTAACACATTCGTTGAAACAGCGGTACTACCATCACCAAGACAGCATCAGAAGTCCAGCTTCTCCAAAAGCGATGCCTCCAAGAAGGGAACAGTCCACAAACGCCGTCATCGTCCGATCATAGATCTTATGTTTTCATCCTGAATAAAGTCCACACTCTCGAAACAATACCTTCAACAAGACCATTGCCAGACATAACCAATTAAGGCCAGACCCTGGGTTTTGACCTTGAAAGGTAGGACTGTGAACCTCTCATGTGCAGTCACTCCCACTTGCATGCCGCTGCTCCAAGTCACGAGTCACCAAGCCAATTCCTTATCACCACCTAGACTCGAGCCACCATTGTCAGTACTCAGATCTCAGTCTCCATGACATTCTCCGGCAGCACCATGGAACGAGAAACATGTCTTATGATATTAACAGCCAACAGAGCTTCGAAGCGCTCCCTCTGAACCCAAACCGTTAGAGTAAAAAATGGGTGTGCACGACTGAATACCTCCAATCCGGCAATCTCCAGGCATTATTCGCCCAAGGGAGTTCACCGGTGAAGCATTCTGGAACTCGCCACTCCGACCAAATCAGAGAGGGCAAGCAACAAGTAGATCCTCGTCTTGGCGTGGGAGGAATTCTAAGAACGTTGCCTTTATTAAGCAAACGAGCAGGCCCCCACGCCACCCATCGTCTCCATGCAGCACAAATAGAGGAGGAGAGGGCAACAATCATAGGAGATCGGCGTGGCTAGGCCACAGCCTCACCCCCGGCGGCGGCAAGCCTCCATCCCCTCGTCGGCCGCCGGAGAACCTCAGGCCCTGGCCAAGATGGCCGCGTCGCACCAAGCCCACAGCCAGCGCCGCACCTTCCCCATGTGAATGTCGTCACAGACCCCTCTCCTTCCCCCCATCTTAGATGGACGGGGCGCCGCCACCGCCGCCGGAGCCGATAGCAACGGCAGCCAATGCGGAAAGGGTTGGGGGGGTTCTTAGGGGAGGATGGAGAGGAGGCCCCCTGAGCCTAGATCCCTCTAACCTAGGAAGTGGAGGATAACCATCGGGGGCACTTCATTGTGCCCATCCGCATCGGGCTCGGCTCGTCTGCAGTTATGTTGTCACAGCACCTGTGTTGTAGCTATCAAAATCGGCCCTCCATTCTAATCTGATGGCTGTATTTCCTCTCCTTAAACCACACTGGTAATTGGAAATAAATAGTTGGTTAGGGTGGAGGGAAAATCTCTTAAGCCTCTAGAATTGGCGCCAAACAGGATGTACACATCTGAATTTTTACACGTCAAAGAGTGATCTATTCGACCACCATTGTTCTCTTTTCTTGCGCTCGTCCAAGGTATATGCCGTTCTAGAACAAATGATCTCCCTTTTCTACTCCATCTCCTAGAAACGAAAAAGAGAGATCTGTTCGACTCTCCATTGCTCAGTCTCCTTCCTCCCACTCGTTCTTCTCGAAGCTAGACCAAGGTATACACCAAGTCGTAGATGCTGCAGATGATTTCCATTTTTGCATCCATCTCCTAGCAACGAAAAAAGAAAAGTCAATCCCAAGGTATGTGATCGATTATGTTATTCCCTCCAACCCAAATTAGTTGACTCAAATTTGTTAAGATATGGATGAATCTAATACTAAATCATGTCTAAATACAATCGAATCTAGACAAATCTAAGTTAAGTAATTTGGATCGGAGGGAGTAGTTCTTCTCACGCCAATAAAGGAACAAGTGGACTGAATTTGATCTATTACCAGCGATTACTAAAAGAAGGAGAAAAAGGCCTATGGAGTCAAGGACTAACTCTACCAATGAAGATCCAATTAGGTGCGATCAATTTTGTTGCAAACCTTGGGATATATCTTCCTCTCCTCCTACTGTAATGCCAATCAATCTGATTTTGTTGTCTAATTTCACAGGACAAATATGGTTCCTACTTGGATGCCTCAAATTGGCAAGAAATTTAATTCTACAATTGAGGCTTGGAACTTTTGGACATGTTATGGAGGTCACATCGGCTTTGATGTAAGGATAAATTATGAAAACAAAAGCAAAACTGATGGAGTAATCACTTCAGCGAGATATGTTTGTTCCAATGAAGGCTATTGAGCAAAAGACAAAAGAGATCATAATACACGGCGTCCTCGTGCAGAAACAAGAACTGGCTGCAAAATCCGGATGGGAATCACTATAGACCGAGAAGTAGGAAATTATGAAGTACATGAGTTACATGTTGAACACAACCATGTCCTGCAGCTGCCCGGAACATGCCACTTGATGCCATCACAGCGGAAGATTACAACTTTACAAGCTTTTGAAATTGAAACAGCAGATGATTCAGGAATTGTGCCAAAAGCAGCCCATGAGTTGGCAAGTCGGTCTGTTGGTGGGTCAATAAATCTTGGATACACACGTCGTGACCACAAGAATTATTTGCGAACCAAGCGTCAAAGGGAGTTAAAGTATGGGGAAGCTGGAACCATGCTTAAGTACTTTCAAGATAAAAAGTCAGAGAACCCTGCATTTCAATATGATGTACAGCTAGACTGTGATGAAAAAATTGCAAATATCTTCTGGGCTGATGCTAAGATGATCATTGACTATGCTCATTTCGGTGATGTTGTCACCTTCGATACTACATTTGGGACAAACAAATAATACAGACCCTTTGGTGTATTTGTTGGCTTCAACTATTTTAGACAAACAGTAATTTTTGGGGCTGCACTGTTATACGATGAAACATTTGAATCCTTCAAATGGTTGTTCAACACGTTCTTATCTGTGCATAACAACAAGCAGCCTAGAACTATCTTTACTGATCAAGATACTGCAATGGGTAAGGCAATTGAAGCGGTATTTATAGGAGCATGGCATGGATTATGCAATTTTCACATAATGCAAAATGTCGTCAAACACTTGCCTCCAAAGAAAAAGGATGAGGAGGGCCCAAATGTTCTTGCTGAATTCAGTGCTTGCATGTATAAGTATGAGGATGAGGAAGCATTTGAGGAAGCTTTTGTTGCCATAAGAAGCAAGGTGGATACACAAACTTGGTTGGACAGTATATATAAAGTAAAAGAGAAATGGGCAAGATGTTTCATGAGGAATGCTTACACTCTAGGGATGAGAAGCACACAATTAAGTGAGAGCTTGAATAGTGACTTGAAAAACCATCTGAAATCTGATCTTGACATTCTTCGTTTCTTCAAGCATCTGGAGAGGGTTGTGCAAGGAAAGAGAGACAATGAGCTAAAGGAGGAATATGAGTCTAGGAAAAAAATACCTAGAGTTAGAATAAGGACCCCTGCAATAATACAAGCAAGCAAAGTTTACACACCATGCATATTTGAAGATTTTCAGAATGAATATGAAAGATCCATCTCGGCATATATCAAGCCATCAGAAGAACACAATGTATATAATGTTGCCATTGCAAGTATTGATCCAGAAAGCACATATGAAGAAGAGAGCACAGTTCTAGTTGATCATCAGGAGCAACAAGTTCTATGTAGTTGTGGGCAATTTGAAAGAGTTGGTGTGTTGTGCAGTCATGCTTTGAAAGCCCTTGATGTCATGAATATTAAGTATCTTCCAAGTTACTATATTTTAAAGCGCTGGACTCGAGAAGCACGAAGCGGCACTATTCAGGACAGCCATGAAAATATTGTTTTGGAAGACCCAAGAATGGAAGATAGGTTGCGCTTGAAGTTTTTCATTCACAAGTTCCATGGCATAGCTTCCAAATCACTAATATCCGAAGAATGCAGCAAACTAGTAGATGATGCATTGGAGAGCCTTAGCAAGCAAGTTGAAGAAAAAGTGTCTAGTACTGCACATACAACTGAAGCTATATGTGAAGAGTCAGATGTTAGTTTACAAACTGCGTGCCCAAAAAAAAAAGAAATTCAAAAGAAGAATACAAGAAGAAATAAATCATGGATTGAGAAGCAGCGCCCCAATAAAAAGAAGAAGACAGCTGAATTTGTACCCTAAAAACAATCAATGCTCTGTAAATCTCTTACACATATCTAAACACATTACATATTTAGTAATGAAAATATAGGCTAATCGTTTTTGTGAACTTTTTTACATAGAGAGAAGGGGAAGAAATAACAGCACTACAAGACCAAATACCTGTGGAGCCAACCACTAGAACAACTGAGAATGTGTTTGAGGAATATGGATGGATCCCTAGCTACACCCAACTGCTCATGGTATTGAATTTAATATGTCTAAATCAGATTTTTAATATGTACTAATTTTGTACTAATCAATTATTTCTCTCTTTAATCTGTAGGGCTCTAGCATGGGGCAAAACATACCTGACGATACTTGGAACTTTGGGAACAACACATATTTTAGTGGCTAACCATATTAGCTTCATACATACTCTGAAATAAGATATTCAATTGAGTGTGTGACTTTCTGCTATGTAAAGATCTCAGGTGCATTAATAAACTGTGTACTTGTTCCGAAGAGATAGAATGCTTATTTCATATATTAAGTGGTTCACTTTTTAAGCTTAGCTAGAAATCAATACATGCATATTTAGAAATACAGGGCAAGCTACCGGCCTACCGGCAACGTTGGCCTCATCGACGGCAGCGGCTGCCGGTGCCGACCTTGTACGTCCACCAATCAAGCACTATTGTGATAATGAGCTCAAAAGAGGAAACGAAGATAAATTGACCTCTGTTTCACGAGATGAACAAAGAAGACAGAAATTCACCTGTGTGCCTTGCAGATGAACGGAGGCACCGCGCGCCAACATCATCCGGGTCTGCCATCTCCAGCTCGGAGCTGTCGCGCTCGAGCTGGTAGAAGAGGTTGCCCCACCGCGGGATCTGCCGCCTCCGGCTACGCGCTGTCGCGCCTGAGCTGGTGACGAGCTTCCCGTACAAGAAAAGAAGTCAACCACGGGGCATAAATGGTGATCTACTTGTGTGAGAGAAAGAGGATGGGATGAACGGGGTAACGGCGGAGGGCATCACATCAATTTTATCCCCTTCGCCATTGTTCTCGCTGTAGCTCTGAGTTCGGACATGAGAAGAGACTAGGCTATGTACGGACTGGGCTGCTTCATACTAATTTTTTTCCTAATCTTTTTTAGAGGGAGCGGTGCCGGTTGATAGGAGTCCCGTAGGATTGAATTGGACGGTAGATTCTGATAGCTACAGCACGTGTACAGTTACACTATAACTATAGAGGAGCCCAGCCCATCCGCATCATATCCTTGCAAGCGAGAAATCGTATGCTGAACTTCGTTGGGCATGTCTTCACCCGACTCCGAGGACATCAGAGCACGATGCTGATTTGGGTCATGGGATTGCGTTGCCACCTTCTTTTGGGGTTCTAGGGTTTCTTAGATGGATGTGAATGCGTGCGGACGAGGCTTTCTCAGCATTTTGAACTAGGGGTGGAGGGCGGTAGGGGATCACCCGCACGGGCCGGCCCATTTGGTTTATTGTTTTCCTTTCTTTTCTTTCCATTGTTTTCCTATATCTTTCTCGATTCTATTTCTTGTTCTTTCCTTTCTTTTCTTTCTGTTTATTTTCGTATTTTTTCCTGTTATTTTCTTTTTCTTTCTTTTTCTAACAACCAGCAGATAGATCTTGTGAGTTGTGAGATAGGTGATGATTTTCCTGGTTCAATATGTTAGTGCTTGTTAGGGTGCTGGTTTTGCTATCTCGGTATTTCCTGTCACTAGTTCATGTTTTCCTGTTAGTCTAGGTGATTGCTCTGTAAGTACAGATAAAAGCCGTGTCAATAGTTCTTGTTTTGGTGTACAAATAATATTTGGTTCAATTGATACTTAGAACTATCGATAGCAAGACCTAGTACATGGTTCCCATTTCCAAAAAAAAAAACTAGTATATGGTTCATTTGCTTAGCACGTTTGGTTTAAGCAAAGCTCATCAGCAGCAGGTTGGTGCTCCACTCTGGGCTTTGCTTGCATTATTCTTAGGGATCGTTTGGAAGCCATCATTTCATTCCATTTGACAGAAATGAAATGAAATGAAATCACATTGCTGTCATCATTTCATTTGTCTAATTTGAAATTTCAATCTGAGAATCATTGGGGCCGACGGTCGCGAGCGAGGCAGGAGCCCGCCTCCTCCGCGGCGCAGTGGAGATGCTGGACGTGATGGACGCGATGGACGAGATGGTTTTCCCCCCGACCTGCCGTCCACCTCCCGGCGTGAGGCGCCCGCCCGCACGGCCATGGAAACGGTTATCCTTCCTAGATCTGCAGAGATCGTTGCGGCTGAGGGTGCTCTTCGCTGGGCACTCGTCGCCTTCGTCTCCGGACAGCGGTCCAACGTCTCCCTGATTGAGGCCGGAGCGGCGGTGGCGGCGCGGGTGCCACGCGCGGAGGACAACTTCACCGTCCATCGGTCCTAGCCGGCTGATTTCCTCGTGGTCTGCAGCAGTAGGCGGGTGCGGGACGACGTCATGGTGGCGGGGGTGTTTGATGGCCGGGGTTTATCCCTTCGTTTCTCGCCATGGAACCGCCAGTTGCAAGAAGTGTGCCGGCCGCTCCGTTACCGGGCGCATCTCGAGCTCACCGGTATACCCGCGCATGCGTGGAATCGTACTACGGCGGTGGCGCTGCTCAGCTCCGCCGCGTGGATCGAGCGCCTGGGCGCTGCAACAGCGAGCCGCGAAGATCTTGGGCATTTCCAAGTGGTGGCATGGATCGACAGTATCGGTCATCTTCCGCCGGAGAAGGCCCTCCTCATTGAAGAGCCTGGCGACTTGATGGAGGAAGACGACGGCCTGGTTCTCCCTGGTGACGCCCTCATCC
Source organism: Avena atlantica (assembly GCA_910589765.1). Lineage (NCBI taxonomy): Eukaryota > Viridiplantae > Streptophyta > Magnoliopsida > Poales > Poaceae > Avena > Avena atlantica. Next base: position 321,590,982 of record OU342738.1, read on the forward strand.
CCTTGGAGAAGCTAATGCTCCGGTACATCGTGAAAATTAGGCTAGTCCGAGCTGAAGACATGGTGGTGGCAGGGCTCGACCCTCCGCCAGGAGACGGAGGAGACAGTGACGAGGAGTTCGCGGGCAGGCGTGGCAGAGGCGATGGGCGAGATGGAGGTGACCCGCGTGGTGAGCCAGACCGAGGCGCCGAGCCTTGGCCAGGGACCCATGATTCGTTCCGAGGGGCTCGCGTTGGATATGGTTGTGATGGGCGTGGGGATGCGCCACGCCGTCGGCAACCTTCTGACGACGGTTGGGGTCGCAGCCGCCGTGTCGCCATTGACGCCCCCGTGGATGTTTCGCCATGGCCGGAGGTAGACGAAGAAGGCCTAGAGGAGGAGGACGATGGCGGTTCGGGGAAGGACGGGCAGGGGACCCACGTGGATCAGCTGTCCGGTACGGATACGCCATAAAGCGAGCCGTTTCTGGTCACCGCTTTAACTTTTGACCAGGAAAACGAAAAGTGTGGGCCACGACGCCCACTTTTCTCATCAACCGAGTCCGCCTCCTTGCCTGTGGATTCAAACGAAGTGGAGAGAGAGCGATCAGGCTGTTTGTCGTCGCGTGGGGCTCCCAGCAGCATCGATGGGGAGCGGGACAGCTGGCTCAGTCTGCATGCGACAGGACCCACCTCCAAATGTTGTTTTTCCTCAACCGCAGCTGGCATGCATGCATAGCAAGGAGGCAGACGATCAGTTGTGTACGGCTGTGGACCAAGGAAGAGATTTGCCCGCGTCCAATGTTTTTGGTTTTGTGGGTCCTCCGCTGATCCCCATGAGATCAGTCGCCGTTTTTGCGGATCAGGAGGAAGACGCAGTCGCGTCGGCTGACTCCTTTTCGGCAGGACCGGTGTCTGCAAGCCTCGTGGACCGCGGGGACTCTTTTCAGATCGGTTCAAACCGCTAACTGTCCTCGCCTGGCCTAATCTCATCGCCAGATGACGTCTGCTGGACAGTGGCCTCTGAGCAGCTGGACTCCCCCAGATCAGTGCTTGATCCGATGGACGTTTTCTTAGTAGTTTGTCCTCTGTGGACGTGGATCCATTTCAGCCAGCGGGGCCTGATGTCGTGGTCACTAGCGCTACATCTATCGGGGCACGTAGCCCTGCTGCCTTCCGTGAAGCTTGCAAGCAGCCCATCAACACCGTCCTGAGCAGGCCGGTAGCCAAGCACCGCCGCAACAAGCGAAAGTACTCGGGACCGGTGAGGAGGAGTGGGCGCATCCGTGGTCGCTTTGCCCCGGGCACCCCGATCCGGCAGCAGCAGCGCACCCTCATCACCAGGCTAGGGATTGCTAGGGAGGGCGAGGTGATTGGCGACGACGCTCTGGACGCCTACCTGGACCTGTTCGCGAGGCCCCTACGCCAGCAACACATCGACGTGGTACTTCGCTTGTTTGGATGGATGCCTGATGCCCTTCCCCTGTTCGACGATGCACCCGTGGAGTGCCTAGTTTGAGTAGAGATCTCCCAACCTCGATCCTTCCCCACTTTCTCTTGTCTGTAATAATGGATGATATGGACTTCTCCATTGGGATTTGGAATGCGTGTGGTTTAAACTCCCCGGCTCATCGCCTAGCAGTTTCGCGAGTTCTGTCCCCATCTCGAGCCGCTGTGGTGTGCTTGCAGGAAACCAAGATGGCGGTAATATCAGACCGCGTGGTGAGGGAATGCATTGGCCCCTCCTACGACAAGTTCTTCTTCTTGCCGGCGATGGGGACCCGCGGTGGTATCCTTCTTGCATGGCAGTCCAGCCTGGTCTCCGTCACCCACCCCCACTACACTGATAATGCAATCACTGCTCGTATTTCAACGGGTGCGGATCACGGCTGGTGGTTCACCGGAGTATACGGGCCCCAAAGCGACGTGGAAAAATGTGCCTTCCTCCAAGAGTTGTAGGACATTAGGGACCCGCATGCCGGTCCGTGGATCGTTGCTGGTGATTTCAACTTCATCCTCAATCCGGAGGATAAGAACCAAGGAACCCTACATCGCCGCATGATGGCCAAGTTCAGGCGGACCCTTGCAATTCTTGAGCTCAAGGAGCTCTACCTCAACGGTCGCAGATTCACCTGGACAAATGAACGGGAACGACCCACTTTGGAGAGACTCGACAGGGTCTTTGTGACAGTGGACTGGGAGGCACGCTACCCCGACTCTTTCCTCTCGGCTCTGTCCTCAGGCCCGTCAGACCATTGCCCCTTGTTGTTGTGACTTGCCACGGATCTCCGACGTGGACGTCGTTTCCAGTTTCAGTCCTTCTGGCCCAAAGTCGATGGCTTCCTGGAAGTGGTGCAGGAAGCGTGGACCTCGCAACAGTGGGAGCCGAACCCTTTCAAGAGACTCGATGTTGGAGCTCCAAATTCATCGGGAATGTCAAGCAACAGATCCTCCTAGCCACAGAGCTGATCCTCTGCTTGGATGTTGCCACGGAAAGTAGGCAGCTATCGCCTTAGGAGCGTGGGCTGCGATGCCTTCTCAAGAAAAAGCTCCTAGGACTAGCTTCCCTTGAGAGGACGCTGGCACGGCAGCGATCGAGGATCCTTTGTCTTCGGGAGGGAGACGCATGCACTCGCTTCTTCCACACACATGCCAGCCATCGGAGGCGTAAGAACTTCATTAATCACCTCCTGGTGGACAATGTGCGGATCTTGGACCACGCAGGAAAGGTAGAAGTCGTGGACACCTTCTTCGAGAGCCTGCTCGGTGTGGCAGGAGATAGACCGTTCTCTCTGGACTTGGACTTCTTGAGGGTACAGTCGCTTGACCTCCAACACATTGACGGTGCATTCACAGAGGAGGAAGTTTTGGCAGCCATTAGAGGCATGCCGTTGGACAAGTGCCCTGGGCTTGATGGCTTCTCTTCCCGCTTCTACGTGTCCTGCTGGAGCATTATCAAGGAGGATGTCATGGACGCTTTCCACTCACTCTCTAGGCTAGACAGCCGTGGATTTGGATCGGTGAACAGTGCGTTGGTTACACTCCTACCCAAGAAGCCGGGCGCTCAAGAAGTGCGGGATTTCCGACCGATCAGTCTGATTCACGGAATTGCTAAGTGGGTGGCAAAGGTGATCGCCAACTGTGTTGCCCCGATTCTCCCATGACTTGTGGGGGTGCATCAGAGAGCTTTTGTGCGTGGAAGGTGTTTGCACGACAATTTCATGATGGTGCAGGGGACAGCCCGCAAGCTACATACCAGCAAGACGCCAGCAGTGCTACTAAAGCTGGACATCACCAAAGCTTTCGACACTGTGGACTGGGCTTTTCTGTTGGAAATGCTAAAGAAGTTGGGCTTCGGCGAGCGCCTCCTCACTTGCATCTGCGCACTGCTCTCCACGGCCTCCACACGTGTCCTGATGAATGGGTTCCCAGGGGCGAAGGTGGTCAATAGACGTGGTCTTCGGCAAGGAGACCCGCTCTCCCCGCAGCTTTTCATCCTGATCATGGAGGTTTTCCACCTGATGGTCATAAAGGCAGAGGAACACGTACTGCTCACTCGGCTTGCAGCTTCAGGCCTCCAACATCGAACATCTATTTATGCAGACGATGTGGTCACCTTCCTAAGGCCGTCAGTGGTGGATTTCTAGGTGATCTCGGGATCATCGAGGACTTTGGGGAGGCTTCTGGTCTCCGTGTCAACCTTGACAAATGCTCGGCCAACCTGATTAGATGCTCGCCTGAGGCTAGAGATCTGGTGGAGCGGGAGCTACATTGCCCCATCACGCAGTTCCCCCTTCGCTATCTGGGGTTACCGCTCTCCCTACGGAAGCCATCGGCAGCGCAGTTCCGAACGCTAGTAGATATGGTGGCCGTCAAACTGCCATTGTGGAAAGCCTCCATGCTCAACAGAGGGGGGCGGCTCGAGCTCGTTAAGACAACTTTATCCGCCATGCCCATCTTCGCCATGATGTCCCTCGATATTCCCATAGAGATCATCACCACCATCGAGAAGATCATCCGCGGTTTCCTCTGGAAGGGGAGAAAGGAAGTACACGGCGGGCACTGCCTGGTGGCTTGGGACAGGGTGTGCATGCCCAAAGAGCTTGGGGGACTTGGCATCCCCAACCTATGCCTCATGAACATTGCGCTGAGGGCCAGATGGTTGTGGTTGAAGCGCGTGGAGGTGGATAGGCCATGGCATGGCCTCGACATCCGGGTCCCGGAGCTCTCGAGGCGGCTCTTCGATGCAGCGACTACCTCGGTAATTGGGGATGCCGCGGCTACTTTCTTTTGGACGGACAAGTGGCTCTCGTGCGGGCGGCTATGTGACGTGGCACCGAACCTCTTCGCTGCGGTCCCACCGAGCGCAGTCTCCATGCGCCGTGTGCGCGAAGGCCTTACAGGGGGTTGGCTGCATGATGTCACCCCGGACCTTAGCGCGGCAGCCATCAGGGGAGCTCCTCGAAGTGGCAGACCATATTGAAGCAATCACCCTGACAGAGGGGACGCATGACGTCCTCAAGTGGAACTGGGACCCAAGCAACTGCTACACAGCACGATCATGCTACCAGGCACTCTTTGCCGGGCGAACTTCTATGGCAGGGACACTTCAGATCTGACGGTCCCGAGCCCCTGCTAGCTGCAAGGTGACCCTTTGGTTAGCCGTGAGGAACAAGTGCTGGACCGCCGATCGGCTCAGCCGCCGTGGCCTCCAACATCTGGCGGCCTATCCCTTCTGTAACCAGTGTGGAGAGACCATCGATCATCCTTTCATGGGTTGTGTCCTGGCCCGCGAGGTTTGGGCAGCCTGCCTGGGCTGGTGGGACAAGAGACACTGGATGCCGGAACATGATTCCAAGTTTGTTGATTGGCTGCAAGATAGGCGAGACGGCAAGGGCCGCGAGCGCGACCTCTGGACAGGGATTGGTTTGGTTTGATGGACGCTTTGGCGCCACCGGAATGACGTGGTCTTCGAAGGGGCCGCTCCTTCTCCCAGAGAGGTCATCCATAGAATCACCACGGAGGCAGACCTCTGGAGGACTGCACGGCTTTTCGACGATTGTCTAGGAGAGGTAGATAGGTGGAGGTGCCGCGAGTACTTGGGTAGGATGTGTGTGTGTCGTCTTCGTGACGGCGTGGATTTGCACCCGTGACGTCTGTGTCACGGGACGTTGTAAAACTTGGCCTCTTGGCCCTTCTTCTATGAAAACGATACGTCTCCCAGGACGTATCCTTGAAAAAAAAATCTGAGAAACATGTTTGGCAGACGCACGGAATTATTAAATGAAATGGTTTCTAGACAAATGATTGCGTTAGGAACAAGAATTGACTTAACATATCATACACATTTGTTGGAATTTCAAAATGAAATGATGTTATCAATTCCTTGGTAGCCAAACACGTTTTATATAAAAATTTCGACTGAATTTCAAGTAGCCACTCTCTAGAATTTCCAATTGAAATGATGGATCCAATTCCGGGACAATCAAACAAGTCTATCATGAAATTGTCAAATAAATTCTACGTTTTTGGCCCCAAATGAGGGGAGTCGTTTGGCGCCCAGGTATTCATTTCATTTAGTAGAAATGAAATGAATACATGGATTTATTTTGTTTATATTATGATTCCAATGAATTTGCCAAATGAAATGACGGTCTAATTCCGTGCTAACTAAACAGTATAGGGATGGAACTGTAAAATAAATTTCAGGATTCCAGGCCCAAATAATGGATACCAAACGACCTTTTAGTGTCCTTTTGACATCGCTTGTGTATTTCAGGTTGGTATGTCTTCTGCTCATAGACTAGTGTTCAATGTGGATCAGGTTCTGAATTGCCGATGTTGCTGAACTGCTGCTGCTGCACTTCCCTACCCGGTTGCAATTTGTGGTAGCTGCTGTTGTAGAACCTAATTTGTTTCATGTAGAAACTATTTTGCTTGGAGTTTGCTGACAGTGCATACCTACTTGTAATTCTCTGTAAAGTTTGATTATTTCATATTTTTGTACATGCTTGTAACGTCGATGTGCTGTCATATTTTTCTTTAGATATTCCCTCGTATTTACATGTATATTTTGGGTCGACACTAGGGTACCCAAATGGGTCAGCGAGGCCACATGATTTTTTCCGAATGGTTCGACCCGTGGCCCCTAAAATTGGCCTTGAGGCCATGGGGCCAGGTCCTAGCCGTCCCATTCCCATCTTGAAATGCTAAAGTTTTGGGGAATTTCAATAGACAGAGATCGACACATGGATTAATCTCGCAGACCACAGAAGAGTAGACGCAGTGGAATGTAGCGAGAGTAGATGGTGCAACGCTGTTACAGAGAGTAGTTCTCGGTCTGTAGGTGTTGGTGTTGCATACTCTCCAAAAATAAAAGGACAGGCAATTTACAATAATCCATGATTTAACCAGTAACTTGGCAAACGTCAGGCTAACTGAGCATTTGCAGAGATGAACCTGATCTTCTTTAACTTCTGGAAACAACGCCCCAGTGCCATTCGCACACCACAGATTTAATGCAATGCTACCTTAGAAGTTTAGCTGTTACTGTACTTCAGAACATTTACAAATGGTCCAGAGAACCATCTGGGATTAGAAATTAAGAAATGTCGACAGTAGAGACTAAAGAATATGGCAAATTGCACTGGTATAGGTGCAATTTTCGCAAGTATAAATCAATCACACAGATACGAAGGACGGACAAACAGCTTCTAGAGAAAAAATGAAGTGCATACATCTGCACATCCATCCCATAAGTTCACCGCTTGAACCATCCTTCCTTCATCCTACTACTGCTGTCACCGAACAAGGCCATGTTTGCAAACAAGCATATATGACTCTAAGCCCTAAATCCGGTCTCATGGCACTCCGATGAGGCGCCTTCTTGAATTTTTAGGATTTCCATGTTCTTCCTCATTTTAGGAAACCCCTTACATGGAAGCCTTTGTTGCGTCACCGACCATACGAATTAGGTCTTGGACAATTTCAGAAATTGGTGGCCTGAATTCTGGCTCATGCTGTGGAAAGAAGTTCCAGGTAAACCACACATCCCATCTTGGTGTAATGATCTTAGATAAAAGAGCAAGCATATTACCTGAATACAGCGGCTAATAACATCAGCAAAACGTGACAGAGCCTTTTCAGAACATTGTCCTCGAATACAAGGATCCACCATCTTTGATATGGTATCAATACCATAAAGCTGAGTACTGGCCCATCGCACCAGGTGTTGCTCAGCGCGTGGACGGGAACTGCCATTCCATTGCATGGGAAAAATAACAAGTTAGGTCAGGAAATCATTTGCAAGCAAAATAACCATGCTTGATGAGTATCGAAAGTAATTGTCGTGGGGATTGCTTACCTGTCATAAGGTTTACGTCCTGTAAGAAGTTCCAACATAACAACACCAAAACTGTAAACATCACTTCGATCACTGAATGTTCTGGATTCATGCACTTCAGGGGCTTCATAATGGAACAAGGCGCGCAAACTGCCAGACAACTGACATCCAAAAAAGAATAAAAATTTTGAATGAGTAAATAGTTACAGAAAGCTCTTTCGTCTCATCTATCACAAATTTTTGGTCTCCATGGTTTTCTACATGGTGAAAATGTTTGCCAACTTGTAACTTATTAGTCTTCGTTATGTTTTCCATTTACACCAAAATGCATTATGACTAAATAATGTCTTGAATCGTTGGCATACAATTCTATAAAATGTAACTGAAATTCTAGAGAAATTCCTCTGACACTCAATTGTTATAGTTTCTTCGTTACTCCTTTCGTATTCACATACTGCAAATGTAAACTTCAATTCTTTATGGTCCTTTGGGAGCATCAACAATTCACAATGAACTTTAACTATACACTTCTGATTTATTTTGCACGTTTATACAGATAGAATTCCATGCTGTTACACAAATTTGCAATAGTGTATCTTGGAATTTTGTAATTTCTACTACAAACATACAGCTAAGAAAACAAAAGACTTCATAAGCAGATAAGAACAGCAAATCAGCAACCAAAGGTTGTAAAATCACGCACAAAACAGAGGCACCAAATAATGATTTACACGTGCATGAAAACTGAGCAGTGCTAGGTTGGCTAGAGCGCATGCCTGTGAGCTCGCCCACCCGCGTTCGAGGCACAGCCTCTGCAGGTGCCTCACTTCTACCTAAGAAACATACATTTAAGGGAGTGCAATTACTCCTTTAACCGTGTTTTACAATTTACACATGCATAGCTAGATTTACGCCTGGCCGTTCTACACTATCTTTTTATAAATGCATTTTTTAGATGCCTAGACAGCCTAAATTAGTCAACATATATTTAGTGTGTTTGGGATTTCACAAAGAGCAGAAGCTTCTCTTCTTTATTAATACCCCAAAGTATCTCTAGACTTCTCCGTAACCAATGTCAGCTTTCTAGAGATACCATTCCAGCGTATAACTGTGGCTGACAGCATTTCAAGTTCCCCAAAACCTCAAGAGTTCTGCAAAATGTAACGCTCGAATATGTTCATTGTATATACCTGAGACAGCGAAGCAAGGCCACACTCGGAAATTTGAACTGACAATGTGCTATTAAGGAGAATAATTGATGGTTCAAAATTCTGATGTACAAGCGGTGGTTGACAGCCATCATGAAGATATCTGCAAATCAAGATACAAATATTACTATGGAAGCCATATTTAACAACTTCATGTGACTTGGAAATTTAGAGTAATTGTTTCTGCTTACTGCAATGCCTTTGCTGCTTCCACAGCAACTTGGAGACGGGCATTCCAGGACAATGCGTTGCTGGTTTCGTCCACATAATGGAGTTCATCATGTAGAGTCATCTTACTACAATGCTCGTACACAAGTAACCGCTGCTCGAACTCCGCACAGTACCCCACGAGCTCAAGTACATTAGGATGACTTAGTTCTGAAATGTTCACAACTAACTCTAGAAAGACATCTACTGGCACTCTTGAGTTATCAATGTCGACCTTCAAAACTTCCAAGATCTGCAAACCAAGTCAATATCGTAAGTGTAGAATTGATAATGGCATCACTAATGAAATAGTAGTACTAAATTAGCAATCTGGATGCTTTTGATAAACAGTTTGTACCTCTCCATCAGGAAGTTCCGCCAGATATACTCTACCAAACCTGCTATCTCTTATTAAATTTTCTTCGCTGAAACTGTTGGTATATTGTTGAAGGGATGCAACCGAAAAGGACTTCACATTAGTTTTTAGATCTATCTTCCCAAGTGAAGGTACTCTCCCCTTTTTAGTACGAACACTGGGAGCGAGTATGGCTTTTTCAGTACGCGGCGCAACAGACTGGGGAAAATGCAGTGGTTCTTCCACAAAATCATCAGGTTTTTCCATGTCAATAACATGCTCCTTCTGTTTCTTCGTGATCACCCCAGGGGCGTCTGCCATGTCAGCAATTTTGGTTAACTTTCCTATACTCAAATCTCTTACATACAGAAATTTACTAGATTCCCTTTTACCTCGCATTGGTGGATATAATGTAGCCTCCTCTGCATTATAAACAACATTTGGGGCTGTTACATACAACCTTCATATGTCAGTCAATCGGAACACGAGGATTGGCCAGCTCCCATTCAGCCATGCCAATGGTTGTTTTATGTATTTTTACACTCAAATGCTAGGTAGTAAATCACAACACATATAGGCATGTACTTTATTCTAAATTTGCCATATCATACCTTTTATTGATGCATTGACCTTCAGCTCCTCCTTCGAATTAGAAACCACATTTGAAGCTGTTGCCAAAAACATCCACACGTCAAATTCATAGAGGGGAGGGATAGTAAGACATTATCAATAATTCCTTTGTTGGACAAGAGAAAAGAATTAGGACCTTTCACAACAGCATTCTTAGGTTTTACCAAATGTTCCTTTCTTTCCGGTACTTCCTTGATTTTAGGTTCTCCAAGCCTCTGAGGTTCCCTTCTTATATGGCCTTTTGTATACACATCATTCTTTGACTTCCTTTCTTTGTACTTGGATACACAAAACATTATCATTAACACAACAGCCACCGCCGATACCACCCCAACAAGAATGTATCCAACGGATTTGATTGTCCAAAAATTATGTTTCCCTGATGCTGGAGAATTTCCATTTGTCCCATCAGAAGACTCTGTAGGTTCTTTTGAGGGAACGCGTCCTGTTGAAGGTGATAGTGATGGTGATGGTGATGGTGCAGCAGGCAGTGGAGATGGAGCTATGCTAGTATTAAATGGGTTGCCATCCTTCCTGTGTACCAGAACATAATTTATCAGCATAAACAAAATTACTCACAAAGCTGTTAAGTTCCTAGTATGAATAAAGGGGAAAAAGGTCTGTCTTCAAACATGTTTCTAATGTTCCAATTAGGAGCATGCAAATAATTGAGACCAAATATCTCGATAAAGGAGGAGTGACTTACTGAAAGTTTGGAATGTTATATAACTTCTGGGGCACAGGGCCAGAGAACAGATTATTTTGTATATCCCTGTTGAATGCAAAACAGTTACCACAGAGAAATGAAGTAATCTAAAAAACCTTGAAGTAACAATTTCGATATTTCTTAAATAAAAGTTGAGTGGTCATACAAATCTTGGAGAGGGAGATTTTGCAAAACATCCAGGGTCCCGGATAATTGATTGTTCTGAATATGCCTGCACCAATAAAAGAAATTTAAGTATTGCCATACCACATTTTATCCAAGTAATCAATGAGATAGACATGGATACTCACAGGCTAGCCAATGCTGTTAAGTTTCCGACTGAAGGCGGTAATGGGCCGGTCAAGTTGTTAGAAGAGAAATCTCTAATGAAGAAGGATGATTGACAATTGTCATTGTTACGTAACTTAAGATAACAATTAATGGTAGCATGTAAACCATAAGAGAAGTCAACATCTTCTTACAAATTTGCAAGTCCGGTGAGCGCTGAAAATACATCTGGTATGTCTCCAACCAATTGATTGTTGTTGAGGTACCTGCAAAGCAAGACCCCACAAGGAGGGACAGTTTGAGAAACTAACTGGGGAAGTCCTAACTTTCTGTGAGAACTGGTGGACAAGTATTGGTAATATATACTTACATGGCTGTCAACAGTGTAAGTGTTGACAATGTATTTGGAATGCTACCAGTTAGCTGGTTTACTGATAGGTTACTGTGATTGACAAGAGGAGGCTTAGTAAAGAAATAGCTAGTATAACAAGTGGAACTAAACAGTAACAGAATGCTCAGATGGACATACCATCTCTGCACTGTGACAGGTAGACTGTCTGGTATGGTTCCACCAATATTGTTGTTGCTAAGGTCCCTGCATAAACCAAGAAGTGTTAAGCACCGAGTAGGACCAAAATCAAGTGTGCAAGCCGAAACTCCACATGATCAACTTACAAGGTGATGAGCGACGTGAAATTCTCCAAGGTGTTACCCAGCTGTCCACCCAAACTCATACCATTGAGAGTTCTATAGAGAAACATGACACATTACTGAGATAACCAAATAACAAAGTCTTGGAATAAAAAGGCAGAAATACATAGCAACAAATCGTACATGGTGGTAATATTCGACTCCGCGCAGCCTACGCCCTGCCAGTTCTCAGTGCAGGGGTCGCCGCCGTTTGTGACCCATCCAGGCAGCGTTGGGGATCCAAGTGCAGTGTACAAGCCATTTATCGCAAACACTGTTAAACAAATAAAAAATACTGCATAAGGTACAACTGATTATACGAACAAATTCGCATTATCCCACGCATCACAGGTACGGCGTAGTACAAGACAGCGCGGTCAGTAAAACATAAACAATGTGATGACAGTACTATGAAGAAGGTTTGCATATCAGTAGTACCGTCTTGCTCATAAGTGTAGGGCTGCGAGAGCGGCAGCGCCGAGAGGAGCAGCAAAACGGCGGCGCGAGCAATGAGGGGCAGAGCCGCTGCCGCGCGCATCGAGCGTACGGGGTGGCTCATCAGCGCGCTCACATCCATTGAGAATCCTCGGCCGCGGGCATCACCTGACCTGAAAAAACGAATTTCCTCAGCAACAAAACGCACAATATTCAATCTCTGGGCGGTCAGTTGAACGATGGATATCTGCGTCTGGGGCCTGCCACCCACGAGGACTCGAGGAGGGGGCGACAGAGATAAAAGCAGCAACAAAACGCACGAGAGGAGGAACCGAGTCACGCAATGCCGATGAGCGCGATATTCATTCTTCGTAACCGAAACCGAAAACGGGCCCGAAAACTCGGCAAGAAACCCACCAGCAATCCCCCGTTCCCGAAAAGAAATCCACCCAGCGGCATGCCAAGAACACGCCCCAAGAACCTCTTTCCCCCGAGAGAGAAACGGAGCAGGCGGAGAAACGAAAAAGCAAAAGCTGGGACGAAAGAGGCGGAGAGATGGGATGCGTCCGATACCTGAAGATTCTTTGCCGTCCGCTTTATGGAGCCGCCCGCCGCCGAAAGCTAGTACCAGGCGACTAGCAGCGGGTGGTGCTCCTGTCCTGCTTTCTCGGGGGCTTGACGGACTGTCTCGGGAGGCGTTTAAAACTCCCCTTGCCTGCAGAGCTCGTGAGGAAAGCTAGCCTTGGCCGCTAAGGATTTCGCTCGGTGCGGACTGCGGAGGAGGAGAAAGAAGGGCTGGGACTGGCTTGGCTGGCCACGAGAGGGGGGGAGAAAGAGGAAAGAGACGGGGGCGATGTGGATAGATCTACCGCTGGCTACTGCAAACCCATCGCGGAAAAGGGGATTGGGGGCTGCTGGAGGCGAACGGCGGCAAGCGGCGGATTAGCGGACTGTGTGAGGAGCCGTGGGGGGCGAGCGGCTGGGGCTGGGAGACACGGGGGGAATGAGCTAAAGGACAAGCGCACCCAGCCAGCACCTTGGTTTAAACTTATACACTACCACCACCAGTCCACCACCAGTAGGCAGCACTAGGAATGAGCAGTGATTGTGATTGTGACGGCAGCTCTTTGTTTTGTTTTTAAAGACAACAAAATGTTTGAAATATGTGTGGGAACCAGAAAACTAAAGGTAGGGTTGTGGTTCAACCATCGTGGGCATCGCATCGCATCGCATCCGGTTCTACTTTGCATTTGCAGTTGCAGCTATTTTTCCTTTGAATATAAATGCATATTGTTTTCAAATCTTACCAAAAACATATGTGAAACCCGATACACATGGCTTTTCTTTTTTTTAGAAGCCTTGGCAAACATACCTACTATGTTGTTGTTTTTTTGTCAAAATTCTATATAAAATCATGTTTTAAAAGGGTCATCCTATCGGTGAGCCTGGACGGCCACCGAGCTGGAACGAGGGTGGATCCTCCCATAATAATGAGCTACATACTTATAACATGTTGTGTTGATACACACGCAGCCTGCCCCGGTTCGAGCCTTGGATTCGGCGGGAGTAGCCATCAAGGGCTAGTCCGGGCCGTAATAAAATGATGTCAAATGACATGAACGATTATCTACTACGTCTCTTTAGAGTTACCCACTAACTCTTATGAATATGCCATGAAACCACCGGCGGAGGTACACTATGATTGTGTGGTAAAGCGACAACGCAAACAATTGGTGAGCAAAGAATTCTAAGCTATGGATATATATAGAATGACTCCATAAATCTTACTTCTTGACATCGGTGCAGATTTCTTTTTGAGCTTTGACATCACTGACCACTAGTTCTAGCTCCACCCCTGCACGAAACCACTATACTTAGAATATGAATATCAACAACATTTCTTCCTACCTTTTTTCCAACAATTATCATGCTGTCATTTTGTTACCAAAGTAATGTGTGCGGTAATAGATTTAATTTGCGGGTTACTTGTATTGCGACGTGCCAAACTTGTTTCTATATTTACTTTTTTGTATAAAAGGAACACCGTAAGAAAATTGGTTAAAGAAACCATAGAAAACAAGTAGTGGTTGAATAAACATGGAAAATTATGATTGTTGTGGAATTCATACAAAAATAAGCACATTCTGTGAGCGCAGTTCAGACCTTTATTAGACTAGGAAGCCCTAGCTCTTCCTGCTATAAACTCAGAGAGCAGTCGTTTATTTACTCTGAGATGAGATATGCGGTAGGAGTAATTGAGTGGACGTAGCGTTTTGTACGATCTATCCAAAACACAGGTTTTGTGGAGATCGGGGGATTCGTTTGGATCACAACGGATTCAAACGCTTGAAACGAGAAATTACTTGTGGGCTCATTCAAATCAGTAATTACTCGCAGAATCAGCAGTTAACCACGAGATACTAGTACGCAAATTCGTTAGTCCGAGGCATAGTATTCATCGTGTGAGATAACTCGGCCGCCCGTCTAGGATCAATCCAGATCGTAACGGACCATAACCACTGCGAGGATTACAACTTTAAACGGGATTATGCAGCTTTCAACGGGAGAATAACTCCTCGGACCATAATAACCACTGCGAGGATTGTCTGAATTTTCAGGCAGCGCAGCGCAGCCAATCCAGACCCCATCAATCAAAGGGGCAGCAATGATGCGCCCACTTTTGGTGTCTTTTGAATTTTTTTTGGCAACGGTGTCGACCAATAATGGAGGCCCGAGGAGGAAGAAGAGGCGTGCCCGTCCGTGTGTGCGCCCGCCTGCTCCCCACCGCTCGCCTTGGATGCTTTTGTGCTAGAAAATTGTCCCATCTTTCTACAAGGAATTTATCCCCGTATATATATACATATAATATAAGAAAGAAAACAATTAGCAGAACAATTCCGTGTGGCATATAGTAGGACACCCTCCCTCCAATCACGTCATATCTTGATCCATAGCCTCAAGCTAGAACTTGGTAAACCAATATGGGCCGGCAAACATGACATCCGGTACGCCACCGCCGTGCCGCCATTGCAAAATCTTACTACTTACTAAAAACGTTTTGAGCCTCTTTGGGACTGACCATTAAATTAGGAGCGGAGTAATAATACTCTATCGTGGTCTAACTTAGTAGCCGTTGTAGGCCTGCTGTGGCTGTCGCCGGTGTCAGTCTCGGGCTCCTCCGACAGCGCAGGTGCACGGCTAATCCGATATCTAATCATGCGCGATATGACTCATTAATGAATTAACTAATAACGGAGACGGCGACGTGAGGAAAGCGACCCACGTGCTAATCCCGTCGTACGGCGCGACAGGGATGTGTGTGTGTTCTGGCACGAGCAGCGGAGTTAAAGGGGGGCACGGCACGGGAGACGACGACGAGGGACAGAGTGGAACGGAACGGCGACGGAGTTTCTCTTCTCCCTGCAGCGTGATGCTCAAGCTGCGGCGGCGAGAGATTGGTCACCGGACTCGCAGCGGTTTGCTTTTGGTTGGATTGGATGGGTGGGAATTTTTAGGTTCTCAAGGCTTCGAATGCGCCGGGGAAAACGGAGCTAGAATCAGTTCTTGGTCGGAGAGGCCCAGTTTTAGTTCAGCTCCGTTCCGTTGAATACTTTCTTCATCGGTTGCGTTGTGGGTGGTGATGGGCGACGTTCACCTGAGGAGTCAAGCCTAACGGCATCAAATATCATTCAGTCTGGCCCATGATCTCGGCCGGTTTCAAACTTTCAGGATGCTAGTATCATGCACGCGGGATGGAGCGAGTGAGCGACTTCAGTAGTTGCTGGAGGGGAAATGCGGCCAGCTTAACGACGACGCAACCAGTCTCTCTTCTGGTCAGCTAAGAAATCATTCGACCAGTGTTCAGCTGCTTCACCAATAAGCATTTAAAATCAACAAGACAAGGAGATAGAAGAAACCTTTATTAAAGGTTTTGTTTATGAGTTGCTCCAGGCTTAGGACTATATTTTTTTAAAAAGTCAAGCCATGAAAAATTTGACGAAAAAGATACAGGAAAAACTAAAGTGGTAAATACAGGAAAGAAAGAGATAGACTTGTTGCGATTATCGATAGGCTTGATATTAAGGCTGAGACAACTAACTTGTCGGCAGCTGAGAGACACTTACTCCAATTCGCTAATGATCAGGTCTCAAAGCTGAGGCGTGATGAGGAGACTAAGCGGGCTCAACGGGCAAAAGTTAAACATATCCAGGAATGGGGAAATAATACTAAGTATTTTCACCTAATAGCTAATGGAAAACATCGGAAGAAAAAGATTTTTCAGCTTGAACAAGATGAGGGCACTATTGTGGGAGATGAAAACTTGAAAATATATATTTCCGAATATTATAAGAAACTATTTGCTGACACAGACGCAAATAGTTTT
Source organism: Avena atlantica (assembly GCA_910589765.1). Lineage (NCBI taxonomy): Eukaryota > Viridiplantae > Streptophyta > Magnoliopsida > Poales > Poaceae > Avena > Avena atlantica. The sequence continues at coordinate 321,607,204 of OU342738.1, forward strand.
TCATTAATCGAGGAGAGGAACGGGGACATTTCTCAGGTATCTACTTTGGAGAATACAATTCTTATGTCGGTGTTCTTGGAAAAGGAAGTGCTTGACGCAATCTCTTCCATGGAACACAATAAGGCTCCGGGCCCTGATGGATTCCCTGCGGAATTTTATCAGACTTTTTGGAAAGTGATAAAAAAAACGACTTGATGGCTTTATTTGCACGGTTGCAAACAGCCGAGTTACCTCTTTATAAACTAAATTTTGGGGTTATCACTCTCCTGCTAAGATAGAAAATGCGGTTCAGATCCAGCAATATAGACCGATCTGCCTTTTAAATGTTAGCTTCAAATTGTTTACTAAAGTGGCCACGAATCGAATCTCTATGATAGCTCACAAGGTGATTCAACCGACTCAAACAACATTTATGCCTGGAAGGCATATTCTGGAGGGCGTAGTTATTTTACATGAAACCATCCATGAGCTTCATTCGAAAAAGCTAGATGGAGTGCTTTTCAAAATAGATTTTGAGAAAACATACGATAAGGTAAAATGGCCATTTTTACTTCAATCTCTTCATTTGAAGGGTTTTGACCCTTTATGGTGCAAGTGGATCGAAAATTTCATTCAAGGGGGAAGTGTTGGAATTAGAGTGAATGATGACATCAGTCATTTTTTTCAAACAAGAAAGGGGGTACGACAGGGTGATCCTTTATCCCTCATGCTATTTAATATTGTGGCAGATATGCTGGCCATCCTCATAGCTAGAGCTAAGGAAGATGGACAGGTTGGTGGTTTAATCCCACATATAGTTGAGGGAGGGATTTCCATCCTTCAATAGATGACACAATTCTTTTTTTGGAACATGATCTTATGAAGGTTGTAAACATGAAGCTGATACTTTGCATTTTTTGAGCAACTTTCGGGGCTTACAATCAATTTCCACAAAAGTGAGGTCTATTGTTTTGGGAAGGCAAAAGAATATGAACATGAGTATAGAGATATATTCGGGTGCGACTCAAGTTCTTTGCCTTTCAAGTATCTTGGGATACCTATTCACTATAGAAGGCTTAGGAATTCTGAGTGGAATCCTGTCGAGAATCGTTTTGAAGGAAAGTTAGAATGTTGGCATGGTAAACTTTTGTCATATGGAGATAGATTAGTGCTAATTAACTCTGTATTAACAATTATGCCCATATTCATGTTATCTTTTCTGAAAATACCTAAAGGTGTTAGAAAATGATTAGACTTCTATCGTTCAAGATTTTTTTGGCAAAGTGATGAACATAAGAAAAAATATAGATTAACTAAGTGGAATATAGTTTGTCGCTCCAAGGATCAGGGTGGATTGGGCATTGAGGTGTTAGAAGTTAAAAATAAATGTCTTTTGAGCAAATGGTTATATAAATTACTTTCAGAGCATGAGGTATGGTAGGAAATTCTTCATAATAAATATCTTAAAAACAAAACTCTAGCACAAGTAGAAGCTAAACCGACGGATTTCCCATTTTAAAAAGGACCAATGAAGGTAAAGGATGGATTCTTTACCAGAGGGTTCTTCAAAGTTGGGAGTGGGGTAATAACTCGATTTTGGGAAGATGTTTGGTTAGGGGAGACGCCCCTTTCCCAACAGTATCCTTCGCTCTATAATGTTGTGCATAGGAAAAATGTATATGTTCATGATGTCTTTATCTCACAATCTCTTAACATAGGCTTTAGGAGGAATTTGACCGGGACAAAATGGGATGCATGGTTGCATCTATGCCAGAGATTGATGCAGGTTATTTTAACTAGTGAGCCAGATGTGTTTAGGTGGAAGCTATCCACGAATGGGGTTTTCACTGTCAAATCTTTGTATGAGGATATGATGAATGATCGTCAGAGCCTCCTTACAAAATATTTATGGAAGTTTAAACTACCCCTAAATATTAAGATCTTTATGTGGTTCTTACATAAAAAGGTTTTGTTAACTAAAGATAATTTAGTTAAAAGAAATTGGAAAGGATGCAAAAAATGTTGTTTTTGTGATGGGGAAGAAACAATTGAACACCTTTTTATTGAATGCCTCTGTGCTAAAATTATATGGCGAATTGTTTATTTTACTTACAATCTTCCACCTCCGACCAATATTACTAATATGTTTGGGAATTGGTTAAATGGGATGGATAGGGCTAACAAAACTCGAATACGTATAGGGGTATCGGCTATATGTTGGTCTATTTGGAAGAGTCGTAATGCTATCATTTTTAACAGGATGCGAGTTCCTTCTTTTTTGCAGGTTATAATATCAGCGTCCTAATGGATCTAGCTTTGGGCTTTTTTGCTCCCGGAGCAGCACCGAGATTTGATGGTTTTTGGATGTAGCCGTCTGGTGATGGTTGCTCAGGATATCTTCTACCAGGCTACGTGGCGTCCTTCTAGTAGATTGAGAGATGTTTAGCGTTTGTATGCTCTGCTTCTTCAGACTTTTTTGTCTCTTCAGATGGTTGGTGTTTGTATCAACCCTCTTTGATCTTTGATCTGTATTTGGCATTTTAAGACTTTGAGTAATAAAAGGGTTGTGTACATCCTAGGATGTAGAGGCCGGGGTACATCCCTATTTCGAAAAAAAAAGTAAAATTTGACGAAACTTTTAGAAAAAACTTAGTCAAACTGTAGGTAGTATGTATTTTCTTTTTGTTTATTTTGATCACTTTTTATAGGGTTTGTGTTCGATTGGTGGAGGAAAATGTCTATTTTTCAACCCTAAATTCATAGGGCGTCGGTGATTCAAACCTCGAAGTCGAAATCCCAGTCGCTAGTACCCTAAACTCTTCAATCTCGGTTTAAATGGAACCCTAGACCTGTGTGACCAAGTTGACCGACGCCACATGGACAAAGTTTTATAACAAAACCATAGATAATTATCTTTTCTAACTGCATGGTCCCTAATTCCAACCATAGATGGAATTTCGATTAGACATTTTTATAAAACAGGTTACATGCATCTCACGCCGCACCGCCTCGCCACGTACGTATTTCACGATCTAGAAGCAAGTACAACGGGGCACATTATAGTTGTAGAGGAAGCGCCTGAACACACTAGCAGGCCTAGAAATTTTCGAAAGCTTGGGCAAACGAGTTTAAACTGCCAAATTTTGGACAAAATGGTAGAAAATCATAAATCGCAAGGGTTGCGTCATCGGCAAGCCTGGGCGGCTGCCCGGGCTAGAGGGGCGCTAGGTCCGCCCATGCCTGACAGGGTAGTCCAACAGGATGCGTGCCTCCGTGCCAGATAGTACTGAATTGTACATGCCTACCCGACGACCTGGATCTAGAGAGAAATATGGAGTCTGAATCAGCAAAAGGTAAAAAATTCAATCTGGCAAGGATCGATCAGGTCATTGTGCGAGTGGGGATCTAGAGATTGAAGACGAAGAAGAAGTAGGCGTTGGGATCCTTGCGGAGGCACGCGCCACATAAGGTGGGTGTTACGGGGATGTCGTCACAGGCGAGGACATGGTCGAGACGCGTACGTGAAAAGATCCAATCGACTCCGACGAAGCGGAGGACCAGTCCGGGGAGGATGACGCCTCGGTCCGCATCTCGCCTCCGCTTGAAAAGTACCTCGACGCGCAGGTGGAATAACTCCCTCGCCGGATTCGTCTTGCTTCTAGGGCATCGCCGATGTGTAGGGGTTCGTAGTATGGAAAACAAAAAAATTCTATCACGAAAACACACAAAAACCAAGATCTAATCTACGAGATCGGTGCAACGAGTTTGTAGAGTACTAACTCTTGTAGATCCAAAGCATTTAACGAGATCGGATTTTCGTGGTTGATGTAGTCGTTTACTAGCTGATCTCAAGATCGCGAAGACGATCCTTACGGCGCCACGTTCCGGCAGCGTTTCCGCAGTCGGTCACACGTGCGGTAGTCGATGAAGACCTTCCTCTCCCTTGTTCCAGCAGGGAAGCGGATGTTTGTATATCTCCACGGAATCCCAACAGCACGACGGTGTGGTGGTGGTGGAGAATAGATTACTGCAGGGCTTCGCCTAAGCCAGAGTAGTTGTATGGAGGAGAGAGGGCGGTGCCAGCCAGCTAGGGTTTGGAGTGAGGGAGAGGGGTGCCCCACCCCTGCTTATATGGGTGGGAGGGGCGGCGGTCGGGGTTCCCAGCCCTGGCCGAGTCCTCCCCCAAGTCCACTTGGCCGGCGACAAGGGAGGGAGAGAGGGAAACCTAGTTTCCCAAGGTTTCCTTTCCTTCCTCCACTAGGGCTTTGACTTTTTAAATTGGGATTTGACTTTTCAAACTAGACTTTAATTCCAACTTTCTAGTCTTGGCCGACTTGACCTAGGGAATGATATCTCGCATCCAAGTGCCCCCCTCCAGGGTGGTGGACCTTCCAAAACCTTCCAGAAGCTTTCGGTCAAAACACCGAAAACATTTTCGAACCCCGGAAATTGACTTTCCTTATATGAATCTTATTCTTCGGACCATTCCGGATCTACTCGTGATGTCTTGGATCCAATTCGAGACTCCAAACTACATTCGGTCTCTAACTCATATTCCATATCTACTAACAACATCGAATCCTTAAGTGTGTCTCCCTATGGTTCGTGAACTATGCAGACATGATCGAGACACCTCTCCGATCAATAACCATTAGAGGAATTTGGAAATCCATTATGGCTCCCACATATTTCTACGATTACATTGTGATCGAATGAACCATTTATATACGATACCGATGGCTCCCCTCCATTTCATCACTGATGAGCTCTACCTCTCACTTCTAACAGCAGATGGCGATGGCTGAGGCCATGTCTCTCTCATCTCTAGTGTTTCTGATCGAGACACCTCCGATCAATAACCATTAGAGGAATATGGAAATCCATTATGGCTCCCACATATTTCTTCGATTACATTGTGATCGAATGAACCATTTATATACGATACCGATGGCTCCCCTCCATTTCATCATTGATGCGCTCCACCTCTCACTTCTAACAGCAGATGGCGATGGCCGAGGCCATGTCTCTCTCATCTCTAGTGTTTCTGAAATATTTACAAATAAATCCAGTAGTTATTGTTGGTCAGAATGAGGAAAAACTAGTGTAACAAGATGAATATGACATGTGGGTCCTACTGTCAGTGAGAGTATCCTATAATCCCAATTGGGATCGTCGCTTTCCGGGTGTGCCAAATAGGTTTAGGGTTCAATTTAGACCGGGATTGAATAGTTCAGGCTATTAACAACCGTGATTTCGACTTCAAATTTTAAAATGCCGAACCTCTACAAGTTTAGGGTTAAAAATTAACTATATACTTAAGCCTGGTCACATGCATGCCCTCTAAGGCCATCTGTTGTTCTGTGTATCTGGCACATGGTCCCTTATGTCCACCTCTTGAATATTCTCTATCTTTCGTCACCTCTTTAATATTCTCTATCTTACCTATCAGTTTCACTTTCACGGTTTCACATTGAGAGGTTTCCCGAAAGCTGCATTGTCACAGCCCCATCTGGAGCAGAGTGCATTGAAGCCAAGGGTCGCCCCGCCTCGACCTTGTAGAGGGAGGCTGTGGGCATGGGTAATGTCGTGTCGTGCTCCGGATTTTGGACGCCATCTCCACCATGCCGCCGCGTGGAGCCAGGACGCTGCAAGGGTTGCCCATCGTTCCGAGGAGAGCAGCGTCGGGCCCGGGGTCGCCTCTACGGATCGTTCGGGAAGGAGCAGAGCGCCGGGGCTAGCCTCGCCTCCATGGAGGAGAGGTTGAGGTCGGGCTGCTGCCCGCGGTGTAGGAGGAAGTGAAAGGGGTGCAGTCGATAGGAGAGGAGGAATAGGGTGACGTGGTGATGCCCATTGTCAACAGGCGTCCGCGGGCATGGAAGCGTCAGAAGTCCAGGACATGGCGCAGGTACCGCACGCCGATACCGTTTTGTACATTGCGATGATCCACACAACCACCGGTGAGATGACATAGCTGCCCGTTCCTGTCAATTTAAACTCTCAGTGCATGTCAAGGATCGTGTTTAATTCTAGGCAACTAATATCATCTCTCTATGAGCGCATTTAATTTTAATTCCTGACCATTTGATTTCAAATTAAGGTGGTGCTGCTTGTATGACCTACTATTGAACCATTGTCTCTATGGTGTAAGAAAAGATACTCAACTTTTTGATATCATAGAGATTAACGAACATGGAATGTATTGTTCTTGTTGAGTGGTGGTTTCTAATATTTTCTTATGTTGCGTTCACTAGGTCAATCCTGTCATTGGTGATATAGCAAAGGCTAACACACATGATGTGTCCCAACTGCTCCTACAGTGATTTTCACACCGTGGGTTCACTCACATCTCTCGGTGCAAAAACCACAGAAGCTAACTTTGTAGATTTATCGTAGCGGCACCTCGCAAGTCTACCGTGTCGGTTACGCTGTGCCAAAAGGTTACGTAGTCAGCGCAGCGTAGCGCGCCTGTTTATCTAGTAGACATTTTCCATCGGTGGAGTTTCCATCGTGAGGCAGAAAGCCTCAGGTTCGACTTTCTTGCCTGACTTTGCTACACTTTTGAATAATAAATTTGTGTGCTTCAACCCATATACTAGACGGCGAGGGTATTTCCTCCTTTAAAAAATTGCTGATTACCAAACACACATACGTCTTCACAGCATCTTTCTTGATCCTTGAGCAAGGAGTCATCAACCCTCTTGACATTCGCACCTCCAACTGGACCATGGTAATCATGGCTAATAGCTGTAATCAACATACCTAAGGTGTCGTTGAAAGAGGATCTTAGAGCCTTGTATTCTTGAGCAACACTGGGCAGCCATCTGGTTGTCAAGGTTCTACCGGGCTGCCTAACCAGAACCGCAACGCAAGCGACGGCATCCGCACGGGGGTCTATGACAAGATCTTCCGACGAGATGTGGTCGAAGCCATTGGGTCACGGCAAGGATTTGGTGTTGACTACGTAGATGCTAATTGCTAGGGGTCTTTCCCACCACTGCCATCCGCCATCGGACGGCCTCCAACGTCGGCTAGGAAATGGAGAATGGCGGTCGCAGCCATGGCCAATGCCGGAGCAGCCACCACAGACCCAGCGGAACAGGCCGCCCAGATCCCCATCAGCAACATGGCCGGTAGAGGAGAGGAAGCCTGGCCGCGATCAGGTCCAGCTGAAGCCACCACTATGGAATTTCCTCTTTTAAAAAATGAACTACACAACTAAAGTTGCTCAGGACACAAACTCCCTCCCACATTCATCACAGGCTATCTATCAGACTGATTACTAGTTAATAACTGAAAAAAAAAAACAGACAGGAGGACAGAAGTACATGGAAATAGCTTTGTGGAAGTCAATGTTCATGACCCGTCCATCCACCAATACCTACCAGGAATCTAATCTAACAATCGAGTGCCATGACCAACGAAAACATATCAGCAGCAGAGAGACCGGGATCGGCAAGTCCAAGTAACCTCCCGCCACAGTACATAGCAGGGGCAGCACAACTTGCTTTTTCTAAACTATCCATCCAGTTTGGCGAGACACGGTTAAATTACATTCCCCGGAGAACCGGTGACATGTAGCTGCAGACAACAGGAATGCTGCTCTGCCGATGCTACAGACAACGGAAGCTGTGTAGGACCTGCCAAAGCTAGCTTGGCCTTGGTCGAGAACCAGCTTCATCATCTCCATTGGGGAAGGGAGGAACTCGGTGCTTGTCGGTTATAACAGTTAACCTCGTCGTCTTCTTTCGCAATCTCTTCCAACATGCTCATCATCCATCACTAGCAGGCCGGCGGTCATCATCCTAAATGGTTCTCCTTCTCGGTGGCAGAATTCTTTCTCGGCCGAGCCGGTAGCCTTGCAGGAACGCTGGTGGTGTTCTCCTTGTTGGTGGTGCTCGCAGACTCGTCGGGCTTGGTGGCGTTGCGGTCCGTAAGAGGGTTGCTCTCGGCAGGCAGCGAGGACATCGCTCTCGGCAGCCTGAGAGGAATGTCAGGTCTGCTCTGTGGAGGGGCTTCGCAGTTCTCCGGTGCAGAGGGCGCTGCTGGAGGAGCCTCTGTAGGGACAAGCTGAATCGTCGACTTGCGCCAGTTTTTCCTCTGCTTTGGCTTTGCCCCGTTCTGTTTCACCTGAAAGGGATTGAGTTATACTACAAGCAAAACGAGGCAGGTGGCAAGTAGAAATGTCCATTTAGACTGGTCGCGACAGTTCGGTATTTCCTGAAATAACTAGTACTTACCGGAGTATTATTCCCAATGTCGGCCAATGCTTTTCTTGATTTTGGCTTTTGAGCTTCTTCCTTCTCAGCCATAGCATTCTCGAGAAGCATGATTCCTTGCTTCACATCTTCCTTCATTTTGGCATCGTTCTCTGAAGAAGAAACATTACCAAACTCCAAAGAAGGTTCATCGTCTTTTTCTTCCTTGATGTGCACCCTGTTGGAACATTTGGAAGATTTACATCCACAACCAGGACCACATTGTGAACCTGCAGCTCTGCACTCACAATATCTGGTGAGCTTGCATGATGACTTTGCTGAGCACGAGCAACACTGCGAAGCAGGGTCTTTCTGGATAGTGGGAATTTCCTCACTAGGCATCTCTGACTTCACGTTTGCGAGCGAACTATTGTTGCTCAGGTTGGATGTTCTGCGCCGTGTATTATTGACTTTCCTGGATGGTTGTACCCAATCTGCATCAGATCCATCATCACTCATATCCTCTAATTCTTCCGACTCCTCCGCATCTGATATTTCCATGTCATCCGACCAGTAGGAGCTGTTCTTACCAGCTCGAGCATTCTACATTTAGGAGGCACGACATAAGAAAACACCGACTATAAACATCAACCACGCATAATCTAGATGAAACTGTAACATAAAGAGAGCTAGATACCTTCCGCAAGGCATAATTTTGACCATCTTCTGGATCAATAATAGCATCACACCTCGAGGCCCTACCAGATTTCTTCGCATTGTTCATTGCAGTGAAAAGCTGCCATTTAGAAGAAAGTGTCAGAGTGTGGATGATAACTGTAATCATATCGACGCAATAAAATGCACTTTCAAAAACTCAGTGATATAAAAAAAGTGCATAATTAAGATTATTTACCTGCATATTTTGGTTATGTAGATCATTAACTTGTGCTTCCAATTGTCTTGTTCTGCCGTTAAGCGCAACCACTTTTTCTTTCAGTTCACCAATGATAAGGTCTTTATCACTACACATCACCTCCTTATCATGTAGTTGACATCTACGAGCGGCATACAGAAAATTGGAACAGATTAAGGAAACCAGCGATTGTCCATTTATATGTTTTACAAAACTCCAATCATGAAAAACAGGTAATACGGAACACAAGAGATATAAACATCATTGGAAACTAAATGGTAAGGAAAACATACCTTGAAGATGATGCTAACTGATAAAGGTAGTTCATTGTGTTCTTTGCATCAGGCAGGGACCTTATGTGATTCCATCTGCCTCTACCATTGAACACACGCTCCCGTTCCTCCGCTTCAGACAGTTGAGAAGCCATGGACACCATAGCACTAGATGATGATGACAACATGTTTTCCAGTGCTGAAATTCTAGAACTTCTACCACTAGGAGACATAGCCTGAGGACACTCCTTCAGCTTTGCTATTTCCTTCGATATAGTTGCTCTCCTGTTTCAAGAAGAGAAGTTATTAAAAATAGATCCAAGTTTAATGCAGAAGGCACAACACCCAACCAGCTCATGTAGAATTTTACTGTTAAAACAATTTTTTTGTTTGTAATATATATAAAGAGGCAAGTCAGAGCAAACTTTACTGAACTAGTGTTAGCCCATTATTTCCCATCAGATAAATTATATGTTGGAAGGAACCTTGGTAATGGTGTGTCCTTCATACAAATCAGGAGAACTAGTGTCTAAATATTTGCATGCCCTGCAGATTGAGCTGACCCTACCTAGCCTCTGCATCAATCGTCCATCGGTATGGTTAATGTAGTAATAATGACAATGAGTATTTTCACATGACCTAGTTATGTCCCCGATAACTAAAACCATGCTCATATCTTTTCCATCGTCTAAACTGATCCATACAATGCACATTTAAATAGACACCACCACAACACAAAAAAAGTTATTAGAAACATAAGCTTTGTATCATAGCAACAGAAGGAACCAAAGACTTACTCTTGTATTTGTCGTTCATAATGTGAACGTAATTCGTATGCCCTTACGGTAACTTCAAGTTCATCATCAATTGTTCGCATCAATGCCTAGTGCCATATCAAAAGAATATTTCAGACATAGGAAAACAAACTATAGTATTCTCCAAAAGATATTCAAGTTCTGCAAGAGCACCTGAATTCCTGATCCGCTTGTTCCTTGCAATTTCACAACCAAAAGGCAGAAATTTCATGAGTTTTGACTTAAGAGTATATAAACATCTGAATACCAGCAGAAATGAAGTCACTCTGTAGCTTCTTACCATGTGTATCCCTGCTGGACTTCTTTGCTTCGAGCAAATCTTTCAGTCTTTTTGTGGCCATCGCAGCTTCTTCAGTTTTTCGCTGCAAAACCTACACGGAACAGACTGGCATAACTACCAAGTTATTTGGAAGCATTATGAAAAAAATGAGAAAACTAACCATTTTCTGCTTCTGATTTAATGCCAGGAGTTTATGCATCTCATATTCATTCCGTCTCCCTTCCTTCTTGAGCTAGTTAATATAAACACAACATTGTCACCACAAGTTCTTGATAAAAACGCAAGTTTACAAGAAAAATGAGCTACAAACTGTCAAAAGAATAACCTGAAGGACTTCCTTTTCTCGGGCAGCCTTCCAAGATCTGAACTGCTCTGATTCTTGTTTAATCTTTTGTTGAAGTTGAACCTAAGGTACCATAAAAAAAATGTCAGAAGATTAAACTTAATTAAATGTGGAAAGGTTTGGACCAAAAAAAAAACCTTCTGAGATTTGATGCGTTGAATTTCTCCTTGTAAACGCATAGCTGCATCATCACTTTTTTGTTTCTGTCGTAGCAACTGTTGTTGAGTTTCCTGCTTTTTCTTGAGCTGAGAGACCTGCCATATGGTGGCCAATCAGTATCTGAGAACGAGAAAAGATCAATTTATGTATGTACAAACCTGGGATTCAAGCATGGTCAGCTTCTGAAGATAGGACTCTTTCGTCTTGTGAGCACACTCATCAGTTGAGGAAGATATATTTGTTAACGCGTGACGGAGATCCTCAATTTCTTTCTGTAAACAAAAATAAGATTACTACTGTTTCAGGGAACTATTTTAAGGAATCAAAAAAATTAAGCTGGTAAAACCTGAAGAGCCTTCTTTTCTTGCTCCATCTCATGTAACTTCGTCTCATAATGCTGCTTGAGAACAGATGTATCGCTCTTTGCAAATTGTTTCATCTCCGCCTTCAGATATTTAAATTTAAAAAGAGGATAAATTATAGACACTTCCAGGTGAAACAAAGAAGATAGTGCCGGAGCACAGTTTCGACTATAAGATTCGTAGGTTAACAGTAGTTGCCTTTGAACATGAGTTAACAATGGGTGTGGAATAAAGAATATTCAGTACATGTAAAAGCTAGATCCTGCAGCTAAACAGGTTGTTGTATATTTGTATATGAACATTTAAAATCATAAGAAATACAATACCTCCTTTTGCTGAAGTCTTTGATCTAGATCCTGCAGCTCTCTATCAAGTTTCTCTTGTATGGACGAATGTTCTCTTTCCTTCTCTTCTTCATCAACTTCACCTGAAAAGTAGGGTACTTATTAGGGAAAGTGTCATGAACACGTGGTATCAATGTGTTTCAGTAACTTACCTAACACTTCAGGTGGCACGGCTTCACAGCCTGAACCTAGGTCATCTAGAAGTATGCCCTTATCAACTGCAAGTCGATCATCTAAACCCTTTCTACAGGCAGTGGAGAACCTTTGCCGTGTCACTTCACTCTCCAACTGCTGAATCCTTGATATATAGGACTTCATAAGGCCCACATCCTGCTGAGAACAAGAAAATACAAACATAAAACAGTTCAGGGAGGCTGATATGACAATGTGCTCGCAGAACTGTATTTGATTAGAGACTTATTTTAGATACCTGCTCACTACCATCATTTTCAATATCGTCCCACGATTTTCCATTGCGTGCTGATTCAAGCTTTAACATCAGCTGATCCTTCTCCAGCTGACAACAAATAATATATGTCTTATCTATTATTCTATATTGGCAAGGCTATTCATGTGCACTAGGCTAGCAACATGTCATTATGGATATGGTACGGATAAACGGTATGTGGTTTAAAGTAACGGCATATCATGAAGAAATAAAAATATCACATAGCTAACATACACCTACATGCCAGATTACCTAGGAAGGGTGAACCCATATAGCTCTGATAATAACATTATATACAGAAGTACACAAACAGATAGAAATCCTCGATACCTGGGCAGCAATTGCACGCTGTGCTAACTGTTCACACGACATTTCCCTTTCCTTGAGCTCACAGTAAAGCTCTGAATTTTTTAACTCGAGTAGAGAGACTTTTTGTTGCAGCAACTGAAAGATGCCGAAAACAAGATCAGAGATAAAATAAATGAACTGGTTTGGTTTTGACAATGCACCAAACTAACCTGAAGTTCTTCTAGTGCTGCACTGCCACTTCGGGAAAACAGAAGCTCACTCTGCAGCTGCTCTAATTGACTCCTCAATTTCTGCATTTCTGCTGTAACTGGGTCTCTGTTGATCTATTCAGTAGGATACAAAAGGATAAGCAAAAGATGGCAACCGAAATAAAAGATGCAAAGGCTTCTTCGAGGATAGAGCAAGCATACCACTGCTTTGTTTTGAATATTTCGTGCACGATTGGCATACTTGAGTGTATTAATGGTTTCCTCTGCGTTAGAATCAGCGGGACTAATGCAAGCTGCAGGAAAAGAATGGCAAGGAAAATTGATTTTAGTAAGTGCTCCAAGTAGGCCAATGCGAGGATATGAGTGAAAAATTAAGACCTACCAATCATAACGGTCTTACTGTTTCCTCCTAGAGAGTCCTGCAAGAGAACAAAAATCCCTTAGCCATGAATATGTCACATTTCAACATTTCGGTTTTATCGCTTAAAATAAGGTGAAATTGTACAGCTATTAACCTATTACTATACATACCTGCAGTAGACGGGTTAATTTGCTGTCCCGGTATGGGACAAATGCACCTTCCTTCCTCTTCTTTTCATCACCTAATGCACTAATAACATTGCCAAGAGCAAGAAGGCCTCTGTTGATATGTATACCTATGGCCAGAAGATACATAGAACAAATTCAGTTATATACAGAATCAAACCAACAAGAAGCGACGTCCTTACCTTCTTTAAGCCGTAATCCGTCAGCTCCTGTTCGTTTAGCCCTTTCAGAACCAGCCAAGTCAACTAAATGAAATTTTGATGATAAAATATCATAGTCATTATTAGTTGACTTCTCAGATGTAGAACTTGAGGTCCTCTTTTGTTCGATAGATATCGTGAAGATAGCATGAGAACGGCTGCAAAGAAACAATAACCATTCAAAATAAAGGCTGTTTTTATAAATACATTATGATCAAAAGTAGTTGTCCAGGTTAATGATTGTCCTTGTGAACCTCGCGCTTGAATTATTTTAACTTCTACACTTGAACGTAGATACATCATGCACTAAGCTCATGGTCCCAAGTTCAAAAACATATAACCAAAAAATAGCACATATGGCAAATTGGCAATACACAGCATGATCCAAGCCAATTTTATTGTGTAGCTGGTAACCTCTTACAAAGATATATTTAGTGCATAGGCATGACTAGTATTAGAACCCAGAACAAATGAAAAAAGTATGCACAGAATTGGTCAGAAAAGTATGTGTTCATGTGGACAGAATTGGTCATCGCATCTATAATTTATATGCAACTTACCTTGACTGGCTATTCATGTTTGTACTTCCAGTTGCACGTGACGAAGACCCTCGCGCCAAGTGCAAAGCCATTTCTTCTTTTGACTTGACCTCAGCCTCCGTCACACCAGCAAGTGTAATGCTGCCATTTGCAGTTTCTCGAATCTGAATAGGCACTCTAGCAGGCGCTGCTGCTTTTGCAACAGACCCAGGATCATCAAGTAAATCGAATACTTCCTCCTTGAATATCTGAAGTGAATAACAACAAACCAAGAAATGATAATCAGCAAATATATGTTGCAATTGAAGATTTGAAGTAAATATAAGTTCTACCAGCTAACGTACCTCGATGAAAGATACCCTAATTAAGAACTCTGTATCATCCTTCATTGATTCAGCTTTATTGAATATCGTCTCCATAACTTGTGGAATTATTCCTCCACAGTTAGATTCACCAGTGTAATTGGTGCCCATCGTATATGTCTTCCCAGATCCAGTCTATGGTTGTACCAAGAAAAAGCTAAGTAAGAAAAAGTATTGTAACCGCTACTGTTACCTTTGCTACTGTCTATGTCGTATGCCCGAGAAGTAGATGTTAGGGATCCCATAACTAAACGAGGCATAGATGTTGTTTGAATTGTTTAAAGCAAAGTGATAATTTTCTTATTTATTAAACATGAGATTAGTTCACAAATTATGCAACAAAGTTAAGGCCATAAATCTCAAACTAATCGTATGAATAAGGCATTCTTAAAAATAAATTTGACACGGTGAAGTCGTAGCCGCCAAACTAGGACTCTCAATGTACTATATTCTATAAAAATTACACACTGCGCTAAAAGTAATGGATAAACCTCAAGTGCAAATATCGAATAGATGGACGCCTCGATGTAATCATGCTCTGACATTCTTATAGTGATTCTGATTCTAAAGTAAATACAAAGGATGGCATGGTTACACCCACAACACACCAACAAGTAAATCATCTTTCTAATCAAGAAGTCCAAGGTTCTATCAGCTGCTTGCTAAACAACAGTAACAGCTCGGAGTGAAGATATAAAGTAACCAATTGTATGTTCCCATGTGAAATTACTTTCAAACATACAAAATAAGTACCTGCCCATAAGCTAGCACAGTGGTGTTATATCCACTGAATAATGAATCAATTAGCGGATGCACGCATTGCTCAAATATCAATGAGGATGGAGATCCCATGCTGCCATAGACATGATCGTAAGTGAAGACGTGTGGGCCAATTTGGACCTACAATAGCACAAAGAAAGAGCATCATCAACATCTATTTAGACTTACAAGCCATTCAGAAGAAAAAAAAGAAATCTCCTATTAGTGTGGTAATCATATACTCCGATAGGTTTAATAGAATCCAGTGCTCCTGAAGAAGAATTCAACTGTGAAAACATCACACGTTGTTACAGTATGCTCAAAATCAGCAACGACAATGGTCATAAGCATAGAACCCCCACACCACAGATGTTCCATACGCACCCAAGCCCTTGGTTTTTTGATTGGTACCCAAGCCCTTGGTGGATCTGGCCGCCCAAATTATGCTCCAACGAAACAAAAAACCACAGATGCGTCGTGGTTGTCTTTTCGGAGACAAGGGACATGATTTCCTGGATCATGGATGGTAACAAAACAAGCCAAATTGGAACAAACCAACCAACTCCCAGAACAAATCGTGTCGATCCCAATCTATCACATGCCCGTCCGTCAATTCAATTTGTAATCCTAGGAGCGCGTGATGTGATTGTTGACCAAGGCACACCAGAGACCACCAAGAAAATCATACCTGCGGCTCGCCGGGTGTGACGGTGACGCAGTCGGTGCAGCCGAGTAGGAGCTCCGGCGTGATGAGCGGACGGACGTTGACAGCGACCTTGACGCTGTCACCCTGCTGCTGTGAGGCCATCTCCGAGCTCCCCATTGGAACCCTAAACACGAATTCCCAGAACCGATCAAGAAAAGGACCAAGGCCCAAAATATACACCAAGAAAAACAAGAAATCCGAACACCCCAAGCCGCAAATCTGGGAAATCAGGACGTCTAATTGGGAAATCTTTGGAATCTGAGGGCCAAGGGTTTTGAATTCGCCTCACCTCACCGTGCCCTCGCCGTGGCGGCGCCCCCCGTTGACGGTGGCGGCGGTTGCGCGGGAAGGTAGGGGCGTAACGGATAAGGGAGGCGGCAGAGGACGATGCGCTGAGAGACGGCGGCGGCGGAGGAGGGGGGGAGGGAGCTCGGGGCGGAACGGATGGGGAGGCGTGCGAGAGAAAATGGGAAGAAAAAGAGAAAACTCGAAATGAGAAGAACAAAGGGGGCTCGGGGGGCTCCTCCGGCGGGTGGTGGACCCAGCGCAACGGCTTCGGTCGCGATTTCGAAATTCAAATTGCCGTGGAAACGCGGCCTCCTCTCCTGTCAGCCGCTCAGCACGTGCTGGATCCAGCGCCTGTTGTTCCCGGATTTTGGATGGTATCGGCGGCCAGTGCGACGGGTAGTTTGCTGTGTCTTTTAATGCTCTGCGATTTTGGAATCTCCATTTGGAGCATTTATGTGCTGATAGCATTTAGTACCAAAATTATCCTCTATTCCCAAAAAGAAAATACAATTCACGACTTGGTCAGATTTGGAAGAGCGATCCGTCTCATTTGGATGTGCCAATGAACCATCTCTAGCCGGCCTTGGTTGGGTTTTTTAAGAAAAAAGTCCGTATCTTTATTCATTGAGAGGATGAGAGGATGAGAAAATTTCACACAACATCAACGTTTGGTAACAAAGTTGTATAGAACCTAGAATCAAAACAACTTTTACAGCTCATTCAA
Organism: Avena atlantica; assembly: GCA_910589765.1. Taxonomy (NCBI): domain Eukaryota; kingdom Viridiplantae; phylum Streptophyta; class Magnoliopsida; order Poales; family Poaceae; genus Avena; species Avena atlantica. Next base: position 321,623,956 of record OU342738.1, read on the forward strand.
CTTTTGGTTAATATGTTGTAGCTAGCCCAAATAGATGTTTTAGGCCCTCCACGGCGTGTAAAAAAATCGGTGCCCAAACCACTTTTCAACAATCAGGCATCGGTGCCCCCATTGCACAGCCGGTGTCCCCAAAAAAATTTAGGAAACCGAAGCGGCTACTTGCTCCGATGCCCACTTCATCCCATACAATAAGGCCTTCCACAGTGTAGCCGATGTCCAAAGCACCAAAAAGTTTGCCATGTCATCAAGGATTCTCTAGAAAAAAAATTGGCACCAATCTCACGGTGTGTGTAAAGTGCCCAAAAATAGAAAGACTCACATACGCATAAAGTACACAACTAAACCAACATGTATCCATTCTTTTCTCTAATTTCTTGCCTAGCAGCTCGTTTTATCAGATGAAAAAATTATATTGTATTGCATGCATGTAGTGGGCATCGGAGCAAGTAGATGCTCCGGTTCCTGAAATTTTTTCTGGGCATCGGCTGTGCAATGGAGGGCATCGATGCCCAATGCTTCAAAACAGGTTTGGGCATCGATTTTTCTATACGCCGTGGAGGGTCTAAAGTATATTATTTTCAACTGCCAATCCATCTAGCACTCAATCGAACGAACACTGGAATACTGCAAGCTGGCTTGGTCAAGCATTTTTTATCTATGTATGGGTCCTATCCTTTTTTTTCTTCGGCACCGCAACGTTGTGAGGCCGGTGCCTAGATTATTTTTCAAGACATCTCTGACACACCGTCCCACTTTTTCGGATTTTTGCATCGCTCACGTTGGCACATGGCCCTATATTTTATACTTTATTCCACTTTTTTAAATGGTATAATGCAATGCTAATAATGTGGCTCTCGTAAATACGAGGGCATCGTCTTTGGTATGTTGACAAACAACCAATAAATAAATAAATATATATATATCTATTATTTTACATTATTTATGTTAATAAAATAAATAAGGAATTTTTATTTTCGTACTCTTGGTTCGTTACTTGTACTTAGTTTTTTCCAGCCGTTTAATTTTTTCGCACTTTTGCCCATCTTCTACTATAAAACTCTAACACGGTCTGAAACTCGTTGTCCGTCAGTGTTGCCATTACATGCTGACAAGTGGGGCCGCACTCAGTCAGGTCCCGTAGTGAACCCCTATCGTTACATACTGACAAGTGGGCCCGTGGAGCAACAAGAAGTAATAAACTTAAAGTTCATTCAAAGTAGGTAATGTTGCTAAGAAGTTAATAAAGTAGTTATACCAAGTTTATGGAAGTATCATGAATAAATGCAAATACGAAGTTTCGGAGAAAAATGGTATTCAAGCTCTGACAGTTCAGAGAGAATGTCAATAGTATGTCGAAGAACCGTAGGGTAATACATACGCCCTAGGATGATCCACAGCTGGTATTTGATCCACAGTTGGTATCTTGTCCGCAGCCGTTGTTGGTTGACATAGTTAACCAGATCATCTTAACATAAAACTTGGCCTAAGCTAGGTGAGACCTAAAGGAGTATAAGATTTTAAGCGACCGTCTTTCAAGACGCTTCACGAAGTTAGACCTATCAAAGCGAAAATGTCCAAATAGTAAGTAAAACTAATAATGATGAAAGATTCGCTTCGGAGATCCACAATTGTGTGGATACACCGTACAATCTTCCATAAGACCCTAACTAGGTAGAGTATAAGTTGAACAAGGACCAACAATCTATTTATAAAGCCAATGGTTACTATATAGACAGTTTGAAGATTATTAGTAAACCCTAAGGGGGAGAGTAAAAATAAGTGGAAGTATTGTTATCCGAATTCCAAGTAAAGATTGGAGAAGAAATACTAACCTATGACAACATTAAGCCTTATTTTCGTAAGGTTAAAAGAAGTCATCATTGTAAAGTACTTTCAGAAGTAAATCCTAAGTGATCCTTAAGAAGTAATAAAGCATATCCAATTGGACATGTATAGTGAAACAAGAAATTCCGATGGTATGGACTAAATGTGTCCAAAACCAATCTTTGGAAGGATTATCAGTGTAAACCATTCAAACACAAGCCAAATATAGTCTTTTGACCACAACTAGTGTCTAATAGAAATTGAAAACCTGTTTTAATGAGACTTCCTAGCCCTTACGTAGTATAGTAAGAAAGTTCGATGATTAAATAAAAGGAGTTGAATTAGGATACCTAATCAGGTTAAGGAACTAAAGTAGAGACCCCAGATTGAGGATTTTGTAATAAGGATATATCCCTGAGGGACTAGAGTAAAAGTAATTTTGGAGTATTGGAGACAACAAGTTGAAGATTGCCAAGTATGGTGGGAATTCAAGGAATACTACAATTATTTCCATTAAGGTTACCATGGAGTTGAGAAATGTCGTAACCAAAATAAGACAATTCCTCATTCCGAAACGAAAGAGTGTGCGAACTTCGAGGACGAAGTTTATTTTAAGGGAGAGAGTCTGTAACATCCTAGCATTAGAGCTTAGAAATAAGCTAAACCCAGATGTGTGCATTGCATTCATGCATAGAAAATCTGAATAATTTTCGCGCTTTAAAATAAAAAACTTGCCAAAGTGATTGAAACTTCTCTTAACTTGATGGAATTGAAGTAGATCATCAAGTTGACTGCGATAAGTTTCAATATGACCTTTATTAAAACCTTATTTTGGATAATGGAGATTTGATCTAAGGGTAGATCAAATGTAATGAAAGTTAACCCTAATATATTACTTAATGATTAATAATTTGATCCTTAAGTGATCATATGTAGTCTTCATTACAATAACTCATGAATATCAAGTTTGGAATAAAACTCAAGTAACTAGAATTTAATAATTAAATCTTGATCTATCTTAATCTCATCTACTTATACCATGAGTATCATGGTAATACCTAACCTTAACTCTTTAGTGAGTATGAGTAGGAAAGAAACCAACTCAAGATCATTCACCATATATCTTTATTTCCATATCAATCTTTATCATCTCTAATGAACCCTATCTTAATATCTGTTGTTCATCAATGTTGATTAATCAACTATTGATTCACAAATTCTTAATCTATCAATTCCCGATCTATTAACTCTTGTCCTTATTATAGCATTCACTTCAGTCCTTTAGAGAAAGAAGTAAGAAGAGGTAAATAGTAATGCTAGTTTTAGGTATCAACTATAGGATGGGAGTGATTGAAGAGAATCAAATCAATATGATAATTTATGGAGTTAACTCACTCCTGAAATGATAGAAGAGTTATTGGAATATATGATAATATGGTAATAAAGAAGATTACAAGGATGAATCCTGAAGATAGTTACCAGGAGTAGTCCTATTGGATCAAGTAGGTATAGTCAATGCATTATATCTCTTAATCCAATAGAGCTAAACGGAAGATAATTATAATACAACTGTAATGTTGTATGGATGGAAGCCTTGATTAGCCAACTGAAAACCTAAGCCATAAAGGATAAAAGGATTATAATGATCATGCCTTACTCACCAAGATTAAATGCTTGTATCATGTATAAGTGACATTGGTGGATAAAACATGATTGAAACCTAGTATAGATATGTTATTCTAGATTAGTCATCACAAGTCATATTAATATAATGTGAGGTTGGAGTATTAGATACTGGAGTTAAGAAGAGATAAGATAGTATGATTAAGATGAAGTTAGAGTAACATTGGATTATTGAAGTAGTAGTTCCCTTTTGGGAAATATTAAACACTTGAGGTGAAGTAGGATTTGATATATATATATATATATATATATATATATATATAAATCTATTAGAGTAATGTTGGAGATGGATGTTTAAGGAAGAGTGTGAATGTAGTTAGTAGTAACCACTTGTTGGATTAGAGGTTATCAGTAGTAGAGTAACTGATAATATTATTCTTGTGAAGCAAAGCTCATCATGTGAACACATGATGATGGTGATGAAGAAGTAGAATATCTAGGAAAGGAATTCCTTAATCAGAAGTCCAGAATTATGAAGTATGGAATATAGGAATCCTTGTTAAACACTAAACCCTAAATCTTTAACCAAACATAATATTCATTTCATATTATTGATCTATCATCTTATATCCCCAATACTTGATAGGAACATTTTCCTATAGAAAACTACTTAAGCATATCTTTGTTCTTTACAACTATCATAATCACAAGTTCTTAGGAACTATCTTAATTAATTCCTTCTCATAAGTTTTCCTAAAGAACAACTCTACTATTTTATCATGGATGGTGATACCATTCATGAAAACAAACATGAGGACAATGTGACTTAACCATTATTTTTTATCCATATTTATAAAAGAATCTGAGTATATTAAATCTCCTAAAAACTCATGATGAGTACTTATAATTTCAAACCCTAACTCCTATATTGGGTATAATAAAATATATACCTTGGAATTTTTTGGATCTTATGGGAATATTACTAGCCATATTAATTCCTTATAATATCATGGAACAAATAATGTTATAGGATCATTATATCAAATTTATCTCCAAACTATAAATTCATTAAAAATCAAATCTTGTAAATAGATAATGAAATATTCCATAATAAATTCCTGGCTTATTACTGAAAGAAAATTTAATAATAAAATCCCTGGCAAAACATTTACTAAAAATTAACTTCCATGAATGGTATAAAGAAAATAAATTATAAATCTTCACAAAATAATTTTCAATAAATATTATTTGCTGCTACAAGTATTTAGCAAATAAACCCTATAATGAAATTTAAATCAAATGATCAAATTCAAAATCTGAAAACAGAAAAGTATAAAGGAAAAAAAGAGATAGTCAGCAAATGCAGCCCACGACCCATTTCCTCTTCGCCCTATTTGTCGCTCACGAGCTGCAGCCAACCCTCTCCGCTTACTTTGCATCGGCCCAGCTTTGGCCCAGGCCCAGATACCGCTTCGTCGTCGTCTTCCTCAATGTCAGAAGCAGCTCTCTGGATGCTTCGCCGTCGCTCGATGCCAATCAACATCATCAGCAAAATTGGACCACCGTGATGCTCGCCGCCACCTTGGACCTTGATGATAAGAACGGCCATGCTCTCCTCTATCCATCCATACCAGTATCACTCGCTCTCGTTATCTCCATCTCTCTTCCGCATGAACACAGAAACCCTAGCTCGCCGGAGGTGCTTGTCGTCGCTGCTAGAGACCACCCCTCTGCCATCTGAGCTCTCCTATGTGTTCACCATGTTCGACTCATTCATCTCCCTGAAGGAATTGAGCTCTCTCGTCCGTAATCGAACCCGAGGACTTCAATCTTCTGTCGGTCACCGTCGACCATGGCGACGCCGTTCGACCTCACCTCGCCTTACCACCACCCTCTTCGCGTTCCTGGTAAGTTTTAAGACCGAGTGGCCCATTCCGATTTGTCCTTCGAACACCACAACACCGTGCCATCGCTCACCTCTGTCCGCCGCCGCAGATGCTCGTCGGAGCTAGTGCTCCGGCGACCATTTCGAGATGGCACAGCCATAGTTCAACTCGCCATCGCATGCTGATTCTAACACAACCCTGCACTGCCCCACGCACGCACTAGATCGTTGGATCGATTAGCAACCTGAGACGATCAAACATGAGTGATGTCAGCGTGACAAGCTGCTGATGACATAATCCTTTTATTCGATTTGTTTTATAATCTCTGAAAATGACGTGGCAGCGACCCTACCAGTCAGTGACTGGGGTTAGATTTGGGTGCGGTGTAAAAAGGTTAAGCTAAGTGATGACACAGTAATTACTTTAGTATTTTGCTTTAATAATTTAGGAAAAGAATAAACATTGTAAATTCAATAACTATTGTTTCATAATTCAGAAAATATGTTTTATATATCAAAATTTTCAGAAAAATAAAATCTATAACATTAAACCATTATCAAACATTATTATTCCAACAATTTAAGTAAATATTATTTAATAAAGATTTTATAAGTTTTAATACTTTGAAAATTTATATTTTAATATTGGTAAATGTTAAAAATATAAATAAAATACCAAAAATCTTAGAAAAATAAGAACTATAATTTAAAATTATAATCATGCATTATTATTTCACTTAATTAAATATTTATTGTTTATTAAGAATTTATAAAGTAGTAAATATTATAAAAATCATATCTTATTATTTATAAATCACAAAAATAAATGTAATATACCAAAATGATCACAAAAATAATACCTACATGTTAAAAATATAATATTACACTTTTGTGGTAAATAAAAAAATTAAACCCTTTAATAACTTGAATTTAAATCTATTTCCTAAGTTGTTAATTCATATAAGGGTAAATAAAATTTGTTAATATTTCTAAAATTTACCAATTGAGTCTAATAAATAGTATTAGTCTTAAATACTAATAATATTAAGTCAAAATGTTTCAACACATTTTAAATGCAATTTATTGAATTAACATTCAACCATAAGAGTAGATTATTTTCTAAAAAGATTCTTGTCCAATATAAAATCTTCAAGAATAAATTGTGATTAAATAAAATATTTTCCATTACTTAAAACACAAGTTTATAAATAAATCAAAATACTATAGTGAATCCATAAATAGTTAAGTAATATTACTTCCTTGATTGCAAATCATAACCATACCTTAATAAAAAGATAAATGATTCTATTCCATTATACAATTAAGAAACCACTACTCAAATAGAGGTAATGCCATTCTTAAGTAACTTTAAGGAAAAAGTATAAAGTGAACAAGATACAAGTATCATAAGTAATACACCATAAGTCTATCCATATTTTTAAAGTTAACTTTAGTCCACAAGACTTTAAATATAATGCTAAAGACCTTGTTATGTGTTTTATAGTTAACTTTGATCTTTATAATTAAGTTGTAAAGCATCAAAAGTCTAAACTATTCAAGCCAACACAAATAACATCGACCACACTTAACTAACCACAAAGATTGTTTAGACCTTAGAAAAGAAATACTTTCTTCAAATGTTATTCTTTTTCCACTTCAGTCAACATATAACAATTTATCGTAATCACATTACTTTATACTTTCTTGTAAACTTAGAATTTATAACACTTAACCTCTTTATAAGTGACATTACTTGTAAAATAAAATTTGAAGTTAAACAAGTATTGTATAAGCAATCTTGAGTAGCATTTCACATTTGTGTGTATCTCATTGTTTTATGGTATTATAATTACATGTTGTTTCACACACACTCACAAGCCTTAATAAGAAGCACATGTGTGAAACTTAATCTAAAAGGGCAACACATTCTAAAGTAACCATTCCAATTTCCAAACCCTAGATCAACGTTATTCCCGGGATTCAAGTTTACGAAATTGCATTACATTACTTATGCATAATAGCATCTTGCTTCTTTAAACATTAGTCCTTACCAAACCAATGATGCTGATTTCAGATATTGGATCTTATATTGTCTTGAAGACCGTGAGTGCATAATCTTGCAATCACAAAAGGCAAGTTCACACTTTCTCATGTCCTTTGATTATTTTTTATAAAGTATTTTGCAAATCTAGTGTTGTTATCACATGCATTTGAAAAAGGACAGAAAACACTATTTTCATAATAATGTGATTATAGGTTATTTATTATGAGGTAATAACCTACTACGAAAGTTCCGGTGGTAAAGGAACATATTATCTAGGACTTAACAACCAATGTCGCCAGTGTTTCTTGCGTCGTATATTACGCGTTGACCATGAGATTTGGAATGTGACGAAGAAGTCAGCTGTATATTTTCCCTCTCGCATGGAGCCGGATGTGCGGGTCGTGGCTGTTATCACTCGTAGCATGCATACTATATGGTAATTCGTAGAGGATATGCAGCATATGGGTGGGAGCCCTCAACGTCCCATGATAGTTCCGGCATCTGGACGGTCTGTACTGCCAATTGTCGTAATTCAATAGGTGGGCTGGCGTACACCAAGGAGACATGCGGGGTCGCGGAGAAGACAGTGATTGGCTTGGGTCTTAGTATGGGCCTCACACCAAGGAAGTGTGAACGGGTTCGCGGCTCGGATGTGCAACAAAGCTAAGATCTCTCATGGGTAAAGTAATGCACCTCTGCAGAGTGTAAGAACTGTAACTTGTTACTCTCTGTTCCGGGAAGGATCTGCGAACGCGGCGGGAAAGGAAATCCATGAAAAGTTCTAGTAAACCCGTGAAGGATGATGGACATAGCTTTTCAGAATAAAAGCAACCTTTGAAGAAATATTTACGAAAACTTGCATTGCCTACGACCTATGGTCTGTGGCTGTAGATATAGTGCATCAAACACTCTTTTCTAATGAACTTGCTGAGTACGCTTGTACTCAACGTATCTTCTTAACCCTTGCTAGATTCTGAAGCCATTAAGACGATGTCTAAATCAATGTATACTCCAGGAATCATCACTAGAAGCTAAAGTTGTTGGGGATATGCTATATGGGTATCCTCATAGCATGTCTCTTATCCGACTAACCCGGGTGGCCCATAGTCGGTAGCATGGCCTATGGCCTGCTGGGCGGCCCAGTTAGGTGGATCCAAAAGGGAGGCCCATGCCGGATAAAGGAAGGCTACGGTGGAATCACCAGCGTACCCGGAGCCTTAGAGTACAAGATACACAAGACTAGTGATAGACGGTGTAGGACTCTGTAACCTGTCCGGCTAGGACTTTTCCCTGTAACCGTAGGACCTGGCGACTATATAAGTCGGGCCTATGGGAGACTTTAGGGCACAACTTAGCATCATTTTTACACACACCTCGCACAACGAATCTATCTCTGTAACTCGGCGTATTGCCCTTATAGTGATTTATAGCAGGAGTAGGATTCCGCCACCGTCGTGGGATCTGAACCTGGGTAAGCTGTTTTACCTCGTACCCGTCAACCGTCCGCCTTACCCCACGTCTCTAAACATGTACCGTGAGGACCCCTCCATGGCGTACTCGTCGGCAATACCAGGACAGTTGGCGCCCACCGTGGGGCAAGAGGCGCTTCAGGCTCTTCAGCGGGCGAGGACCAAGATCTTCGCGGGAATCGGTGAAACCGTAGCCATCGGCCGTGTTCTCTTCTCTGGCATCGTTCCGATCATCCCTCCTGACGAATTCTGGATCCCGGCGAAGACAAACCCTACGCGGTGTTCGATCGTTCCTATCGGAGACATCCACCTCTTCATCGGCGAAACGACTCGAGCACTAGTTCCCTAGAAGTCGGAGGAGCATCAAGACCCGCACGGACCGCCTACGGGCAGGATATGTTTGCGGAAGGATCGATGTCGGATCTCTCTTCCGAGTTTACCGACAAAGATCGGAAAGCATCAAGACCTGCACGGACCACCTACGGGCAGGATACGTTCGCGGAAGGATCGATGTCGGATCTCTCCTCGGAGCTTGCCGGCAAAGATCGAAAAAATTCAAGACCCACCCAAACCGCCACCGTGCAGGATATAAAGGTGGAAGATCACTGCAAATCCGCCGGCTTTATCCGCGCGTCTGGACAGCAGAGATCCAAGTTCGTCAGCGTGGTTACCATCTTTGATCTGGCGCGCTGCATTCAGAGAGAAGGCGAAAACCCCCGCGATTACCTGGCCAGGTGGCTCCGTATACGAGCCGATCTGGCCCACTACCCCAATGATGATGCTATCTATCACTTTGTGGAAGGACTGGACCATGGCACGCTTCTCTGACACTCTCTAAGACGGCAACAGGCGTCATGACGCCTTACCTTCGAAGGCATGGTGAACACCGTCAACAACTACGCGGAGGCCGAAGCGGCAGCTTAGACAGCGCTTGCGCTCATTGACGGAGCCCCTCCGATTCAGCCACCGCCTCCGGCCGCCATCGTCGTAGTAGCACCACCACCTCCAGTCATCGTCGAGGCCGTTGCACCTCCACCGCCCGTCATCGAGGAAATCCCGGCACCCTCCGACTCTGTCATTGACGCGCTTTATGCTGATTTCGGTGCAGATTCAGAGGAAATAGACTTCAGTCCAGAAGAGCTAGACTCCACTATGTAGGAGATGGAGGAGGAGTACTCGCGCGACGAGCAAGCTAATAACACCATCATGTCTCGAGGGGTGTTCGTCACCATTGGGATAGCAATGGATGAAGATCAACCCGGGCAAGCTCCGCCTACGGCGCTGGAAAAGGGGAAGGGGCCACTTATTGCTGCCGACAATGATCGTGCAAAGGTCATGCCTCCTCCGCCTAATCCAGTGCAGCAGCCGTAGGAACTCGGCACCGGTCCGAGCAACAACAACACCGCAAACTTGCCGCCTCCAGCATCCACGTCAGCAACAGCCCATGTTACTCCAGCGGATAGAGTGATGTACGACAATCTCCTCGTTGAGCCACTAACCGTTGATCATATCCGGAACGTGACTCAGCTTGACAAGAAGCGCCAGCAGCTGCTGGAGGAGGCGCAAGCCATCGCGGAGCAAGGCACTAAACTATATCGAGATCTGGTCAACGCGCAGAAGTCCATAGAGAAAGCTAGATCAATGGAGGCCGAGTATAGGACTCTACTGCAGCAGCAGAAGGCTAAGAAGGCTCCGGCTCGCGTCATCAACGACCCTGGTGTATGGCGCAACCTAGGATGGGCTCCCTCAAAGCCGGCACAGGCCAAGCCATACATTGATAGTGAAGGCAAGCAAGTGATGCCCACCCCACTCCTTAACCTCGCTGTCGCCAAGACCCTTCTGGAGCAGGATAGATCGCCTGAGGCAGTAGAACAGGTCTATGACCTAGTGGCCAAGGCGGTAAAGCAGCAGGAAAAGGCCACCTCCCAGAGGCTTGAGTCTGACCCAGTGCTCTGCCGATCTAGCCAGTACAAACCGCCAAGGGATAGATCTCCTCAGGATGTCGGATCACAAACGGGTTCATCAGAACAAAGATGGAGGGACGCGCGCAACAGGAAGGATGCTATCCCCATATCCTTCAATCATGGAGAAAAAGCCCGACCTCACCGCCCATCTCCACCGCCCCGATCCCCCCGACGTCAGGAAGACTACAAGGCTCACCATCGCACGGATATGCCCCCACCAAAGCAGTGCGGCATCGTCATCCGCGACAACGCAGCACAGACCCGTCATGATGAAGAGCGCCACCACGGACGCAAGAGCAGGTCACACCACGACCCTCCGCGTCCGACAAGCAACCGTGACAGGCGTGGGGCATCGCAGGAGGGTAACAGCAAGAAGGCTAACCCACCGCCACCTCCGCCTCCGTCGCCGCCAAGCAGTCACCATGGCGGAAAAGGCCCACGTCGTTCGCGCAGCCCATCCCCTGTTGACAACAAGAAGAAGAACCCGGAGCCATACGATGCACGTTCGCGGATCGATAAGATCCACGAGGCCCGGGAAGGACCATACCTGGGACCACGTTGCTTTGGACCTGCAATACGGTCCGCAACTTACCCCAAAGGTTTCTGGATTGACAAGACCATCAAGCCCTATGACGACACCGCCAAGCCCGCCACATGGTTGCAGGACTACGACAACGCGGTGGAGATTGCCGGAGGCAACCCCAACGTCGCCGTCAAGTACCTCCTGTTAATGTTGGCGGGTACGGCCCATCAATGGATCGACGACTTGCCGGAGAAATCTATCTACAACTGGCTAGATATGCAAGAAGCATTCAACAAGAACTTTGAGGGTACATACAAGCATCCCTGCATTGTGGGCGACCTACAGCGATGCGTGCAAGAGAAAGACGAGACATCTCGCGCCTACCTCTCCCGCTGGCTGGACATGAAGAATTCCTGCGCAGGAGTGCACGCTCAGACCGCTATGGCCGCCTTCATTGATGGGTTGGAAAGGGGCACGTTACTCCGACATAAGCTAAAGCGCTTGCAGGACAATCATCAGCTTGACTTGAATCAGATCATTCAGTTAGCTAGTGAGTTCGCAGCTACCGACGATGATGCTCATGGCTCTTTGCCGGCAACGACCGTTCCAACCCAAGCTCGGAGGAACAGCAGTACAAAGCGGAAAACCGCTCCAGAAGTAAAGCAATCTACCGACATGGTCGCCATGACTTTTGCAGGACGAGGAGAAGGCGGACAACGTGGCCGAGGAAGGGGAGCAGGTCGCGGGCAGCAACGAGGAAGTGAAACCAACTCGGAGCCGCTCCGTGTTCCCCAAATGTACAAGGAGTACCGCGATATGTCGTGCCTCGTACACCTCGATGTCAATGGCAAGGCCACCCATACCAATCGACACTGCAAGTTCGTCAACGACCTCAAGGAAGATCCGGAGTCCGGCTACAAGCAAAGTCGGAAGAACAGACCGCGAGGCAAGGGCAAGGGGAAGAAGAAGCAGGAGGAGTCCAAGGATTCAAGTGACATGGACGAGGACGTTGACCCCAAGCACGCCGCCAAGAGCGACGACAAGGGAAAGAACCCCTTCGCAAAGAAGGCCCCAGTCTACCACACTTTCCTTGGCACCCCCACCGTCCGACAACAAAAGACCTATCTAAGGATCCTGATGGCCATTCTCCCCCTAGTTCCCCAATACCTGCGCTGGTCGGAGGTTCCAATAACTTGGGACAGGACAGACCACCCAGACCTTGTGCCCACGGAGAACCAGTATGCCATGGTCATCAACCCATTGATTGACGGCGTGGAGTTCACCAAGTGCATGGTGGACAGTGGAAGCAGCATCAACATCATGTATCTGGATACACTGCAGAAGATGAACTTGACGAAGGCAAACCTAAGGCGGACTAACACTGTGTTCCATGGTGTAGTTCCTGGTCGGGAAGCTCGGTCCCTTGGGTGCATCACACTTCAGGTAGCCTTTGGCGACGTCAATAATTACCGCCAAGAGCGCATGACTTTTGAGGTGGTCCCCTTCAAGAGCGTGGACCACGTCATATTCGGCCGCGACATATTCCACACATTCATGGCCAAGCCATGCTTCGTCTACAACAAAATCAAGATACCCGGACCAAATGGTGTCATCACCGTATCCGGAAGCTTTACCAAGGCAAGGGACTGCGAGATCAATGAAGCAGCCGTTGCAGAAGCTGTCCTCTACAGCGAAGAATTCAAGGAGATCCAGAGCAAGGTCAATGACTCAGAGATGCCCGCGTCGAAGAAGCAGATCTCCGACTCGGCTCCTGCGTTCAAGGCCGCCATCGAGACCAAGCCGGTGGAACTTGTGGTAGGCGATGCCTCCAAGGCCGTCGCCATTGGGACGAACCTGGATCCCAAATAGGAAAGCGCGCTCGTCGAGTTCCTCCGTGAGAATAGGGAAATCTTTGCCTGGCAACCTGCCGACATGAAAGGTGTACCTAGGGAACTTGCCGAGCACAGCTTAAACATAGATCCAAAATGTAAACCAGTGAAACAACCTCTACGACGCTTCGGAGATGAGAAGAGACGCGCCATTGGCAAAGAGATAGCTAGGTTACTTAAGGCTGGGTTTATCAGAGAAGTCCTTCACACCCGATGGGTGGCCAATCCTGTACTTGTCCCCAAAAAGGGAACCAATGAATTAAGAATGTGCGTTGATTACACCGGCTTGAACAAAGCATGTCCCAAAGATCTGTTTGCTTTGCCTCGCATTGACCAAGTCATTGACTCGACGGCTGGCTCGGAACTTTTGTGTTTTCTCGATGCATACTCAGGATACCACCAGATCAAGATGAGGAAGTCGGACCAATTGGCCACTTCGTTCACTACCCCATACGGCACGTTTTGCTATGTCACGACACCCTTTGGGCTGAAAAACGCAGGTGCTACCTACCAGCGGACAATGCAGCGTTGCCTTCACGACCAAATTGGTCGGAATGTTCACGCCTATGTGGACGATATCACGGTGATGTCTAAAAAGTCAAACGACTTAATCTCCGACTTAAAAGAAACCTTTGATAATCTCCGGAAATACAACATGATGCTCAACCCTAAGAAGTGCGTCTTCGGGGTTTCAGCCAGCAAACTGTTGGGCTTCATCGTTTCCCAGCGCGGAATCGATGTCAACCCGGAGAAAATCAAGGCCATCTTAAACATAAACCGTCCGACATGCCTAAAGGACATTCAATGACTAACAGGTTGCATCGCAGCAGTTAGTCGGTTCGTCAACCGATTTGGAGAGAAGGATTTGTCGCTGTACAAGTTGCTGAAGAAGGCGGACAAATTCACATGGATGGACGAAGCAGATGCATCATTGAAGAAACTCAAGGAGATTCTTTCCTCAGCGCCCATCCTTGCAGCACCCGAGCCTGGAGAGCCCCTGTTAATTTACATGGCGGCAACCAACCGGGTTATTAGCATCGTCGTCGTGGTAGAGCGGAAGGAACCAGGCTACGAGCACGGGGTTCAACGACCAGTTTACTATGTAAGAGAGGTCTTGACGGAGTCCAAGCAGCGTTACCCGCACTACCAAAAGATAGCTTATGGAGTATTCCTTGCTTCTCGGAAGCTGAGGCATTACTTTCAGGAGCACCCAATCACAGTAGTGAGCAAGACTCCACTGTCCGACATTATCAACAACAGCGACGCTACAAGAAGGGTCGTGAAGTGGGGCATTGAACTTGCCGCCTTCGAGATCACCTACAAGAGACGCGACGCTATCAATTCACAAGCTTTGGCGGATTTTATTGCAGATTGGATGGAGATGCCATATGCTACTCCACTGCTAGAACCAGAGTACTGGGTGATGCACGTTTGACGGATCAAAGTTGCTCAACGGATCGGGGGCTGGTGTACTACTACAGTCACCAAAAGGAGACAAGCTGCACTACGTTCTGCAAATCCACTTCGAGGCTACAAACAACATGGCAGAGTATGAAGCACTCATTCACGGACTGCGTGTAGCCAAGGATATTGGCATCAAGCGCATATTTTGCTGTGGAGATTCCAACTTGGTTGCCCAGCAGGTGGCTGGCACCTGGAATGCGCGGAACCCTATGATGGCGGCATATCGCGACGAAGTGGACGAGATAGCCAAGAGCTTCTTGGGCTACGAAGTCAAGTATGTGCCTAGGGAGCAAAACGAGGCGGCTGATCTACTGTCTAAGCTTGGATCAGGGCACAAGCAAATTCCGCCAGGAGTTTTCCTAGAGCATCTATGCACACCATCCGTGAAGGGCGCCGACATCGACAACCCAGATAGAGCCGACTCTTTCGTCAACATGGTGACAAAGATCCCTCCGGCTTGGACAAAACCGTTCATGGAGTATCTCAAACACGGAACTTTGCCCAATGACGAGGTCGAACAACGACAAATAGTACGATGAGAAAAGGGTTATACCATAATCAATGGGCAACTCTATTAAAGGAGCACTACTGGTGTATACCTAAAGTGCGTTTCCCAGCTAGAAGGTATGGAAATCCTGCGCAAGATCCATCTCGGAGATTGCGGGCATCACGCCGCTCCTCGATCATTGGTCGCGAAAGCCTTCCGGCAAGGATTCTACTGGCTAATCGCGAAGGCGGACGCCGACAAGCTGGTTGAGACATGTACGGGATGCCAGTATTATGCCCGACAACCACATGTTCCTGCTGAAGAATTGCGAACAATACCAATAACTTGGCCGTTTGCAGTCTGGGGGCTAGACATGGTGGGACCGTTACAGATGACACCATGTGGATTTACGCATCTGCTTGTAGCAGTTGAGAAATTCACCAAATGGATAGAAGCTAAACCCATTAGAAAGCTTGATGGGGCAACTTCCCTCAGCTTTGTCCGAGATCTAGTGGTGAGATTTGGTCTCCCACATAGCATCATCACCAACAACGGAAGCAACTTGTCACTCGGAGAAGTGGAGGCCTATTGCTGGGACAAAGGCATCCGACTTGACCTCGCGTTTGTGGCACACCCACAATCCAATGGTCAGGTTGAGCGAGCCAATGGATTAATTCTGCAGGGAATCAAGCCACGTCTTGAGGCACCGCTACATAGAGCAGCTGGAGCCTGGGCGGAAGAATTGCCATCTGTGCTGTGGAGTTTACGAACTACACCCAACAGATCCACCGGCTACACCCCTTATTTCATGGTATATGGAGCAGAAGCCATCCTACCTTCCGACATCCTCCACGATGCACCAAGAGTTGCCGCCTACAATGAAGATGACGCTGAAGAATTCAGACGCCTAGATGTGGACCTTCTCAAGGAGGAGCGCGTTTTCGCATGCCAAAGATCCGCCATCTACCAGCAGAAGCTAGCAGCTGCCATAGTCGCTGCGTTCGGCATCGCTCGTTTAAAGAGGGGGGTTTAGTACTCCGACTTAAGCAGAAGAAGTCACACAAATTATCCCTGCCATGGGAAGGACCGTTCATCATAAGCAAGGCGCTGCTCAATGGGTCTTACTACCTTGTCGACAATCGTGAACTCAAGGATAGACCCAACAAGGATCATAAGCGTAAGCGACGTGACCCGGATGAGGACTACCTGGAGCTTGATCGGCCATGGAACATAGCACAGCTACGTCCTTTCTACACTTAGCATTTTTTATCTAATTGTGTACTTCTTATATGATCAATGAAATAAAGCTCTTTGGTTCACTCATATTGCTGAGTCTTTTACCTCCTTTAGTGTTCATTTTTGGATCATATAAAACCTTTATGCACAAGTCTTGCGATTGCACTTGTGAAAATTCCGCCTACGGGCGTTAGCTTAAGTTTTCTAGTCTACATGTTCTTTGTTGTTTTTATGTGGATTCTGGAGTAGTGACTTTTGGCACTTATTGTCGGCAATTTTGTGTTCAGGTTATTGACGGTGCCATTGGGCATCATCACCTAATCGCATGGTTCCGACAACGAGTCTTCCGACTCACGAAAAGTCAAGCATAAGAACCAAAGTAATGGATAAGCCAGCACTTGCTTAAAAAATATATGCATACTGGGAATTAATTCTTAAGTAGCAGGATACGACCACCATTGTTTTCCGCCTTAAGATTACATCACCAAGTTTCTTCCGTGCACACGCCAAAGGTAAAACAAAAATTACAAAGTGTTTTCATTCTTTGGGCGCAGGAGACTTGGAGGCCGCATCATCGCCAGCCGGAGAATCACCCTCGATGTCGGCGCTACAATGAGACTCGGAGGAATCTTGGTTGACATTGTCGATGAAGTTCCTGGGCACGAAGACGTCAACGTCCACCAACTCGGCAACCCTGGTGTCATAACCCGCGAGTGATGACAGGATGACTTCATGATCGATCTCCTTGCCGTCATCATCCATGTCGGGGATACCAGAGGTCACCGTGTCGATGTCGGCATCTTCATAGTGTGCCTTCACCATAGACAGCGCCATCCTTGTGCCAGCCCGTGCGCATGAAGCTTTCCAGCTCGCGACACGCTCGGGGGCTCGGCGCAGAATATCCGAGTACTTCGTCACGGAGTCCGAGGCCTTGATATAAATCTGGAGGGGCTTGGCAATCTCCTTGGCTTGGGCGATGGCGGTATTGATGAATTTGCCGGCAAGAACCATGCATTCCTTGTCCGAAGGAGGCGAGCGGGTTAAACCCATGGGCGCTGAAAATTCTGACAAAGATCGCATGAGTTCAATAAACTCTAAGTATCCAGACTACAGAACTACAAGGCGGAGGACACTTACTGAAGATGCTGGCCTTAGCCTGCCAGACGGTGTCCTCCAAGGATTCCTTCTCTTGTTGGAGGAGCTTAAACGCCTCGCTATGGCGAAGGTTTTGCTCATCAGCAGCTTGCTTATGATCCTTTAGGATCGCAAGATCCTCCTTCAAGCGATTGATCTCCACGGAGGCGGAATCCTGCAGGGCTTTCATGGAGTCCTCGTGCATCTTCAGCATCTCCTTCCTCTCCTCCTTCAGGATCTTGTTCTCGATGTCCAGCTGCTGGATATGCTTGGACTGCTTGACAATGTCCTTGGCCTTGGCAACATGTTCTGCAAGTCGGATAAAACCACGTACACGGTAAGTACTCGGAGAGTATGGGCACAAAATAAAGACGGAAATGCGCAAAAAGAAAACAGACTCTTGTTTTTGATGATCTGTTCCTTCAAGATGGCAGTTTTACCCTTTTCGGCTTCAAGATCTGCGTGCATCTTCTGGTACTTGTCGTTGGCCATGCCCCGCCGAGCATTCTCATTCTGTGGAAACAAATACAAAGTTAAAATCGTTGTTTGGTCTGCTTAGAGCTTCTAGTCGGAAATTTCCCACCTAGGCGCTCGGTGGCTACAGCGAGAGTTTTTAACTTAGAAATATGCTTAGCTTTTCTTTAAGCACTTAGTCGGGGCTAATTCAGTTCTCGATTAAGAGCTTGGGAGCTACAGTATAATTTTTTTTAACTCAGAATATGCTTAGTTTTTCTTTAAGCATCTAGTCGGAACTAATTCAGTTACAACTAGAGGCCTGGGGGCTACAGCACTGAAAATTATGAACACTGTGTATGCTATTCTTAAAGCATCTAGTCGGAAAAATTTCTTCCATCTAAATGCTAGGGGGCTACAGTGAGAGTTTTTTCTAACTTAGTCACTCTTAGAGCATATAGATGCAAAACCTATGGTTTTCCGTCTACATCCTCGGGGGCTACAGTGGGATACTCATACGAAATGCAAAAGGTAAAGTAAAAACTTACAAGTGCAATGATCTTGAGGTTTGTAACACTCTCGGCCAGCAGCTTGCCAAAGGAAATGCTATTTCCTCGCAAGATATCTGCTTGTCGGAGTAGCTCCTCAAGACCGCACGTCGGAGATGACGGCACTCCTCCAGGAACAAGAGTTGTGTTACTCGGCGTGAGCGCCGGGTAAACAATCTTCGGGAACTTGAAGGGTTTCTGGGGAGTAGGGGCGCCACCTTCGGCGGAGGTACCAGCTCCCACCACTGCCTTTCCGCTATCGATGGCATCCTTAGCCGGAGATTCAGCCATTTGAAGAGCAGCGCTCTCCTGCGTCGCCTGCTCGCCGACAACATCTAGTTCGGTAGAGGCGCCAGAATCAACTTCCATGGCGGAAGGGCCTGGTGCCTCCTGGACTTGGGAGCTTGTCGGAGCGGAGGAGGGCTTGACGGAAAGATTAGCAGGGGCGATGACGGGGGAGGAGTCGCGATGCAGCATATCTTTGATATTTCTAGAAGCCCCAAGAGTCTTGGAGGACTTCTTGAGGCTGGTTGTGGCTTTCTTCCTGAAACGTGCAAAATGCATAAGTACAGGAATAAGACAGATAAATAAGACAATGTCGGAGAATGAGAGGCTTACACTAGGGGGGGCGCTTTGGCAAACATCCTGGTGGCTTTCTTCTTTTCCGCCTCCAGGGCGGCGGTACTCTTTTTGGAGGCTCCACCCTCCGTCTTCTTTTTCTTGCCTCCGTCGGCAGCGTCCGAGGTGGAGCTCTTCCGCTTTCGCGCCAACGGGGCATCGTCGTCGGACACGACCATGACTTCCTTCATCTTTGGATCGTAGATTTGGGCAACCAGGTTGTCCTCATCTAGATCACTAAGTTGTTAAGTAAGAAATCACCATGTTAGATAAGATGGCACTGGCAAGACGGAAAAACTAGAGCAATGTCATACACGGAAAATAAATACCTACCTTTGGGCACTTGCCATCTAAGTACATGTCGCAGGTGATGGTGAAGCCACGCTTCTTATCCTTCACCTTAACGATGTCCTTTAGACGGAGCTTGACGGAGTCGCTCGAGAAGTTATCCACGGAGATCTGAAGGGAATCCTTTCGATCGCCCGTGTACTCGTGCATGAACTTCGCGCGGTGCTGCAGGGGTTGGATTCGCCTGATGAACCAGCACATGGCTAGGTCCAAGCCGGTCAAACCTGCCTCCACGAACCACTCGATCTGCCTTATTGCGCGAGAAGCATTGAGGTCAGAGGGAAGGGAGGCATGGGATCTCCATGTGGAAACTTCAGCGGCGGCTCCATCCACGAAGTCCGGGTACGTCACTTCTCGGCCCGACAAAGGAATGTCAGGGCCGTAGAAGTACGTCCGCTGCCAGTTTTTGCACGACTCGTGGCCGACGATGTCGGGGAACCGCCGGCCAGGTCGGATCTTGAAGCTTATGGTGCCACAGTTCCTAAGCTCCTCCCTACTATGTCCGGCTTCACGTTTGACGGTGAAGAAGTACACGAACAAGTCTAACCTAGGCTTAATCCCTAGGTAACCCTCACAAAGTGCCGCGAAGTTGCTAAGCACTAAGATACTATTGGGGGAGAGGTTATGGGGTTGGACTTTGAAGTGATTCAAGACGGACAGAAAGAAGTGGGAGATGAGAAGAGAAACTCCGCGTACCAGCTGAGCCTTGAGGTACACCTTTTCTCTGGCTTGGGGAGAAGGTGTCACCTTGTCGGCCGGCGCCGCCCGCCAGGCGAGCCCATCCGTCGCGGGGAGGTAGCCTTCGGCGACCATCTCTTGGATGTCGCGGCCGGAGATGTCCGAGCCGCTCCAGTCGCCTTTGTGCGAATCTAGCTCCTCTTCCAGAGGCTCTAGCGCCGCCAGATTGTGGTCGCCGCCGGTGGTTTCAATCACCACCGACGCGGGGATAACCAGGCCCTCTGGGGGCACGATGATGAAGCTCGCCGGCTTCGCTGTGGCTTCGCTCGCCGCCGCCATCGACGGGGATGAGCTGCTGCTGGCCATAGAGGACTGGGAGGATGCGACTGGTGCAGAGAGGGGCTAGGGTTTCTTTGAGGTTTTCCGCGGAGAGCTCGAGGAGGCGTGCAGCTGGAGGAAGAAGATGATGACGCGAGAGAATGGGGTGAAAAAGTGGCAAGTGTCCCACGGTTACTATTTATCTTACTCCGCGTCAAGATTCGTGCAGCTAATCGGATAGTTGCCGCGTAGACGACGTGTTCGTCCACGTCTCCAACCGTCGCCGCCAACGGTTCGTATCGCTCGCGAGGTAAAATTGGATATGATTGCGTTCTCTGCATGTGTGAGTTACGAGGCGTCACTGACCTACAGCCTACATCGTCATAACTGACATGGTAGATGAGCTGTCCCATCGAAGTTTCCGACATGGACGGATTTAATCTGACTACGGAAGCGTACGATGGAAGATTCAGCATATCTCTGACTTACTCATAGAAGACGGAGAAACCTTTGCAGGGTTCTTTGGGAGGACTACAAGATATTGCTTGACGATTTGCCGACATCCATCTAGACGGAGCATTCCACGGAAGAGGCAAGACGGCGCAAGATCTCGGAGTTCTCCGGGGGCTACTGTTGGGGATATGCTATATGGGTATCCTCATAGCATGTCTCTTATCCGACAAACCCGGGTGGCCCATAGTCGGTAGCATGGCCTGTGGCCTGCTGGGCGGCCCAGTTAGGTGGATCCAGAAGGGAGGCCCATGCCGGATAAAGGAAGGCTACGGTGGAATCACCAGCGTACCCGGAGCCTTGGAATACAAGATACACAAGACTAGTGATAGACGATGTAGGACTCTGTAACCTGTCCGGCTAGGACTTTTCCCTGTAACCCTAGGACCTGGCGACTATATAAGTTGGGCCTATGGGAGCCTTTAGGGCACAACTTAGCATCGTTTTTACACACACCTCTCACGGCAAATCTATCTCTGTAACTCGGCGTATTGCCCTTATAGTGATTTATAGCAGGAGTAGGATTCCGCCACCGTCGTGGGATCTGAACCTGGGTAAGCTGTGTTACCTCGTACCCGTCAACCGTCCGCCTTACCCCACGTCTCTAAACACGCACTGTGAGGACCCCTCCATGGCGTACTCGTCGGCAATACCACGACAAAAGTTCTTCAATGAAGTCAAGAAAGTCAACATACACATCAACTCAAGTGAAGACGAAGTTACTGATTAGATGGAATTATATTCTCTAGCCATGGAACCTATTTCTTTAGTGTATTGCAATAGTAACAATGCCAGACCATTAGTTAAAATACTAGTCTTAATAGTATGATAGTTTTTGAGTTGTTTACTTTTGATTCTTCTTTGTAAGAAGTTTCTTTCTCTCTCTTTAACCTAGAGTGTTCTCTGGATCTTGTGTAAAGAGATGAGTTGTAACATATAGTCATGTCTTGGACCTGCTGTGTTTCTGTTGTACCACTCTGAGGGATGTAATACTAGTGAACAGTGTTTCATTGGTGTTATGTCAATGACTATAGTGTACTACATCATGCAGTGGTATGCAGGGTCACCGCACGGTCTTGGGCAGATCCCGCACGGCTGGGACCCCTACGAGGAGGAGGATTACATCAGACTGGAGAACCCCTATGACACTAGAATCGTCGACCCATGGTCGGAGATAACTAGGGTTTCTCCCCTTCCTTTGTTCTTCCATCGTTCCCATCATTGGATGCTAGATCGTGTGTTATTAGGGTTCGACTGTTCGTATTTTCAATCGTTGGATGCTAGGTATTTTTACAGTAGCTAATCCTGTTGTGTTAGATCTCATATTTCGATGAATGCCCCTGTTCGTATTTCAATCCTATTTTATTTGTCCTCCGAGTTGCAGTTAAGGGATTCCCTAGTTAGTACTAGCGTAGATCTATAGTTTGGATCAGTATTCGATTTGGTTTGCGATTTGAGGATTGGGGAATAATCAGGGGATCTCAATGGACAACGAGTCCATGGACACCAAGACTCGTCGGGTGATGAGGAAGCTGAAGTCTGGCCAGGACGACAACTTCTTCGCCGGCGACGTCTACAGGTGCCCCTTATGCACCCGGAGCCTCACCACCGACTTCAACTCCCTCGTGAAGCATGTCGAGGACGTGAAGATATGCGGTCCGTCTGTGAACGTCAACGGCTTCAGAGCCAAGCACCAGGCGCTCGGTTTTAACCTTTGAAACCTCTAGAAGGCGGCTATCAAGGAGGGTCGCATGCCCCCAATCAAGCCCAAGGCGCCCAAGGTCAAGGGACTGGACAACAAGAAGTGGAGGAAGCGCTAGAGGGAAGAAACGGAGGCCCTCCTGGCGGAGGCCATGAGGGGCCACTGATCTTGTGTTAGTGCTGTTGCTGCTGTAAAGCCACTTTTTTGTATTGTCTGTTGAACTTGTCCGCTGCTGCTGAGCAGTCTAATTGTCGAACCTCGTTAAGTATCTGTAACACCCTCAGAATCGACCCTATGCAAGTTTTAGCGAAACCCGCCAAACCCGCATAGAAACGATTCAAAGGTGCCCACCAGGCACTTTCGTGCGGGTGGAAAACGAAGTAATAACATTACACAACAGTCCTCGATGGGACCCACAGAACAGATATATATACAACAGCGACTCCATGAGTCAAGAATACAGATATATTATACGAAGATCCAAATCACCTTGAAAATGATAGAGCGTCCGACTACGGACAAGATGCAAATGGGGCTAAGAGCCCTGAAGAATAACCAATGGCGTCCATAACCCTGCCCAGGCCAAGCCGGAAGGGTAACCCTGCTAACGACGCCGATCTCAAAACCTGCTTAAACAAAAGGGGTGCCGACAAAGGGCAAAGGAAAAAGAGGAGCGTCAGTACTGAGGCCAGTACACGGCGAGACTAGAATTCGGCGGTCCTCGCCTACATAGGTATGGTGGACTGAAGCGGCAGCATATGCACTAAACCACCTATAGAGACTCGATACAACTGGCGGCTATCAGAGAGGGGTAAGGAAGACCTATTCGGATCCAACCTGATACTATCATCAAACAAACCCATCCTGGCGTTTCCCCCTCGAGACCAACGAGGAAGTCAACCGAGGAACTCACACCGTTGGCAGTTTTATTTATTTAGTTATCGTTGCAGTAATTACTAGTCAGGTATAGGTAATCATCCTGATAAAATAAGCAGTGGGCCGTTTTAGTTAACCATTCCGTTGTGGTTGCAACACTTACTAATCAGATACAATTAGCATGAGATAACCCAAACGAAGTCGATTACTTTTATTTAGCCATTCCGTTGTAGTGAAGCTGATTACTAGTCATATCGGATACAAGTCAATTTATAACAAATAAACTTTAGTTATAGTTGTCTATGATCAAGCACTGTGCTCCAAGTCGTCCATAACCGCGGACACGGCTTCTCGAAAAGATTTAACCCTGCAGGGGTGCACCAAAGTATCCACAAGCACTTCGACCCTTTTTGCCAGATCAGTTAACATACACCCATCGGTATGTCGGCGGGGCCTAAGTCACGACGTTCCCAGACCCAAAGCAAGTACATGGGGGCCACCCCACCAAGTCGAACCCGCAACGAAGTCGGCCGGTCTCCGAGACGGACTTAGGGTTTGGGTAGACGGCTGTGAACGACAGCAAATCCCAAAAACTAGGACTGTCGACACCGCGAAAACGTGTCCCGATCCTAAACAGTACAGTGTGCTCCTCGCACAAACATAAATAAAGCAGTAAAGCATGGCATAAGTACAGGATAGTAAATAAAACCTCAAACTAGTTTGTGGCCCCCAGTACAATACTTTGAAATCAGGTAATAATCAATGGGGGGCCCATATCTCCCCACCTGTGGTTAGCGCGCTCGATCTCGGAACAGGTGTCAAGAACTCGGGGTCCTACGGGACACAAGTGGGCGGCCGGAAACCAAATATTATCTATCACCCATCTATGCCTCTGCTTACTTCAATTTTAGTTGTTAAACAGGAATTAAAGTGAACGATAAATAAAGCCGAGATCATATCCAACATCAAACAGGTGGCAATACTCCAACAACAGTGGTACATGGCGACACGCAACAGCACTTGAGCAAGCGACTACGACGCGCAAGTCCAACTATCTACCAAACAACAGGTAATAGGAGGTGGCCATGGCAATATAGGGTTGCAAGGGATATCACGGGTACGAAAACTAGAGCATCGCAACACAGATAGCAATAGATCAACAGGAGGGAATAAATACTATAAAAGTAAGATAGGTAGAAGGGGGAAGATGCTCGCCTGAAAACATTGCCGAAGGTTCAACCGAAGAACGGACGACACTCGCATCAACTCAACTGCCCAATCCGCGAAGAAGCAAAACACTAGAAGGAACACCGGATGTAATATTTAAGATTACGGCAGAAGATCGACATGATGCACGCAGGATGTATGGCATGGCAAAGATGCGATGCAATTAGGTCATATTAAGCGGAACCGGGGTCCCGTCAATTAATGAAATGGTTCCAGTTGTATAGCTACCCCGCAATTTAAATGTTGTATTAACAAGGCAAAATTATATCACCGGTTCGCTACACAAATTTAAATGAGGCCAATATAAGACTAGATTTGCCCGCATATGGGCCCCATATTTAATTATTAGGTGAATCGGCCTAAGGCCCCCAAACCACATGAATGTATGCATGCAAGACAATTATTATGCGACAAGTTATATTATGTTATAAAATAGGGTTTCGGGAAGGGGTTCACACATTGGGGTCTCGACGAACTTGGGGTTCCGGAGGGTTCGGGGTTCGGTCTCAGGGTTCGACGGGTTCGTCCTCGGCGGAAACGTTCTCGGATAACTGAGGTCGATCTTGTCGCATCCGGGAAGCCGGACTTGGTTCGGTGTCGGGGCGCATCGGATTCTTCCGGGTCGGTGTTGTTCTTATCCTCACGAAGGTCTTGTCGGGTCCTCGGATCAGTACAGTCTTGGAGTTCGGGGTGAAGAACTTTTCGTTCCGGGTAGGCGATCTTGGCGGTCATCAGGTTCTCGGCTTCGGGCGCCGGGAGTCTTGGCGTACCATGAAGGAGAATCATGGAGTGCCGAGGGTTCGGTCTTGCCGAGGGCGGTCGTCGGGATCGGGGTCTTGTCGCCTTTGAACCCGGGGACTTGGCGTCCACGGTCTTCGGTTCCGAGAAGAAGGACTGGTCGCATCCGACATCATCGCCTCCGGTTTCCATGTTGGAGCACTCCGAGTGGCATCGCCTTGGAGATCTTGAACTCGTGTAGCAAATCATGGCTCTTCGAATCGACTTCGGAGTATCACCGTCTTCTAAACACCACCAAACCACATACAGTACCACCACTCCATAACTTGGCATCATGCGTCGGGGGTCCTGGCGCGGAGGTCGGCGAGGTGGCGGCGATCGCTGGGGGAACGCGGGCATCGGCGGCGGGGCACGCGGCCGGCGCACGGAGGTCGACGGACGAGCTGAGGCCTGGGGGCGCGGGGAGGCGGCCGAGGATGCGCAGAGCACCGGGGGCGAGGCAGGGAGCAGCTCGGGCGTGGAGGGCTCAGGTGGAGCGGGCCGGCGGGGTTCTGGCCGGAGCACGGCGGGGCAGACCGTGGTCGGAGGAGGGCCGCGCGGGGGCGGGCTCGGGGTCACGCGGCGGAGGAAGAGGAGGGTCGGGGCAGGGTCGCGCGGAGGTTGACAGAGGGGAGGCGGGGCGCCGCGGCTCGACGGAGGCGGGCGGGGCGTGGCCGGGGAGAGGGATGCGTGGGCGGCGGCGAGGTGAGCGGGGAGGGGGCCTGGCCGCGCGGGGCGGAGGGAGGCTCGGCGGCGGAGATGAGCGGCAGGAGGGGATGTGCCAAGGACGGCGGTTGGTGTCGGCGACGTCCGGCACGGGACAGGAGAGACCGGCGGCGAGCGGGGCTTGCTCAGGAGGGGAGAGAGGAAGGTCACGAGCGGGGAGGGGGCCTCGAGAGAAAGGAGAGGAGCGGGGACGACGGGGCGGGTGCGCTGAGGGAGGAGAGAGGAGGGTGGGCCCCGGGGTGGGGACAGGTGGGGCCAAGGCGGGGCAGGGTGTGGGAGAGGTGGGTGCTGGTGGGGGTTGGTAGGTGAGGAGAGAGGGGTGGGGCCAGGGGCGGTGGGGGCCCCAGCGGTAAGGGAGAGGTTTAGGATAGAGGGTAGGATGGCTAGGGTGAGGAAAAGGGAGAGGATGGGCTGGTGGATCGGTGAGGTGGCAGGTGGGTAGGAAATGGGTGAGAAGGTGAGGTGGCGAGCTGTGAGTGGGTAGGATAGGATTTGGTGGGACTAGGATTTAGGGGGGGGGCTGTTTTAGAATTTGTGTTTGTTTGGTTCTGTTTAATTTAAAACATAGCCACTTTGCAAATAGTTTTTAGGGAAATAAAATATCCGATACGCTCGGGGTTTTGCCTTTGAAATAAAGAGGGGTATTTGTACAAGCAAAACTAGGTTTTTTCGAAATAGTTCAGACAAACAATGCAAGATGATGGCGATGCAATGCACAAAAACAACGCGATTTTCTAGTAGGGGTTTTGCGGGATGCCACAGTATCGTACTATATTAGCTGTTGAGCAGCCTATATTAGTTGTTTTATCAACATATGCTCTATTTACTAAATGTATTTATGGTGCTGGTTAGATTTTTTGCTCTAGATTTGCTACCAGATTGGGAAAAAACAAGGGCCAAAAGGAACAATGATTGAAGAGAGAAGCTATTTTAGATTCATTACCTTTTTGGGCCAAAAACACAAAAGGCACTCTTAAAAAGGCTAATCATAAAAATAATAATAATAACTTCCAGTTTAGGTAACAAGGCGCACGCAATGATGACCCACAAGTATAGGGGGTGTATCATAGTACTTTCGATAAATAGGAGTGTCGATCCCAACGAGGAGCAAAAGGTGTTGACTAGTGGTATGGAGCAGGAAATCCCTGTGAATACTTAGCAAACGGATTTTTAGTGGTTTTTCTTATAAGACAACAAAACAAAGAGCAAGTAACAAAGGTAACAAACAAACGAAGCAAGTGGCACAATCCTTTCTTAGCAAAGGACAAGCCAGTGGAAATACTTATAAGGACCAAACGTTCTCGAGGACACATGGGAATTCTGTCAAGTGCTTTCGCTTCAAATAGTTGAGTACTCTTCTCTAGTGTTTTAAGTGTTGTGTGGGTGAACCTGTGCTAACATACCGACCTTACTTGGACTAATACATACTTTTGATTAAACCCCCTGCAAACATCTGTAACTACAGGAAAGTAATTAAGATATAAATCTAACCACAGCCTTAAACTCTGAGATCCTACGCTCCCTTGTGCAAAGGTGTTCTAACGGGGGTTCAGGTTTCTGTCACTCTGGCAACCCCACAATTAGTAGCCAAATACAGAAAGCATCCCCCTAGGCCCATAAATGGGGAAGTGTCATGTAGTCGATGTTCACATGACACCACTAGAAGAATAGCACCACAACTTAAATAACAAACCATTGAATAATAAATCATTACAGATTCACTACTAACAACATGACTTCTCCCATGTCCTCAAGAAGTAAACGAACTACTCACGAGACATCATATGGATCAAGATCAAATATGATGTGATAATGGATAACAATCTGAACATAAATGATAATCCAATTGTTCCACTCACAAGCATCAACTACAATAGTAATTAACATCGAGAAAGTTTCCCCTAAGAACTAAAGCAATATCCAACACAATTGTTACAGCGGGATGGAGTGGTGATGATGGTGCTGGTGGAGATGATGGTGTGGATGACGATGATGATGATCCCAATGAATCCTAGCTTGACGATGGTGTTGATGGCGACGATCTCCCCTCTCCGGGAAGGAATTCCCTCGGCCGAAATCTGTCTGCTAGAGAGATCTTTCTCTCTCGGTGTTTTCTGCCCCGCAGAGGCGGCGAAAATCTATCTGTGGTCGCTCCCCTGGTGTTAGGTTTCCATAGGGAATATATAGGCGAAAGGGCGGAGTCGGGAGCCGGGCAGGTGGGCCACACCTGCCCTAGGCGCGGCCTAGGGTGGACCCGTGCCTAGAGGGGTGTGGGCCCCCTGCGGCCCTTCTTTGCCTCCCCTTCTGGCTTCCTCTGTCTTCTGGGAAAATATAATATTCCCATATTTTTCTGGTATTTTTCTGATCTTCGCGAAATTGCATCAAAACACCTCTTTTTCCATCAGAATCCAGACTCCAGCAGTTCATCCTCCAAGAATCATCCAACATGTATAAACAGATGAAAAGCCATAAGTAGTACCTCATAATAAGACACATATCAATTTTTTAGGGAAAAACAGTAGGGGAGGGAACCCCCACTTCAACTTTTTATTTATTATATAATCAAATATGTTACAGAGTATAATTACAAGGTTACAATAGATATTTATACATTGTGTTTACCAGAAGTAATCCACTAATGTACTTGAGTTTGGAACCATCTATCAAATTGAGGCCCATGTTTTTTTTATTCTCAGCTTAACCCATCTCAGTTCTTGTAGAAATACTGCTTTCCAATTGGAGAACTGTTGTTGCATTCTCAAATATCTTATTGTTTCTACAGATCCATATTCCCCAGTTAAATAATTATTTCCTTTGCAAAGCGAAGATTAATTCTGGTTCTTATGTCTTGAAAAGCCTCAAACACAGAGAGCCCCAGATCTCTATTGGGACAGATGTAATCCCAGCATTCAGCAGCAAAAGGGCAGTTCCAAAAGAGGTGGATCAAAGTTTCCTCAGAGTTGCAATTTTGAACCGCACAGTTGTAATCTGGTAGGAAGCAATTTTTCCTTTTGAGAAGGTTTCTTGTATTCAGCCTGTCCAGAAGAAGTAGCCAGAAAAAGAATTTGTGCTTTGCCTGACAAGATGAAGCCCAGATCCAGGAGAAATGTGGAGGAGCAGGTTGGAAACCTGCCATCACCTCATAAGCCTTTTTTACAGAGAATTTATCACTGCCCCAAATATAAGTCCATTTGTCAGGTGTTGTCAAGTGATTAATCTGTTGGAATCTTAATTCTAGTTGTTCAAACTCAATGAAAGCTTATTGATATAGAGGAAGATTAAATAAATCTTCAAGATATTCAGTCTGAATAACCTCCTTGATAGTAATTCTGGTATTTTTTTTTTGCATAGGAGAGTAGATGAGGCATCTGAAATTCCAAACATTCCTTATCCCACAAATCAGACCAAATATAAGCAGTTTTTCCATTTCCAGGTTGACATCTAGCCATTGCCTTGTAGACATCAATGAGTTTCAAGTGTGTTTTCCACCAGATAGAACCTTCTAAATGATAACCTGGAAGTTTACCATGGTTATAAGATGAACCCAAGGGATAGTAATAGAGCAATATTTTGGATATTAAGATTAAGAACTCCCAGACCACCTTGTTTCTTTGGCCTACAAACCTTTGTCCAAGCAACCATTGCACTGCCTTTAGCCTGAACATCAGTAGTTTTCTTCCTCCATAGAAAGTGTCTCATGTATTTGACTATTTGGTCTTTGATTGTAATGGGGATATCAAGAGAGCTCATGAAGAAGAGTGGTAAAGATGTTAAGACTGACTTAAACATTTGAAGTTTTCCCCCATAATTCAGAAAATCTGCTATTCCACCAAGTCTGGATTGAACCCTTTGTACCATGGGAAGGAAGAACTCCAGAGAAGGCTTGTTAAGGCTAAGAGGGAGCCCCAGATATGTGAAGGGGAGGCTACCTATCTTGCAGCCAAAGGTGGAAGAGAAGTGTAAAAGTCTTTCAGGATTTAGGTTGATAGGCATCATACTTGATTTGGCATAGTTGACCTTAAGCCCAGTAGAAATGGCAAAACAATTCAGCATTGACTTAAGGCAGAGTAGTTGTTTTGAGTCAGCCTTCATGACAACTAAGGTATCATCAGCATATTGGATGACAGGGAAATCAGGACAAGCAGGGCAAGGAATGGGAAGACTCAGCAAATTCTTATTCATGGCAGAATTTAAGAGAGATTGTAGTAAGTCAGCTGCCAACACAAATAGAAGAGGTGATAAAGGATCACCTTATCTGACACCTCTCTTGCAGTAGAATTTCTTTCCAGGTACTCCATTGAGGAGCACATATGAGTTTCCAGTGCAGAAAATCATTTTGATCCAATTAATCCATTTAGTTCCAAATCCTCTTGCTTCCAGAATGCTAATAATGGTTGAATGTTCAATTCTATCAAAAGCTTTCTCAAAGTCCAATTTAAGGATCACAATCTCTTCTTTTGATTGATGACATTGGAAGAGGTACTCAAAATCCCACCCAAGGCAACCTTGAATGGATCTATTCTTGAGAAAGCCATATTGATTTTTATGCACAAGCTTGAGGATTATAGTTTGTAATATGTTGGCAAGAAGTTTTGTAATGATTTTGAACACACTGTTCAATAAAGAAATTGGTCTGAAGTCATTGGCATGTACAGGAGAATTAGTCTTTGGAATGAGAGTAATGAAAGCAGAGTTAATGCTTTACAGGGAAATCCTTTCATGATAGAAATCCTGAATCAATTGAGTAACATCTGCTCCAATAATATTCCAACAGGCCTTAATAAATTCATTGTTGAAGCCATCAGACCTAGGAGATTTTTCATTAGGAAGATCCTTAATGATTTCCTCAATTTCCTTTTCTGTGAAAGGGGCTTCAAGAGAAGCCAAGCTATCAGAGTCCATGTGTCCATTGAACAGATTTGGAAGGCTAAAGTGCATTGTTGGATTGTCAAAGGAACCCATTCTATTTTTAATGTCATTCCAAAGAATACTTGCCTTGCCATCATGATCATATATATCAGAGTTATTATCATTTTTCAGCATGGAGATATAATTATTCATGTAGCTAGTAGTTTCTTTTGTATGAATTTTTTTTTGTGTTCTCATCACCAAGCTTTACCCATTTTATCTTTCCCTTTTTTCCAATAAGCCTGTTGATTTTTAAGTAATTGGATCAGGTGATATTTGAGAATATCTCTCAGATTCCACTCAAAAATGCTTAGTGTCCTGAATTCCTCCAACGAGTCTAAAAAATCAATTGTTTCATTGACTTTTGCAATTAAGTGTTTGAGGCAAGGTAGAGATTTTGCCCAAAGCTTGAGACCCCTTCTCACATTCTTCAGTTTGTCATTAATATTTTTTGCACTGTCTGTATACCCCACAGGTATATCCCAGGCATTTTGCACGGTGTGCAAGAAGTCACTATGCTGTAGCCAGAAATTCTCAAATCTAAACACATGCGCCTTAGGGATTCTAGTGCCAATTGAGATCACAAATGGAGTATGATCAGATGTAGGTTTGGAAAGGGAATAGACAAAAGAGGATGGGTAAGAGATTGTCCATGAGGGTGAAGAGAAGAACCAATCTAATCTCTCCAGAAGTGGATATTTTGCATATTGCTCCAAGAGAATTTTCTTCCTTTTAAAGGGAGCTCCACAAGACCAAGGTTACTAATGGCTTCATTAAAGAGAAGCATGTTGTTAACATCACCACCAACTTTATTTCTATCTGAAGGCTTCCTGATAAAATTGAAATCCCCCATGAGTAGCCAGTCAATGTCATCAGGCATATCAATATTGGTCAACCAATCAATGAATAAGGCTTTTTTTCAGGTTGACAAGGACCATAGACGTTGGTAAGAATCCAAGAATCATTGGAGAGCCTAGAGGTAAATTTGACAGAAATGGAGAATTCATTTTGGAAGACCATTTCTCCATCAAAGATATTTCCTTTCCAGATGATAATTGCCCCCAGAGGCCCCAATAGAAGGTAGAAAAGCAAACTTATTCAGTTTCTTAGGACAAAATTTCCTAATATAATCATCATCAAAATCTTCCCTTTTTGTTTCCTGAAGGCAAATGATCTCACATTCTGATTCCAGGATCTTTTGGGAAAGAGTCACCCACTTTTTCTCAGAATTGATGCTTCTCAAGTTCCATTTTAAGATTTTCCAAATTCTTTTGCTATCCATGGAAACTATGGATGGAATAAAGGTTGTGATGTCTATCAAAGTATGATAAAGCATCCAGGCCAAACAGAGACATAGTGAGAAAGCCTTTTAAGAAGTAACATGGTTCATCAAAAGAAAGGAACATCCACCATACAATATTCCAGAGCCACATGCTCAGATATATAACAAGAACAATCCATTGTATCACAGGTCCAAGGATGAACACACAAAAGTAGAGTTTTCCTAACATTGGAACTTTTTTGTTCATCTTCTTTTTGGCCTGCTGCCCACAGGGCCCAGCAGCCTCCTTCTTCTTTTTATCCCCTTGACTGGAACTAGCAGCAGCTCCAGAAGACCTTTTTGTTGCACCAGGTGGATTTACTGTCTTGTCGGCAACCTTGATCTTATTCTGCTGTTTTGTGTCAAGGTTTTCCTCAGCCACCTTACAAAAATTAACAGCCAGGTTTTTAACCACCTTAGTGCCAAGAGAAGGGGGTTCAACATGACAGGATAAACAATTAAAATCAGAGCAATTGATATGGCATTTGAAACCACCATTAAGTTCAACAATTCTTGGACTTGTTCTCACCTCAGTCTCAACAATGGGACTTACACCTGTCCTTTTATTTGAAGGAGCCAAGGGGGTTATCTCAGAAGATCCAGGATCCAAAGAATCCTGAACACATAAAGGGGCATTCTGAGTGACACATTTCTCAGGAATCAAGAAGGAAGTTGTAGATTCACTTGCAATAGGCTCTTTGATGATATCCCAAAGTGGTGAAGAGAGAAAGCTCTTAGCCCAATTAAATTTCTCAGGAGTGATTAGCATAAGAGTAATAAAGTTAAACCAACTTATAGGAATCTCAAATTTTGCCCTCTTCTGGGAAGAAGATTCACACTGGATGTGTGGAGCAAAGAATCTATCCCAAATTTCTAGGCCCTGTTTAGAGAACCTGAACTTTGCTTCCAGGAGATCAGGGGTTGCCATGAAGTGGGTGCAAGCCATTCCAATCTGGAGGTAGGCCACATTTTGATCAAGCAAGTTGGTTTCCTCCATCAAGAAATCACCATCCCTATCCACATTTTTAGCAGCAGCAGAGATGGAATCATCATCCTCAGGATCAGCATAAGCATCAAGAATATTCAGCAGTCCATCCCCAATGCCAACATCATGCAGCCTAGCCCCAGCAAGTTCCTGTTCAGAAGTGAGGGCTTGGTTCACCTCCTGATCATTAGAATTAGCAGTCTGGATAATAGCAAGGTCAACTGCTAGCTTAGGGGAGGAGTTAGTAATTCCATTGTGAACAATATGGGGAGGGGAATGCAGATTGTCAGGCTGAAGCTCTTCACCATCTTCCTGGATGGGTCCAACAGGCACATTCTAGGCAACATTTTGTACAACCCACTGGTCCCACTCACCAGCATTGTCATCTTATGGAGGGGGTGGGGGAGGTGGTTGGGGGACAAAGGGAGCAGCCACCACGGGGACAGGGTGTGGGTCCTATCCATCATCAGGAGCAGGGTCTTCATCTGGTGGCCCCCCACCAAGAAGGTTGCTGAGAAGGATCTCCACCGAAAAAGTCCAAGACTCAGAGTCTTCGCTGTCTCCAAGTGTCATTCTGACAGTCTTAGGAATGTCAGCCAGATCAGTAACTCTCACCTTAGCAAGGATTCTAACTTTGTTCTCAGGATCTCTTTCCCATAACAACATCTTACCAATTTCATTAAAAATAGCATTAATGTCTTCAGTGTTCATATGGTCCAAGGGGGGGCCGACAAGCATAACCCAACACTCATTATTAAATTGAACTCGACGCCAGTTAATCCCCTCATTATGCTTGACAAAGGATACATGCACATCTTGAAAAGCAATGGCACTATCCCTAACTAGCCTGTCCCTGTCACTAACATGGGTGAACTAGACATAAGCCGCACCGAAAGGGCAAACCTGAACCTCCCCAAACCCCACCTTGGCCTCATTGTGAAGGAAATCCAGGAGTACATCTCGAATATTCAAGAAGGGGACAGGGCCAGGAGGCAGAGGATGAATGGAAGCAATGGCATACTATTCATTTTGACGTTGTCGGCGAGGAACCACCACCCTTCGAAGTCCCACCCGACCTTCAACCTGCATAATCTCAAATCCTCGAGGCAGGAAAGGCACAAGGTCGATGGGAATATTCGCCATTGCTGCACTGACCGCCGGCGACGAGGTCTTGCAAGGGGGAGGAGAAGTTGGGGTTTTCTGAGGCGGGGGAGTTGAGGAGACGACGCACTCTGCAACTGCAACAATAGAGGAAGAGTGGCCAGAAATGAAAAATCCTTTTAGACAGGAGAAGATCGGGGGTTGAATTGTCGAATTAGGCCGGGCCTTAAACCAGGAAAGGAAGGAATCATTGGGCCATTCCCTTTTTTGGAAAGAGGGAAAACGCATAAAAGGTAGGATCCCAGGCAGATTAAATGAGCCCAAAATCACGGGCGCGGGAGGATCGGCAATTTGCACCTTTTGTCTAGGAACACCACTAATGACAGCATCAGCGAAAGACCTGGTGTGATTTGTCTTTAAAACAGGAGAAACTGCCGTATTAACTTGACGGTTGACCGGTGATTTAGGCCGTGGTAAAGGAAATTTTAAACGTTCAAAAATAGACTTAATACCCAAATGGTTAGCACCTGAGATTTGACCAGAATTTCGTGCCACAATTTTTTGGTCGTGAGCATTTTCCAAGAATGATCATCTTCACGATAAAATTTTCTTTCTTCTGCCTGCCAATTAGGCCCACCATTTCCCCAGAGATTGATGAACATAATAAAATGATCAGAGATAAATTTTGAAGAATTGTAAATTTCAAATCCAACCGCTCTGGAAGCAACTGAAAATTTGAAAGTTCTGTCCTGAAGAAATCTAACTTGGAACAGGGCAGCCGATCCTCCAAAGCAGGATTGTAGAGCAATAGCCACAGTATGAACATCAAGTTTGAAATTAGCTCTGCCAAAAGAATAGACCATGAAGAAGGGCCTTCTACGAAAACCAGGACGAAAATTGACTGAATGACCAAATTTAGAAAGAATATCACTGTCAAATTTCTTCCCAATATTGAAATCCAATGAGGTTGCACTAGAAATAGAAGGATCCAGTTGAACTTGCTCAGAAGTACAGAGATTAGGAAACTCATTCGCAACAGGAATAGAAGATTCAGTCTTCACCTCTAACATATTGCCAATTTTGGAGGCTTTTGGAGAAGCCAATCCCATGACAAAATCCTTGTTCACCTTCGAGCATTTTGGACTGCTCTTGGACATGTTGGGAATAATTTGAGCACCAACCCTGATTTTTAAAACTGGCAATTCCATCTCTGCCCCTTCCACAATCTTCTCATCCTTAAGCAGATATCTAGCATCGATGACCACTTCATTTTGGTTGAGAAGGACCAATCTTTTTGCATGGAAATTCAAGATCAGAAACCCTGGAAATTGTTTATCAAGCGAGAAGCAGATAGCATGCCACCTTAGAGAAAATCCTCATCAGATCCATCTAGAGAAGGAGATCTAACAAAGCAACCATCCAGAGAGATCAAAACATCATTAGCTCTAGCCAGGTGAGAGGGGAACCTCACCACAGAACCAGTCAAGATCTTCTCCCCATTTTTGATAACCTTTCCATCCAAAGGCAATACTTTGGCATTAAGAAGCACCAGCCAATCATTCGAAGAAAGAATCAGAGAACCTTCATCAAACTTACCACCTGAGCTTGTACCCGTGTAGGTGACCTTACAACTACCAACCGGAGAGTCCATGAGGGTGGGCACCGACGCCGGAGTGGCGCCGGCAAGGGCCGGAGAAGACTCACCTCAAGGCCTCCACATGCCTCGGAAATCGTGCGGGTGGTGGTCCGTGATGCAAGACATATATCAATGAATAGAGGCAAATTATGATATAGAATGATGATGCAAATTGGACGTATCAACTCCCCCAAGCTTAGACCTTCGCTTGTACCCAAGCGACAAATGAGCTCAGTAAACATGTCGACAGGTTTATGGAGTGAAGTGTCGATAAAAGAATACGGACAAGAAGCATCACACTTACCATTGCACAACTCATAAAAGAAAGCAACTCACCATTATATAACTTAGCTTGCAACAAGTACGAGGTCACAATAGAGATGCATAAAGATAAATCATAATTGGAATTGGAAACTATTGGAGATATGCCCTAGAGGCAATAATAAATATAGTTATTATTATATCTTTGTGTTTATGATAAATGTTTACATTCATGCTATAATAGTATTGACAAGGAAACATTGATACTTGTGTGATTTGTAAACTTAATTTGAAGTCCCTAGTAAAGCCTCTATATAATACTAGCTTGGTGGTTAATAGATGATTGTGGTTTCCCTATCATGAACATTGAGATGTTATTAACAACAAGATCATATCGTTAGGAGAATGATATGGTGGACATACTCCTATAGATAAGCGTAGCATAAAGATCAAGTCATTTCAATAGTTCAATTCCTATATGATTTCTGATACATAGTAACCTAATTCCTTCGACCATGAGATCATGGATATCACCTTTACCGGATGGATGCTTTGATGACATCAAACACCACACCGTAACTGGGTGGCTATAAAGGTGGCATTAAGTGTTCGGAAAGTATTGGTTGAAACACATGGATCAAGAGTGGGATTTGTCCATCCATATGATGGATAGATATAATCTGGGCCCTCTCGGTGAAATGTCATCCAATTAGCTTGCAAGCATGTGACTGGCTCACAAGGGATCACATATCACGGGAACGAGAAAAGAGTACTTATCGGTAACGAGGTTGAACTAGGTATGCAGAGATACCGACGATCATAACCTCGGATAAGTAAAGTATCGTGAGACAAAGGGAAGTTGGTATCGTATGTAAGTGGTTCATTCGATCGCAAAGTAATCGTAGAAATATGTGGGAGCCATATGAATTTCCAGATTCCTCTATTGGTTCTTGTTCGGAGAAGTGTCTCGATCATGTCCGCATAATTCACGAACCGTAGGGAGACACACTTAAGGATTCGACGTTGTTTGAGTAGTTATGGTATGATGAGAAAGAGACCGAATGTTGTTCGGAGTCTCGGATGGGATCCGGGATATCACGAGGAGATCCGGAATGGCCCGGAGAATAAGACTCATATAAGGAAAGTCCTGTTTCGGAGTTGGGGAATGATTCCGGTGTTTTCATCGGGAATGTTCTAGAAGGTTCCGGAATGTCCGGCACTCCAGAGGGGAAGGGGTACATGAATGTGTCATTGCAAGTTGGAATGATTGCATCATGTACTAAGTGTCTTCGCTGTCCAAAATAAAGGGTTTATTCAAATCCTAATTTGAAAAGCCAAACGGCTAGTTTGAAAGTCAAACGGCAAGTTTTGGAAAGAGGAGGAGGAGTGGGAAACCGAGTTGGGGAGGGAATCCCTCCTCCAACCGGCGGCGCACCACCCAAGCCGAGTTGGGTAGGGACTCCCCTCCCTCCCCTTGGCCGGCCGGCCCCTCCACCTATATAAGGAGGGGCAGGGCTCCCTCCTAGGACACACAACTTCTACTCCTCTAAACCCTAGCCCCAAGCCGCCGCCGCCTCCAAGCCGCCGCCGGCCCCTAGGGCATCAACTCGCCGCCGCCTAGCTAAACCCTAGCCGCCGGCTTGTCCCCTCCTTGGTGTGTCTAAACCCTAGAACACCGAGGACTTTCTCATACTCCACCATACTCGCTCCGGCTTAAGGCGAAGCCCTGCGGGATCTCCCCTCTACTTCCGGTACCACGCCGTTGTGCTGCCGGAATCGCGAGGAGAGTGCTACAACCTCCGCTGCCTGCTGGAACAAGGGAGAGGAAGGTCTTCGTCGAGTACCGAACGTGTGACCGACTGCGGGAGCGCTGCCGAACGCAGCGCCGGAAGGATCGTCTACGCGATCTTGAGATCGGAAAGAGTACGACTACATCACCCACGAGAATCCGCTCTCGTTAACACTTTGGAATCTTCGAGGGTGAGTTATTCCATCGACTCGTTGCTACAATCTAGTAGATAGATCTTGGCTTGTTTGTTTGTATGCGGTAGAATTTTTTTGTTTTCCATGCTACGAAACCCTACAGTGGTATCAGAGCCGTGTCTATATGTAGATCTGTTGCACGAGTAGAACACAATGGTCATTGTGGGCGTTGATGCTTTTATTGTCGATTGCTTCTTGTGTACTTTGCATCTTGCGGTATGTTGGGATGAAGCGGCTCGGGCTAACCTTACATGACATCGTTCATGAGACTTGCTCCACGCTTGACATGCAACTTGTATTGCATAAGTGGCTTTGCGGGTGCCTGTTTCTCCTAGCATAGTTAAGATCCAATTTACAACGGGTGATTAACAATACTAGTATCAATGTTGTGGTTCTTGTTCGTAAGTTAGAACGACACTTATTGAAAGCCCCAAACCACGTAAAATATGCAAAGAAAGTAGAGGCGTCTAACTTTGTTTTGCAGGGGTGTGCTGTGATGTGATATGGCCATGATTGTGATTATATTTGATGTATGAAATGTTCCTTATTGTAAGTTGGCAACCGGCAGGAGCCATATGGTTGTCTTTAATTTATGTTAAGACCCGCGTGTCTATTCAAAGTAGTTGTAATAGTTGAAGCCGGTGGACGACAACCATGGAGAAGCGTCATTGACCTTGATGCAATGTCGGTGATGATGGAGATCATGTTCGTGCTAGAAGATGGAGATCGAAAGCACAAAGAAGAAAGGCCATATCATATCACATATTATGAATTGCATGTGATGTTAATCCTTTATGCATCTTGTATTGCTTAGTAGACGACGGTAGCATTATAAGATGATCCCTCATGCACATGAATTTCAAATCATAAAGTGTTCAACCTCAGTTAGCACCGTTGCTAAAGCTTGTTGTTTCGAAGCACCACGTGATGATCGGGTGTGTTAGATTCCGCAAGTGTATACAACGTGAGCAAGCCATATTTGCTCATGCGGAAACTAAGGTTTGATCTTGACGAGCCTAGCATGTACAGACATGGTCTCGGAACACAGATCACCGAAAGGTAAAGCATGAATCATATAGTAGATATGATGAACATGTTGATTGTTCGCCATTGAAACTATATCAACTCTCGTGATGATCGGTGTTGATGTGGTGGATTTGGTTCGTGTGATCACTAAAACAATGTGAGGGATATTGTTTTGAGTGGGAGTTCACCTAGATTAATTTTACTATTAATTTGAACTCAATTTGTCATAAACTTAGTCTAAACTATTGCAAATATGTTGTAGATCAATTGCGGCCCCTACCATCAATTTTAATGCGTTCCTAGAGAAAGAAAAGTTGAAAAACAATGGAAGCAACTTCGCGGATTGGTTCCGCAATTTGAGGATTGTCCTCACAGCTGGTAATTTGACCTATGTGCTGGATGCACCGCTGGGTGACCCACCTGCAGCTGATGCTCCCGATGAAGTAAAGAACGTTTACCTCACTCGGAAGACTCAGTACTCCACAGTTCAGTGTGCTATCTTGTATGGTTTAGAATCAGAGCTTCAGAAAAGGTTTGAGAATTCAGACCCATATGATATTGTCGAGGATCTCAAATTGATCTTTGAGACTCATGCGGCAATTGAAAGCTATGAGGCTTCTGAAAAGTTCTTTAACTGCAGGATGGAAGAGGGCAGCTCCGTCAGTGAGCATGTGCTTAAGATGTCTGGGCACGCAAACAAACTTCAAAGCTTGGGTATTGTGATTCCTAATGCTTTGGGGATTTACCGTGTCCTCCAATCACTACCACCAAGTTACAAGAACTTTGTGATGAACTACAACATGCAGAACATGAACAAGACGTTGCCAGAACTCTTTGCCATGTTGAAATCTGCAGAAGTGGAGATCAAGAAAGAGCACCAAGTGTTGTTGGTCAATAAGACCACCAAATTCAAGAAAGGCAAGTCTAAGCAGAAGGGACACTTCAAGAAGGGTGGTAAGAAAGTTGCCACGCCGACGAAGAAGACCAAGGCTGGACCTAAGCCTGATACTGAGTGCTTTTACTACAAGGGAGAAGGTCACTGGAAGCGGAATTGCCCAAAGTACTTTGCGGATTTGAAGAACGGCAACATCAAGAAGAAAGGTATATCTGATATTCATGTTATTGATGTGTATCTCACTAGTACTCATAGTAGTGCCTGGGTATTTGATACTGGTTCGGTTGCTCATATTTCTAACTCAAAACATGTGCTGCAGAATAAAGGGAAGCTAGCGAAGAACGAGGTGACGATGCGTGTGGGAAACGGATCAAAGGTTGATGTGATCGCGGTCGGCACGCTACCCCTTCATCTACCATCGGGATTAGTTTTATACTTAAATAATTGTTATTTGGTGCCTGCGTTGAGCATGAACATTATATCGGGATCTTGTTTATTGCAAGACGGTTACTTGTTTAAGTCCGAGAATAATGGTTGTTCGATTTATATGAGTAATATGTTTTATGCACATGCACCTTTGATAGATGGTCTATTCTTATTGAATCTCGATAGTGGAAATACACATATCAACAACATTGAGGCTAAACGTTTGAAATCAAGCGATAATTCGACCTATATGTGGCACTGTCGTCTTGGTCACATTGGAGTGAAACGTACGAAGAAACTCCATTCCGATGGACTTCTTGAATCACTTGATAGATGCGAAGCATGTCTGATGGGTAAAATGACTAAGACTCTATTTTCTGGTATAATGGAGCGAGCTACGGACTTATTGGAAATCATACATACCGATGTGTGTGGTCCAATGAGTGTAGCATCGCGCGGTGGTTATCGTTATGTTCTTACCTTCACGGATGACTTGAGTACATATGGGTATATCTATTTCATGAAACATAAGTCTGAAACTTTCGAGAAGTTTAAGGAATTTCAAAGTGAGGTAGAGAATCAACGTAACAAGAAGATTAAATTTCTACGTTCTGATCGTGGAGGTGAATATCTAAGTTACGAGTTTGGCGAGCATTTGAAGAAATGCGGAATACTTTCACAATTGACACCGCCGGGAACACCACAGCGTAATGGTGTGTCCGAACGTCGTAATCGAACTCTCTTAGATATGGTTCGTTCTATAATGTCACTTACAGATTTACTGCTATCATTTTGGGGTTAAGCATTAGAAACAGCCGCATTCACTTTAAATAGGGCACCGTCTAAATCCGTTGAAACGACACCATATGAATTATGGTTTGGGAAGAAACCTAAATTGTCGTTCCTTAAAGTTTGGGGTTGCGAAGCCTATGTAAAGAAGTTACAGCCGGACAAGCTTGAACCCAAAGAGGAAAAATGCGTCTTCATAGGATACCCAAAGGAAACTATTGGGTATACCTTCTATCATAGATCCGAAGGCAAAATCTTCGTTGCCAAGAATGGATCCTTTCTAGAGAAGGAATTTCTCTCGAAAGAAGTGACTGGAAGGAAAGTAGAACTCGACGAGGTTATCGAACCTTCTCTCGAAATTGTGAGTAGCGCAGCACCGGAAGAAGTTCCTGTGGTGCCTGCACCAATAAGAGAGGAAGCTAATGATGATGATCATGAAACTTCGGTTGAAGTTGCTATAGAGCCTCGCAGGTCAACGAGAACGCGTACCACTCCAGATTGGTATGATCCCGTTATGAGTGTCATGTTGGTGGACAACACCGATGACCCTGAGACATATGAGGAAGCGATGATGAGCCCAGATTCCAATAAATGGCAAGAAGCCATGAAATCCGAGATTGGATCCATGTACGAAAACCAAGTGTGGACTTTGGTGGACTTACCGGATGGCCGGAAGGCTGTCGAGAACAAATGGATTTTCAAGAAGAAAACATATGCTGATGGTAATGTTACTGTCTATAAAGCTCGACTTGTCGCAAAAAGGGTTTCGACAAATTCAAGGAGTTGACTACGATGAGACTTTCTCACCAGTAGCGAAGCTAAAGTCTGTTAGGATTATGTTAGCAATCGCTGCATATTATGATTATGAGATATGGCAGATGGATGTCAAAACAGCATTCCTCAATGGAGACATTGATGAAGAGTTATATATGATGCAACCCAAAGGTTTTGTCGATCCTAAAGATGCTAACAAGGTATGCAAACTTCAACGGTCCATCTATGGATTGAAGCAAGCATCCCGAAGCTGGAATCAACGTTTTGATAAGGTGATCAAAAGTTTTGGTTTTATACAAACTTATGGAGAAGCTTGTATTTACAAAAAGGTGAGTGGGAGCTCTGTAGCATTCTTAATACTATATGTAGATGACATATTGTTGATTGGGAATGATGTAGACCTTCTTAATAGTGTCAAGGAATATTTGAATATTAGTTTTTCAATGAAGGATCTTGGCGAAGCAGCTTACATATTGGGCATAAAGATTTATAGAGATAGATCGAGACGACTAACATCATTGTCACAAAGTACATATTTGGACAAAGTTCTAAAGAGATTTGGAATGGAAGATAGCAAGAAAGGGTTCTTGCCCATGTTGCCCAATACGATCTTGAGTAAAACTCAAAGTCCGACAACGATAGAAGATAGAGAGAGGATGAGTAAGACTCCCTATGCCTCAGCCATAGGATCTCTAATGTATGCCATGCTATGTACTAGACCCGACATTGCACATGCTGTTAGTTTAACTAGCAGATATCAAAGT
Organism: Avena atlantica; assembly: GCA_910589765.1. Lineage (NCBI taxonomy): Eukaryota > Viridiplantae > Streptophyta > Magnoliopsida > Poales > Poaceae > Avena > Avena atlantica. The sequence goes on from OU342738.1 coordinate 321,667,148, forward strand.
GATCCAGGAGTGGATCATTGGACAGCGGTCAAAAACATCCTTAAGTACTTGAGAAGAACTAAGGATATGGTTCTTTCTTATGGAGGTGATGAACAGCTCGTTGTTAATGGTTACACCGATGCTAGTTGGAACACCGATCCGGATGATTCTAAATCACAATCTGGATACGTATTTATTTTGAATGGTGCAGCAGTTAGCTGGAGGAGTGCAAAGCAAAGAGTTGTGGTGAGATCTTCAACTGAATCGGAATACATGGCTACCTCGGAGGCTTCACAAGAAGCGATATGGATGAAAGAGTTCATTACAGAGCTGAGTGTGGTTCCTAGTGCGCTGGACCCAATGTCTATCTACTGTGATAACATGGGCGCCATAGCCAATGCGCAAGAACCAAGGTCACACAAGAAGCTGAAGCATATCAAGCTATGTTTTCACGCTATTCGAGAACATATCCAAGATGGGGATATAAAGATTTGCAAAGTACACACATATCTGAATGTGGCGGATCCGTTGACTAAACCTCTCCCGAGGGCAAAACATGACCAGCACCAAACTGCCATGGGTGTTCGGTATATTACCATGTAATCTAGATTAGATGACTCTAGTGCAAGTGGGAGACTGTTGGAGATATGCCCTAGAGGCAATAATAAATATAGTTATTATTATATCTTTGTGTTTATGATAAATGTTTACATTCATGCTATAATAGTATTGACAAGGAAACATTGATACTTGTGTGATTTGTAAACTTAATTTGAAGTCCCTAGTAAAGCCTCTATATAATACTAGCTTGTTGGTTAATAGATGATTGTGGTTTCCCTATCATGAACATTGAGATGTTATTAACAACAAGATCATATCGTTAGGAGAATGATATGGTGGACATACTCCTATAGATAAGCGTAGCATAAAGATCAAGTCATTTCAATAGTTCAATTGCTATATGCTTTCTGATACATAGTAACCTAATTCCTTCGACCATGAGATCATGGATATCACCTTTACCGGATGGATGCTTTGATGACATCAAACACCACACCGTAACTGGGTGGCTATAAAGGTGGCATTAAGTGTTCGGAAAGTATTGGTTGAAACACATGGATCAAGAGTGGGATTTGTCCATTCATATGACGGATAGATATACTCTGGACCCTCTCGGTGAAATGTCATCCAATTAGCTTGCAAGCATGTGACTGGCTCACAAGGGATCACATATCACGGGAACGAGAAAAGAGTACTTATCGGTAACGAGGTTGAACTAGGTATGCAGAGATACCGACGATCATAAACTCGGATAAGTAAAGTATCGTGAGACAAAGGGAAGTTGGTATCATATGTAAGTGGTTCATTCGATCGCAAAGTAATCGTAGAAATATGTGGGAGCCATATGAATTTCCAGATTCCTCTATTGGTTATTGTTCGGAGAAGTGTCTCGATCATGTCCGCATAATTCACGAACCGTAGGGAGACACACTTAAGGATTCGACGTTGTTTGAGTAGTTATGGTATGATGAGAAAGAGACCGAATGTTGTTCGGAGTCTCGGATGGGATCTGGGATATCACGAGGAGATCCGGAATGGTCCGGAGAATAAGATTCATATAAGGAAAGTCCCGTTTCGGAGTTGGGGAATGATTTCGGTGTTTTCATCGGGAATGTTCTAGAAGGTTCGGGAATGTTCTAGAAGTTTCCGGAATGTCTGGCACTCCGGAGGGGAAGGGGTACATGAATGTGTCATTGCAAGTTGGAATGATTGCATCATGTACTAAGTGTCTTCGCTGTCCAAAATAAAGGGTTTATTCAAATCCTAATTTGAAAAGTCAAACGGCTAGTTTGAAAGTCAAACGGCAAGTTTTGGAAAGAGGAGGAGTGGGAAACCGAGTTGGGGAGGGAATCCCTCCTCCAACCGGCGGCGCACCACCCAAGCCGAGTTGGGGAGGGACTCCCCTCCCTCCCCTTGGCCGGCCGGCCCCTCCACCTATATAAGGAGGGGCAGGTCTCCCTCCTAGGACACACAACTTCTACTCCTCTAAACCCTAGCCCCAAGCCGCCGCCGCCTCCAAGCCGCCGCCGGCCCCTAGGGCATCAACTCGTCGCCGCCTAGCTAAACCCTAGCCGCCGGCTTGTCCCCTCCTTGGTGTGTCTAAACCCTAGAACACCGAGGACTCTCTCATACTCCACCATACTCGCTCCGGCTTAAGGCAAAGCCCTGCGGGATCTCCCCTCTACTTCCGGTATCACACCGTTGTGCTGCCGGAATCGCGAGGAGAGTGCTACAACCTCCGCTGCCTGCTGGAACAAGGGATAGGAAGGTCTTCGTCGAGTACCGAACGTGTGACTGACTGCGGGAGCGCTGCCGGAACGCAGCGCCAGAAGGATCATCTACGCGATCTTGAGATCGGGAAGAGTACGACTACATCACCCACGAGAATCCGCTCTCGTTAAACACTTTGGAATCTTCGAGGGTGAGTTATTCCATCTACTCGTTGCTACAATCTAGTAGATAGATCTTGGCTTGTTTGTTTGTATGGTGTAGAAAATTTTTGTTTTCCATGCTACGAAACCCTACAGAAACCTCTTGTTCTTGGTTAGAGAACAGCTGGCAAACAGTCTAAAAAATGAAGCTTTTGTAGAAGTTTTCAAACAGGAGCATTCTTTGCTCAAAAAGGTTTTTCAATGAAGGATTTCAAAGTAATACTCAATAGATAAGAGTTGTGTGCAAACAAGGAAGATAAAGAACATGATTGAATAAATCACCATATGAATGCTTGAAACACAACAACTGAAATGCTTGCTGAAGAAAGAGAGGAAGTAGGTTTACTGACTCAACTTGGAAGTAGGAGAAAGGTCCCTTTATAGAGGGTAGTAGGGATTACAAGTCATAAAGAGCTTCCAAAAGATTATGGTACTTACTAGCTTTGAGCCCTCATTGCCCCTATCATAGGCATCTTGAGATGATTAAGGTTAAAGTGCACAAAGATGGAGTATATGATTGAAGAAATATAAGTTGGCAATCTCATATCCCTTGAATATGAGGGCCACTCCTCATGCTACTCAACTTCAGTTACTGGTAAGTTCTTGTCATTGTAAGTACATGCGTATCATAGAGAACCGCCAACAGGGTACCCCTTGCACATGGTACAGGAGCTATCCCATAACCAAAATGACAAGGTAAGCAGACAATGAGCATCTCCGTGATCTTTTTATTTACTATATGCATAGCTTTTTATTGAGTATGCTTCATAGATAGCTCACTATGGTGATGCTGCAAGTTTCCACCATGATTAGGCATGGCTTAGGCTAGCGGCCCAGGCATTTCTCTAACACAAAATACAGACTCCATGGACTTACAAGTTCCCTCTTTATTTCACACCGTTGACATCCACATACAAAAGAGCATGATATCAACTATGTACAAGGTACAAGTGCAATGTTGAAAGCGTTCCTTGTGACAGCATGGTTCTGCTAATTCCAACGTATAGATGCAAGCATATACAACTTCGATGACACAATGGTTCAAATCTATTAAGGGCAAGAAAATAAGGTGTGCCATCAAGTTCGTGAGAGATTTACTAACTAATTTTCACATAAAAAAATGCTTTTTAATTCGAAAGATAGATGAATCTTGAGAATTTGCTTGTAATAGCAATAATGCTAATAGGTAGATATGGTGGACACAAATGGCACAAGTTTTTGGTTCAAAGGAATTGGAAACATGAGAAGTATGGCTTCTCAAAACAGGTTTTTGGCTAGCAAGGCTGGGTAGCAAGCAAAAGAGTTGAAAGAAACAAGCAAACATACAAGTAATAGAGCCAAACATGGAATCTTCCTTGAAGACACACAAGATATTAAATAAAGAATACTAAGCTTATGAGCCAACAAGAAAGAAAAATAAATGATACGAAATACCTGTAAGCCTTTTCTCTTTCCTTTCAAATCTCAAAAAGTGTTGCTACTGACTAGAGCTCGGTTTGCCAAAACCAATTTAGATTTACTTGATGCTCCCAAAGTGATGCCAATACTGATCAACAAGATCCATCATATAATAGATATTGCAAACTAAAATAAGAAGTGCAAAAAGTAAAAGATGAGACTTCTCATTAATATTCAATAAAGACACTCACACCAAGGGATACATAGATAACCAACTAAAGGAGAGATACTTCCACATGCAAACCAAACTATAAGATAACTTCTCTACCACAGATATGAATCCACTAAAAAGGTAAAAGATAAACGATGATGATGGTGATACCGCGACACTCCCCCCAAGCTTGGAACAAGTCAAGGGGATGCCAAACCTTATGATGAATTACTCCTTCGGTGGTGGTGTTCTCTTGATAAGCTCTTCAATAATTTTTGAGGATCCCAGTCCTTATTATTCTTTCTCCACTCTTCCTTCTTAGAGTGTTCCTTCCCTGCATGGTTAGAACGAGTAGTACGAGGAGGTGATGACCGTGGAGCGAGGGCATGGCACGGAGCTCTCCCTCCTGTAGACATTCGTGCTGTCCTCCTAAGCTTGATAGGGTTTTCCACCACTCCAATGCTTGCGACGATAGCGTGGGTGTCCGGTTGCTTGTCTTCGTCCATGTCTTCTTCGGGGGGATCCGGGGGGATCCGGGGGGTTATATATTATGAAGTTTCAATGCATAAGGAAGGTTTTGATACGAAAACGAGGCAGAGACGGAGCTCGGGGGAGGCACAGCCCCTCCAGGCGCGACCAGCTAGGGCCTGCGCCTGGGGTGGGTTTGGCCACCCCGGCCTCCGGTTCCTCCTCTGTTCCGTCTCATAACTTTCCTTATGTAGTAAAAACATCAAAAATATAAAAAGATTGGGGTTTCACAAACCTTCTGTTTTCACCACTTTTACCTATTCAAAGTCGAACTCTATAGATTCCTTTCCTCCTCCTGGAAATTGCTTTCTTCACAAGGCAATACACAAACCTCAATGTCAACATTAGTGTAAGCAAAAACAATAAACCTTTGGGTACACACTTCAACTGAAAACCCATCAAAACAAAAGTTTCTGTAAGAGGCAAATGCAAATGACGACAGAAATCTGTCAAAACAGACCAGCAGGTAAAGATTGATTTTTCGAAAACCTTCTGTTGCTCAAATAAAAAAGTGCAGAACTAATGAAAGTTGGGTAACAACTTGGATAACAATCTATAAAAAATTCAGCTCCATCCGAAGTACTGAGCTCCCTCACGAAATTTTACAATGCAATACAAAAATCTGTCCCAAGACAACCACTTTTCACAACTCCTCTACTTCACAAAAGTAGTTGAACTTGACACAAAAACCAAAACAAAAAGGATAAGGAGCGGTTATTACTGGAGTAATAACTTCCAAGACTCAAAAAAACTCTTGGGTTATCTCCCAACAAGTACTTTTCTTTAATGCCTTTAAGTTAGGCTTGAAACTTTCAAAGATGCTCCCATAGGAGATAAATATTTGAAGTGAAAGAGAGCATCAAGAAGCAAATAACCAACACATTTGAGTCTAACCCACTTCCTATGCATGGGAGTATCATGAGAAAACAAATATTGAAACAAAAAGCCACTATCATAGGAAGAAAAAACAGATGCAACTTCAAAGCTTTCAACATAAAACGGGAAAACTTAACATTATTGAGATGCATAAAACCTCGTTTCCCTCTCTCATAAAAACTTTCAGTAGAACTTTGAATAAATTTTACAATATAACTGTTATTGGCAACAACTTTATCATCAGAATAAGCATACTTACAATCATCAAAAAGAGGTACAAGGTCATAAAGTTGATCAATAGAAGCAAGTTGTTCCATCCTGAAATCTTTATTAGGCAAGCTATTTTCACAAGGAGCTTTAGCAAATTTGGAAAAGTTAAACTCATAAGAATCTCCATCAAACTTAGTTAAAACTTTATCCTTCTTACAATCTATAATAGCTCCACAAGTGTTCAAGAAAGGTCTACCAAAAATGATAGGACAAGTTTTGCTAGCTGCTGAATTAAGCACTAGAAAATCAGCAGGATATTTAATCTTGCCGCAGAGAACTTCCACGTCTCTTACAATGCCAATGGAGCAAATAGTTTCCTTATTAGCAAGGTGAATAACCACATCAATGTCATCAAGCTCACAAGGACCAAATTCATGCATAATTTTCCTGTAAAGCTCTTAAGGAATAGCACTAGAACTAGCACTAATATCACATAAACCGTTGTAGCAATGATCACCAATTTTAATAGAAAGCACAGGAACACTAGCTTTTCTAGCTTTACTAGGATGAGAGATAATGTTAGAAGCGTCTTCACAGAAGACAATGTGCTCATCCTCTATTTTTCTAGTGACAGGGTCTTTCATAATAGTTACCACAGGTTCAACATTCAATTGCTAATCAGGTTCCACAGTTTTCATTGTTCCTTTGTCATTTGCACTAATAATCATAGAATACTCCTTTACCTTAGCTGGTAAAGGAACTTTCTCAACATGAGGTTCAGGCACAATATGATTAGTAGTACAAACTTGAGTACTTCTAATAGGAATATGACTAACAACATATTTATAAGGAGCATGGTACTTATTCCACTTCTTATTGGGAATTTCTATGTAAGAGGAAAAGGCCTTAAAATAGTTGGCAATACTTTGGGAATCAAGACCAAACTCATTACTTATATCACGGAAGTCATCAGTTCCCATAAAAGATTTAATGCATTCATAATCATAGTTTATACCTGACTTTCTTCCTTTGCCATTCTCCCAAGCTTTAGTGTTCTCTTGAATACGGTCTATTAGATCCCATTAGCTCCTTCCTTCATACGTGTGAATGATCCAGCACAAGAAGCATCTAGAAAATCTTTATCACAAAGAGCAAGAGTAGCATAAAAATTATTGATAATGATATTGTTAGGGAGTTCATGAATAGGACATTTAAGCATAAGTAACTTCAATATCCCCCAAGCTTGAGTTGTACTCTCTCCATCGCGAGGCCAAAAGTTATATATCAGATATCTATCCTTATGAATCTCACTGGGAGGATAAAATTTAGAATAAAAGAGAGATGCCATTTACTCCCATTCCATGGATTGTCCATTCTTCAGCAACTTATACCATTCTTCAGCTCTCCCTTTCAAGGATATGGAGAGTAACTTCTTCACTATTCAGTTGTGATACCTGCACACTTAAACAACCCGCATAATTCATGGATAAAAAGCAAGTGATCACCAGGATGGACAGTTCCATCCCCTAAATAATAATTATCCATAACACGATCAATAATACTTGTAGGTATCTTAAAAGGATCTATCTCAACAGGTGGTGGTTCATCTACTACCCTAACAGTGGCAGTAGTTTTCCCAAACAGAAAACCAAGTGGGTTATCCATATTGGAAACAAAGCAACAAGCAGTAACAAAAACAATACTCATAGTAGAAGTTTCCCTTACCAGTTCCACTCTTCAATAGCGCTTCACTCCCTGGCAACAGCGCTAGAAAATAGTCTTGATGACCCACAAGTATATGGGGTGTATCATAGTACTTTCGATAAATAGGAGTGTCGATCCCAACGAGGAGCAGAAGGTGTTGACTAGTGGTATGGAGCAGGAAATCCCTGTGAATACTTAGCAAACGGATTTTTAGTGGTTTTTTTATAAGGCAACAAAACAAAGAGCAAGTAATAAAGACAACGAACAAACGGAGCAAGTGGCCCATCCTTTCTTAGCAAAGGACTAGCCGGTGGAAATACTTATAAGGACCAAACATTCTCGAGGACACATGGGAATTCTGTCAAGTGCTTTCGCTTCAAATAGCTGAGTACTCTTCTCTGGTGTTGTAAGTGTTGTGTGGGTGAACCTGTGCTAACATACCGACCTTACTTGGACTAATACATACTCATGATTAAACCCCCTGCAAACATCCGTAACTATAGGAAAGTAATTAAGATATAAATCTAACCACAACCTTAAACTCTGAGATCCTACGATCCCTTGTGCAAAGGTGTCCTAACAGGGGTTTAGGTTTCTGTCACTCCGGCAACCCCATAATTAGTATCCAATACACAATGCATTCCCCTAGGCCCATAAATGGTGAAGTATCATGTAGTCGACATTCACATGACACCACTAGAAGAATAGCACCACAACTTAAGTACTAAACCATTGAATAATAACTCAACACAAATCCACTAATAACAACATGACTTCTCCCATGTCCTCAAGAACTAAATGAACTACTCACAAGACATCATATGGATCAAGATCAAAGATTATATGATAATGGATAACAATCTGAACATAAACAATAATCCAATGGTTCCACTCACAAGCATCAACTACAATAGTAATTAACACCGGAAAAGTTTCCCCTAAGAACTAAAGCAATATCCAACACAATTGTTACAATGGGATGGAGTGGTGATGATGGTGCTGGTGGAGATGATGGTGGAGATGATGGTGTGGATGATGATGATCCCGATGAAGCCTAGCTTGACGATGGTGTTGATGGCGACGATCTCCCCTCTCCGAGAAGGAATTCCTCTGGCAGAAATCTGTCTGCCGGAGAGATCTTTCTCTCTTGGTGTTTTCCGCCCCGCAGAGGCGGCGGAAATCTATCTGTGGTCGCTTCCCTCGTGTTATGGTTTCGTAGGGAAGACATAGGCGAAAGGGCGGAGTCGGGAGGCAGGCAGGTGGGCCACCCCTGCCCTAGGTGCGGCCCAGGGTGGACTCACGCCTAGGGGATGTGGGCCCCCTGCGACCCTTCTTTGCCTCCTCTTCTGGCTTCCTCTGTCTTTTGGGAAAATATATTTTTCCCATATTTTCTGGTATTTTTCTGATCTTCGTGAAATTGCATCAAAACACCTCTTTTTGCATCAGAATCCAGACTCCGGCAGTTCATCCTCCAAGAATCATCCAACATGCATAAACAAATGAAAAGTAATAAATAGTACCTCATAATAAGACATATATCTATGAATAGAGGCATATTATGATATAGAATGGTGATGCAAATTGGACGTATCATGCAACCACCAAACACACCCACATGGTCCCACACCACGTCCTCATAACGCGTTCCCAACAAGCCGGTCTCACGTAGTCCAACATAGCACGGCCTCACACGTCAGCATAACACGTATCGGACCAACCGGCTCCGCTTGTCAACATGTAATGACTTGTCAGCACGTAACGACGAGGGTCCACTACGGGACCCGACTAAACGCGACCTCACTTGTCAGCACATAACGGCAAAGCTGGCGGGACAACAAGTTTCAGACCGTGTGAGAGTTTTGTAGTAGGAGATGGGCAAAAGTGAGAAAAAGTTAAACGACTGGAAAAAATTGAGTACAGCTAACGAACCAGGGACACAAAAATAGAAATCCCAATAAATAAATCTAAAGCAAAAATAAATATTATTCAAGGTTTGGTGCCACACAATTATTTGAGTCCCTAATTAAATCATAAATGTATGCATCCTACCATGTAGGTAATTCATTGACATAGATTACGTGGTGTCTCGAAAACATATTTATATAGTTTTTAAGTATGCAATAGATATAATTTTAAAAATTATTAAAATTTGTTTTAGTATATAATTGATGGATTTTAAAAATAGACATCATACCATTAATATAATGGTAGAAAATTGGTTTACCACAATATTTTGAATATGCATAATTTCTATGTTTTCTAGGGATATGCTACTATTTTAAATAAATTGTTGCATAATTATGGTATACGGTGGCAAATACACTAGAGATACACTATTAATAGTCTTAAAACATCTATTTTGGCTAGATGCAACGCATTAAACCAAAAGTTGGAGTCAACCGTGTAGCACTCCGGGTAAAACCACTATTAAAAAATCATTTATTGTTTTTGTTTTGTGCATCATCATGATGGCATTCTCATGTCATCATGTCACATTGCATTTGAGCATCCTCATGACTGCATGCATATGTTGCTTAAAACTATTCTCTAAAAGCATGTCTTTGTTTTTAGATATTCCTTTCTTTATTCAAATCCAAACCCTAGGTCCATCCGGATCTCTTATTTGTCTAAAACCTATTTGCTAATGTTTTGTTTTGAAAGAAAGAAAATAAATATTAAATAAGACTATTTTACCTGGGGGAGGCCACCACCAGCTGGACCCAAAGGCCCGGCTGGCAGCAGCCTACTACCCAGATAAAACCCTAGACCCACCAAAACCGCCTAACCAAAAACCCTAGCTAAATCCTAACCCTAACCCTCCTAGCAACACACCAACCCCACCCCCTGCCGCCACACTCTCTCACACATAGCGACCCACACCCCACCCAGCGCACCACCCCGACCCACGTACACATCGCAAGCACACAGCACACACGCACGTACCCGTGCACCCGACCACCCCTAGAACCGTGATATGTCGTAAACGTATCTATAATTTTTTATGTTCCATGCTTGTTTAGTATCAACTTTGTTATGTTTTTTCTATATTTTGAGGTATTTTTTTTATATTTTCTGGACTAACCTATTAACAAGATGCCGCAGTGCCAGTTTCCTATTTTCTGTTATTTTTGGTTTCACAAAAGCTACTAAGAAAATATTCTCAGAATTGGACGGGACAAAAGCCAAAGTCAATATTTTACCGAAGATAACGAAGAGACCGAAGGGCAGCCGAAGGGGGACACGAGGTGACCACACCCTAGGGCCGCACGCCGCCACCAGGTGTGGGCCCCTCGAGCACCCACCGACATTGTCCCTTCGCCATTAAAGTCACCCTGATGCAGAAACCCTAAGGCACCCGCTCAAATCTCCACAAAACAGTCCATAGCCGCCACCATCGTCCCTAGATCAGGGGGATCTGAAGCTCTTCCCAGTACCCTGCCGGAGGGGAGAGATCATCCCGGAGGCCTTTTTCATCACCATGCCAGCCTCCGGTATGATGCATGAGTAGTTCACCCTTGGACTATGGGTCCATACAGTAGCTAGATGGTTGTTTCTCCTCCTTTGTGCTATCATGTTTATATCTTGTGAGCTCCGTTCATGATCAAGATCATCTATTTGTAATCATACATATTGTGTTTGCGGGGATCCGATTGATATTGAGATACTATGTCAGATTGATTATTAATTCTATCATGTCTATGTTATTTGTGATCTTACATGCTCTCCATTGCTAGTAGCTATCTTGGCCAAGTAGATGCTTGTGACTCCAAGAGGGAGTATTTATGCTCGATAGTAGGTTCATGCCTCTAGTAATTTGGGGAAGTGACAGAAATATCTAAGGTTGTAGATGTGTTGTTGCTACTAGGGAGAAAACAACAATCTTTTGTTCATGGAACAATTGTATTGTTTACTTTACACACATGGCTTAATGCAATTATCCGTTGCTTGCAACTTAATTCTGGAAGGGGTTCGAATGATAACCTGAAGGTGGATTATTAGTCATAGATGCAGTTGGATTATGGTATATGTATATTATTGTAATGCCCAATCAAATCTCATAGGAGTCATGATGTATAGTATATGCATTGTTATGCTTTCTCAATCTATCAATTGCCCCGCTGTAATTTGTTCACCCAGCATGTTATCAATCTTAAGGAGAACACATCTAGTAAACTATAGACCCCGGTCCAATATTTATCATTGATACATCATCTACTGTTACCGTTTACTTTCTACAAGCAACTATTATCTTCCACACTATACGTTTAATCCTTTGTTTTCAGCAAACCGGTGAGATTGACAACCTCACTATACATTGGGGAAAAGTTTTGAGTTTGTGTTGTGCAGGTTCCAAGTTGTTAGCAACACCTTGGATTTGTTTCCTTCTTCCTACTAGTTCGATAACCTTGGTTTCATAACTGAGGGAAAACTTACTGATGTGGTCTTCACACCTTTCTCTTGGAGTATCCCAACGAAGCTCTACAGTGAACTGAGCCGCATCAAGACGTTTTCTGTGTTGTTGCCGGGGAGTTAAGGACAACTTCAATCTCTTCCTCCTTGTCATTCACCTTGCAAGGAGAAAGAAGATTCTCGCAAGGGGAGTCTCTCACAACCAATCTCTTTACTTTGTTTTTGTTTTGCTTTGTTTCTTTATTTCAAAAGTACAAAAAAATAGTTGTCTTTGATTTTCTTTTTCTTATCAAAAACACAAAAAAATTAATTCCTACTATAGTTGCTACTGTTGTTGGCTTGCCTCACTTTTGAAAAAATGGACACTCCTAAGAACACCAAGGTGTGTGACTTCACTAGCACAAACAACAATGATTTCCTTTGCACACTTATTTCTCCACCTGCTCCTTATGCTATATTTTATGAAATTAAACCTACTTTGTTGAATCTTGTTATGAAAGAGCAATTTTCTGGTGCTAGTTCTGATGATGCTGCTGCCCACCTTAATAATTTTGTTGAACTTTGTGAGATGCAAAAATATAAGGATGTAGATGGAGATATTATTAAGCTTAAATTGTTTCCTTTCTCCTTGAGAGGAAAGCTAAATAATGGTTGCTATCCTTGCCTAGAAATAGTATTGATTCTTGGATTAAATACAAAGATGCTTTTATTGGAAAATACTATCCTCCTGCTAAGATTATATCTATGAGAAGTGAAATAATGAAATTTAAACAACTCGATAATGAACATGTTGCTCAAGCTTGGGAAGGAATGAAATCTTTGGTAAAGAATTGTCCCACTCATGGAATGACTACTTGGATGATTATCCATACTTTTTATGCCGGGTTAAACTTCTCTTCAAGAAATCTGTTGGATTCTGCTGCTGGAGGTACCTTTATGACCATTACTTTGGGTGCTGCAACAAAGCTCCTTGATAATACAATGGTTAATTATTCTGAATGGCACACTAATAGAGCTCCACATGGTAAGAAGGTAAATTCTATTAAAGAAACTGATGACCCACAAGTATAGGGGGTGTATCGTAGTACTTTCGATAAATAGGAGTGTCGATCCCAATGAGGAGAAGAAGGTGTTGACTAGTGGTATTAAGCAGGAAATCTCTGTAAATACTTAGCAAACAGAATTTTAGTGGTTTTCTGGTAAAGCAAAGAAACAAAGTGCAAGTAATAAAGACAATGAACAAACGCAGCAAGTGGCCCAATCCTTTCTTAGCAAAGGACAAGCCGGTGGAAATACTTATAAGGACCAAACGTTCTTGAGGACACATGAGAATTCTGTCAAGTGCTTTCGCTTCAAATAGCAGAGTACCCTTCTTTCGTGTTGTAAGTGTTGTGTGGGTGAACCTATGCAGTATATTAGCGCAGGTTCACCCACACAACACTTACAAACACCAAAGAAGAGTACTCAACTATTTGCACCGAAAGCACTTGATAGAATCCCCATGTGTCCTCGAGAATGTTTGGTCCTTATAAGTATTTTCACCATCTTGTCCTTTGTTAATAAAGGATTGGGCCACTTGCTCCGTTTGTTCGTTACTTCTGTTACTTGCTCTTTGTTTTGTTGCTTTGTCAGAAAACCACTAAAAATCCGTTTGCTAAGTATTCACAGGGATTTCCTGATCCATACCACTGTTTAGCACCTTCTGATCCTCGTTGGGATCGACACTCCTATTTATCGAAAGTACTACGATACACCCCCTATACTTGTGGGTCATCAAGACTATTTTCTGGCGCCGTTGCTGGGGAATGAAGCGCTATTGAAGAGTGGAACTGGTAAGGGAAACTTTACTGTGAGTATTGCTTTTGTTACTGCTTGTTACTTTGTTTCCAATATGAATAACCCACTTGGTTTCTATTTGGGAAAACTACTACCACTTCTATGGTAGTAGATGAACCACCACCTGTTGAGATAGATCCTTTTAAGATACCTGCGAGTATTGTTAATCATGTCATGGATAATTATTATTTTGGGGATGGAACTGTCCATCCTGGTGATCACTTGCTTTATATCCATGAATTATGCGGGTTGTTTAAGTGTGCAGGTATCACAACTGAACATGTGAAGAGGAAGTTACTCTCCATATCCTTGAAAGGGAGAGTTGAGACATGGTATAAGCTGTTGAAGAATGGACAATCAATGGAATTGGAGGAGATGGCATCTCTCTTTTACTCTAAATTTTATCCTCCCAGTGAAATCCAAAAGGATAGAAGTCTTATATATAATTTTTGGCCTCTTGATGGATAAAGTACAGCTCAAGCTTGGGGGAGATTGAAGCTGCTAATGCTTAAATGTCTTATTCATGAACTCCCTAACAATATTATTCTCAATAACTTTTATGCTAGGCTTTCTCTTCAGGATAAAGTTTTACTAGATGCCTCGTGTGCTGGATCATTCACAAGTATGAAGGAATAAGTTAAATGGGATCTCCTAGATCGTATTCAAGATAATACTAAGGCTTGGGAGAATGACAAAGGAAGAAAGTCAGGTATAAACTATGCTTATGAGTGCATTAAATCTTTTATGGGTGCTGATAGCTTCCGTGATATTAGCAATAAGTTTATTCTTGACTCACAAAGTATTGCCAACTATTTTAAGGCCTTTGCCTCTTACATTGAAATTCCTAAGAAGTGGAATAAGTACCATGCTCCTTATAAAGATGTTGTTAGTCATGTTCCTGTTAGAAGTACTCAAATTTGTACTACTAATCATATTGTGCCTAAACCTCATGTTGAGAAAATGCCTTTCCCAAGGTAAAGGAGTATTCCATGATTATTAGTGCAAATAACATAGGTACAATGAAAACTGTGGATCCTGGTAAGCATTTGAGTGATGAACCTGTGGTAGCTATTGTGAAAGACACTGTCACTAGAAATAGAGAGGATGAGCATATTGTCTTCTATGAAGACGCTTCCAATATTATCTCTCGTCCTAGTAAATCTAGAAAAGCTAGTGTTCCGGTGCTTTCTGTTAAAATTGGTGATCATTGCTACTATGGTTTATGTGACATTGGTGCTATTTCTAGTGCTATTCCTTATGAGCTTTACAAGGAAATTATGCATGAGATTGGTCCTTGTGATCTTGAGGACAATGATGTGGTTATCCACCTTGCTAATAAGGAAACCATTTGCCCCATTGGCATTGTAAGAGATGTGGAGGTTCTTTGTGGTAAGATTAAGTATCATGTTGATTTTCTAGTGATTAATTTAGCAGCTAGAAAAACGTGTCCCATCATTTTTGGTAGACCTTTCTTAAACCCTTGTGGAGATATTATTGATTGTAAGAAGGAAAAGTGTTAACTAAGTTTGATGGAGATTCTTATGAGTTTAACTTTTCCAAATTTGCTAAAGCTCCTTGTGAAAATAGCTTGCCTAATAAAGATCTCAGGATGGAACAACTTGCTTCAATTGATCCAGTCTATGACCTTGGACCTCCTTTTGATGACTGTAAGTATGCTTATTCTGATGATAAAGTTGTTTCTAGTGACAGTTATATTGTCAACTTTATTCAAAGTGCTACTGAAGGTTATTTTGAGAGATGGAAACATGGTTTTATGCATCTCAATGATGTTAAGTTTCCCCGTTTTATGTTGAGAGCTTTAAAGTTACATCTATTTTGTCTTCCTATGCTTGTGCCTTTTTGTTTCAAAAATTCGTTTTCTCATGATACCCCCATGCATAGGAAGTGGGTTAGACTCAAGTGTTTTGGCTATTTGCTTCTTGATGCTCTTTTTCACTCCAGATATATATCCTATGTTAGCATCTTTGGAAATTTCAAGCCTAACTTAAAGGCATTAAAGAAAAATACTTGTTGGGAGATAACCCAAGAGTTTTATCGAGTCTTGGAAGTTATTACCTCTGTAACAACCGCTCCTTATCCTTTTTGTTTTAGTTTTTGTGTCAAGTTCAACTACTTTTGTGAAGTAGAGGAGTTGTGAAAAGTGGCTATCGTGGGACAGATTTTTGTGCTACATTATAAAAATTCGAGAGGGAGCTCTGTACTTTGGAGGGAGCTGCATTTTTTTTGTGATTGTTCTCCAAGTTGTTACCCAACTTTCATCAGTTATGCACTTTTTGATTTGAGCAACAAAAGGCTTTCGAAAAAATCAATCTTTACCTGCTGCTCTGTTTTGACAGATTTCTGCCATCATTTGCATTTGCCTCTTACAGAAGCTTTTGTTTTGATGGGTTTTCAGTTGAAGTGTGTACCCAAAGGTTTATTGTTTTTGCTTACACCAATGTTGTCATTGAGTTTGTGCAAGGGTTTTGTATGGAGGAAATTTTCAGGAGAAGGAGAAAAGGATCTGCAGAGTTCGTCTTTGAATAGGTAAAAGTGGTGAAAACAGAAGGTCCGTGAAACTCCAATCTTTTTATATTTTTGATGTTTTTAATACATAAGAGAAGTTACGAGACAAAACTAAAGAGGAAACGGAGCCCGGGGTGGACAAACCCACCCCAGACGTGGGCCCATCCTAGTCGCGCCTGAGGGGGGTGTTCCACCCCCAGACTCCGTCTTCGCTTCGTTTCTGTGTCAAACCTTCCTTATGTATTGATTCTTCGTAATATATAACCCCCCCAGATCCCCCGAGGTTTGTGCATCATGTTTTCGTCGTGTTTTCATTTCAATCTGTTTTTTTCAGGGAATCGTCTCACGTTTAGAGCACCATGGCCTCCGCCAACAACAAAGGCAAGAAGCCCATGGAGATAGAGTTGGAAGAACACCACCACAGAAGGAGTGAATCGTCATCAGGTTTGGCATCCCCTTGGCTTATTCCAAGCACGGGGGAGCGCCGTGGTATCACCACCATTATCTTTCATATTTTACCTTTTTAGTGGATTCATATCTGTGGTAGAGAAATTATCTTATAGTTTGGTTTGCATGTGGAAGTATCTCTCCTTTAGTTGATTATCTATGTATCCCTTGGAGTGAGTGCCTTTATTAGAATATTAATGAGAAGTCTCATCTTTACTTTTTGCACTTCTTATTTTTAGTTTGCAATCTCTATTATATGATGGATCTTGTTGTTCAGTATTGGCACCACTTTGGGATCATCAAGTGGATCTAAATTGGTTTTGGAAAACCGAGTTCTGGTGAGTGGCATTAGTTTGAAAGAAAAGAAAGAAAGAAAAAGCTTACAGGTATTTGGTATCATTTGTTTTCTTTCTTGTTGGCTCATAAGCTTGGTATTATTTATTTAAGATTCTTCCATGTCTTCAAGAAAAGATTGCATGTTTGGCTTTATTACTTGTATGTTTGCTTGTTTCTCTCAACTCTCTTGCTTGCTATCCAGCCTTGCTAGCCAAAAACCTGTTTTGAGAAGGCATACTTCTCATGTTTCCAAAGCCCTTTGAACCAAAAACTTTTGCCACTTGTGTCCACCTTATCTACCTAATAGCTATTTCTATTCCTAGCAAATTCTCAAGCTTCATCTACCTTTCGAATTAAAAAGTATTTTGTTATGTGAAAACTAGTTAGTAAAGCTCTCATGAACTTGATGGCACACTTTATTTACTTGCCCCTAATAAACTTGAACCATTGTGGACATCTAAGTTGTATATGCTTGCATCTATATGTTGGGATTAGCAGAACCGTGCTGTCATGGGGAACATTTTCAACATTGCACTTGTACTCTGTACACAGTTGATACCGTGCTCTTTTGTCTATGGATGTCACCGGTGTGAAATAAAGAGGGAACTTGTAAGTCCATGGAGTTTCTATCTTGTGTTAGAGAAACGCCTGGGCCGCTAGCCTAAGCCATGCTTAATCATGGTGGAAACTTGCAGCATCACCATAGTGAGTCATCTATGAAGCATCCTCAATAAAAAGATATATGCATAGTAAATAAAAAGATTGCTGAGATGCTCATTGTATGCTTGCCTTGTCATTTGGTTATGGGAAAGCTCATGTACCATATGCAAGGGGTACCCCGTTGGCGGTTCTCAATGATATGCAAATACTTACAATGACAAGAACTTACATGGATCCAAAGTTGAGTATGTATGAGGAGTGGCCCTCATATTCAAGGGACATGAGATTGACAACTTATATTTCATCAAGCATATACTCCATCTTTGTTCACTTTAACCTTAATCATCTCAAGATGCTTATGATAGGGGCAATGTGGGCTCAAAGCTAGTAAGTATCATAATCTTTTGAAAGCTCTTTATGACTTGTAATCCCTGCTACCCTCTATAAAGGGACCTTTCTCTAGTTACCGGTTGAGTCAGTAAACCCACTTCCTCTCTATCTCCAGCAAGCTTTTGAGTTGTTGTGTTTCAAGCATTCATATGGTGATTTATTCAATCATGTTCTTTATTTTCCTTGTTTGCACAAAAATCTTATCTATTCAGTATTACTTTGAAAGCCTTCACTTGTGAAAAACCTTTTTTTGAGCAAAGAGTGCTCCTGTTTTGAAACTTCTACAAAACGATTTTGTGAAAATGTTTATCAGGTGTTCTCTGAACAAGAACAAGTTTGCCAATTCCAATTATGATTTATCTTTATGTATCTCTATTGTGACTGTTGTACTCGGTTGCAATCTAAGTTATATAATGGTGAGTTGTTTTCTTCTATGAGTTGTGCAATGGTAAGTGTGATGCTTCTTGTTTGTATTCTTTTTATTGACACTTCACTCCATAAACCTGTGGACATGTTTACTGAGCTCAGTATTCGCTTGGGGACAAGCGAAGTCTAAGCTTGGGGGAGTTGATACGCCCAATTTGCATCACCATTCTATATCATAATTTACCTCTATTCATTGATATTTGTCTTATTATGAGGTATCACTTATGGCTTTTCATCTGTTTATGCATGTTGGATGATTCCTAGAAGATGGACTGCCGGAGTCTGGATTCTGATGGAAAAGACGACGTTTCGGTGCAATTTCGCGAAGATCAGAAAATACCAGAAAAATATGGAAACATATTATTTTACCGGAAGACGAAGGAAGCCATAAGGAGGAGCGAAGGGGGGCCTCAGGGGTCCCACGCCCCCTAGGCGCGGGCCCACATGACCCCGCGCCTAGGGTGGGTTTGGCCCACCTGTTCGGCCTCCGACTCCGCCCCTTCGCCTATATCTTCCTTACGGAACCCTAACACCAGAGGAGGGACCACAGATAGACTTCCACCGCCTCTGGGAGGCGGAAAACACCGAGAGAGAAAGATCTCTCTGGTAGACAGATTTCTGTCGGGGGAATTCCTTCCCGGAGAGGGGAGACCATCGCCATCAACACCGTCATCAAGCTAGGCTTCATCGGGATCATCATCATCCACACCATCATCTCCTCTAGCACCATCATCATCACTCCGTCCCGCTGTAACAATTGTGTTGGATATTGCTTAGTTCATTAGGGGAAACTTTCCCGGTGTTAATTACTATTGTAGTTGATGCTTGTGAGTGGAACCATTGGATTATTGTTTATGTTCAGATTGTTATCCATTATCATATCTATTTGATCTTGATCCATATGATGTCTCGTGAGTAGTTCGTTTAGTTCTTGAGGACATGGGAGAAGTCATGTTGTTAGTAGTGAATCTGTGATGAGTTATTATTCAATGGTTTAGTATTTAAGTTGTGGTGCTATTCTTCTAGTGGTGTCATGTGAACGTTGACTACATGATACTTCACCATTTATGGGCCTAGGGGAATGCATTGTGTATTTGGCTACTAATTGTGGGGTTGCCGGAGTGACAGAAACCTGAACCCCCGTTAGGACACCTTTGCACAAGGGAGCGTAGGATCTCAGAGTTTAAGGCTGTGGTTAGATTTATATCTTAATTACTTTCTTGTAGTTACGGATGTTTGCAAGGGGTTTAATCACAAGTATGTATTAGTCCTAGGAGGGGCAGTATATTAGCGTAGGTTCACCCACACAACACTTACAAACACCAAAGAAGAGTACTCAGCTATTTGCAGCGAAAGCACTTGACAGAATTCCCATGTGTCCTCGAGAACGTTTGGTCCTTATAAGTATTTCCATCGGCTTGTCCTTTGTTAAGAAAGGATTGGGCCACTTGCTCCGTTTGTTCGTTACTTTTGTTACTTGCACTTTGTTTTGATGCTTTGTCAGTAAACCACTAAAAATCAGTTTGCTAAGTATTCATAGGGATTTCCTGCTCCATACCACTGTTCAGCACCTTCTGCTCCATGTTGGGATCGACACTCCTATTTATCAAAGTACTACGATACACCCCCTATACTTGTGGGTCGTCAGTAATCAACACTGGGAATGTTTCCCCTAAGAACTATGCAAGTATTCAACTCGATTGTTACAGCGGGATGTAGTGGTGATGATGGTGCTGGTGGAGATGATTATGTGGATCATGATGATGATGATCCCGATGAAATATAGCTTGATGATGGTCTTGATGGCGACGATCTCCCCTCTCCGGGAAGGAATTTCCCCGGCAGAAATCTGTCTGCCGGGGAGCTCTTTCTCTCTCGGTGTTTTTAGCCCGGCAGAGGCGGCGGAATATTTTTGTGGTCGCTCCCCCTTGTTTTAGGGTTCCGAGAGGAATATATAGGCGAGAGGGGGAGTCGGAGGCCGGCCAGGTGGGCCACACTCCCTGTAGGCGCATCTAGGGGGTGGCCCGCGCCTGGGGGGTGTGGGCCCCCTATGGCCCATCTCCGCCTCCCCTTCTGGCTTCCTTCGTATTTCGGGAAAATATATTTTTCCATGATTTTTATGGTATTTTTCTAATCTTCGCGAAATTGCATCAAAACACCTCTTTTTCCATCAGAATCCTGACTACGGCAGTTCATCCTCCAAGAATCATCCAACATGCAAAAACAGATGAAAAGACATAAGTAACACCTCATAATATATATATATCAATGAATAGAGGCAAATTATGATATAGAATGGTGATGCAAATTGGACGTATCAGAAACCTCCTCCTTGAGTTATAAAATTGATGTTATTATGTCTATGCTTGTTAATGAAAAAGCTCATATTGATCCAGATAATGTTCCTTCAGCCTCTTTGGGTGCTTAAGAAGAGCAAGTTGATGTGAACTTCATTAGAAATAACAATTTCAGCAACAATGCCTATAGGAATAATTTTGGTAATAATAATTATAGGCCTTATCCTCCCAATAATGGTAATGCCTATGGAAATTCCTATAACAACAATAGAAGTTCTCCCTCTGAACTTGAAGTCATGCTTATAGACTTTATTAGTAAACAAACTACTTTCAACAAGACTGTGGAGGAAAAGCTTATGAATGTTGGGAAAAATATTTCATCTTTGTCTAAAGCACAATCCTCTTTGATTAATGAAATGGATAATAAACCTGAAACCATGGAAAATCCCTTTGTTGTTGCTAATGCCATACAAGTTAGAATTGATGAAAATGTTAGACTATTAGCTAAATTGCATGATAAATGGGAAAGAGAAGATGAAATTGCTAGAAATAATAGTATTTGTACTATTAACACCACCAATGTTGATGCTATCAAACCACAATAAGTCCCCATTCGTTTTACAAAACTGCCTAAACCCAATAAGAATGCTGAAATTTTTCGAATCATGGGATACACTAAGTCTACTACCTATGATGCTAAGTTTGATTTTGATCTTGATGGTTGCAATATTTCTGAAGTAATTATGTTCCTACAAAATCTTGCTAGAAGTCCTAATGCTAGTGCTATGAATATGGCTTTCACAAAACACATTACAGATGCTCTCATTAAAATTAGAGAAGAAAAATTGAAACATAAAGATTCTATTCCTAGGAAATTAGAAGATGGTTTGGAACCCATCATTAATATGAGAGTCAATGATTTTGATATCAAATCTTTATGTGACCTTTGTTCTAGTGTCTCTATTATGCCTAGAAATATTTATGAAATGCTTGATTTGCCACCTTTGGAAGATTGCTATTTAGATGTCCCACTTGATGATAATGCTAAAAAGAAACTTATGGGGAGTATTAATGATGTTATTATTATGGTTAACAATGCCTATGTCCCTGTTTATTTCTATGCTTTGTATGTTGAATGCAATGCTTCTTGTCCTATTACTTTGGGTAGACCTTTTCTTAGAACTGTTGGTGCCATTATTGATATGAAAGAAGGCACCATTAAATATTAAACCATTAAATATTAATTCCCATTCAAGAAAGGTATAGAACAGTTCCCTATAAGGATAGAGAAGTTACCTTTTGCTCCTCCTATTAAAGCAAAATTTGATGTTAATGCTTCTTCATTTGAAAATACTTGACTCTTGCTTCATATGCCTAAATTAAAGGCGTTAAAGAAAAGTACTTCTTAGGAGATAACCCAATAGTTTTAGTTGAGTCTTGGAAGTTATTACTTCTATAATAACCTCTCCTTATCCTTTTTGTGTTGTTTTTGTGCCAATAATAACCTCTAATAAGAGAGAAGTAAGATTTGGGGAAGTTGCTGTCCCAAAACAGATTTTTGTGCTTCACTGTAAAAATTCGTGAAAAATACATGTATGTCGGATTGAGCTATAATTTTCTGATATTATGCCCCAGGTTGTTATATAACTTCCGTTAGTTCAATACTTTTTTATTTGAGCAACAGAAGGTCTTCAAAAAAATCGGTTCTTACCTGCTGGTCTGTTTTGACAGATTTCTGCCATTATTTGCATTTGCCTCTTAATCGGTTTATTTTTGAGTTCTCTTTGATCACTTGAGCTTTTTAAAGGAATTTCTACAGTAGCTTGTGTTTTAATGAAAGTTTTACTTGTGTTTAAACTAAACCAAAAGGCCTATTATCTTGAATACACTAATGTTGCTAATGAAGATTGTGTGAAGTTTTGTATGAAGTAAATTTTCAAGTGTAGGGGAAGAATGATGTGATGAGATGAAGAATGGACAAAAGATCAAGCTTGGGGATGCCACCCCGTGTCACCCCAAGAAATATTCAAGAGGTACAAGCATCAAAGCTTGGGAATGCCCAAGGCATCCCCTTCGTCATCAATAAACATCTCAGGTCTCTTTCTAGACACTTTGTTTTTATTGTTTCATGCACTGTTATGTTGTTATTGGAGCGTCTTAGTTTTATTTTTTGGTTTTGGTTTGTTTAGTTTGCTTGAATAAATTAGTTGGACCCCCGCTTTCTCTCTTTTGTTTCAAATAAGTTGATTGGTGTTGCAAAAGAGTAGAGAGTTTCATGCTTATAGTGGTATAAAAGGGAGCTTGTTTTGACTGTGGCTTAGACTTTACCATGTCATGCTAGATGTTGCTTTGACCTTATGCTTAGTGATTATTGCTGTAGCATTAATTGTTCCAAACAATTGAGATTGCTTAATGTGCCTTGAAAGAATCATGCATTGTTTTAGCATACAAAAGCATAATATTGTGGTATTTTCCTTTGATGCTTTGTTTGGGTTGACTTGGCACATGCTTACACCATGTTATGACTATGAACCAGTCACCTTATCATTTATGATCATTTAGTTTTTGACTTGTGATACCACTTTATGCTTTGATAGATAATGTTTTGTTGCTCTGCATGATTATGGCCATTATTGCCCTCTTAGTTGGTCGCTCCCAGTCTTTTGCTAGACTCCACTTGTACTCAGTAAGATCTACTCATGCATCCAACTCCGAAGAAACCAAGTTTTTCCAAAGATTCCACTATAAATTCCTATGCATGGTGTGTTACACCATTCCAAGTATATTCATGTTTTATCTATCTTCCAAATTAAACTTGTGATAATTAGTGATTAAACCTCTCACAAACTTGATGGCACACTTTATTTCTTGCACCTAATAAACTTGAACCATTGTGTCATCTATGTTGTATATGCTTGCACTTATAAGTTGGGAATTAGCAGAACCATGTATGTTGTCATGGGGAACCTTTCAACACCTGTACATATTACCCAGTTGATATCATGATCTTTTGTTTATGGATGTCGGCGGTGTGAAATAAAAGGGGAGCTTGCAAGTCCATGGAAAATTATATATGTGTTATAGAAACGCCTGGGTGGCTAGCCTAAGCCATGCCTAATCATGGTGGAAACTTGTAGGATCACCATAGTGAGCAATCCATGAAGCATCTTCAGAAAAAAATAGAAAAAAAGAAAAAGAAAAAATATAGCACCATACCCATGGTAAATAAGAAGATTGTTGGATGCTCACTATCTGTTGCCTTGTCATTCTGATAATGGGATAGCTCCTGTGTCATGGGGCAAGGGGTACCCCATTGGCGGTTCTCTATGATACACATATACTTACAATGACAAGAACTTGCTTGTGATTAAAGTTGAGTAGCATGAGGAACGGCCCTCGTACTCAAGGGACATGAGATTGCCAACTTATGATTTGTCAAGCATAGACTCCATATTTGTTTCACTTTAGCCTTAATCACTTCAAGATGCTTATGATAGGGGCAATGGGAGCTGAAAGCTAATAAGTACCATAATTTTTGGAAGCTCTTTATGAAACTTGAAATCCCTGCTTCCCTTTATTAAAGGCCTTTCTTCTTACTTCTATGTTGAGTCTCCACCTTCCATCTTTATGCACCAATTAAGAGAGCATAGTTGTCATTCTTAGTTTTATGTGCATTGTCCCAAAACTTATTGATTGATTCATAATGTTGATATTGCTTATTCTTGAACTATTTGTATCTATCACCCTTGTGAACTTTGAAGGTGTCCTATGCATTTATGTTTTGCTATTCCATGAGGGACAAGTTGAATACCACTATGCTATGTTTTCTATATGTGAAACAAACAAACGTCTCCCAATGCATGGTTATTCATGATCTTTGTTTGTACCTTTTCATGTTGCAACATAGTTGCTTTGTCTTATTGTTAGAACTACATCTTTCATGCTCATGTTTAGAGTACTTTGAACCCAGTTATCAATGCTTTGCAAATGGTTTGATCAAGATTGTGATGGTGCATGTCACCTAAAAAATTATTCTTTTTATCACTTACCTACTTGGGGATGCTTGATACGCCATAAACATATCTATAATTTTTTATGTTCCATGCTTGTTTAGTATCAACTTTGTTATGTTTTGTCTATACTTTGAGGTATTTTTATATATTTTCTGGGACTAACCTATTAACAAGATGTCGCAATGCTAGTTGCCTGTTTTCTGCTGTTTTTGGTTTCAGAAAAGCTAGTAAGGAAATATTCTAGGAATTGTACGGGACAAAATCCAAAGTCAATATTTTACCGGAGAGAACACAGAGACCGAAGGGCAGCCGAAGGGGGCCACGAGGTGGACACACCCTAGGGTTGCGTGTCCCAGGGGGCGCGCCACCACCAGGTGTGGGCCCCTCGGGTGCCCACCGACCTTGCCCCTTCACCTATAAAGTCACCCTGATGCAGAAACCCTAAGGCACCCGATCAAATCTCCACGAAACAGCCCGCAACCGCCGCCACCATCGTCCCTAGATCGGGGGGGGGGGGGTCTGAAGCTCTTCTCGGCACCCTACCGGAGGGGAGAGATCATCCCGGAGGCCTTCTTCATCACCATGCCAGCCTCCGGTATGATGCGTGAGTAGTTCACCCTTGGACTATAGGTCCATATAGTAGCTAGATGGTTGTTTCTCCTCCTTTGTGCTATCATGTTTATATATTGTGAGCTCCGTTCGTGATCAAGATCATCTATTTGTAATCATACATGTTGTGTTTGCGGGGATCCGATGGATATTGAGATACTATGTCAGATTGATTATTAGTTCTATCATGTCTGTGTTATTTGTGATCTTGCATGCTCTCCATTGCTAGTAGCTATCTTGGCCAAGTAGATGCTTGTGACTCCAAGAGGGAGTATTTATGCTCGATAGTAGGTTCATGCCTCTAGTAATCTGCGGAAGTGACATAAATCTCTAAGGTTGTAGATGTGATGTTGCTACTAGGGAGAAAACAACAATCTTTTGTTCATGGAATAATTGTATTGTTTACTTTACACACATTGCTTAATGCAATTATCCGTTGCTTGCAACTTAATACTGGAAGGGGTTCGGATGATAACCTGAAGGTGGATTATTGGTCTATGTATATTGTTGTAATGCCTAATCAAATCTCATAGGAGTCATGATGTCTAGTATATGCATTGTTATGCTTTCTCAATCTGTCAATTGCCCCGCTGTAATTTGTTCACCCAGCATGCTATCTATCTTAAGGAGAACACCTCTAGTAAAATATGGACCCGGTCCAATCTTTATCATTGATATATCATCTACTGTTACCGTTTACTTTCTACAAGCAACCATTATCTTCCACGCTATACGTTTAATTCTTTGTTTTTAGCAAACCGGTGAGATTGACAATCTCACTGTATGTTGGGGCAAAGTTTTGAGTTTGTGTTGTGCAGGTTTCAAGTTGTTAGCAACACCTTGGAGTTGTTTCCTTTCTCCTACTGGTTCGATAACGTTGGTTTCATAACCGAGGGAAAACTTACTATTGTGCTCTTCAAACCTTCCTCTTGGAGTATCCCAACGAAGCTCTACAGTGAACTGAGCCGCATCAAACCGACATGGCCACACACTCGCCCGCTCGCTCAGGCTACTCTCTCGTTCATGCCCGTGAACACCCAGGCCCCACCCCGCAATTTCCGGCTAACTCCCCCCACATATCTCTCTTCCTGACCCCACAAGGCACCCCTCGCTCCTCTCACGCGCTCCCGCATCATGCATGCCTCCTTCCTCCCCCATCGCAGCACGGCTGCCATCGTCTGTCCTCACCTCGCCTCCCAATCGAGGGGAGCATCGACGGCCTCGCCTCCCCTCTCCCTCCTTCCTCGCCGCCCAGCGCTTCCCCTGTCACCCAAGCTCCACACCGCCTCTTGCGCCTCCCCTCTCTAGCCCCGTCATCGCTAACCCTGGCCGCCATCAACTCATGTTGCCTCACCTCGTGAGCCAGCCCTGCCGCGACCCGCTCCCGCGAGCAGCAAGTCGCGCCGGCCTCGGCATCTGCGCAGCGCCGCCGTCCCGCGCTTGCGACTGACCGCTGTCGCCTCCCCGTCCCCGAGCCGAGCCCCTCACCGTCCCCGCACGACCCCGTCTCCCCGACCGGGGCGCCCTGGCCTCTCCCGCTAGAGACCCCGCCGCTCGGCCTCCTCTCCTCTCGTGGTTGCCTCACCCCGAGCTCGCCTTCACCCCGAATCCTCGCCCTCTCCCCACCGGGACCTCCTCTGGCCGTCTCCATAGTCACCAGCGATGCCCTCCTTACTTTATGTAGTCGTGCCCCGCGCGTCATCACCTTTCCTATTTTGTGGTACAGCAGCAGCGCAACGTGCCTTGGCAGCGTCATGCGCATGTCCTCGAATGCCAAGTCAAGCGGCTCCATCCGTGCATTTTATTTCAGCTGCGTAAGACTGCACGTTCCTCTTTTCCTAGCACCAGCAGGCTTGTGTGTTCCCGCTGCTCTGGCTCTGCTTCTATGACGTGCTGCTTCCTGACAGCGAGCCCATGGCCTACCCGTCTACTTGATTTCTGGCCGTGGTAGCCCTTTTGGTCTGAAGTTTGCATGCCAAGATCAGTCGCCAAGATCTCCCGGAGACCTCGGTACCAACAAGTTCGCCATCAACCACGATTTCTGCTTCACCGATTCGGCGACTCGAAGCCCTCCTTCCTGGACACCAAGACCGCCCACATTGAAACCGAAGCCTGATCCGAAGACCGATCCCAAGGATCCGAAGATTGAACCAAACCCTCGGAACCAAGATCGTCATCCAATGTGTGACCCTTTTCCGAGGCTCATATTTTTATAATATATGACATTTATCCTTATTGCATTAATTGTTCATGTTTGCATACATCTTGTGTGGTTTGGTGACATTATGTCGATTCACCTTATAATTAAATATGGAGATCATATGCGTGCTTTCTAGTCTTATATTGACTCCATTTAAATTTGTGTAGCGAACCATCCTGTTTTTCCTTGTTAATACACCACTTAAATTGCGGGGTATCTAGACAACACAAACCACCTAATTAATGTCGGGACCCCAGTTCCCCTTAATATTGCCTGGTTGCATCGCACCTTTTCCATGTCATACAGCCTACATGCATCATGTACGATCTTCTGACATAGTATTAAATAGTGCATCTGGTGTTTCTTTTAGTGCCTTTGCTTCTTCATGGATTAGGTCGATGAGATGATGCGAGTGTCGACCCGATCTTCAGATAAACCGTCGGCAATGTTTCCCAGACGAGCATTCTCTCTCTTTCTACCCATTTTACATTTATAGTCTTTACTTCCTCATGTTGATCTATTGCTATCTGTGTTGCGATGCTTTAGATTCCGTACCACTTTATATTCCTTGCAACCTATATTGCCATGGACACCTCCTATTACCTGATGTTTGATAGAGAGTCGGTCTTGCAAGTCGTAGTTGCTTGCGCAGGTGTTGCTCCGCACCATCGATGTTCCATAGTTGTTGGAGGAATGTCCCATGTTTAATGTTGGAGATGATCATGACTTTAATTACAATTTGATATTAAAATGTTAGAATAGATATAACTAATGCAGAGGCACTGATGGGTAATAGATGTTATTTGGTTTTTAACCGCTCACTGGTGTCCCGTAGGCCCCGAGTACTTGATACGTGTTCCTTGACTATCGCACTATCCGTATGTGGGGCCATGAATCCCCTTAGCCAGAGCTTGATTCATTTCATATTTCTTGGGGCCACAAACTAGTTTGGGTTTTATTACTATCCTCTACTTATGTCATGCTAATGCATTATTTATTACCGTTGATTGAGAAGCGTTTACTACTGTACGGTTTGGAACAAATACGGAATGTTTACGCGGTATCGACAAGCTCAGTTACACTGTCGGGTTCCCATTCATTTACAACCATTGTCGTGAACCTCTGGGTTCGTCTTGGAGACGACCAACTTCGTCGCGGGTAGCTTAGTGGGGTGATCCCCTGAAATATTTTATGAATCATGTGATTGCTGTGTCGTGATGCCTTGTTGGTTATTTGGTTTTCCGAAGTTGATCGTGTGTGTGTTGCTATTTATGCACCCCTGCAGGGTAAATCTTTCTAAAAGTCGTGTCCACGGTTATGGACGACTTGGAGCAGAGTATCTCGATCATAGATAACTATAACTAAAGTAGTGCTATAAATTTAACTTTGTGATGACTAGTAATTAGCTTCACTATAATGGAATGCAAATAAAAGTGCCAACAACTGCTGGAATTTGATTGCCTCATGATACATGTATCTGACTAGTAAGTATTGCAACTATAACATAATGGTTAATTAAAAGTACCCACTGCTTATGATATCAGGATGACTCATACTATCTATATCTGACTAGTAAGTGTTGCAACTATAATGGGATAAATAAAACTGCCAACTGTGTGAGTTCCTCGGTTTGACTTCCTCGTTTGGTCTCGATGGTGAAATACCAGGATGGATATGTTTGATGTTAGTATCAGGTTGAATCCAAATAGGTCTTTCTTATCTCTCTGATAGTCACTAGTTGTACAGAGTTTCTATAGATAGTTTAGTGCATGCTGCGCTGCTGCTTCAGTCTATCA
Organism: Avena atlantica; assembly: GCA_910589765.1. Classification (NCBI taxonomy): domain Eukaryota; kingdom Viridiplantae; phylum Streptophyta; class Magnoliopsida; order Poales; family Poaceae; genus Avena; species Avena atlantica. The sequence goes on from OU342738.1 coordinate 321,696,492, forward strand.
TATCTATGTAGGCGAGAGCCGCCGAATTCTAAGTCTCGCCTCAGTACTGACCTCAGTACTAACCGCTCTCTTTTTACTTTGCCCTTTGTCGGCGCCCATTTTGTTAAGAAGGTTTGAGATCGTCGTTGTTAGCAGAGTTACCCTTCTGGCTTGGCCTGGGCAGGGTTATAGATGTCATTGGTTATTTTTCAGGGCTCGTAGCCCCATTTGTATCTTATTTATATTTGGATGTTGTATCGTTTTTATGGTGATTTGGATCTTTGTATTATATATCTGTATTATTGACTCATTAAGTCGTTGTTGTATATATATGTTCTATGTGTTCTATCGTGGACTATTGTGTAATGATATTATTTTGTTTTCCACCCATACGTGAGTGCCTGGTGGACAACTTTGAATCGTTTCTATACGGATTTGGCGGGAATCGCTAAAATTTGCATAGGGCCGATCCAAGGATGTTACCAGCTGCAAAGTTATTTTGATTACGTGTTCTGCGCAACTATGTTAGTACCAAACATTGGTGTTATGTGTAATTTTCTCTGAGAGGATAGATACAGAAATGACCTTTGATCCAGTACAGGTTGGGAGACAAATGCATCCACCGGGCAGGCCCGCTTGTCCTGCGCCGGAAAGTCTGGTAGCACCGGACATGTTGCCGAACAATCTGGCCTTTCCGGACAGGTGGTCGGACAGGCGCTAAATAGTCGGGTGGCGCAATATCCATGACGATCGCAGGTTCCATGGCGATTGCGTGGATCGGAGAACGAGGGGGTTTGGCGACGATGAAGAGACTAAGAGGAAGACCTACCGGCGGTGAAGAAGCATGGCGACAACGGCGGTGGAGAGGATGGCTGGCGTCGGTGATGGAGAGGATGGCCCGTGGCGGCCCTGGCACGCGGTGACAAGGTGATTGCAGTGCAACTGCAAGGGTGAACGCCTAGGCCTATGCGAGAGTAGAATAGATTACCGTATGGGTGTATGGGTATATGTGGGTATACCGCCTTTTTATACGGGTTCGGATATAGACGTGAACGGGCTTCTATGAGTTTTGGGGTGGGGTTGTTTTGTACTAGAGCAAGCCTCTAGTTTGGATTGGAGGGGGTCGTTGGATTTCAGCAAATTCACATTGTTGGTCTAGTTGTTGTTTTGGCTGTTGCAATTGAGCGTTTGTTGGCTCCTTTGGATTTGTTGCATCCGGCGTCGTGGATGTGTTTGATTCGAACGCTGATAAGCGAGAATTGATGGATCCGGGTGTTGAACAGCAAACGAAGATGGGCGGAACTGTGGTAATGACTTGAGTGTGTCTGCCATAGCTGTCATCTGCAAGCCTAGATTCGCCATGGATGACTGCATACCTGCCATCAGTATGGTGAGGGTGTCTTATTTCCAATTTAGTGTCGCCATATCCTGTTTCAAGTCATTCGACTCCTCAGCGAATTTCAGTCGTTTGAGCAGCAAGAGCTCTGCCACTTCCATTGCATTGATGCTCATTTTACACTTCGGCATCTCAACTGAATAAGAGAGATCGAAGGGGGATTTTACACTGAAGCGAAGTCAGCAACAAGACTCGAAATTCCTACTCATTTCACCGCCAAGCAGAACTCGCCTCCGACGGTACACGAATCAACGCCTTCATCAGAATTTTACCATCACAGGAATTTCCTGCGGCAACCGTGTCAGACCATCGATTTGTACCCGAATTAAGCCACCGCCGCTACCGTCAACCACGTCAATAGGAGAAGCCACGGCTTCCAGCGCCACCATTGACACACACCACCGCCGCGAGACAGAACGGAGTGGGATTTTACGAGAGATCCCAATCACTCGGACGCCTCGAATAGATCCACTGCCGATGAATAGACTGGATTCTGATACCAATTGTCATATGCCCAACCTAGCGCCACCCCCCCCCCCCCATCGGGTTGACGAGTATTCGAGACGCGAGGTGGGGGTCGCGTTTTTACGCTCGCGGCGGCAGCAAAGTGAGCTCCCACGACGAAGCAGCCTACCTCCGATCGATCCCGGCTCTGTATCTTCTTCGCCGCCGTCGTATCCTCTTCGTGTTCACCTTCGACGCCATCTCCGCTTCTCCGGCAGCTCCGTTGGACGTAGCGCCGTCTCCGCTTCCCTGTCGTCCCGGCCGCCGTCTCTGCTTTGTCGTCGCCCCGGCCGCCGTCTCCGCTTCCTCGGCAGTTCCGGTTGACATAGGAACGTTGGCGTTCTCAAAGGTACGTGGTGTTCTGGCCCCCTTAGTTGGACTAAGATTCTTGATTGTTTCTGTGTTGTTGGCTGGGCCATTGATGCACAGATTGTTTGATTAGGTCCTGTTCTTGATCCATGGATGCGCAGATTGTTTGATTAGGTCCTGTTCTTAATTAGTTATGGTTGTTGGCTGCGATGTGACATCTAATTTTCTGATTTGGTCAATTAGTTCTGATTTGGTTAATTCCTGATATGCAGAAGAACATGGGTCAATATTCGTGCATTGATGTGATGTTTCCTTCTGTTGTTAGTCCTAAATTATCTGTCTCACTGAATCATTGAGCTAATCGGTAGGTGTGGGTGCGTCATGAACCTAGAGTAGAGTTTCGAGAAACTAGCCATGTTTTGATTCTTGCATAATTCGTTGCTAGTTTACCAGGATCAGCCTGCTGTTTTTGCCTTGGGTAAGCAGTACACATCTTCCATACCTAATCAAACATAACTCCAGAACACTCTTCAACTGAAGCGGTGGTTGGCAATGCGGACGCTGTTGTACTACTCCCCCTCCCTTAGCCCTATGTTGCATGCTTTTACATGATTTTAGAGAAGGGGGGTTCAGTTTTGCAAGGCTGTACTCTGATAGGTTAATTTATATTTCTAGGTCTGGTTTCTGTTTAATGCGAAGCTTGCATCTGGATTGAATTTTACAACTTGCATGGGTGTTGCTTTCTTGACATGATTTTCTTGGATTTTACAACTTGCATCTGGTCTGTTGGTTCTAATTTGTGATAGTACAATTAGCGGCAACTTATTTCCTGTGTGTTGATTGGTTCTAATTCCGAATCATGATGCAGCTAGTAATTAGCAGCAGCTTATTTTCATAGAAGAGGAGGACTATCCACCAGCTTATTTCCAGCTTATTTCTAGGTTTGGTTATATCTCTTACTATTTCTTCTAATTGTTGGACATTGCATCTCTGCTATAAATACTTATACGCTTCTATTGCTGCGTACATAGCATACATTGTTTCTAAATGTCTATTTGTTGATCCTATACTACATGTTTTGTTTCATTGGTAGAATGGATCCACAAAGCATACAACGTATTAAAAAGAGAAAATCCTGGGATGAGGATGAGTTGATGTTCTTTGTTTTTCCAGCACTATATGTTCATCTTAGTACAGTGGAAAAAAATATACGACATCCCTCATTCCTATATGGCAAGCGGAGAGTCGGAGAAATCCTTGATGGGCATATTAAGAACTGCTTGGTAGCTTTCAGAATGGAACCTCACATCTTTATGTGGTTGGCAAACTACCTTAGAAATGAAGGATTGCTATCAGATTCTAGGCTCAAGGTCGAAGAGAAGCTAGCCTTCTTTCTTTATATGATCTCACATAATGCATCCTATGAAGATTTACAACTAGAATTTAAGCATAGTGGGTGGTCATTTAGCAAATACATCAAGCAATTCTTTGATATAATTCCCATTTTGACAAGACAATTTGTGAGGCCACGACACATTAACGAACCTCATCCAAAGATTGCTATGGACAATCGCTTCTTTCCATATTTTCCTTGACCCATCTTGGTTCCACTTATTTTCTTTATCACTTATCCATCTAGGTTTCAATTCTTTTCTTTGACACTTATCCGTACTTCAATGCAGAATTGTTTAGGAGCTATAGATGGTTCTCATGTGCCCATTACAATGTCTTCTAGTCGTCAAGCTCCATGGAGAAATAGGAAAGGAACCCTTAGTCAAAATTTCATGATAGCATGCGATTTTGACTTGAACATAACAACTATTTCATGTGGCTGGGAAGGTTCTGCAACGGACGCTAGAGTACTCAGTTCTGCGATGCTTAAAGGTTTCAAAGTACCAAAAGGCAAATTTTATTTAGTTGATGGTGGCTATGTGAATACTCAAAGTTTTCTTGCACCTTACCGACGCACACGGTACCACTTGAAAGAGTTTGGCCATGGTCACCGCCGACCACAGAACTATAAGGAGTTGTTTAATCATCGCCATGCTATCATAAGAAACCATGTAGAAAGAGACTGGGGAATTTTGAAGAAGCGATTCCCTATTCTTCGTGTCGGAACCTTTCATCCAATAAGGAATCAAATAAAGATACCAGCAGTTGCTGCAATCTTTCATAATATAATCAGGATGCATGGTGGAGATGAAGGATGGCTTGATCATATCATAGATCCGGCTGACTATGTGAACCTGCCCAATGATGATGACAACCATGAAGTCAACAATGAACAAGAGAATCACATCCAAGGGAACAATTTGAGAGACCAAATAGCTTGGCAGATGTGGAACGATTACCAACTTGAGTAGCTAATGTCATAGGTGTAGTTTTTATCATGTAATAATGATTTTGTGTGGGATGTTCCATCGTGTAATAATGATTCTGTTTGGGATATTTCAACTTGTATTAATAATTTTTGTTTGGGATCTTTCATCATGTAGCAATCGTTGTGTTTGAGATATTTCAAATTGTAATAATGATTCTATTTGGTTACATATATGCATTCAAAAGGAAATCCATTGTATCCGAAAGGATCTCCAAAATTTAACTTGATGCAGGCCAACAATAAAAAAAGCATGAAGAAGGTTTCACCAAAGTATGGAAAAAAGTTTTCTCCGATAGGTAATAATTTGCTTCTCCACTCAAGTATTTTCCCACTGATATCCTCTCATTAGGTAATAGATGTACTAACAATAACAATTTTAATGTGTTGTGTAGGTGAAAAAACAAGAGCAACATGGAGTCATGCATTGGAAAAATGTCTTGTTGAGATATTGCATGAGCACAATACCACCTACCATAGAAGTCAGAATGGATGGAATAGTGAAACCTGGAACCTGATGGTTTCTATTTTCCAACAAAGAAACCCCCATGTGAACGTCAAAAAGTCTCAGGTTCAAGACAAAGAAAAAGATCTCAAGAGGGACTACAGGGCTTTAAGGGAGGCCCGAAAACAGAGTGGAGTTGGTTGGAATGAAGCAAAAAGCATGTTGCAGGCAGAACCTCATCTGTGGGTAAATTTGATAGCCTCTTTGGGTGATAGGCTCAGCAAGTTCAAGCGAAAAGCTTTTCCTCTTTATGATATGCTTGGGGAACTCTATGATGGTAAGTGTGCAAGTGTTTTCTTATAGAACTACAATATGATTCTCTAGGATAACTCTTATACGATGCAATTGTTTTCTAATCGAACTATTTACTACAGGACAATTAGACGAGGGGAAACTTTGCTTCACATCCACCACTGGGCCATCTATGGTTCGATGACGACTTGCAGATTATTGATGAACACAAAAAAGATATGGAGGAAGAGGTAGTTGAGGACAAGGGCTACGATGATGACTCGCATATCATGGATGTACACCAAAATGAGATGGAGGGAGAGATAGTCAAGTACAAAGGCTGGGGAACCATCGATGCTTACCAAAGGAATATGTCTCAAGAAGGTGCTCCTAAAAAGCATAGGTCACAAGTGGAGCAAGGAAAAGTGGGTGCTGCTGAAAGGAATAGGTCACAAGTGGAGCAAGGACAAGTAGGTGCTGCTGAAAGGAATAGGTCACAAGTAGGTGCTCCAAGAAAGAATCCTAAGAATAGCCCAAAGTGTTGGAGATATGCCCTAGAGGCAATAATAAATGTAGTTATTATTATATCTTTGTGTTTATGATAAAAGTTTACATTCATGCTATAATAGTATTAACAAGGAAACATTAATACTTGTGTGATTTGTAAACTTAAATTGAAGTCCCTAGTAAAGCCTCTATATATAATACTAGCTTGTTGGTTAATAAATGATTGTGGTTTCCCTATCATGAAAATTGAGATGTTATTAACAACAAGATCATATCGTTAGGAGAATGATATGATGGACATACTCCTATAGATAAGCGTAGCATAAAGATCAAGTCATTTTAATAGTTCAATTGCTATATGCTTTCTGATACATAGTAACCTAATTCCTTCGACCATGAGATCATGCATATCACCTTCACCGGAAGGATGCTTTGATGACATCAAACACCACACCGTAACTGGGGTGGCTATAAAGGTGGCATTGAGTGTTCGGAAAGTATTGGTTGAGACACATGGATCAAGAGTGGGATTTGTCCATCCATATGACAGATAGATATACTCTAGGCCCTCTCGGTGGAATGTCATCCAATTGGCTTGCAAGCATGTGACTGGTTCACAAGGGATCACATATCACGGGAACGAGAAAAGAGTACTTATCAGTAACGAGGTTGAACTAGGTATGCAGAGATACCGACGATCAAAACCTCGGATAAGTAAACTATCGTGAGACAAAGGGAAATTGGTATCGTATGTAAGTGGTTCATTCGATCGCCAAGTAATCGTAGAAATATGTGGGAGCCATATGAATTTCCAGATTCCTCTATTGGTTATTGATGTCTCGATCATGTCCGCATAATTCACGAACCGTAGGGAGACACACTTAAGGATTCGACGTTGTTGAGTAGTTATGGAATGATGAGTAAGAGATCGAATGTTGTTCGGAGTCTCGGATGTGATCCGGGATATCACGAGGAGATCCGGAATGGTCCGAAGAATACGATTCATATAAGGAAAGTCCTGTTTCGGGGTTGGAGAATGGTTCCAGTGTTTTCATCGGGAATGTTCTAGAAGGTTTCGGAATGTCCGGCACTCCGGAGGGGAAGGGTACATGAATGTGTCATAACAAGTTAGAATGTTTGCATCATGTACTAGGTGTCATCGCTGAGCGAAATAAAGGGATAAATCAAATCCTAGTTTGAAAAGTCAAACGCCAATTTGAAAAGTCAAACGGCTATTTTGCTTGGTGGAGGGAGAGTAGGAAACCTACTTGGGGAGGAGTTCCTCTCCCTCCACCCGCCGGCCTTGGAAGCCGAGTTGGGGAGGGACTCCCCTCCCCTTGGCCGCCGCCCTCCACCTATATAAGGAGGGGCAGGGCTGCCCCTCCAAGCACACAACACCACGCCCCGCAAACCCTAATCCTAGCCGCCGGCGCCGCCACCTCCTGATGCCGCCGCCTAGGGCAAGTCGTCGCCGCCGCCTAGGCAAACCCTAGCCGCCGGCCTTGCTCCTCCTTGGTGCATCTAAACCCTAGATCACCGAGGCTCTCTCTCATAGTACACCATACTCGCTCCGGCCTAAGGCGAAGCCCTGCGAGATCTCCCCTCTACTTCCGGTACCACGCTGTCGTGCTGCCGGAATCGCGAGGAGAGTGCTACAACCTCCGCTGCCTGCTGGAACAAGGGAGAGGAAGGTCTTCGTCGAGTACCGAACGTGTGACCGACTGCGGAAGCGCTGCCGGAACGCAGCGCCGGAAGGATCGTCTACGTGATCTTGAGATCGGCAAGAGTACGGCTACATCACCCACGAGAATCCGCCCTCGTTAAACACTTTGGAATCTTCGAGGGCGAGTTATTCTATCGACTCGTTGCTACAATCTAGTAGATAGATCTTGGCTTGTTTGTTTGTATGCAGTAGAATTTTTTTGTTTTCCATGCTACGAACCCCTATAGTGGTATCAGAGCCGTGTCTATATGTAGATCTGTTGCACGAGTAGAACACAATGGTCATTATAGGCGTTGATGCTTTTGTTGTCGATTACTTATTGTGTACTTTGCATCTTGCGGGATGGTGGGATGAAGCGGCCCGGACTAACCTTACATGACATCGTTCATGAGACTTGCTCCACGCTTGACATGCAACTTGTATTGCATAAGTGGCTTTGCGGGTGCCTGTTTCTCCCAACATAGTTAAGATTCAATTTACAACGGGTGATTGACAATACTAGTATCAATGTTGTGGTTCTTGTTCGTAAGTTAGAACGACACTTATTGAAAGCCCCAAACCACGTAAAACATGCAAAGAAAGTAGAGGCGTCTAACTTTGTTTTGCAGGGGTGTGCTGTGATGTGATATGGCCATGATTGTGATTATATTTAATGTATGCAATGTTCCTTATTGTAAGTTGGCAACCGGCAGGAGCCATATGGTTGTCTTTAATTTCTGTTAAGACTCGCGTGTCTATTCAAAGTAGTTGTAATAGTTGAAGCTGGTGGATGACAACCATGGAGCAGCATCATTTACCTTGATGCAATGCCGGTGATGATGGAGATCATGTTCGTGCTTGAAGATGGAGATCGGAAGCACAAAGAAGAAAGGCCATATCATATCACATATTATGAATTGCATGTGATGTTAATCCTTTATGCATCTTGTATTGCTTAGTTAACGACGGTAGCATTATAAGATGATCCCTCATGCACATGAATTTCAAGTTCTATAGTGTTCATCCTTAGTGAGCACCGTTGCTAAAGCTTGTTGTTTCGAAGCACCACGTGATGATCGGGTGTGTTAGATTCTGCAAGTGTATACAACGTGAGCAAGCCAGATTTGCTCATGCGGAAGCTAAGGTTTGATCTTGACGAGCCTAGCATGTACAGACATGGTCTCGGAACACGGATCACCGAAAGGTAAAGCATGAATCATATAGTAGATATGATGAACATGTCGATTGTTCGCCATTGAAGCTACATCAACTCTCGTGATGATCGGTGTTGATGTGGTGGATTTGGTTCGTGTGATCACTAAAACAATGTGAGGGATATTGTTTTGAGTGGGAGTTCGCCTAGATTAATTTAACTATTAATTAGAACTCAATTTGTCATAAACTTAGTCTAAACTATTGCAAATATGTTGTAGATCAATTGCGGCCCCTACCATCAATTTTAATGCGTTCCTAGAGAAAGAAAAGTTGAAAAACAATGGAAGCAACTTCGCGGATTGGTTCCGCAATTTGAGGATTGTCCTCACTGCTGGTAATTTGACCAATGTGCTGGATGCACCGCTGGGTGACCCACTTGCAGCTACTGCTACCGATGAAGTAAAGAATGTTTACCTCGCTCGGAAGACTCAATACTCCACAGTTCAGTGTGCTATCTTGTATGGTTTAGAATCGGAGCTTCAGAAAAGGTTTGAGAATTCAGACCCATATGATATTGCCGAGGATCTCAAATTGATCTTTGAGACTCATGCGGCAATTGAAAGCTATGAGGCTTCTGAAAAGTTCTTTAACTTCAAGATGGAAGAGGGCAGCTCCGTCAGTGAGCATGTGCTTAAGATGTCTGGCCACGCAAACAAACTTTAAAGCTTGGGTATAGTGATTCCTAATGCTTTGGGGATTTACCGCGTCCTCCAATCACTACCACCAAGTTACAAGAACTTTGTGATGAACTACAATATGCAGAACATGAACAAGACGTTGCCAGAACTCTTTGCCATGTTGAAATCTGCAGAAGTGGAGATCAAGAAAGAGCACCAAGTGTTGTTGGTCAATAAGACCACCAAATTCAAGAAAGGCAAGTCTAAGCAAAAGGGACACTTCAAGAAGGGTGGTAAGAAAGTTACCGCATCGAAGAAGAAGACCAAGGCTGGACCTAAGCCTGATACTGAGTGCTTTTACTGCAAGGGAGAAGGTCACTGGAAGCGGAATTGCCCAAAGTACTTGGCGGATTTGAAGAATGACAACATCAAGAAGAAAGGTATATCCGATATACATGTTATTGATGTGTATCTCACTAGGACTCGTAGTAGTGCCTGGGTATTTGATACTGGTTCGGTTGCTCATATCTGTAACTCGAAACAGGTGCTGCAGAATAAACGGAAGCTAGCGAAGAACGAGGTGACGATGCGCGTGGGAAACGGATCAAAGGTTGATGTGATCGCGGTCGGCACACTACCTCTTCATCTACCATCGGGATTAGTTTTACACTTAAATAATTGTTATTTGGTGCCTGCGTTAAGCATGAACATTATATCGGGATCTTGTTTATTGCGAGACGGTTACTTGTTTAAGTCCGAGAATAATGGTTGTTCGATTTATATGAGTAATATGTTTTATGCACATGCACCTTTGATAGATGGTCTATTCTTATTGAATCTCGATAGTGGAAATACACATATTAATAACATTGAAGCTAAACGTTTGAAATCGAGCGATAACTCGACCTATATGTGGCACTGTCGTCTTGGTCACATTGGAGTGAAGCGTATGAAGAAACTCCATTCCGATGGACTTCTTGAATCACTTGATTTCGAATCACTTGAAAGATGCGAAGCATGTCTGATGGGTAAAATGACTAAGACTCCATTTTCTGGTATGATGGAGCGAGCTACGAACTTATTGGAAATCATACATACCGATGTGTGTGGTCCAATGAGTGTAGCATCGCGCGATGGTTATCGTTATGTTCTTACCTTCACGGATGACTTGAGTAGATATGGGTATATCTATTTCATGAAACATAAGTCCGAAACTTTCGAGAAGTTTAAAGAATTTCAAAGTGAGGTTGAGAATCAACGTAACAAGAAGATTAAATTTCTATGTTCTGATCGTGGAGGTGAATATCTAAGTTACGAGTTTGGCGAGCATTTGAAGAAATGCGGAATACTTTCACAATTGACACCGCCGGGAACACCACAGCGTAATGGTGTGTCCGAACGTCGTAATCGAACTCTCTTAGATATGGTTCGTTCTATGATGTCACTTACAGATTTACCGCTATCATTTTGGGGTTATGCATTAGAAACAACCGCATTCACTTTAAATAGGGCACCATCTAAATCCGTTGAAACGACACCGTATGAATTATGGTTTGGGAAGAAATCTAAATTGTCGTTCCTTAAAAGTTTGGGGTTGCGAAGCCTATATAAAGAAGTTACAGCCGGACAAGCTTGAACCCAAAGCGGAAAAATGCCTCTTCATAGGATACCCAAAAGAAACTATTGGGTATACCTTCTATCATAGATCCGAAGGCAAAATCTTCGTTGCCAAGAATGGATCCTTTCTAGAGAAAGAATTTCTCTCGAAAGAAGTGACTGGAAGGAAAGTAGAACTCGACGAGGTTGTCGAACCTTCTCTCGAACTTGCGAGTAGCGCAGCACCGGAAGAAGTTCCTGTGGTGCCTGCACCAATAAGAGAGGAAGCTAATGATGATGATCATGAAACTTCGGTTGTAGTTGCTACAGAACCTCGCAGGTCAACGAGAACTCGTACCACTCCTGATTGGTATGATCCCGTTATGAGTGTCATGTTGGTGGACAACACCAATGACCCTGCGACGTATGAGGAAGCGATGATGAGCCCAGATTCCAATAAATGGCAGGATGCCATGAAATCCGAGATTGGATCCATGTACGAAAACCAATTATGGACTTTGGTGGACTTACCGGATGGCCGCAAGGCTGTCGAGAACAAATGGATTTTCAAGAAGAAAACAGATGCTGATGGTAATGTTACTGTCTATAAAGCTCGACTTGTCGCAAAAGGGTTTCGACAAATTCAAGGAGTTGACTACGATGAGACTTTCTCACCTGTAGCGAAGCTAAAGTCTGTGAGGATTATGTTAGCAATCGCTGCATATTATGATTATGAGATATGGCAGATGGATGTCAAAACAGCGTTCCTCAATGGAGACATTGATGAAGAGTTGTATATGATGCAACCCAAAGGTTTTGTCGATCCTAAAGATGCTAACAAGGTATGCAAACTTCAACGGTCCATATATGGATTGAAGCAAGCATCCCGAAGCTGGAATCAACGTTTTGATAAGGTGATCAAAAGTTTTGGTTTTATACAAACTTATGGAGAAGCTTGTATTTACAAAAAGGTGAGTGGGAGCTCTGTAGCATTCTTAATACTATATGTAGATGACATATTGTTGATTGGGAATGATGTAGACCTTCTTAATAGTGTCAAGGAATATTTGAATAATAGTTTTTCAATGAAGGATCTTGGCGAAGCAGCTTACATATTGGGCATAAAGATTTATAGAGATAGATCGAGACGCCTAACATCATTGTCACAAAGTACATATTTGGACAAAGTTCTAAAGAGATTTGGAATGGAAGATAGCAAGAAAGGGTTCTTGCCCATGTTGCCCAATACGATCTTGAGTAAAACTCAAAGTCCGACAACGGCAGAAGATAGAGAGAGGATGAGTAAGACTCCCTATGCCTCAGCCATAGGATCTCTAATGTATGCCATGCTATGTACTAGACCCGACATTGCACATGCTGTTAGTTTAACTAGCAGATATCAAAGTGATCCAAGGGTGGATCATTGGACAACGGTCAAAAAAATCCTTAAGTACTTGAGAAGAACTAAGGATATGGTTCTTTCTTATGGAGGTGATGAACAGCTGGTTGTTAATGGTTACACCGATGCTAGTTGGAACACCGATCCGGATGATTCTAAATCACAATCTGGATACGTATTTACTTTGAATGGTGCAGCAGTTAGCTGGAGGAGTGCAAAGCAAAGCGTTGTGGCGAGATCTTCAACTGAATCGGAATACATGGCTGCTTCGGAGGCTTCACAAGAAGCGATATGGATGAAAGAGTTCATTACAGAGCTCGGTGTGGTTCCAAGTGCGTTGGACCCAATGTCTATCTACTGTGATAACATGGGTGCCATAGGCAATGCGCAAGAACCAAGGTCACACAAGAAGCTGAAGCACATCAAGCTACGGTTTCACGCTATTCGAGAACATGTCCAAGATGGTGACATAAAGATTTGCAAAGTACACACAGATCTGAATGTGGAGGATCCGTTGACTAAACCTCTCCCGAGGGCAAAACATGACCAACACCAAACTGCCATGGGTGTTCGGTATATTACCATGTAATCTAGATTAGATTGACTCTAGTGCAAGTGGGAGACTGTTGGAGATATGCCCTAGAGGCAATAATAAATGTAGTTATTATTATATCTTTGTGTTTATGATAAAAGTTTACATTCATGCTATAATAATATTAACAAGGAAACATTAATACTTGTGTGATTTGTAAACTTAAATTGAAGTCCCTAGTAAAGCCTCTATATATAATACTAGCTTGTTGGTTAATAAATGATTGTGGTTTCCCTATCATGAACATTGAGATGTTATTAACAACAAGATCATATCGTTAGGAGAATGATATGATGGACATACTCCTATAGATAAGCGTAGCATAAAGATCAAGTCATTTTAATAGTTCAATTGCTATATGCTTTCTGATACATGATACATAGTAACCTAATTCCTTCGACCATGAGATCATGCATATCACCTTCACCGGAAGGATGCTTTGATGACATCAAACACCACACCGTAACTGGGTGGCTATAAAGGTGGCATTGAGTTTTCGGAAAGTATTGGTTGAGTGTAACTACCTCGGTGAACTACGCTCCTAGATACAAGCTTGGATGAGTGGTAGTGGTTGAAATAGTACGGTGGGGCCCCAAAAGCCACTCACTGGTAGTCCTTTCAGACGTCCCAACCACTACCCTCTCAACGGGACCTGTACGGGCGGCGTAGTCGGCAGGCGAAGGGATCAACTACGTACACAAGTGGGTATGTACGCAAGCCACCATACAAGAGTACATCAGAGCCATACCATCTAGAAAGAAAGGAAATATAGCAACGCCATACGGCAAGATTCAAATGACCTAGATAGATCTATATTTTAGGATACCTCCTCATACAACACACATCAGAGTATCATGCGGAAGCGGCAAACAAAATCCGAGTACGGATAAGAAGCAAATCGGCATAAGATGCCATAGAAATAAGCACATCCCAACTACAGGTCTCACGGATCCCCGATCCCGGAATCTCTACACCGAACGATCGTTGCCCACATCATCAGCTTCTTCCACCCAGTATCCGTCCTGCGGGGGTACCTGTCCATCTGAACCAATAATTTATCGTGTGAGACCCTAAGGGTACTCACCAAGTCTTAATGCCTCTAAAGGGGACACAACCTGGGGTGACGCAATTGCAGCGAAAGATAAACCCTAGCAGTTCTACAGATAAACGCTAACCATCTGCCTAACCAATGATAGACGGATGTCCGTGAATTAAGAACAACAGTTATAATGGTAATCTCATCAGATCCATCCTCCTCCCTGCTTACCAACAAGGAAGCGGACGAACAACCCCCCATCCGTTGGCAATTTTATTAATCATTCCATGAGTGTTGCACTATTTACTAGTCAAGTTACTTAGCCAGATTAAGGCGGTACTTTAGTTATGCTTGTCTATGATCGAGAAACTGTGCTCCAAGTCGTCCATATCCGCGGACACGGCTTTCAGAAAGTTTTACCCGGCCGGGGTGCACCAATAGCAACACACACTCGATCAACCTCGGAAAAACCAAATCAAAACCCAACGAGGCCTTCACGACAAAGCAATCACAAGATTCAGAAATATTTCAGGGGGCCACCCCTTTGAGTAGATCCCGCAACGGAGTAAGCAAGCTCCGAGACGGACTCAAGGTTAGCGCCAATGGCTGTAAGCGACTGGGAACCCGAAAACTCGGGGTGTCGATACCGCGTAATCACTCCGCTTACCTAAACAGTACAGTGTGCTATCTGTCGCACAATCGTAAATAAAGCGGTAAACATGGCATAAGTACAGGATCGTAAATAAAACCTCAAACTAGTTTGTGGCCCCAAGAAATAAGACGGAATCAAGCTCTGGCTCAGGGGGGTCCCATATACCTCCCGGATGTGGTTAGCGCGATAAATCAAGGAACAGGAATCAAGTACTCGGGGTCTTACGGGACACAAGTGAGCAGGAAAAACCAAATAGCATATGTTGCTCACCGGTGCCACTTTCATTAGTTATCCCATTACTACACAGGTTTAAGTTGTTTAGGTACCTCGTTAGCCATCAGACTCTCACATACCCTACACATGCTGTTCTACGACTCGCATGGCTCAAACAACTCCTGTAGTAATGGCTCATGGATGGAGGAACAAGCTTGGTGGGTTTAAAAGTAAAGGCTATGCATACTTGGGATTCAATTTTAATGCAATCGCGACTCAATGATGCAAGAATAAGATAGAGGCAATAGGTACTGTATGTATGCAAGCATGTGGAAGTGCTTGCCTGTTGACTCAGTTGAAGCGAGGGACGGATCTGGGTAGTGCTCCTGGTTCTCTTGATATAACCCCTGCTCAGTGTCTATCCGAGAAAAACCAAACAAACAAGGCCAACATGAATATAGAGCACAAGCATATGGATAAGATGCGTCAAACAAACAATCATGCCATGATGAATGATGCACAATTTACATGGCAAGAAAGGTAGCATGGCATGGTGAGGTGTGGAGGACAAGTAATAACATTTTAATGGGGTTTTGGAATCACATTTGTTGCCATAACAGTTGTTGTACACTATATTTTTATATGATGCATGCTGCAATTGAAGTCATGGATAGCATAAACAGAAAGGTCTCGTCGAGCTGATCATTTTAGACATATCATTTGCTTAATTTGGAATTATAAAACAAAAGTTATTAATTATTTAAATTCTAGTGGCATTAGTTGTAATTTAATTAAACTTGGAATTTTACTTGTGCAAAAGTCAATATGGATGGCATATTTGGAATCCTCTCATTTTCCTGATATCCAAACATATATCATTTGTCAAATTTGGATTTACCATTGAAAAGTTATTCAAATCTGAAATTTATTTGAATTTTAAATATTCAGAAAAAGATTTGAATAAAAAAAAACAGACACAGACAACTTTTCGCACTCAGACACAGCAAACCCAGCCGCTTACAGGTGGACCTGAGCTTACCCAGGCCCACGCACGCAGGAAACCAGTGGCACCGCGGCTGATCCTAGCTACCGACGCTGACAGGTGGGACCGGCTACAGCGGGGCCACGCACACACGTCACTCAGCGGATACGCGACACGGTGGCGATCCGGGGACCGCGGGTTGAAATACAAGGAACTGGGGAGCCTTTTTGCATAAAACCAACAGACGCTGGGAGGTGGGGCCGAGGACTGCGGGTTTTAGGCGGGAAAAAGGGTGGGGGTCTAAACGCAAAGTAGCCGCGCGCTGTCTGACGGCAGCGGAGCAGCGCGCTGCTGGCGGCTGCGTCTGGCCGGATCTTTGGCCGACGATGGCGACGAACCTAGCGCCTTTCAGACGTCGACGCCAAAATGAAAGATGGAGACGACAGCTGGGTCTACAACTTTGGTACAGGGTGCTAGCGCGGAGGCGGCCTGTAGCGCGCGGGGCAGGGCTCTGAACTTGACCGGATCTACTGCCGCAGCGCTGCTGTCGCCAGCGCGTGACGCGCGGCGCGCGCGCAGAGCGCTCGACAGAACGCGACGGCGACGCACGGCGAGAGGGAGGGGGAGATGTTGTCTGGGGGGAGGAGGAGCTCACCAGCAGCTCGACGGCGCGGGTGGCGAGGCTCGGGGAGGTCCGAATCCGCCGGCGGGCTCGGGTCGAGAAACGGTAGATCACTCCGGGCACGACGACGGCGTGGTCGCTCCGGCGAGGCTACGGCGGGGTCCTCGTGTCCTGGGCGAAGCAGGGGAGGTCGTCGCTGCTCCTGGTACTGCCGGCGCGCCTCGGGGAACACTGGAGCGAAGGGGCGCTGAGGGGGGCCGCCGCTAGGGTTTAGAGGCTATGCGGGCTGTGGATCGCAGGGGAAGGGAGAAGGAAGGCATGGGGGAGGAAGAGAGGTCTGGGGGGATCTGGGGGAAAGCTAGGGCGAGGGAAGGATAAGAGCAGCGGGGCAGGTGGATGGCGTGGCTAGCGTGGGGAGGGGCAGGGCGTGCACTTCACGTGCATGGGCGCGCGCGAGCTGGCATGCGTGCTCGGCTGCCAGGGGGGCCAGGGGCTGCAGGTGGGCCAGGGGAGCTCGGGGCAGGTAGGGCAGAGAGGGAGAGAAAAAGAGGGGAGGGGAGAGGGGCCGGCTCGGGCTAGGGCTAGGTTGGGGGGTCCCTGGTCGTGTGGGGGGAAGGGTAGCTGGTAGAGGGTGCTGGGGTGGGGCCTGCATGGAAGAGAGAAGGGGCGAGCTAGGGTGGGGCATGGGTGAGCATGCAAGGAAGCTAGAAGGGGAGGGGTAGATAGGGTTTTGTTTAGAGAAAAGTGTAGTTTAGGGTTTGGTTTAGGGAGATGTAGATTAGAGGGGAAAGGGTGGCTTAGGGTTTAGGTTTAGCTAGAAAGGATTGTTGGAGATATGCCCAAGAGGCAATAATAAAGTGGTTATTATCATATCTTCACACTTATGATAAATGTTTACATACCATGCTATAATTGTATTAAACGGAAACATTAATACTTGTGTGATTTGTAAACTAAAACAAGAGTCCCTAGTAAAGCCTCTTGTTAAACTAGCTTGTTGGTTAATATATGATCATGGTTTCCTGATCATGAACATAGAGATGTTATTAACAACAGGGTCATATCATTAGGAGAATGATGTGATGGACATACTCCTATAGATAAGCGTAGCATAAAGATCAAGTCATTTCATTAGTTCAATTGCTATATGCTTTCTGATACATAGTAACCTAATTCCTTCGACCATGAGATCATGCATATCACCTTTACCGGATGGATGCTTTGATGTCATCAAACACCACACCGTAACAGGGTGGCTATAAAAGTGGCATTGAGTGTTCGTAAAGTATTGGTTGAGACACATGGATCAAGAGTGGGATTTGTCCATCCATATGACGGATAGATATACTCTGGGCCCTCTCGGTGGAATGTCATCCAATTAGCTTGCAAGCATGTGACTGGCTCACAAGGGATCACATATCACGGGAACGAGAAAAGAGTACTTGTCAGTAACGAGGTTGAACTAGGTATGCAGAGATACCGACGATCATAACCTCGGATAAGTAACATATCGTGAGACAAAGGGAAATTGGTATCGTATGTAAGTGGTTCATTCGATCGCAAAGTAATCGTAGAAATATGTGGGAGCCATATGAATTTCCAGATTCCTCTATTGGTTATTGTTCGGAGAAGTGTCTCGATCATGTCCGCATAATTCACGAACCGTAGGGAGACACACTTAAGGATTCGACGTTGTTTGAGTAGTTATGGTAATATGAGAAAGAGACCGAATGTTGTTCGGAGTCTCGGATGGGATCCGGGATATCACGAGGTGATCCGTAATGGTCCGGAGATTAAGATTCATATAAGGAAAGTCCCGTTTTGGAGTTCGGGAATGATTCCGGTGTTTTTCATCGGGAATGTTCTAGAAGGTTCCGGAATGTCCGGCACTCCGGGGGGGAAGGGTACATGAATGTGGTATATCAAGTTGGTATGATTGCATCATGTACTAAGTGTCATCGCTGTACCAAATAGAGGATTTATTCAAATCCTAGTTTGAAAAGTCAAACGGCTAGTTTGAAAAGTCAAACGGCTAGTTTTGGTAAAGAGGAGAAGGAGGTTTATGTGAAACCGAGTTGGGGAGGGAGTCCTCCTCCCAAACCGGCGCACCACCTCTAGGCCGAGTTGGGGAGGGACTCCCCTCCCCTTGGCCGCACCTCCCACCTATATAAGGAGGGCAGGGCTCCCTCCTAGACACACAACTTTCACCTCTAGATCTCCGGTTTAGAGCCGTTTTGGATTAGAGCTTCTAATTGCTTTAGCCAACGGTTTAGAGCCTTCTAATTGGTTTAGAGCCTTCTAATTGGTGTGTCTAATTACTAGACCACTAATAGCCTCTCTCATAAGCTCCACCATACTCGCACCGGCTTAAGGCGAAGCCCTGCGGGATTTCCCCTCTACTTCCGGTACCACGCCGTTGTGCTGCCGGAATGCGAGGAGAGTGCTACAACCTCCGCTGCCTGCTGGAACAAGGGAGAGGAAGGTCTTCGTCGAGTACCGAACGTGTGACCGACTGCGGGAGCGCTGCCAGAACGTGGCGCCGGAAGGATCGTCTACGCGATCTTGAGATCGGAAAGAGTACGACTACATCACCCACGAGAATCTGCTCTCGTTAAACGCTTTGGAATCTTCGAGGGTAAGTTATTCCATCGACTCGTTGCTACAATCTAGTAGATAGATCTTGGCTTGTTTGTTTGTATGCGATAGAAAATTTTTGTTTTCCATGCTACGAACCCCTACAGTGGTATCAGAGCCGTGTCTATATGTAGATCTGTTGCACGAGTAGAACACAATGGCCATTGTGGGCGTTGATGCTTTTATTGTCGATTGCTTCTTGTGTACTTTGCATCTTGCGGTATGTTGGGATGAAGCGGCCCGGGCTAACCTTACATGACATCGTTCATGAGACTTGCTCCACGCTTGACATGCAACTTGTATTGCATAAGTGGCTTTGCGGGTGTCTGTTTCTCCTAGCATAGTATAGATCCAATTCACAACGGGTGATTAACAATACTTGTGTCAACGTTGTGGTTCATGTTCGTAAGTTAGAACGACACTTATAGAAAGCCCCAAACCACGTAAAACATGCAAAGAAAGTAGAGGCGTCTAACTTTGTTTTGCAGGGGTGTGCAGTGATGTGATATGGCCATGATTGTGATTATATATGATGTATGCAATGTTCCTTATTGTAAGTCGGCAACCGGCAGGAGCCATATGGTTGTCTTTAATTTCTGTTAAGACCCGTGTGTCTATTCAAAGTAGTTGTAATAGTTGAAGCCGGTGGATGACAACCATGGAGCAGCGTCATTGACCTTGATGCAATGCCGGTGATGATGGAGATCATGTTCGTGCTAGAAGATGGAGATCGGAAGCACAAAGAAGAAAGGCCATATCATATCACATATTATGAATTGCATGTGATGTTAGTCCTTTATGCATCTTGTATTGCTTAGTAGACGACGGTAGCATTATAAGATGATCCCTCATGCACATGAATTTCAAGTCATAAAGTGTTCACCCTTAGTTAGCACCATTGCTAAAGCTTGTTGTTTCGAAGCACCACGTGATGATCGGGTGTGTTAGATTCCGCAAGTGTATACAACGTGAGCAAGCCAGATTTGCTCATGCAGAAGCTAAGGTTGATCTTGACGATCCTAGCATGTACAGACATGGTCTCGGAACACGGATCACCGAAAGGTAAAGCATGAGTCATATAGGAGATATGATGAACATGTTGATTGTTCGCCATTGAAGCTATGTCAACTCTCGTGATGATCGGTTTTGATGTGGTGGATTTGGTTCGTGTGATCACTAAAACAATGTGAGGGATATTGTTTTGAGTGGGAGTTCACCTAGATTAATTTAATTATTAATTAGAACTCAATTTATCATAAACTAAATCAAAGTGAATTTGCATAGTTGTTGTAGTCATTGGCATCCGTTTACCACCTTGCGCTTAGTTATAATTGAGATGATAGAACTATAGAATTCTGGTTAGTTACTTTACGAACTGGTATCGTATTGTTTTTGAAGTGTTAATCTAAAGTTTAAAAGTCCTATTGCAAACTTTCAGTAAGTTCCGGTTACTCCATGAAGTTTAATAATTGGTATTAAAATCAAGAGTAACAATTCCAATGTTAGTATATAAGTATCATGTTTGTCTCCATGATTCTTGATATTCAAAGGATTCTCCTAATATCAAGGTTATCTTGGATCTGAAAGAGTTGTTTCAGAAACCATGATGTGTGGAAGATATTGTGATATCTGAAACGAAGTTTTGGTTGCAACATGATAGAGTATAATATGACAAAAGTCATGTTCTCATATTTGATGAGAATTTGCAAAAGTTGGAGACACTAGTTGTCCTAATCCTCCAAAAGGTTTTGGAGAGCAACATTATACTCGTGATTCACCGTTACAAGCTAAAAGTAACTTGATCATGGATAAAT
Organism: Avena atlantica; assembly: GCA_910589765.1. Lineage (NCBI taxonomy): Eukaryota > Viridiplantae > Streptophyta > Magnoliopsida > Poales > Poaceae > Avena > Avena atlantica. The sequence goes on from OU342738.1 coordinate 321,717,374, forward strand.
CCATGATAAGGGTGAATATTTGATGTAGGTAAAATGTTTACTACACCAAGAGATTACTAAAGAAAGGAATTTGAAAGAACACCAAACATTTGATGATGGTGATCTACTTCAAAGTACAAGTCCAAAGACATTGGTATTTAACTATACACGCTTTGGACTATGTGTCATATGTATGACTCCACTGTTGATGTTGATAGATTCTTTCAAACAGAAAAGGAGATACTGAAAGAGAGTCTCATAAATATATGGCAGAAAAGAAAAGACTAGAATTGTTCAGTTTAAGTATATAGATGATATACATGTTATGGCTATATTCTTTGCTTGTTAAACAAAGTGGTTCTTAAGTATTTGATACTGAATTTGTTGGTATGAATTGTCATACGAAACAACACAATTCATGAACTACAATGGCCTAAGTAACTAGCAAAAGAATATGTGATGATGTTCATCGAGAACAAATAAAGGGTTATTGTGTTGCTCGTTAAACATCAAAGCTTGCTTTCAAGATTTGTTTTATCAGGTATTATGAGAACAAAAGGATTGTTCAAATAATTGCCGTAATCCATAAAAGATGGATGATTCACAAATCTCGTTGGAGAAATCACATCCATAAAATTAGTGCTAAAGATGTCGAAAGACAAATTGATTGAAAGATCACTTAGGAAGTGACATCGCCGTTTAAAATTATAATGGAAAGAAAACATGAAGAAAATCCATATGGATGGAATTTTGGAGTCTATTTGATTTTGATCAAATGACGCTTGTGAAACTTTCCTAGAGATAATTAAAACTTCGTTCATAGGCCAAAAGGGAACGAATGACTAGCCTATTGAAATTTGTACATATTGTTGTACGAAGTCCATTATGTGTAGTCAAGAGCGATGGATTTCAACTTCATATGCTTTCTCCGAAAATTAGAGTGAATATATGAATATTTGCTTAATAAGGATGAAGTATGAAACATTTGAAAAGTTCAAAGACTTTCAAGATGAAGTGCAAAATCATTGTAACAAGAATATAAATAGTTTATGATAAGATCATAAAGGAAGATATTTGAGTTACAGAGTTTAGCATAATACCTAAGATTTAAGGAATCGTTCCGTGGATTTGCATTTCCCGAAACACCATAAGAGTATGGAGCATTCGAGATATGTAATTAAACCTTGTTTGACATGGTGAGATCAAAGGTGTAATTCATAAAATTTCCATTGTATTTTAGAGATTAAAAGCTTTAGAGATTACCGTTTTTCCACTGAAAAGAGCTTCATCATAATCCGTTGAAATGACACCATATAAGGTTATGGTTTGGGATAAAACCCAAGTAGTCCTTTCTTAATCATTGGTATGCTATACATAAGAAAGATGTTTGCAACCAAAGTCGGATGAACCTGTCTTTGTTAAGTATTCCTCCATAACACCGGAGACAAAAAGTGTTTGTCGCTTAGAACGCCAAGTTTCTTTGAGAAGGAATTTTTCGTGAAAAGTTAAGTGGGAGGACAATAGAACTTTGATAAGGTTAAAGGAACCTTAGCTATATGTGCCAAGTTGCGCAGCGCCGAAAAGTGTTCCGGAGGCAGCAACAATGCTCATGACTCACGTGCCTCAAAGGTTGTGGTTACAATAGTCAAAGTTTCTATTGAAACAAGTAGGTCGGGTAAACAATCAAATACCAAGATTTGAGAGTTAAATCATTATTTAACAATAATGATCCGACTACATGCAAAGAAGCAATGATGAGCCCTGACTCCGTCAAATGGCTTGAAGCCATAAAAATCCGTGATAGTTCCATGCACGAGAAATCAAGTTTTGAACTTGAAGGACCCTCGAGAAAGGTGTAAGACCTTACAGTTGTGTTTGGATCTATAAATAAATAGACATGGATATTGTACATCTATGAAATAGTCGACATGTTGGGAAAGAGTTCACAACAATGTTCAAGGGTTGACTATGACAAGATTTGATCTTTCATAGTGATATTTAGTCTAGACGGATTAATGCAGCAACCACTACATATAATTTGTTATATGATAGTTGAATAAACAAAACAAGTTCTTCTAATAGAATTGTTACCTAGGACATGTGCGTAACACGGTCCATAGGGTTTTGTTAATTCAAAGGATGCTAAAAGCATATGCAAACTTCAATGGTTGAAATAAGCATAGCGGAGTTGGAATCTTCACTATGATGAAACTGTTAAAAGAGTTTAATTTCATCAGAGACAATGAAGATGCTTGTGTTTGCAAGAAATTAAGTGGGAGCGCTAAGACATATTTCTAATACATTATGTGGAAGACATATTATTGATTGGAAATAATGTATCTTTTATTAACACATATTAAGAATTTCATCCTGATGAAAGACTTAGGCAAAACCCAAATATTTGGCATCAATAGACGCTAATATGGTTGTGCCAGAAGTACATAGACGAGATATTGAATGAGTTCAATATATAGAAACTACAAGAAAGGTTCTTGTCGCACAGAAAGGATTGAATAAGTTCAATATTGATGATATATTCAAGTGTATTGACATTTGGTAAGTGAAACAAAGATTCAAGTATAGGTTGATACTTGATGTATGAGATCACAAAAGGTATTTATATCAATCATGCTGTGATGTGTACAAATCCAGATATGTCCTATGCTCTAAATGTTGTGAGCATATACCAGAATGATTCGTAAGATGATCATTGGACAATAGTAAGGATATTCTTATGATCTTTTGGAAGAACTAAGAATATATTGTTTGTAGAAGTGACAAATAGATGGTTAGTTCATTGTAAAAGTACTACATTGATACTAGTTTTGTCACAAAGTACAAATTAAGTTTATCTCAATCTAAACTAAGGGTGGCACAATATAATGGAAAGTAAGTTCCATAATGGATTTGGATGAGTTCCAAAGTTAAGACATTGTGACAGATACTACAACAAAAGGCTAAGTATATGACTGCTATTATAGCAGCTAAAGAGGGCATTTGTGTCAAGTAGTTTGTTATCAAACTAGGTGTAGTTCATAGCGGGATAATACTATGAAGATATATTGTGCGACAATATTATCAACATGTTTTAACCCCAAAGAGCTAAAGGTCACACCGAAAGACCAAATTTATACAAAGCCATCTCATTAGAGAATGAGTGATGCGTAGAGACGCAAAGACATGCAATTACACACGGACCTGGAAGTGTCAGATCCGGAGATCAGTTGACCACTAGCAATCGTGTACATACAACACCGGAAAGCCATAGGTGTTGAATACACAAAGGTTTGAAACTAGATTATTGACTCTAGTGCAAGTGGGAGACTGTTGGAGATATGCCCAAGAGGCAATAATAAAGTGGTTATTATCATATCTTCACACTTATGATAAATGTTTACATACCATGCTATAATTGTATTAAACGGAAACATTAATACTTGTGTGATTTGTAAACTAAAACAAGAGTCCCTAGTAAAGCCTCTTGTTAAACTAGCTTGTTGGTTAATATATGATCATGGTTTCCTGATCATGAACATAGAGATGTTATTAACAACAGGGTCATATCATTAGGAGAATGATGTGATGGACATACTCCTATAGATAAGCGTAGCATAAAGATCAAGTCATTTCATTAGTTCAATTGCTATATGCTTTCTGATACATAGTAACCTAATTCCTTCGACCATGAGATCATGCATATCACCTTTACCGGATGGATGCTTTGATGTCATCAAACACCACACCGTAACAGGGTGGCTATAAAAGTGGCATTGAGTGTTCGGAAAGTATTGGTTGAGACACATGGATCAAGAGTGGGATTTGTCCATCCATATGACGGATAGATATACTCTGGGCCCTCTCGGTGGAATGTCATCCAATTAGCTTGCAAGCATGTGACTGGCTCACAAGGGATCACATATCACGGGAACGAGAAAAGAGTACTTGTCAGTAACGAGGTTGAACTAGGTATGCAGAGATACCGACGATCATAACCTCGGATAAGTAACATATCGTGAGACAAAGGGAAATTGGTATCGTATGTAAGTGGTTCATTCGATCGCAAAGTAATCGTAGAAATATGTGGGAGCCATATGAATTTCCAGATTCCTCTATTGGTTATTGTTCGGAGAAGTGTCTCGATCATGTCCGCATAATTCACGAACCGTAGGGAGACACACTTAAGGATTCGACGTTGTTTGAGTAGTTATGGTAATATGAGAAAGAGACCGAATGTTGTTCGGAGTCTCGGATGGGATCCGGGATATCACGAGGTGATCCGGAATGGTCCGGAGATTAAGATTCATATAAGGAAAGTCCCGTTTCGGAGTTCGGGAATGATTCCGGTGTTTTTCATCGGGAATGTTCTAGAAGGTTCCGGAATGTCCGGCACTCCGGGGGGGAAGGGTACATGAATGTGTTATATCAAGTTGGTATGATTGCATCATGTACTAAGTGTCATCGCTGTACCAAATAGAGGATTTATTCAAATCCTAGTTTGAAAAGTCAAACGGCTAGTTTGAAAAGTCAAACGGCTAGTTTTGGTAAAGAGGAGAAGGAGGTTTATGTGAAACCGAGTTGGGGAGGGAGTCCTCCTCCCAAACCGGCGCACCACCTCTAGGCCGAGTTGGGGAGGGACTCCCCTCCCCTTGGCCGCACCTCCCACCTATATAAGGAGGGGCAGGGCTCCCCTCCTAGACACACAACTTTCACCTCTAGATCTCCGGTTTAGAGCCGTTTTGGATTAGAGCTTCTAATTGCTTTAGCCAACGGTTTAGAGCCTTCTAATTGGTTTAGAGCCTTCTAATTGGTGTGTCTAATTACTAGACCACTAATAGCCTCTCTCATAAGCTCCACCATACTCGCACCGGCTTAAGGCGAAGCCCTGCGGGATTTCCCCTCTACTTCCGGTACCACGCCGTTGTGCTGCCGGAATCGCGAGGAGAGTGCTACAACCTCCGCTGCCTGCTGGAACAAGGGAGAGGAAGGTCTTCGTCGAGTACCGAACGTGTGACCGACTGCGGGAGCGCTGCCAGAACGTGGCGCCGGAAGGATCGTCTACGCGATCTTGAGATCGGAAAGAGTACGACTACATCACCCACGAGAATCTGCTCTCGTTAAACGCTTTGGAATCTTCGAGGGTAAGTTATTCCATCGACTCGTTGCTACAATCTAGTAAATAGATCTTGGCTTGTTTGTTTGTATGCGATAGAAATTTTTTGTTTTCCATGCTACGAACCCCTACAAGGATAGATGGCAAGGGTAGGATTAGGGTTTTGCTAAGAGGGTTAAGAAAGAGATGGTGGCACTTAAGTTGATCAAGCATGCTTCAAACAAGCCTCAACAAGATCAAAGCAAGCAAAAGAGGGAGAGGGAGAGAGAAGATGATGGGGTGTTCCTTGGTCCCTGCATGCTCCAACAGAGAACAAGCAAGATCAAGAAAGAGGTAGGGAGAAGGATGGGGTCTAAGCTTATGCTCTCACATGATCACATGTGTATGCATGGAGCAAGGTGATGAGGGTTTAACTAAAAGGGGAGAAGAGAGGGAGAAGATTTGATGAAGAAACTACAAGCCCAAAACAAGATTAAGCAAAGGAAAAGATGATCCACTTAGAATTCAAGTAAAAACCAAATACTAGAAAAGGTGGCACTTGCATGGCCCATGCAACATAATTAATGCCAAATGGTTATATTGTGAAAACAACATTATTTCATGTGGCTTTAATCCTTGCATTCCCAAAAAGTGGGCAAAGGCCAAGCAAAAGATGATGGGTGGATCCAACCAACAACATGAGCTAGGGATACTCAAAACTAAAATGCCAAGCTCATATTAATTGGATGGTGGAATTATAAGGTGGTGAAAGAAAAGGTGGTGGAGTCAATAAGAGAGATGCCCTCAACTCAACTTGGGCATTTAACATTATATCAAGAACCAAATACAATATCAAGAGGCAACTACAATTAATCATGCACATGAGATAAGAACCAAACAAGAAAGGGTTTTATATGATGCTCAAATGCAAGGTGGTATGATGGTATGAGCATGTTATGATGATGATGCAACAATTATATGTTGGAAGTGGCCCTTTTTATTATTATAACCAGTAGCATTACAGGGGTTAGACAACTGGGATGCTACATTGAGACACATGGATCAAGAGTGGGATTTGTCCATCCATATGACGGATAGATATACTCTGGGCCCTCTCGGTGGAATGTCATCCAATTGGCTTGCAAGCATGTGACTGGTTCACAAGGGATCACATATCACGGGAACGAGAAAAGAGTACTTATCAGTAACGAGGTTGAACTAGGTATGCAGAGATACCGACGATCAAAACCTCGGATAAGTAAACTATCGTGAGACAAAGGGAAATTGGTATCGTATGTAAGTGGTTCATTCGATCGCAAAGTAATCGTAGAAATCTGTGGGAGCCATATGAATTTCCAGATTCCTCTATTGGTTATTGATCGGAGAAGTGTCTCGATCATGTCCGCATAATTCACGAACCGTAGGGAGACACACTTAAGGATTCGACGTTGTTGAGTAGTTATGGAATGATGAGTAAGAGACCGAATGTTGTTCGGAGTCTCTGATGGGATCCGAGATATTACGAGGAGATCCGGAATGGTCCGGAGAATAAGATTCATATAAGGAAAGTCCTGTTTCGGGGTTGGAGAATGGTTCCGGTGTTTTCATCGGGAATGTTCTAGAAGGTTCTGGAATGTCCGGCACTCCGGAGGGGAAGGGTACATGAATGTGTCATAACAAGTTAAAATGATTGCATCATGTACTAGGTGTCATCGCTGAGCGAAATAAAGGGATAAATCAAATCCTAGTTTGAAAAGTCAAACGCCAATTTGAAAAGTCAAACGGCTATTTTGCTTGGTGGAGGGAGAGTAGGAAACCTACTTGGGGATGAGTTCCTCTCCCTCCACCCGCCGGCCTTGGAGGCCGAGTTGGGGAGGGACTCCCCTCCCCTTGGCCGCCGTCCTCCACCTATATAAGGAGGGGCAGGGCTGCCCCTCCAAGCACACAACACCATGCCCCGCAAACCCTAATCCTAGCCGCCGGCGCCGCCACCTCCTGCTGCCGCCGCCGCCTAGGGCAAGCCGTCGCCGCCGCCTAGGCAAACTCTAGCCGCTGGCCTTGCTCCTCCTTGGTGCGTCTAAACCCTAGATCACCGAGGCTCTCTCTCATAGTACACCATACTCGCTCCGGCCTAAGGCGAAGCCCTGCGAGATCTCCCCTCTACTTCCGGTACCACGCCGTCGTGCTGCCGGAATCGCGAGGAGAGTGCTATAACCTCCGTTGCTGCTGGAACAAGGGAGAGGGAGGTCTTCGTCGAGTACCAAACGTGTGACCGACTGCGAAAGCGTTGCCGAAACGCAGCGCCGGAAGGATCGTCTACGCGATCTTGAGATCGACAAGAGTACGACTACATCACCCACGAGAATCCGCTCTCGTTAAACACTTTGGAATCTTCGAGGGTGAGTTATTCTATCGACTCGTTGCTACAATCTAGTTGATAGATCTTGGCTTGTTTGTTTGTATGCGGTAGAATTTTTTTGTTTTCCATGCTACGAACCCCTACACAAAGAAGAAGAGTACGGATTGGATAGGAGTGATGGAGAGATTTGTACAAATCAATGAAAAGGAAGCCCAAAAAGAAGTTGCACAAGACTTCACAATCACCAGATGCATGGAGGCCTTGAAATCATTAGACGGTGTCACACCCGAGGAGAAAATAACAGCATCTGAGGTTTTTAATAATGCCCACAATCGTGAGTTTTTTGTCAACCTCGTCGCTGATAAAGATGGCACGGCAATCATATGGCTTCGTAGGCGGTTAGCTAGGTTAAACTGAGGTAAGATATTTTTGTTCTAGTCTCTTAATTTTCATGTCACAATGTGTCTAATTCATATAAATTGGTGAAATGAAGTAGTGCAACTGAAGTAAAATTATTGTTCTGAAGATGATCCATGAGTTATGATGATTATTCATTGTAGTTATGAAAAGCTAGTTTCTCCTGATGATTCTGCTTGTTTGTTGCACTTAAATTAGCTATGGTTACTATTACCCCTCCGAGAGAAATCTGAAAGTACATATGGTTTCACTTATGAACAGTTGTTGTAGTCCTTTTCTTACCATTTTCCTTCTTGTTTTGCTTAATTTTCACTGACTAAAATGTCCATCTTCCCTCATCAGGTGCCCAGCTTGTAGAAGCTACAAGTTATGGAGGTTATGATTTAGTAACAAGCTTTCAAGTGCTCTAGTTCTGTTGTGATGAAACAAGCTTCCAAATAGATGATAGAAACCATTTTTGTATTAAATAAATGATATATTTCTTGTAGTGATGCGTGAAATGTTCTTGTTCCTTATCAAAATTATCAATGTGTGAGATGTTCCTGTAGAGTGCTCAGGTGCTATGAAAAATTAGATTTTTATTGATGATATATCTTGAATTAAGTATTGCTCAAACTGTGTGCTCACGTGCTAACCCTGTGTTCCAAACGAGGTGATTTAGTGGTAGGGAATTTGTATGGAATAAGTGGATCAGGTGAGGGGATTGTCTTCACCAAATACCCTAGGGGTAATACACGGATAAATATCACAAAACACTGCTACCAAACCAGGCCTTAGGGTTTATCACACGCATGTTGGGAGTATCTGTTTGACCATTACAATCATTCAAGCATGGGGTAAAGGGGGAACGAGCTGGGCTTATAAGGCCAGCAAGTGAACAGCAAATACTGAAAACGGTAATAATCAGCACAACCAGTAACAGTAACTAATGCTTGGGCCAGTCAGACCCAGGTGACGTGGCTTCAATTTGACCTTGTGTTATCTGAATCTCCACTTCCCTCCCAAGGCTTTGGCCCAGGACTCCAAAATTGATGCTGGCTATTAAACACGTCCTTTGAAAACTCTGCAGTTGCATTTCCGTTAAAATCGGAGGCCATGCTCCTTTAATCAGAAAAAAAAAGCGTCACATTTACCAATCGAGCTTACATGAGATGTTTAAATCCATCGATGGCTCACCCATCTAATATGCTTGATGCTGATGGTACTAGCATAAACGAAAACAAAGGCATCTAACACTACCCGAGCAAGTGGGATCAGCAACAATTCCATAGATCCACTAGCCGCTGTTCTCCCGCCATAATATAGCATGAGCCAGCAAAACTTGCTCCAGAACAAAGATCTACGCTGTACAGATATGGAGATAAGATAACCAGTGTAATGTGTTACGCTCCTGAATTCCGCCAGGGAGCAGGCGATATATCCACAGAAGAAAACACGAGTGCCCCTTGCATACTGTGGTCATTCTGCCTGCAGTTTATGCCTTCCCTTTAGTCCGAACCATGCTAGCCGGGATTTGACGAGGAACCAGCGAAAGGAGCAGGCTGATGCGAAGGCCATTGGATCCTCTCCGGGGGGCAGGGTGCTGGGGCAGGATGCGCGATGAATGTTGGTACATCTTGTCCTGGCATCAGAACAGACACACCTTTGGCATAAACAGGCATCTGCAAAGAAATTGAAAAACGTAGTTAATAAATATGAATTTATCGAACTCACCGTAGCCAATGCGATGTCAAATGTGAGATGGCTCGGTGCAAGCACAGATAGAAATGTCTTAGTTTCATAATCAGTTGTGTTTGTTGTTTTTATATGCTGGTAAGGAAGCAGGAACGTCAACACGAATCAACAGATGCCAGAATGTCCCCAAGAACCAACCAAACAATATTTAACCCAGCCCAACAGTAAAGTTGACAAAAATCATGATAAATCGCCAGGTATATAGTATGTCAATATTTGGCATGACAGAACAGAACGCGAGTTATCAAAGCCAGGTCTACCAGATGGCAGCTCTAGCATATTGCTATTGCTTTGGAGTCACAAGCGGACTATAATTAAAACTGAAAAACCAAGACAAGAGAGTTTCATTTTCACAGTGCAAGAGCAGCAGGTACAGTCAAACTGCTGAAGAACAAACTGTTTGAAGAACAAATATAAACTAACTTTTTCCCAGATAATATATCGGCAAGAGAAAGCAATCTAAAACTATTCAATTCAACAGCAATGAGTGAAATTGGGAACCCTATAGTCATGATCTTATAGTACTTCAGAAGAGCACCCAACTCGATAGCTTAACTTCTTTTTCTTGAGTACGCGTCTAATAGTGCGCCACTGTGTATTAGAAGAAACGCCAAGAAGGCATGAAAAATACACCTGACCAAAACACAGAAAGGAAAAATAATAAAACTAATAGACAAAGAAAAGGAGAAAAAACAGCAAAAACTAAACAAAGCAAGGCAAAAGCGCCTAGCTATTTGCAATTTAGGAAAAATAAGGTTAGTTACTTGCCTTAGGGCAAGCAACTTCTATATAAGGTCTAGCACATCCTTTGGTTGGATATCCTCACTGTCAGTGGGGTGGAGCTTGTTGGAAATATAAGCAATAATTCATATGATTTAATCCGAATAATAAACTGATAAAACATGATCATACAGACAGTAGTAAAACCAATCATGCAGATCAACAAAGTAGATGAACAGATTACATCTATAGGAGATAAACCTATCACATCTACACCAAACGCTAGAACAAAGAACTCTAGCATAATACGAAAAAGAGAAATCGAGATCACATACGATGTAGGCTGAATAGCAGCCGTAGCAGCGTCGCCCATGTTGAGGTTGTCGAAGAGGTCGCTGACGTCCGGGAAGAAGTCGTCGTCAGGGAACTCGTCGTCGGACGACGTCGTGGTTGCCAGTAGTCGCGCTTGAGCGCTCCCCAAAAACCTGATCGCCCCTCACCCGTACAGGTTCACGAGAGGCGGGGTTCCGGAGGCCTACTGTCCCGATCTGCGGTGCACGCCGCAAGCCGGGATGGAGAAGACGAAAGCGGCGGCGCAAGGTTCTGGAGGTAGGCGCGTGTGTGGATTGATACGGTGCCGATTAGGTTTTGCCCGGACGCTTATATAATGCAGGCTAGGAGGATCGTGGGCTCAGCCCACGTCCGAGTCGGTAACAGCCACGTCCATAAAAACTGGAAACGGCTGTAATTAACGCGTTCGTTAATGACTCATAATCAGTTTTCCTAACAAGCAAAATAAAGCTCGGCTCGGCGAGATTCCCGCAACCCGCGGCGCGCGCGCGTCGTGACGAGGCGAGGCGTGGCGAGGCGGGCGGCGTCGGAGGAGGAGTGCGCGAGGGCTACTCTTCTTGTCACACCTTAGTGAGTGGTGCAACACTCTACTATATAAGGTGGTCCAACTCTCCTTCAACTAGCAATGTGGGACTAAACTTTAGCACCACTAGCACAGCCATATGCTGCCATGCATAAGTGGGCCAAAGAGAATTTCAGAATTTGTCTAATGGGCCAACAGCCCAATATACACCAAATTCCAACAATCCCCCACAAAGTCTCATTGGCACATCACATCACTTTTCTTCCAGAACATTGTTTTATATACCGGTGTGTAGTGGAGACTGTTAAGTTGAACTTCCACGTTAAACTTCATGCTACACTAGCTTGCAACTTGAATAGTGGACTATGCCTTGAACTACAAGTTTTCTGCGCGCTAGTTTCACACAAAATCTAGACCGGTACAGGGCTACCGTCGGCTTCCCCGCGGTTTAGAGCTTATGCGTCATACTCCAGGGCCTTTCATGAGTTTATTAGAGAGCACCCAACTCTCACGGACTGCGACGTTTGACAGTCAGACTCATATAGGTGTATTCCTCAAGAGATGTTCTGCAGGACAACATCTCCGCTTATAAAAAGCCACTTGGAACACATTAAGATAAATATCAACCTGCCATGCAGAATAAGAGAGTATTGCATCTTTATGAAGATGTAAATATAATATGGGAATACTCTCCTCTCAGCTGACCAACAGCTTGTCTCCCAACTCTAATTCACGGGATCTCCGATCACATAGAGTGGGTTGCCACTGGGATCAACTCATAGCGTGGGTCTCAAACCCATCTCCCTCGATGCATTATCTATCACATTGCGTGATAAACCCTTTGTGAAAGGATCTGCCAGGTTCTTAGATGTTTGGATATAATCCAACGCAATAACTCCGGAGTTTCTCAGTTTCCTGACAGATTTCAATCTCCTCTTCACATGCCTTGATGACTTCATATTATCCTTAGAACTGTTTACTTTGACGATCACTGTTTGATTATCACAGTTCATTGGGATAGCGGGTATTGGTTTTTCAACCACAGGTAAGTCCATCAAGAGCTCACGAAGCCACTCTGCTTCAACAGTGGCTGTGTCTAATGCTGTGAGTTATGCTTCCATTGTTGACCTCGTTAAGATGGTCTGCTTGCAAGACTTCCAGGAAACAGCGCCACCACCAAGTGTAAACAAATAACCACTTGTGGCCTTAATCTCATCAGCATCAGATATCCAATTTGAATCACTATAACCCTCAAGTACCCGAGGATACCCAGTATAGTGAATACCGTAACTCGCAGTGCCTTTCAAATAGCGTAAAACTCTTTCAAGAGCATGCCAGTGATCATCTCCAGGATTTGACACAAATCGACTCAGTTTGCTTACAGCAAAGGAGATGTCAGGTCTAGTAGCGCTGGCTAAATACATGAGCAAGCCAATAATTTGAGAATATCTCAATTGATCTTTAGCAGTCCTTCGATTCTTTCGAAGTAGCACACTCGGATCATAAGGCGTTGGAGAAGAATTGCAGTCGCTATACCCGAAGCGACTCAATATCTTTTCCACATAGTGAGACTGAAGCAGTGTAATCCCACCATTGTCATCCTTCAGTAGCTTGATGTTTAAAATTACATTAGCCACTCCCAAGTCCTTCATCTCAAAGCAGCGAGATAGAAACTCTTTGACCTCCTCGATAACAGCGAGGTTGGTCCCGAATATCAATATGTCATCAACATAGAGACACATAATAACTCCCTCGCCCCCACCATGGCGATAGTACACACATGTGTCAGCTTCGTTTACAATAAAGCCTTCAGCAGTTAAAGTTCTTTCAAACTTCTCGTGCCACTGCTTAGGAGCTTGCTTAAGACCATATAAAGACTTCACTAACTTACACACCTTTCCTTCTTGACCATCTACCACAAATCCGTCAGGCTGCTCCATATAAATTTCCTCATCTAGCTCTCCATTTAGAAAAGCTGTCTTAACGTCCATTTGATGAACGAGAAGACCGTGTGAGGCAGCCAAGGATAGCAGTACTCGAATAGTGGTCAATCTGGCTACAGGTGAGTAGGTATCGAAGAAGTCTTCACCTTCCTTTTGGGTATAACCCTTAGCCACAAGACGTGCCTTGTACTTTTCAATAGTACCATCAGGTCTAAGCTTTTTCCTGAACACCCACTTACATCCTACAGGTTTGCACCCATAAGGACGATCAGTGATTTCCCAAGTACCATTAGCTAAGATGGAATCCATCTCGCTTCGGACAGCTTCCTTCCAGTAGTCAGCATCTTGAGATGCATAGGCTTCTGAAATAGAAGTGGGAGTATCATCCACAAGGTACACAATGAAATCATCACCAAATGACTTTACAGTCCTTTGTCTCTTGCTCCTTTTGGGAGCTTCATTGTCATCCTCCAGAGGATCATCAGAGTGTTCTATCGGCATAGTGGGTTCAGGAATTATAGAAAATTCCTGACTAGATGAACTAGTCATCTCCTGATTTGATGAGCTAGACATGCCTTTCATAGGAAAGATGTCCTCAAAGAAAGTCGCATCATTCGACTCCATAATTGTACCAACATGCATGTCGGATACCTCAGATTTTACTATCAAAAATCTATAGCCAATGCTATGAAAAGCATATCCCAGAAAAACACAATCAACGGTTTTTGGTCCAAGCTTTCGCTTCTTGGGTATTGGAATATTGACTTTCGCCAAACAACCCCAAGTTCGTAAGTAAGAGAGTTTAAGCCTTTTATTTTCCCATTCCTCAAATGGAGTCATGGTTTTATCCTTTACAGGAACACGGTTTAGGACATGACACGCAGTCATTAGCGCCTCCCCCCACCATTCCTTGGAAAGACCCGATGTATCTAACATGGCGTTAACCAAATCAGTTAGAGTGCGGTTCTTTCTTTCGGCCACCCCATTTGACTGAGGTGAGTAGGGAGGCGTCCTCTCATGTATAATACCATGTTCCGCACAGAATAAATCAAATTCATTTGAAAAGTACTCTCCACCACGATCCGACCTTAGCCGCTTGATTTTAAGATCAAGTTGGTTTTCTGCCTCAGCTTTATAGATTTTGAAGTAGTTCAAAGCTTCATCTTTAGATTTCAGGAGATAAACATAGCAGTATCTAGTGGAGTCATCAATCAACGTCATAAAGTATCTTTTTCCACCTTTTGTCAATACACCATTCATCTCACAGAGATCTGAATGTATAAGTTCTAGCGGTGCTAAGTTTCTCGGTTCCGCAGTCGTATGAGACTTGCGGGGTTGCTTTGCTTGCACACAAACTTGGCACTTAGAACCTTTGACAGTGGTAAATTTCGGAATTAAACTCATATTGGCTAGCCGCGTCATGCAACCAAAGTTAATATGACAGAGTCGTGAATGCCAAACATTGGACTCATTATCATTGCAAACATGATTAATAACTTTAGTACATGAGTCTGACAGAGACAAGCGGAACAGACCTCCGCACTCATAACCTTTTCCAACAAATTGTACATACTTAGAAATTACAACTTTATTGGACTCAAAAACCAACTTAAAGCCATCTCGACATAAAAGCGATCCGCTGACGAGATTCTTATTGATGGAGGGAACATGCTGCACGTTCTTCAGTTGTACGGTCTTCCCCGAAGTAAACTTCAGATCTACCGTACCAACACCATGAACAGAAGCACGTGAGCCGTTTCCCATCAGCACGGAAGAAGTCCTTGAGACCTGATAAGAGGAGAACATGGAAATATCAGAACATACATGTGTATTAGCACCCGTGTCTATCCACCAATCAGGAGAATGACATACTGAAAGGATAGTAGGTAAAATACCGTACCCAGCATCCTTCATCTCAGTATCGCTAATAACAACATTAGCGGCATTGCCGCTGTTCCCATGTTGACGCTTGTCAAAGCGATTAGGGCAGCTAGGAGCCCAATGACCAGGATCACCACAGACGTGGCAAGAGCCTTTCCTCTTATCATTTTTCTTCTTGAAGTTGGTTGAGTGCATGGCCTTGTTCTTGCCATCGAACTTTCCCTTTCCTTCAGTTTTGTTCTTATTCTTGAACTTGTGGGATTGGAAGTTTTTCCTCTGCACTAAATTGGCAGTAGAACCTCCTTCAAGCCCTCGAGCAGTTTTGTCCTTTGCTCTCGCCTTCTCTTCCACATGAAGAGACCCAATGAGATCCGTAACGGAAAACTCTTGTCTCTTATGTTTCAGAGAAGTAGCAAAGTTCCTCCACGAAGGAGGAAGCTTGGCAATAATGCCACCAGCCACAAATTTGTCCGGTAAGAAACACTTGAACTGCTCAAGTTCTTTGGCAAGTGATTGTATCTCATGAGCTTGCTCAACGACGGAGCGCTCATCAACCATCCTGTAGTCATAGAATTGCTCCATGACATACAGCTCAGTGCCAGCGTCCGAGACCCCAAACTTGGCCTCGAGTGCTTCCCACGCGTCCTTGCCATTATCAAATGACATATAAGGGTCAACAATGTTGTCCCCAAGAACACTGAACAAAGCCGCCATAAACATGGTATCGGCTTTCTTAAAGTTCGCTTCCTGCTCAGCAGAAAGATCTCCTTCAGGCTTGCCAAGAGTGGCGCTATAACAGTTTAGGTTTTCAAACCAGAGAACTGCTCTCTTGCGCCATCTCTTATAGTGCATGCCATCAAAAGGAGGCGGCCTAGTAGCCGCGGCTACACCAGTGGAATTCAGTTGCCTATAATCAGGTTTTTGGATTGTTGGAAATATAAGCAATAATTCATATGATTTAATCCGAATAATAAACTGATAAAACATGATCATACAGACAGTAGTAAAACCAATCATGCAGATCAACAAAGTAGATGAACTGATTACATCTATAGGAGATAAACCTATCACATCTACACCAAACGCTAGAACAAAGAACTCTAGCATAATACGAAAAAGAGAAATCGAGATCACATACGATGTAGGCTGAATAGCAGCCGTAGCAGCGTCGCCCATGTTGAGGTTGTCGAAGAGGTCGCTGACGTCCGGGAAGAAGTCGTCGTCAGGGAACTCGTCGTCGGACGACGTCGTGGTTGCCAGTAGTCGCGCTTGAGCGCTCCCCAAAAACCTGATCGCCCCTCACCCGTACAGGTTCACGAGAGGCGGGGTTCCGGAGGCCTACTGTCCCGATCTGCGGTGCACGCCGCAAGCCGGGATGGAGAAGACGAATTAGGTTTTGCCCGGACGCTTATATAATGCAGGCTAGGAGGATCGTGGGCTCAGCCCACGTCCGAGTCGGTAACAGCCACGTCCATAATTAACGCGTTCGTTAATGACTCATAATCAGTTTTCCTAACAAGCAAAATAAAGCTCGGCTCGGCGAGATTCCCGCAACCCGCGGCGCGCGTGCGTCGTGACGAGGCGAGGCGTGGCGAGGCGGGCGGCGTCGGAGGAGGAGTGCGCGAGGGCTACTCTTCTTGTCACACCTTAGTGAGTGGTGCAACACTCTACTATATAAGGTGGTCCAACTCTCCTTCAACTAGCAATATGGGACTAAACTTTAGCACCACTAGCACAGCCATATGCTGCCATGCATAAGTGGGCCAAAGAGAATTTCAGAATTTGTCTAATGGGCCAACAGCCTAATATACACCAAATTCCAACAGAGCTGCCATCAAACGGCAGTGGCACCTCAAGCAGGCCCTAGGGCCATTATTTCTTTGTCATAGTACATGGCATCTACTATGGTGCGGAAGAGCTGGTCACAAGATAATCTTGAATCTGGTAGAAACTTGGAAACACCACGATGCAAGAGCTGATCAGTTACCTGAACTTGGATGGAAGCTGGGATTGATGATCCGCATTCAGTAACAATCATGAATGACTTGTCATCAACATTTCAAACATACAATATGCACATCTTAGTTTGCAGGAAGAAATCCTCATGAATAGAAAGCAAGATGTAGTTGAGCCATCCACTTTATGAGATGGATCACCAACTTTGGATGATCCAATTTCTTTACATTTATTGTTCTTGGCCTCGATTTAGAGACCAGAAACAGAAGCTGGTGCCAGACACGGGGTCCACAATTGGTCATGGCTGTACAGATACACCTAATTTTGTTTTATGTTCACAACGCACCTAGTATTTCGTTAAACAACTAAGCGCCTAGTATTTATTCATTACATTGTGCGTGTACACTCTCCAGTTGGCCAAATACTACTACTTCCAACCTCCATTCCCTAATATAAGACGTTTAGTTTGACAAAACGTCTTATATTAGGAAACAAGAGGAAGTACTCCCTACGTTACATAATATATGATGTTTAGCTTTTGTGAAATAAATGTATCTACATGTCTTTTAGTATGTGGTTCACTCCGAACCTACACACTAAAACATGTGTAGATACATTTGTTTCACAAGAGCTAAAACATCTTATATTTTGAAACGGAGGGAGTATATATTTGTTCTCAAATTATCAAAGATTTTAAAGTTTGAGTTCTTAGATAAGAACACCAATTATACTTGTATTCAACACTCATCTCGTGCCTGATTAACTAAGCTCTCTTGATTTCCATGATGGGACCCGCTACAACTCAAACTAAATTGTGCTGCTGGTCCATCTTAATAACAGGAGGTTCCACACTGCAAATAATGCACACTAGACAAACAATGATGGGCACATCTGGGAGGCTGCCGAGTTTGGAGAACCAGTATTGCAAGCTAGAAGGTGATCTAGACCTTGCTGTGGGTGCAGACAGGGAGGGCCCTTGTCTTTTCGCCACTGTCTGCCAAGTTCTCCTCTAGATTCCATCACCCTTGATCTTAAATAGCACTCCCCTTAACTTATATGACTACATATCACTTCATACAAAATGTGCAAGATTGTTGCTACAAACCAGATGTCACTGAACACGGAACATGGTAGGATAGAGATGAATTACTTCTGGAACGATAGCCATCGTACCTTGTCATCTACTCTAACTCCAACTGCCGGAACAAACACTATGTGGTCACTTACCACACTAGGATCTAATGATGACGAAGGTTTTACTGTTGAGACAGCAGCAGCTGGTAGGGCTCATCTTACAGGAGATACCGGTATGGGTAAACGGCTTAACAGAGACTTGTGGGGTTGAACTAGTAGGACAACCCGACCAAGCAAATTAAATGAGTTGTTTCAAAAACTGGAAGACCGTGACATCAATTCCACTAAAATGGAACTGCTATGAACTAACGAAGAAGAGCTATGAACCACATCGGAAAGATTTTGACGCTTCAGATTAAAATGTGCTCCTTTTGATGTGATGTGTATGCTAAGATACTTTTTAGCACATCAAAAATCTTTCTAGAGCCACCTATAAAAACAGAGACAAGAAATCGACAATGCCAGAGCTTTCTCTTCTTCATTCCTGTTTCGGCATCCTCGTCAGATGCCTCCTAGCTAGGGCCATAGCCATCGCTGCATCATGGTCGAGTCGAGTGTAGTGGAAGATGGGGAATGTGGAAATGATGGGCAATTTGGGTCCGTCAAATGCACAGGCACACAGTGCGAAAAAGCGAGGGAGGCGATGCGAAAAGGGAAAGTTGCGAAAAGGGCGAGACGACGGAATCATTAAAAGCGGGGCGCGAATTGGATGGGTGGGCGGTGGAGCGTGCGGGAGCAGTGCGCCGGTGCCATACCTCGGGGGACGCGCGGCCGTCGAGCTTCCTGGCCGCCTCGAGATCCGAGCCGGGGAAGCCGGCCTCGCCGCCGCCGCCGCCGCGGCGGAGGAGGAGGAAGCGAAGGCGGAAGAGGATCCCTCCTCGGGGAGGCGACGGCGCGAACGGCGGCCCCATGCCCATGCCGCGGGCGCGCGCCGGGGCACGGAGGAAGTGCTCGAGGATGGCCATGGCGAGGAACATGGAGACGAGGATGGCCGTTGCCACGAACCCGAAAGACACCGCACTCACACCGCTGTCCAGCTGCCGCCACCGCATCTCATCCTGCGTCGCCGCTGATCCCGCACCCGGCCACGCTGCCGGAGCCATCGCCGGCCCGCTGACCATGGCGCCCACAGTGACCCTATCGCCTTCTCTCTCCACCACAACCACCACCACTCCCTGTATCACGACGCGTGCGGCGCCATTGCTGGCCTCTCCTCTGAACGAGTGCCGTGTCACGACTCACGAAAGAGTAGTGAGAGTGAGGGAGAGTAAAGAGTTAGAGGCGGTCCACGAACGCAATCCTTTTCTGCTGCAAGACGAGACATGGGCCCATTCTCCCGAGGGTTTGAGAGATCAGAAGAAACAAGACAGGGCGGAGCAGGGGCAGAGGAGGCATTCCACTGTTACAACGGCCGCGCGCTAAGTACAATGGGTGATATTAACCTTCTCTAAAGTTGCTAAGTTAGAAATTTATTAGTCGGAGAGAGAGAAATAATTACTCAAGAGAAAATTCTCTTAGCTAAGGGACTAAGAGTATCTCCGATAGCTTATCCGTGTAGTATTAGTTAAGCCAAATGGTTTATTTTTTAATCGAAAGGGACTCTGTCCCCTGTTCCATTACTCAAGAATGAAACAACTAGTTCTAAAGTAACAATAAAAACATTAAACACAACAGAAAAGAGCCTAGCGCTCAGAAGCTAAAACTAGAAAGTTTCGGCTCAGCTCAAAACCACGGCTGACAGACTACAGCTCCTAGGGAGCACTGGCTAAATAAACCTGGAGCAGACAAAAGACGAGACTAAAACACCACATGGATATTGTCCTCCTCATCAGGGTGATCTTGGAGGTATTCCAGCGATGCCCTCCCCCCATAGCTCGATGATGCAGTAGTCTTCCAGGTGGAGATCCACTCGAAGCCAGCGCAGATCATCTTGCCGTGAGCGTCAGAGGATTTTTCAGTCTGTCGATCATCTTCTCCATGAAGAGGGCGATCTTCCCCCCTCCAGGTCCTTGAATGGTTTCTGTCATACTTTTAGGAAGGAGAGGACCAGGCGCCAAACCTGTTTCATGTTAATCCAAGATGTCTTATTAAAAACAATGTTATTTCTATTATTTCAAGTACTCCAAAGAACAGCAGAAGAAACAACATTTAAATGAAGATGTTTCTTATTAGCAAGTCATTTTGAAGCAAGAGATTCATAATCTACAATACGAACATCAAAAACATCTTGAACATCTTTCCATAGTAAACTAGAGACTAAGCATTCAAAAATAAATGATGAACAGATTCTATTTCTTTGCAGAGATTACACTCCAAAGGTTTTGGGATCCCTCTGGCTCTAAGATTATCTCTAGTTAGAAACTTATTTTGAGAAAATAACCAAATAAAGATCTGGACCCTGGGTGGAATAAGTAATTTCCACACAGCAGGGAGATAAACCTAGGTAATGCCTCTAAAATTGAGGAGAATACATAGAACCGGAAGAATAGCTACCCTTAGTTTCATACTGCCAAATTAATCGATCATCCTCCTCAGAGAATCTAATTGATTGAACAATCCCTAAAAGCTCATGCCATTGCAGCATCAAGTGCTCATTAAAAGTCCTCCTAAAGTCACATCTAAGCTGTGTACCATCCCATAGATCAGCTATCGTTTTAGTATGTTGGTTGGAAATCAAGTAAATTCCCCAGAATTGAGTAGCTAAGGTAGAGTTGCCAAACCAAATGTCTTCCCAAAATCTAATAGATTTGTCATTCCCTACATGCCATTTATATCCAATCTCAACCACCCTAGAGGCCCACATGATCCCTTTCCAAAAAGTAGATGGGTGAACATCATGACAGCAGAGGATATTAGGAGATTTAGTCTTATATTTGGCATCTATCACCTTTTTCCATAAAGCCCACTCTCCTTGAATATATCTTTTCACCCAGGAGCCAAGGAGGCATAAATTCAAATCATGGAGGTTTGGGATACCCAAGCCCCCAAAATCTTTCTTCATGCACACCGAAGACCAATTAGCTAGATGTAACTTATGATTACCTTCTTCATCATTCTAGAAGAAGTTAGCTAAATCAGAGTCTAGAAGTTTCAAAGCCCATTTGGGGAATTTAAAGAAGGATAACAAATAGATAGGAATACTAGAAAGGCAGGCTTGAATAAGAACCTTCTTAGCAGCATAAGACAGAAGTTTACCCCTCCAACCTATAATTCTATTCAACAGGTTTTCTATCAAAGGCTGTAAGTCCTCTCTCTTCAGCTTCTCAAAGTGAAGAGGAATCCCTAGGTATTTAACAGGGAAACTACCCATGATGCATTCAAAAATGTCTAGAAAGGGCCTAATATCTGTCTCAGTCATATTAATGGGAATAAGCTCACTTTTATGGTAGTTAATGCGCATCCCAGAAATCTGCTCAAAAAATATAAGAATCCATTTCAGATTAACAGCTATTGATTCATTAGGTTCTAAGAAGAGAAGTGTGTCATCTGCATATTGCAGACAAACAATCCCTCCTGGAATGAAATTAGGACAGAGACCTCTAATGGCTCCACAGATACTCCCCTTAATTAACATCCTAGAAAATACATCAATCATAAGATTGAATAACAGGGGGGGCTATAGGATCCCCCTGTCTGAGACCTTTACCAGACAATAAAAAATCACTCTCAAAATCATTGATTTTAACTCCTACAGAACCTCCTAAAGTAATCTTCTTAATAAATATAATAAAGGTGGGACAAAAACCTCGATTTTCTAAAATCTCAAACAGGAAATCTAAGTTAACTCTATCATAAGCTTTCTCATAGTCTATTTTAAGGACTAAACTCTGTTTCTTACTCCTGTGTACCTCATGAACAACCTCATGGGCAGTGACCACACTCTCAAGAATAAATCTACCCATAATAAATGCAGATTAACTAGGAGAAATTAATCTTCCAATAACAGTAGCAAGCATGTTAGTCAGTTAGTAAAGATTTTAAAGGAACAGTTCAAAAGACTAATTGGCCTAAACTTTTTCATTGTCCTGGCATCATTTTCTTTAGGGATCAGAGTGATCATAGCAAAGTTAATCCTAAAAATACTTAGTTGATCTTCATGCCAAGACTGGAACATAGCAATAAGATCATGCTTAATGATATCCCAAAAAGATTGATAAAACATAAAAGAAAGACCATCAGGACCAGGGGCCCCATCAGCATAAGAAGTAAAAACAGCTACTCTAATTTATTCTTCAGAAAAAATAGCACCTAGATTCAAATTCTCAGCCTCACTCACCTTTTCCTCCGTAGAGAAAAAATCTTGCTTCAACTGAATATTGGTCCTAGGCTCCCAAGCAAAAAGGTCTCTATAATAATCAGTTGTCACCTTAAGCATATCCTTAATATCAGTAACAGGACCCTCAAGACCATCTAACACATTGATTAATTTCTTCCTCCTACGCTGGTTAGCCACTATATGAAAGTAGGCAGTGTTCCTATCCCCTTCCAGCACATTCCTATCCCTAGATCTTTGTCTAGCTTTAGTCTCCTCTAAAATCCAGTACTTATGGAGCTCAGCATACACAAAATCTAACCTACCTCTTTCCTCATCAGTCAAAGGTTGAGTTTCAGACTTAATGTCTAAAACATCATATTCCTCCATCAATTCTCTCCTATTTTTTCTAACAGTCGCCTCTATATTGATATTCCTACCTTTAGCCAATTTCCTAAAAAACCTAACTCTTTTTTGCCAAACCTCTACTGGATCATCACTTTCTACTTTCAGAGACCAAGCTTTAATGACAATATGTCTAAAGTCAGGCCTACTAAGCCACCACTTCTCAAATTTAAGCCTAGTAGGTTTCAGCAAAAATTTCTCTCCTGAATCCCAGACAATTGTAGTATGATCACTCCCAATTCAAGTCAAAGCTCTAGCACTAGCTAAAGGAAATTGATTATCAAAACCAGTAGTACAGAAAATCCTATCTAGCTTACACATAATAGGCTCAACTTGATTATTGCCCCAAGTATAAGATCTACCAGTTAAACCAATCTCCATAAGGGCCCAGAGATCAACCCAAACATTAAACTTATCAACCCATTTATAATCTACATTTCTAGAGGATTTATCATCAGGGGATCTAATAAGGTTGAAATCACCCCCAATCATAGCAGGGCCATCCCAACCTATGAAAAGATCATGAAGCTCAGAAATAAACTCTTGTTTTTTTCACATAAGCAGACCCATAGACAGTAGTAATTCTACAAGTGAAAGCAATAACTTTATTCTTAAGGATAACACTAACAGAAAAGGATCTAATATCCGAAGACACAACATAAAAAATATCTATATTAACACCAACTAAGATGCCACCAGCAGTTCCCTGAGAAGGGAGAAAATTCCAGGCAAAATTTCTATTCCCTAGAAGATTCTTCAAAAAGGAATTACTAAAACTATCTTTCTTAGTTTCCTGAAAACCAATATAATCTACCTTAAGAGGGGAGATATTCTCCGAAATAAATTTCTGTCTACCAGGAGCACTGAGACTCCTACTATTCCAAAAGAGACTAATCATAATTTATTTTTCCTAGGGTGCTTGCCCCGAGATTTATTTAAGACTTCTATCCATCCCTCTGCCACATCCTCTTCAGTAGAAGAGCTTGTACACAGAGGAGAACTATGCAAAATAACATTAGAACTAACAGACTCATCAAAAGGAATATCTAACCCTATACTATCAGTTAAATTTTCTATAGCAGTGATAGAGAGCACAGAGAAAGGATTTGTAGACATTATACCTTTCATGCTCTTTGGAACCTCCAGATTAGTAACCTTTTTCAGATTCATAGCTTTCTCTAGAATAGTCTTGGACCTATCCACTCTGGAACTCTGCCTAGTTGGTTGCACAGGGCCCCATTGCTTCTTTTTTTTGCAGCTTCCTGGAAAGTAGTCAAATCCTCTCTTTCCCTCACCACCAAATCCTTGAAACTTGGCATGATGTCATCAGGGAGAGCACCCACTTGATCAACCACCATCTGTGATGACTCAGTTACTTTCCCTTGAGAGAAATTCAACTCTTCAGACTGACCATCTATCCAGAATCTCTGAGCTTATTCCTCAGCCCCAGGAGCCAGAGGTGTTCTATACCAGATAAAGTTGCCTTCAATATCCACAAGTCCTCTTTGCACTAGCAATTGGAAAACAACACTAGAGCCATTGGGGGAATTAGCAGCCATTCTGACCCTATTAAAAGACTGTCCACCATCTCTAGCAGGAAGGCTACCACTTGCATGTGAAGAGGCACCATTGCCAGGCAGGCCCACTTGACCACCATTCCCATTATGTCTAGTTGAGTCATCCTCATTGTTTTTATCTTGCCCACCTGATCATCAACTCCTAAGTTCCCAGTCTCCTCAATCGGTGGAGAAGCAGAATCTAAAGTAAATCCTAACTAAAAAAGTTGATCCTGGAAATTGAAGAGCCTACTAGCAGGGAGCTTGTTTGGATCCTTACACTTGATGCAAACCCTAACTTCTTTAGCATTGTTTCTGAAGATACTTAGCCAATCTACCTCTTCTAGGATGCCATAGGTGGAGACAGCCTGATCCAAGGTGTTCCACTCACACCACTTAGTCTGCAAACCATTAATTATCACCCAGATTTTCTTCAAGACCTCAACTGGTTCAGGATCATCACTCCAAGCTTCCACTTTGACCCAGACCCTTGGTTTAGAAACACCAAATTTTGGATATCCAATCACCTGTTCCACCACAATATGTGGGGCAAACTTGACCAGGAAAGTGTTCTCGGAGCCTAGTTCTCTAATCTGCCAGGGCCAATTAGTCTTATATATCTTAGAAAACTCAGCAGCTAATTCTTGTTCAGTCAGTGAGCCTTCTTCCACCAGAACAATCCCACAGTTCTTAGTAGAGGCAATTGGGATTCATCACATTTCAGGCATCTCAATATGATAGAATCCCAAGCCTGGAGCACCACTTCCTACATACTTTGCTACCTGGTGTGGCCTCTTTCTCATAGGACACTTATCCATAGTGTGTGCAGAGCTTTTGCAGATGAAACAAACTAGAGTTTTCTCACAACTAGCTTGCACATGATGTCATGGTATTACCGACGAGTACGCCATGGAGGGGTCCTCACAGTGCGTGTTTAGAGACGTGGGGGAAGGCGGACGGTTGACGGGTACAAGGTAACACATCTTACCCAGGTTCAGATCCCACAACGGTGGCGGAATCCTACTCCTGCTATAAATCACTATAAGGGCAATACGCCGAGTTACAGGGATTGGTTCGCTGTGCGAGGTTGTCTGTGAACGTCTGAGATTGTGCCCTAAAGGCTCCCATAGGCCCGACTTATATAGTCGCCAGGTCCTAGGGTTACAGGGAAAAGTCCTAGCCGGACAGGTTATAGAGTCCTACACCGTCTATTACTAGTCTTGTGTATCTTGCACTCCAAGGCTCCGTGTACGTCGGTGACTCCAACCGTAGCCTTCCTTTATCCGGCATGGGCCTCCCTTCTGGATCCATCTAACTGGGCCGCCCAGCAGGCCATGGGCCATGCTACCAACTATGGGCCACCCAGGTTATCCGGATAGGAGACATGCTATGAGGATACCCATATAGCATATCCCCAACAGTAGCCCCCGGAGAACTCTGAGATCTTGCGCCGTCTTGCCTCTTCATGTGGAATGCTTAGTCTAGATGGATGTCGGCAAATCGTCAAGCAATATCTTGTAGTCCTCCTAAATAACCCTGCATGGTTTTCTCCGTCTTCAACACGTAAGGCGGAGAAATGATGAATCTTCCATCGTACTCTTCCGTAGCCGGACTGGATCCGTCCATGCCGGAATCTTCCGATGTGATGGCTCATCTGACTATGCCATTAGGGCGACGTAGGCGTAGGTCAGCGACGCCTCGTAACTCACACATGCAGAGAACGCAATCATGTCCGATTTTCCCGCGCGAGCGATACGAACCGTTGGCGGCGACAGTTGGAGACGTGACAAAATTTCCGCGCACGTTCGCGAACACGTCGTCTACGCGGCAACCGTCCGATCAAGCTGCACGAATCTTGATGCTGGAGATGATAAATAGTAACCGCGGTGGGATTTTTTACTTTTTACCTCATTCTCTCCTCGCACCGTCTCCTTCCTCCAGCGCGTGCCTCCTCGAGCTCTCCGCGCAAACTCATGAAAAACCCTACCCCCAATCTGCAACAGTCACCTCTAAACTCACTCCATGGCTAGCAGCAGCACTTCCCCTTCCATGGCGGCATCGAGCGAAGCCGCGGAGAAGCCGGCGAGCTTTGTCGTCGTGCCCCCAGAGGGCTTGGTCATCCCCGTCTCGGCGGTGTTTGAGTCCACCGGTGGCAACCATAATCCAGCGGCGCTGGAGCCGTTGGAGGAGGAGCTCGATTCTCACAAGGGCGACTGGCGTGGCTCAGACATCACTGACCGTGATATCCAGGAGCTGATTGCCGAAGGCTACCTCCCTGCGACGGAGGGGCTCGCCTGGCGGGCGGCGCCGGCCGGCGAGGTGACACCTTCTCCCCAAGCTAGAGAAAAGGTGTACCTCAAAGCCCAACTGGTACGCAGCGTCTCCCTACCCGTCTCCAACTTCTTCCTCTCCGTCTTGAACCACTATAGAGTCCAGCCCCATAACCTTTCTCCCAACAGTATCTTAGAGCTTACTAACTACGCGGCGCTCTGCGAGGGTTACTTAGAGATAAAGCCTAGGCTAGATCTCTTCATGTACTTCTTCACTGTCAAGCGTGAAGCCAGAGCTAGCAAGGACGAACTTAGGAATTGCGGCACCATAAGCTTCAAGATCCGTCCTGGCCGGCGGTTCCCCGACATCGTCGGCCACGAGTCCTACAAAAACTGGCAGCGTACTTACTTCTACGGCCCCGACATCCCTATGGCCGGCTGTGGCGCCCCGCAAAACCACTACTAGAAAATCGCGTTGTTTCTGTGCATTGCATCATCATGACCGCATGCTCATGTCATCATGCCACATTGCATTTGAGCATCGTCATGTCATCTGGCATTCGGTTGCATAAAACTATTTTCGAAAAGCCTGTTTTTGTTTTTGAAACGCCTTTTCTTTATTTTAAATCCAAAACCCGGGTCTCCGGATTATTTTGTTTCGTCTACCAATGGATTTCAAAAGCCCCGTTTTAAATAAATAAAATGTTTAATTATTTTTAGGGGGCAGCCGTACCGGGCCGATCCGACCCAGTCGGCCACCCCCAGTACAAAACTAGACTACCCAAACCTTTTCCTACCCAGCCCCCTCCACCTCACCCCGACCAATCGCAAACCGCCACCTCACCACTTTCCCAACTCCCTCCACTCCCATGCCGCCACATCAGCCAGCCCGGACCCACCCCACGCCCCAACACCACCTGGCTAGCCCCACCTGCCGCCCCGACCCACTTCCCCTGGACCAACCGACCACCCTGGTCCCACCTCCCCATCTCCCGCACGCGAGCCCCGCACCGACGCCACCTACCCCTCCTCCGCTCGATCCCAGAGCCTCGCCGCCGCTCTCGCCACCATCCCCTCCTGCTCGCCTCTCCGTCCTCCTCGCAGGCGTCCTACGCCGCCGCGCGGACCCGTCCTCGCCCGGCCGGCCTCCCCTCCCCCCAGGTCGTCGGCCGCCCCGCCAGCATCCGCCGCGCGACCCGTCTGCCTCTGCCCGCGCCCCCACCCGGGCTCGCTGCTCTGCTTCCGACGCCCGCGAGCTCCGCCGCGCCACGGCGCCGGCAGGCCCGAGCTTCCCGGCCACGAGCGAGCGTCGCCTCCGTCAAGCCGGTGCCCTCCCCCGTGGCCCTCTTCCGCGCTGTCGCCGCCAGCTTCCGCTTCGGCTCGTCTCTCGCCGTCTGCATGGTGCCCCGCCGCCAGGAGCTCTGCAAGCCGCCGCCGCCCCTCCTGCGCGGTCCCCCATTTCCCGGCTTCCGCCTCCTAGGGCCATGCTTGGCCGCCGGCCGCAGCCTCCGTGGCTCCTTCCGAGCGCCGCCTCTCCTCCCGGCCCTGCAGCGCCTCGCCGCCAGGGACGCCACCGCATCGGGGTACCCCTCCCCTGGCCCTCTTCAACCTCCGCCCGGTTGCCGCGCGTCGCCGCCTCACAGGCAACTGCCGCCGACCGCTCCTCTGTCCCAACCTCCCCGCGCGCGGCCCTTCTCCGCCGCCCACGAGCCCGTGTCCCGGCCAGGCCGCGTTTCCTCCCTGCTCCTCGATGCATGCCCGCGTGGCCTTCTGGAGTCAATCTCCTTGTTTTGTCGGTTTTCCCTGGGTACTGCTTGTGGTGGTGGGCAGTGCTATTCTTGTCCCAGGAGCTTCTCGACGCCGGAGTTATGAAGAAGTCGAGAGGTGTCTCTGCCGTGAGCATGCTCTAGCATCCACATCATCTCTCGAAGGAACGCTAATAAGATCTACAACACGGGACACCAAGTCCTTCCCAAGACCGATCCCGGCAGAACTGAACCGAACCCCGTCGAACCCCCAAGATCGTCTCTCGGACGCCAAGTGCTTCGGCCCAGAAAATCGACGACCCGACCAAGATCCTAAGGCCAAACCCTCGCGCGCCAAGTCCTTCCCCTCGGACCTGAAGACGCCGAGACCTGGGACGCCAAGATCTCCGAAGTGAAACGACCAGACCGACGACATGCCCGACGACCCCGGATGCGACAAGACCTCCTTCCCGGACGCCCAGGTCGCCGACACGGATACGCCAAGTTCTTCCTCTCGGATCCGAGGACACCGAGACCCCGGTGCGACAAGTATTCCTTCCCGGACGCCAAGTTCGCCGAACCCTAATGTGATTCCCTATCCGAGACCCCATTATTTTTATAATATGACATTATCAACTGTTGCATATTAAATTGTTCATGCATGCATACTTGTTTGTGGTTTGGGGGCATTATACCAATTCATCTCATAATTAAATATGGAGTCTATATGCGGGATATCTTTGTCTTATTCCGGACTCCATTTAAATTTGTGTAGCGAACCGATACTATGTTTTGCCATGTTAAGACAACATTTAAATTGCGGGTTATCTAAACAACATAAACCTATTAATTAATTTTCGGGACCCCGGTTTCGACTTAATATTGCCTTAATGCATCGCACCTTTGCCATGTCATACATCATACATGCATCATGCCCGATTTTCTACTGTAGTATTAAATAGTCCATCCGGTGTTTCTTCTAGTGCTTTGCTTCT
The DNA here is from genome assembly GCA_910589765.1 of Avena atlantica. Lineage (NCBI taxonomy): Eukaryota > Viridiplantae > Streptophyta > Magnoliopsida > Poales > Poaceae > Avena > Avena atlantica. Next base: position 321,746,683 of record OU342738.1, read on the forward strand.
TCACGGATTAGGCCGTTGAGTTGATGCGAGTGTCGACCCGATCTTCGGATGAACCTTCGGCAATGTTTTCAGGCGAGCATCTCCCCCTTTCTACCTATCTTACTTTTATAGTATTTATTCCCCCCTGTTGATCTATTGCTATTTGTGTTGCGATGCTCTAATTTTCGTACCCGTGATATCCCTTGCAGCCTTATATTGCCTTGGACACATCCTATTACCTGTTGATTGGTAGATAGTTGGACTTGCGCGTCGTAGTCGCTTGCTCAAGTGCTGTTGCGTGTCGCCAAGTACCACAGTTGTTGAAGTTATGCCGCATGTTTAATGTTGGAGATGATCATGGCTTTAATTATTGTTTAATAACTAAAATTGAAAGTAGGTAAATGCAGAGGCACCGGTGGGTAATAGACAATATTTGGATTTTAACCGCTCACTGGTGTCCCGTAGGACCCCGAGTTCTTGACACCTGTTCCGAGATCGAGCGCGCTAACCACAGGTGGGGTGTGCGGGCACCCCCATCGATTAGTACCTGATTTCAAAGTATTGTACCGGGGGCCACAAGTAGTTTGGGGCTTTATTACTATCCTGTACTTATGCCATGCTTTACTGCTTTATTTACGATTGTGCGAGGAGCACCTGTACTGTTTAGGTCCGTGACACGTTTTCGCTGTATCGACAAGCCCAGTCATATTTTCGGGTTCCCAGTCGTTTACAGCCGTCTACACAAACCCTGAGTCCGTCTCGGAGACCAGCCGACTTCGTTGCGGGTAGCTTAGTGGGGTGGCCCCCATGTACTTGCTTTGGGTCTGGGAAACGTCATGACTTAGGCCCCGCCGACATACCGATGGGTGTATGTTAACTGATCTGGCAAAAAGGGTCGAAGTGCGTGTGGATACTTTGGTGCACCCCTGCAGGGTTAAATCTTTTCGAAAAGCCGTGTCCGCGGTTATGGACGACTTGGAGCACAGTTCTCGATCATAGACAACTATAACTAAAGTTTACTGCTATAATTTGACTTGTATCCGATATGACTAGTAATCAGCTTCACTGCAACGGAATGGCTAAATAAAAGTACCAACAACTGCTGGGTTTGGGGATATCTCATGCTAATTGTATCTGACTAGTAAGTGTTGCAACTACAACGGAATGGTTAACTAAAACTGGCCACTGCTTATTATATCAGGATGACTCATGCTATCTATATTTGACTAGTAATTGCCGCCACTATAACGGAATGAATAAAACTGCCAACTATGTGAGTTCCTCGGTTGACTTCCTCGTTTGGTCACGAGGGGGAAATACCAGGATGGGTATGTTTGGTGGTAGTATCAGGATGGTTCCGAATAGGTCTTTCTTATCCCTCTCTGATAGCCGACAGTTATCTCGAGTCTCTATAGGTTGTTTAGTGCATGCCGCGCTGCCGCTCAGTCCACCATACCTATGTAGGCGAGGACCGCCGAATTCTAGTCTCGCCGTGTACTGGCCTCAGTACTGACCGCTCTCCTTTTCCTTTGCCCTTTGTCGACACCCCTTTTGTGTAAGCAGGTTTCGAGATCGACGTCGTTAGCAGGGTTACCCTTCCGGCTTGGCCTGGGCAGGGTTATGGACGCCTTTGGTTATTCTTCAGGGCTCTTAGCTCAATTTGCATCTTGTCCGTACTCGGACGCTGTATCGATTTCAAGGTGATTTGGATCTTTGTACTGTATATCTGTATTCTTGACTCATTGAGTCGCCGTTGTATATATCTGTTTTGTGGGTTCCATCAAGGACTATTGTGTAATGATATTACTTCGTTTTCCACCCGCACGCAAGTGCCTGGTGGGCACCTTTGAATCGTTTCTATGCGGGTTTGGCGGGAAGCGCTGAAACTTGCATAGGGCCGATTCTGAGGGTGTTACAGAGTGGTATCAGAGCCAGGTTACGATACCCCACAAGTCCAGCCTGTATGATAACCTAACTAACGGCCGAAGTAGAGTGTCAAAACTATTTTTGCAAAATCGGTTGGATAGTTATGATTAGGTCTGATTTTACTCCTTACCCCTCTGCTGCTCTCCTCTCACCTCTGCGTGTTTTGAATCCGCTCTCTTCTCTCTCTTCGAGTCCAGGATTTCCCGTGGTTGGGTTCCATCTTACCTTCAGGGTTTCGCTTCCTCCTTTGGTAACGGTGTTGCTACATCTGGTCTTCATGCTATCCGAGGAACCCTTCGTCTGGTGGACTTCTCTTTGTTCCTTCTCGTGCCTTCCGGTGTTTTCCGACGCGACGACATCATCTACGCTAGATCCGATGCAGAGTCTGCATCACTCCTTTGTTTCTGAACCTCGATTGTCGAGATCTTCAGTCTGATTCCGAGAATGGTTGCACGCTTTTCTACTGATTGTGCAGAGTAATAGTTTGGGTGCGTGATGGATTGGCCCCCATGCCGACTACTCACTCTATTCGCTTGTGTACATTGAAGTGGATGAGAATGCATCGATTCTCTCTTTCTATCGAAGTTAGAGGTGGATTGATTGGTTGATACCTCTACCTTCGCCTTTGTTTCCCGGAGTGTTCTCTCAACGATCACGGACAACGACCTCTTGTTAGTGGTGTCGCGAGGATCTACACGATGCGAGAAGATTCAGATCGCCGCCCTTCTTCCCGGTACCATGAGGCGGATCTCGAGGGCGAGATCCATTGTTAGTGGTGTCGAATTGTGGCGTCCCGCAAAACCACTACTAGAAAATCGCGTTGTTTCTGTGCATTGCATCATCATGACCGCATGCTCATGTCATCATGCCACATTGCATTTGAGCATCGTCATCATCATGCATGGTTTTTGTCTAAACTATTTTCGAAACGCCTAGTTTTGTTTTCTAAATACCCCGCCTTTATTTCAAATCCAAAACCCGGGTCTCCGGATTATTTTGTTTCGTCTACCAATGGATTTCAAAAGCCCCGTTTTAAATAAATAAAATGTTTAATTATTTTTAGGGGGCAGCCGTACCGGGCCGATCCGACCCAGTCGGCCACCCCCAGTACAAAACTAGACTACCCAAACCTTTTCCTACCCACCCTATCCTACCCAGCCCCCTCCACCTCACCCCGACCAATCGCAAACCGCCACCTCACCACTTTCCCAACTCCCTCCACTCCCATGCCGCCACATCAGCCAGCCCGGACCCACCCCACGCACCAACACCACCTGGCTAGCCCCACCTGCCGCCCCGACCCACTTCCCCTGGACCAACCGACCACCCCGGTCCCACCTCCCCATCTCCCGCACGCGAGCCCCGCACCGACGCCACCTACCCCTGCCTCCGCTCGATCCCAGAGCCTCGCCGCCGCTCTCGCCACCATCCCCTCCTGCTCGCCTCTCCGTCCTCCTCGCAGGCGTCCTCCGCCGCCGCGCGGACCCGTCCTCGCCCGGCCGGCCTCCCCTCCCCCCAGGTCGTCGGCCGCCCCGCCAGCGTCCGCCGCGCGACCCGTCTGCCTCTGCCCGCGCCCCCACCCGGGCTCGCTGCTCTGCTTCCGACGCCCGCGAGCTCCACCGCGCCACGGCGCCGGCAGGCCCGAGCTTCCCGGTCGCGAGCGAGCGTCGCCTCCGTCAAGCCGGCGCCCTCTCCCGTGGCCCTCTTCCGCGTTGTCGCCGCCGGGGCCGCCAGCTTCCGCTTCGGCTCGTCTCTCGCCGTCTGCATGGTGCCCCGCCGCCAGGAGCTCTGCGAGCCGCCGCCGCCCCTCCTGCGCGGTCCCCCGTTTCCCGGCTTCCGCCTCCTAGGCCCATGCTTGGCCGCCGGCCGCAGCCTCCGTGGCTCCTTCCGAGCGCCGCCTCTCCTCCCGTCCCTGCAGCGCCTCACCGCCAGGGACGCCACCGCATCGGGGTACCCCTCCCTCGGCCCTCTTCAACCTCCGCCCGGCTGCCACGTGTCGCCGCCTCGCAGGCAACTGCCGCCGACCGCTCCTCTGTCCCAACCTCCCCGCGCGCGGCCCTTCTCCGCCGCCCACGAGCCCATGTCCCGGCCAGGCCGCATTTCCTCCCTGCTCCTCGATGCGTGCCCGCGTGGCTTTCTGGAGTCAATCTCCTTGTTTTGTCGGTTTTCCCTGGGTACTGCTTGTGGTGGTGGGCAGTGCTATTCTTTTCCCATGAGCTTCTCGACGCTGGAGTTATGAAGAAGTCGAGAGGTGTCTCTGCCGTGAGCATGCTCTAGCATCCACATCATCTCTCGAAGGAACGCTGATAAGATCTACAACACGGGACACCAAGTCCTTCCCAAGACCGATCCCGGCGGAACTGAACCGAACCCCGTCGAACCCCCAAGATCGTCTCTCGGACGCCAAGTGCTTCGGCCCAGAAAACCGACGACCCGACCAAGATCCGAAGGCCGAACCCTCGCGCGCCAAGTCCTTCCCCTCGGACCCGAAGACGCCTAGACCTGGGACGCCAAGATCTCCGCCGTGAAACGACCAGACCGACGACATGCCCGATGACCCCGGATGCGACAAGACCTCCTTCACGGACGCCCAGGTCGCCGACACGGATACGCCAAGTTCTTCCTCTCGGATCCGAGGACACCGAGACCCCGGTGCGACAAGTATTCCTTCCCGGACGCCAAGTTCGCCGAACCCTAATGTGATTCCCTATCCGAGACCCCATTATTTTTATAATATGACATTATCAACTGTTGCATATTAAATTGTTCATGCATGCATAATTGTCTGTGGTTTGGGGGCATTATGCCAATTCATCTCATAATTAAATATGGAGTCTATATGCGGGATATCTTTGTCTTATTCCGGACTCCATTTAAATTTGTGTAGCGAACCGATACTATGTTTTGCCATGTTAAGACAACATTTAAATTGCGGGTTATCTAAACAACATAAACCTATTAATTAATTGTCGGGACCCCGGTTTCCGCTTAATATTGCCTTAATGCATCGCACCTTTGCCATGTCATACATCATACATGCATCATGCCCGATTTTCTACCGTAGTATTAAATAGTCCATCCGGTGTTTCTTCTAGTGCTTTGCTTCTTCATGGATTAGGCCGTTGAGTTGATGCGAGTGTCGACCCGATCTTCGGATGAACCTTCGGCAATGTTTTCAGGCGAGCATCTCCCCCTTTCTACCTATCTTAATTTTATAGTATTTATTCCCCCGTTTGATCTATTGCTATCTGTGTTGCGATGCTCTAGTTTTCGTACCCGTGATATCCCTTGCAGCCTTATATTGCCTTGGACACATCCTATTATCTGTTGATTGGTAGATAGTTGGACTTGTGCGTCGTAGTCGCTTGCTCAAGTGCTGTTGCGTGTCGCCAAGTACCACAGCTGTTGAAGTTATGCCGCATGTTTAATGTTGGAGATGATCATGGCTTTAATTATTGTTTAATAACTAAAATTGAAAGTAGGTAAATGCAGAGGCACCGGTGGGTAATAGACAATATTTGGATTTTAACCGCTCACTGGTGTCCCGTAGGACCCCGAGTTCTTGACACCTGTTCCGAGATCGAGCGCGCTAACCACAGGTGGGGTGTGTGGGCACCCCCACCGATTAGTACCTGATTTCAAAGTATTGTACCGGGGGCCACAAGTAGTTTGGGGCTTTATTACTATCCTGTACGTATGCCATGCTTTACTACTTTATTTACGATTGTGCGAGGAGCACCTGTACTGTTTAGGTCCGTGACACGTTTTCGCTGTATCGACAAGCCCAGTCATATTTTCGGGTTCCCAGTCGTTTACGGCCGTCTACACAAACCCTGAGTCCGTCTCGGAGACCGGCCGACTTCGTTGCGGGTAGCTTAGTGGGGTGGCCCCCATGTACTTGCTTTGGGTCTGGGAAACGTCATGACTTAGGCCCCGCCGACATACCGATGGGTGTATGTTAACTGATCTGGCAAAAAGGGTCGAAGTGCGTGTGGATACTTTGGTGCACCCCTGCAGGGTTAAATCTTTTCGAAAAGCCGTGTCCGCGGTTATGGACGACTTGGAGCACAGTTCTCGATCATAGACAACTATAACTAAAGTTTACTGCTATAATTTGACTTGTATCCGATATGACTAGTAATCAGCTTCACTGCAACGGAATGGCTAAATAAAAGTACCAACAACTGCTGGGTTTGGGGATATCTCATCCTAATTGTATCTGACTAGTAAGTGTTGCAACTACAACGAAATGGTTAACTAAAACTGGCCACTGCTTATTATATCAGGATGACTCATGCTATCTATATTTGACTAGTAGTTGCCGCCACTATAACGGAATGAATAAAACTGCCAACTGTGTGAGTTCCTCGGTTGACTTCCTCGTTTGGTCTCGAGCGGGAAATACCAGGATGGGTATGTTTGGTGGTAGTATCAGGATGGTTCCGAATAGGTCTTTCTTATCCCTCTCTGATAGCCGACAGTTATCTCGAGTCTCTATAGGTTGTTTAGTGCATGCCGCGCTGCCGCTCAGTCCACCATACCTATGTAGGCGAGGACCGCCGAATTCTAGTCTCGCCGTGTACTGGCCTCAGTACTGACCGCTCTCCTTTTCCTTTGCCCTTTGTCGGCACCCCTTTTGTGTAAGCAGGTTTCGAGATCGACGTCGTTAGCATGGTTACCCTTCCGGCTTGGCCTAGGCAGGGTTATGGACGCCTTTGGTTATTCTTCAGGGCTCTTAGCTCAATTTGCATCTTGTCCGTACTCGGACGCTGTATCGATTTCAAGGTGATTTGGATCTTTGTACTGTATATCTGTATTCTTGACTCATTGAGTCGCCGTTGTATATATCTTTTTTGTGGGTTCCATCGAGGACTATTGTGTAATGATATTACTTCGTTTTCCACCCGCACGCAAGTGCCTGGTGGGCACCTTTGAATCGTTTCTATGCGGGTTTGGCGGGAAGCGCTGAAACTTGCATAGGGACGATTCTGAGGGTGTTACACCGGCCGAGCAGTAATGTACCCGGACTTTGTAGACGGAGCTACCGCTGAAGCCTCGTCATGGAGATCCCAGGCCTCCCTTCCCTCCGACCCTGATGCTTCCCGCGCCATAAGTCGGATATAATGGTTCGTAGATATGGGTTTGACTGGCTTGGACCTAGCCATGTGCTGGTTCTTCAGGCGAATCCAACCTCTGCAGCACCGCGCGAAGATCATGCACGAGTATACCAGAGATAGAAGGGATAGCCTCCGCATCTCCGTGGACAACTTCTCGAGTGACTCCGTCAAGCTCCGCCTTAAGGACATCGTCAAGGTGAAGGACAAGAAGCGTGGCTTCACCATCACCTACGACATGTTCATAGATGGCAAGTGCCCAAAGGTAGTTATTTATTTTCCGTGTATGACATATACTCCAGTTCTTCCGTCTTGCAAATGTCATCTCATCTAACACGGTGACTTCTCACTTAACAGCTTAGCGATCTAGAGGAGGACAACATGGCTGCCCAAATCTACGATCCAAAGATGAAGGAAGTCACGGTCGTGTCCGACGACGATGCTCCATTGGCGCGAAAGCGGAAGAGCTCCACCTCTGACGCTGCCAACGGATGCAAGAAAAATAAGACGGAGGGTGGAGCCTCCAACAAGACTACCGCCGCCCTGGAGGCGGAGAAGAGAAAAGTTACTAGGATCCCCTTTGCTAAAGCACCCCCACTTGTGTAAGCTTCATTCTCTCCGACATTGTCCATTTATCTGTATTGCTCCTGTACTTATGCATTTTGCACGTTTCAGGAAGAAAGACACGACCAGCTTGAAGAAGACCTCCAAATCATTGGGGGCTTCTAGAACCATCAAGGACATGCTGCATCGCGACGCATCTCCCGCCATCGCCCCTGCCACTCCCTCCATCAAGCCTTCGTCTGCCCACCAAATGGCTGAAGCTCCGGCTAAGGATGCCATCGGTGGAGGTAAGGCGGTGGTGGAAGCCGGTACTTCTGCCGTAAGCGGCGCCCCCGCACCCAATAAAACCATAGTTTATCCAAAGATAGTCTATCCGGTACTTACACCGGGTAGCACTGCTCTGGTCCCTGGCGTGGCACCGACATCTCCGACGTGCGGTCTAGAGGAGCTCCTCTGACAAGCAGAGATCTTGCAAGGAAACAGCGAATCCTTTGGCAAGCTACTGGCCGAGAGTGGTACAAACCTCAAGATCATTGCACTTGTAAGTTTTGTTGCCTTTTGCATTTCATATGAATATCCCACTATAGACCTCGAGCATGTAGACGGAAAAACATAGGTCTTTGCGTCTAGATGCTCTAAGAGTGACTAGCTAGAAAACTTCTCACTGTAGCCCCCAAGCATATAGGTGGAATGAATAATTCTGACTAGATGCTTTAAGAGTAGCATACGCAGTGTTTATAAATTTCAATACTGTAGCCCCCAAGCCTCTAGTTATAACTGAATTAGTTCCGACTAGATGCTTAAAGAAAAGCTAAGAATATTGTTGAGTTAAAAACTTTATACTGTAGCCCCCAAGCTTATAATCGAGAACTGAACTAGTTCCGACTAGATGCTTAAAGAAAAGCTAAGCATATTGCTAAGTTAAAAACTCTCGCTGTAGCCCCCGAGCGTCTAGGTGGTAAATTTCCGGCTAGATGCTCCAAGCAGACCAAACAACGTTTAAATTTTTTCCTTTTTTCTACAGAACTAGAATGCTCGGAGGGGCATGGCTAACGACAAGTACCAGAAGATGCGCGCAGACTTGGAAGCTGAAAAGGGTAAAACTGCCTTCTTGAAGGAACAGATCACCAAGAGCAAGCGTCTGTTTTCTTTTTCGCATTCCGACTTGGTTTTGTACCCATATTCTCCGAGTACTCACTGTGTACTTTGCTTTCTCCAACTTGCAGAAACCATTGCCAAGGCCAAGAATATTGTCGAGCAATCCAAGCACATTCAAGAGCTGGATAGCGAGAACAAAATTCTTAAGCAAGAGAGGAAGGAAATGCTGAAAATGCATGAGGAGTCAATGAAGGTCCTGCAGGACTCCGCCACCGAGGAAATCAATCGCTTGAAGGAGGAGATATCTATCTTAAGAGATCAGAATAAAGCTGCCGATGAGCAGAATCAATGCCATAGTGAGGCGTATAAGCTCATCCAACAAGAGAAAGAATCCTTGGCGGACACCCTCTGGCAAGCTGAGGCCAGCATATTTAGTAAGTTTTCTCTGTCTTAGATTTCTGTAGTCTAGATACTCTGAATATTTGAACTCATGTGCTCCTTATCGGGATTTGTAGCTCCTATGGGTTTAACCCGGTCACCTCCTCCAGCCAAGGAATGCATGGTTCTTTCCAGCAACTTCATCAACACCGCCATCACGCAAGCCAAAGAGATCGCCAAGCCCCTCGAGATCAACATCAAGGCATCGGACTCCATGGTGAAGTACTCGGAGATTCTGTGCCGAGCCCCCGAGCGTATCACAAGCTGGAAAGCTTCATGTGCACGGGCTGGTACAAGGATGGCGCTGTCAATGGTGAAGGCACACTACGAAGATGCCGACATCGACACGGTGACCTCTGGCATTCCTGACGTAGACGATGATGGCAAAGAGATTAACCACAAATCCATCTTGTCATCGCTCGCGGGCTATGACACCAGAGTTGCTGAATTGGTAGATGTCAACGTCTTCGTGCCGATGAACACCATCGATAGCGGCAACCAAAGCTCCTCTGAGTCTCTTCGCACCGCCGACTTCGAGGGTGGCTCTCCTGCTACTGATGACGCTGCTTCTAAGTCACCTGCGCCAAAGGAATGAAGAAAAACTTTGTAATATTTGTTTCACCTTTGGTGCATATGCGGAAAAAACTTATTTATGCAACTTTAGGCGGAAAACAATGTTGTATGTCCTACTACTCAAGAACCAGTTTCCAGCATGTATATATTTTTTAAGCAAGTGCTGGCTTATCCATTACTTTGGTTCTTATGCTTGACTTTTCGTGAGTCGGAAGACTTGTTGTCGGAACCATGCGCTCAGGTGATGATACCCAATGGCGCCGTCAACAACCTAAGAACAAAATCACCGACAATAAGTGCCAAAAGTCACTACTCCAGAATCCACATAAAAACGACAAAGAACGTGTAGACCAGAAAACTTAAGCTAACGCCCGTAGGCAAAATTTTCACAAGTGCAATCGCAAAACTTGTGCATAAAGGTTTTACATGATCCAAAAATGAACACTAAAGGAGGTAAAAGACTCAGAAATATGAGTGAACCAGATAGCTTTATTTCATTGATCATATAAGAGGTACACAATTAGATAAAAAATGCTAAGTATAAAAAGGACGTAGCTGTGCTATGTTCCATGGTTGATCAAGCTCCGGGTAGTCATCATCCGGGTCACGTCGCTTATGCTTATGATCCTCGTTGGGTCTATCCTTCAGTTCACGATTGTCAACGAGGTAGTAAGACCCATTGAGTAGCGCCTTGCTTATGATGAACGGTCCTTCCCATGGTAGGGATAATTTGTGTGACTTCTTCTGCTTAAGTCGGAGCACCAAATCCCCCTCTTTAAACGAGCTATGCCGAACGCGGCGACTATGGTAGCTGTGTAGCTTCTACTGGTAGATGGCGGATCTTTGGCATGCCAAAACACGCTCCTCCTCGAGAAGGTCCACATCTAGGCGTCTAGATTCTTCAGCGTCATCTTCGTCGTAGGCTGCAACTCTTGGTGCATCATGAAGTATGTCAGAAGGCAAGATGGCTTCTGCTCCATATACCATGAAGTAAGGGGTGTAGCCGGTGGATCTGTTAGGTGTTGTTCGTAAACTCCACAACACAGATGGCAATTCTTCCGCCCAGGCTCCAGCTGCTCTATGCAGCGGTGCCTCAAGACGTGGCTTGAATCCCTGCAGAATTAATCCATTGGCCCGCTCAACCTGACCATTGGATTGTGGGTGTGCCACAGATGCAAGGTCAAGTCGGATGCCCTTCTCCCAACAATAAGCCTCCACTTCTCCGAGTGACAAGTTGCTGCCATTGTCGGTGATAATGCTATGTGGGAGACCAAATCTCACCACTAGATCCCGGACAAACCTAAGGGCAGTTGCCCCATCAAGCTTTCTAATGGGTTTAGCTTCTATCCATTTAGTGAATTTATCAACTGCTACAAGCAGATGTGTAAACCCACATGGTGCCGTCTGTAACGGTCCCACCATGTCTAGCCCCCAGATTGCAAACGACCAAGTTATTGGTATTGTTTGCAATTCTTCAGCAGGAACATGTGGTTGTCGGGCATAATACTAGCATCCCATGCATGTCTCAACCAGCTTGTCGGCATCCGCCTTTGCAGTCAGCCAGTAGAATCCTTGTCGGAAGGCTTTCGCGACCAACGATCGAGGAGCGGCGTGATGCCCGCAATCTCCGAGATGGATTTCGTGTAGGATTTCCATACCTTCTAGCTAGGAAACACACTTTAGGTATACACCAGTAGTGATCTTTTTGTAGATTTTCCCATTGATTATGGTATAACCCTTTGCTCGTCATACTATTTGCCGTCTTTCGACCTTGTCGTCGGGCAAATTTCCGTGTTCGAGATATTCCATGAATGGTTTTGTCCAAGCCGGAGGGACCTTTGTCACCATGTTGACGAAAGAGTCAGCTCAATTCGGGTTGTCGATGTCGGCTCCCTTCACAGATGGTGTGCCCAGATGCTCTAGGAAAACTCCTGGCGGAATTCGTTTGCACCCTGATCCAATCTTAGATAGCAGATCAGCCGCCTCGTTTTGCTCCCTAGGTACATACTTGACTTTGTAGCCCAAGAAGCTCTTGGCTATCTCGTCCACTTCGTCTCGATATGCCGCCATCATAGGGTTCCGCGCATTCCAGGTGTCAGCCACCTACTGGGAAACCAAGTCGGAATCTCCACAGCAAACTATGCGTTTGATGCCAATATCCTTGGCTGCACGTAGTCCGTGAATGAGTGCTTCATACTCTGCCATGTTATTTGTAGCCTCGAAGTGGATCTGCAGAACATAGTGTAGCTTGTCTCCTGTTGGTGACTGTAGTAATACACCAGCCCCCGAGCTGTTGAGAAGCTTTGATCTGTCAAAGTGCATCACCTAGTACTCTGGTTCCGGCAACAGAGTGGCATCTGGCATCTTCGTCCAATCTGCAACAAAATCCGCCAAGGCTTGTGATTTGATAGCGTCGCGTCTCTTGTAGGTGATCTCGAAGGTGGAAAGTTCAATGCCCCACTCCGCGACCCTTCCGTAGCGTCGCTGTTGTTGATAATGTCGGACAGTGGAGTCTTGCTCACCACTGTGATTGGGTGCTCCTTAAAGTAGTGCCCCAGCTTCTGTGAAGCAAGGAATACTCCATAAGCTATCTTCTGGTAGTGCGGGTAACGCTGCTTGGATTCTGTTAAGACCTCGCTCACATAGTAAACTGGTCGTTGAACTCCGTGCTCATAGCCTGGCTCCTTCCGCTCTACCACGACGACGATGCTGATTACCCGGTTGGTTGCCGCCATGTAGATTAACAGGGGCTCGCCAGGCTCGGGCGCTGCAAGGATGGACGCTGAGGAAAGAATCTCCTTGAGCTGCTTCAATGCTGCATCTGCTTCGTCCATCCACATGAATTTTTACGCCTTCTTCAACAACTTGTATAGCGGCAGAGCCTTCTCTCCAAGTCGGCTCACGAACCGACTAACTTCTGCAACACAACCCGTTAGTCGTTGAATGTCCTTTAGGCATGTCGGACGGTTTATGTTTAAGATGGCCTTGATTTTCTCCGGTTTGACCTCGATGCCGCGCTGGGAAGCGATGAAACCCAACAATTTGCCGGCTGGAACCCCGAAGACGCACTTCTTAGGGTTAAGCATCATGTTGTATTTCTGGAGATTATCAAAGGTTTCTTTTAAGTCGGAGATTAAGTCATTTGAATTTTTAGACATCACCGCGATATCGTCCACATAGGCGTGAATGTTCCGACCAATTTGGTCGTGCAGGCAACGTTGCATTGTCCGCTGGTATGTAGCACCTGTGTTTTCAGCCCAAAGGGCATCGTAACATAGCAAAACGTGCCATATGGGGTAGTGAAAAAAGTGGCCAATTGGTCCGACTTCCTCATCTTGATCTGGTGGTATCCTGAGTATGCATCGAGAAAACACAAAAGTTTTGAGCCAGCCGTCGAGTCAATGACTTGGTCAATGCGAGGCAAAGAAAACGGATCTTTGGGACACGCTTTGTTCAAGCCGGTGTAATCAACGCACATTCTTAATTCATTGGTTCCCTTTTTGGGGACAAGTACAGGATTGGCCACCCATTGGGTGTGAAGGACTTCTCGGATAAATCTAGCCTTGAGTAACCTAGCTATCTCTTTGCCAATGGCACATCTCTTCTCATCTCCAAAGCGTCGTAGAGGTTGCTTCACTGGTTTACATTTTGGGTCAATGTTTAAGCTGTGCTCGGCAAGTTCCCTAGGTACACCTTTCATGTCGGCAGGTTGCCAGGCAAAGATGTCCCTATTCTCACGGAGGAACTCGACGAGCGCGCTTTCCTATTTGGGATCCAGGTTCGTCCCAATGGCGACGACCTTGGAGGCATCGCCTACCACAAGTTCCATCGGCTTGGTCTCGATGGCGGCCTTAAACGCAGGAGCAGAGTCGGAGATCTGCTTCTTCGACGCGGGCATCTCTGAGTCATCGACCTTACTCTGGATCTCTTTGAATTCTTCGCTATAGAGGACAGCTTCCGCGAAGGCTGCTTCGTTAATCTCGCAGTCCCTTGCCTTGGTAAAGCTTCCGGATACAGTGATGACACCGTTTGGGCCGGGTATCTTGAGTTTGTTGTAGACGAAGCACGGTTTGGCCATGAACGTGTGGAATATGTCGCGGCCGAATATGACGTGGTACACGCTCTTGAAGGGGACCACCTCAAAGGTCATGCGCTCTTGGCGGTAATTGTTAACATCGCCAAAGGCAACCTGAAGTGTAATGCACCCAAGGGACCAAGCCTCCCCACCAGGAACTACGCCGTGGAAGATGGTGTTTGACCGCCTTAGGTTTGCCTCCGTCAAGTTCATCTTCTGCAGTGTATCCAGGTACATGATGTTGATGCTGCTTCCACTATCCACCATACACTTGGTGAACTCCACGCTGTCAATCAAGGGGTTGATGACCATGGCGTATTGGTTCTCCATAGGAACAAAGTCTGGGTGGTTCGTCCTGTCCCAAGTATTTGGAACCTCCGACCAGCGCAGGTACTGGGGAACTGGGGTAGAGTGGCCATCAGGATCCTCATAGAGGTCTTCTATTGTCGGACAGTGGGGGTGCCAAGGAAGGTGTGTTAGACTGGTGCCTTCTTCACGAAGGGGTTCTTGCCCTTGTCGTCGCTCTTGGCGGCGTGCTTGGGGTCAACGTCCTCGTCCATGTCACTCGAATCCTTAGACTCCTCCTCCTTCTTCTTCCCCTTGCCCTTGCCTCGCGGTCTGTTCTTCCAACTTCGCTTGTAGCCGGACTCCGGGTCTTCCTTGAGGTCGTTGATGAACTTGCAGTGTCGATTGGTATGGGTGGCCTTGTCGTTGACGTCGAGGTGTACGAGGCACGACATATCGCGGTACTCCTCATAGGTTTGAGGAACATGGAGCGGCGCCGAGGTAGTTTCACTTCCTCGTTGCTGCCCACGATCAGCTCCCCTTCCTCGGCCACGTTGTCCGCCATCACCCCGTCCTACAAAAGTCATAGCGACCATGTCGGTAGATTGCTTTTTCTTTTGGAGCGGTTTTCCGCTTTGTACTGATGTTCCTCCGAGCTTGAGTTGGAACAGCCGTTGCTGGCAGAGAGCTGTGAGCATCATTGTCGACAGCTGCGAACTCACTAGCTAACTGAATCATCTGGTTCAAGTCAAGCTGGTGATTATCCTGCAAGCGCTTCAACTTATGTCGGAGCAACGTGCCCCTTTCCAACCCATCGATGAAGGCGTCCATGGCAGTCTGAGCGTGTACTCCTGCGCAGGAATTTTTCATGTCCAGCCAGCGGGAGAGGTAGGCGCGAGATGTCTCGTCTTTCTCTTACACGCACCGTTGTAGATCGCCAACAGTGCAGGGACGCTTGTATGTACCCTCAAAGTTCTTGGTGAACGCTTCTTGCATGTCCAACCAATTGTAGATGGATTTCTCCGACAAGTCGTCGACCCATTGACGGGCCGTGCCCGCCAACATTAACGGGAGGTACTTGACGGCGACGTTGGGGTTGCCTCCGGCAATCTCCACCGCGTTGCCGTAGTCCTGCAACCATGTGGTTGGCTTGGTGGTGCCGTCATAGGGCTTGATGGTCTTGTCAATCCGGAAACCTTTGGGGTAAGTTGCGGACTGTATTGCAGGTCCAAAGCAACGTGGTCCCAAGTATGGTCCTTCCCGGGCCTCGTGGATCTTGTCGATCCGCGAACGTGCATCGTATGGCTCCGGGTTCTTTTTCTTTTTGTACACACAGGATGGGCAGCGTGAACGACGCGGGCCTCCTCCGCCATGGTGACTGCTTGGTGGTGACGGCGGCAGAGGTGGCGGTGGGTTAGCCTTCTTTCTGTTACCCTCCTGCGATGCCTCACGCCTGTCACGGTTGCTTGTCGGACGCGAAGGGTCATGGCGTGACCTGCTCTTGTGTCCTTGATTGCGCTCTCCGTCATGAGGGGTCTGCTTCGCGTTGTCGCGGATGACGATGCCGCGCTGCTTTGGTGGGGGCATATCCGTACGATGGTGAGCCTTGGGGTCTTCGCGATGTCGGGGGGATCAGGGCGGTGGCGATGGGCGGCGAGGTCGGGCCTTTTCTCCGTGGTCCAAGGATATGGGGATAGCATCCTTCCTGTTGCATGCATCCCTCCGTCTTCGTTCTGATGAGCCCGTGTGGGACCCGACATCAAGAGGATATCGATCCCTTGGTGTCTTATACTGGCTAGACTGGCAAAGCGCTGGGTCGGACTCAAGCCTCTGAGAGTGGCCTTTTCTGCTGCTTCACCGCCTTGGCCACTAGGTCATATACCTGTTCCACTTCCTCGGGCGATCTATCCTGCTTCAGAAGGGTCTTGGCGACGACGAGGTTAAGGAGTAGGGTGGGCATCACCTGCTTGCCTTCACTGTCAATGTATGGCTTTGCTTGTGCTGTCTTCGAGGGAGCCCATCCTAGGTTTCGCCGTACACCAGGATCGTTGATGACGCGAGCCGGAGCTTTCTTGGCCTTCTGCTGCAGCAGCAGAGTCTTGTACTTGGCCTCCATTGCTCTAGCTTTCTCTATGGACTTCTGCGTGTTGACCAGATCTCGATCTAGCTTAGCGCCTTGCTCCGCGATGGCCTGCGCTTCCTCCAGCAGCTGCTGGCGTTTCTCGTCAAGCTGAGTCATGTTCCGGATATGAGCTACGGTTAGTGGCTCAGTGAGGAGATTGCCGTACATCACTCTATCAGCTGGAGTAACTTGGGTAGCAGCAGACGTAGATGCCGGAGGCGGCAAGTTTGCGGTGTTGTTGTTGCTCGGGCCAGTGCCGAGTTCCTGCGGCTGTTGCACTGGGTTAGGCGGAGGAGGCATGAACTTTGCGCGATAATCGTCGGCAGCAATAAGTGGCCCCTTCCCCTTTTCCAGCGCTGTAGGCGGAGCTCGTCCGGGTTGATCTTCATCCATCGTTGTCCCAATGGTGACGAACACCTCTCAAGACGTGACGACGTTGTTGGCTTGCTCGTCGCGCGTGTACTCCTCCTCCATCTCCTGCATAGCGGAGTCTAGTTCCTCTGGACTGAAATCTATCTCCTCCGAATCTGCACTGAAGTCAGCATAAAGTGCGTCAATAACAAAGTCGGAGGGTGCTAGGACTTCCTCGATGAAGGGCGGTGGAGGTGCAACAGCAGCGACGATGACTGGAGGTGGCGGCGTAGCAGCGATGATGGCGGCCGGAGGCGGTGGTGGCGGTGGCTGAATCGGAGGGGCTCCGTCAATGAGCACAAGCGCTGTCTGAGCTGCCGCTTCGGCCTCCGCGTAGTTGTTGACGGTGTTCACCATGCCTTTGAAGGTAAGGCGTCCTAACGCCTGCTGCCGTCTTAGAGAATGTCGGAGAAGCGTGTCATGGTCTAGTCCTTCCACAAAGTGATACATAGCATCATCATTGGGGTAGTGGGCCAGATCGGCTCGTATGCGGAGCCACCTGTCTAGGTAATCGCGAGGGTTTTCGCCCTCTCTCTGAACGCAACGCGCCAGATCGAAGATGGTAACCACGCCGACGAACTTGGATCTCTGTTGTCCAGACGCACGGGCGAAGCCGGCGGACTTGACACGGTATTTAGCTAATACTTGCCCATCATAGTAACTGTAAATCTTGACCAGAAGTCTTGATTCACAATCCAAACTCCATAGAAGTTGTCAGAGATTATCTGTCCAATCCCCTCCATAGTCATTCAGTGTTCTGTTCATCACTTGAACATTCCGGGGTGGATATCAAGGTACCATGTGGAACTGTAGATAAGAAATTATCATCAGACACATAGAGTTAAAGCTCTTGGGTAATGATCGGAATTGCAATCATATTAAGGAATTATCGCACTAGCAACAAGATGGATTATTCTCAAGTGAATATCCCTCATATCAATAGAGAACTCTTTATTCTTGCAAGTATAAGTCCTACAGGTTCTACCCATTTACTAGGTTTCCAACCTAAGGTCAAAGCATAGGCTCTGATACCAACTGCGCTGACCCAGCATACCACTGCATGATGTAGTATACTATAGTCGTTGACATAACACTAATGAAACACCGCTCACTAGTATTACATCCCTCAGAGTGGTACAACAGAAACACAACATGTCCAATACATGGCTAAAGGTTACAACTCACTCTATACACAAGATCCAGAGAACACTCTAGGTTAAAGAGAGAGAAAGAAACTTCTTACAAAGAAGAATAAGAAATAACAAATCAAAAACGATCATATTATTTAGACGAATATGCTAACTATTGGTCTGGCATTGCTTCTATTGCAATACGCTACAGAGATAGGTTCTATAGTTAGATATTATTTCCCTATCTAATCAATAACTACGTCTTCACTTGAGTTGATGTATATGTTGACTTTTCTTGACTTCATTCAAGAGCTTTAGCTTTTGGTGATGACTCCTGGAGCATAAATTGATGTAGATGTCGTCTGTATTGGCTTCAGAATCTAGCAAGGGTTAAGAAGATACTTTGAGTACGAGCGTACTTAGCAAGTTCACTAGAAAAGGAGTGTTTGATGCACTATATCTACAGCCACAGACCGTAGGTCTTAGGCAATGCAAGTTTTCGTAAACATTTCTTCAAAGGTTGCTTTTATTCTGAAAAGCTATGTCCATCAGCCTTCACGGGTTTACCAGAACTTTCATGGAGTTCCTTTCCCGCCGCATTCGCAACTCCTTCCTGGAACAGGGAGTAACAAGTTACAGTTCTTACACTCTGCAGAGGTGCGTTACTTTACCCATGAGAGATCAACTCCTTGTTGCACAACCGGGCAGCTTACCTGTCCACAATTCCATGTTGTGGGGCCCAGTAGCTGGTCCAAGCCAATCACTGCCCTCTCCGCGACATCATATGTCTGCACGATCCTTCGGGATGTCTCACCTTC
Organism: Avena atlantica; assembly: GCA_910589765.1. Taxonomy (NCBI): domain Eukaryota; kingdom Viridiplantae; phylum Streptophyta; class Magnoliopsida; order Poales; family Poaceae; genus Avena; species Avena atlantica. The sequence continues at coordinate 321,765,216 of OU342738.1, forward strand.
ATTCAGCCCCCTTTCGGGCAGCTTAAAACCCTAATGAGTTCCCGAAGACTCTATGACCTGGTGATGCCCGAAATAGTACCATTTACATGGACTATATCCCTAAACACCATTCATGGATAATCTAGACACCAAAAGTGTGGGGAGTAAGGGTGCCCACTGTAACACCCTCAGATCGGCCATATGCAAGTCTTAGCGATTCCCGCCAAACTCGCATAGAAACGATTCAAAGGCGCCCACCAGGCACTTTCGTGCGGGTTGAAAACAAAGTAATATCATTACACAATAGTCCATGATGGGACCCACATAACAGATATATACAACAATGACTCAAAGAGTCGAGAAAACAGATATACAGTACAAAGATCCAAATCACCTTGAAAACGATACAACATCTGACTACGGACAAGATGCAAATGGGGCTAAGAGCCCTGAAGAATAACCAATGGCGTCCATAACCCTGCCCAGGACAAGCCGGAAGGGTAACCCTGCTAACGACGTCGATCTCAAAACCTGCTTAAACAAAAAGGGGTGCCGACAAAGGGCAAAGGAAAAAGAGAGTGGTCAGTACTGAGGCTAGTACACAGTGAGGCTAGAATTCAGCGGTCCTCGCCTACATAGGTATGGTGGGCTGAAGCGGCAGCGCGGCATGCATTGAAAAACCTATAGAGACTCAATACAACTGGCGGCTATCAGAGAGGGATAAGAAAGACCTATTCGGATCCAACCTAAAACTATCATCAATCATACCCATCCTGGCATTTCCCCCTCGAGACCAAACGAGGAAGTTGGACCGAGGAACTCACACAGTTGGAAGTTTTATTCATTCCATTATAGTTGCAGAAATTACTAGTCAGATATAGATAGCATGAGTCATCCTGAAATGTTAAGCAGTGGGCAGTTTTAGTTAACCATTCCGTTATAGTTGCAATACTTACTAGTCAGATACATATACCATGAGACATTCAAAAACCCAGCAGTTGTTGGTACTTTTATTTAGCCATTTTGTTGTACTGAAGCTGATTACTAGTCATTTTTAATGTCAAATTTATAGCACTGCTTTAGTTATAGTTGTCTATGATTGAGATACTGTGTTCCAAGTAGTCCATAACCGCAAACACGACTTTCAGAAAGTTTTACCCTGCAGGGGGCACAAATAGCAGCACACGCACGATCAACCTCAGAAAAACCAAATGAAAACCCAACGAGACATCACGACAAAGAAATCGCAAGATTCATATAACATTTCAGGGGGCCACCCCACCAAGCTACCCGCTACGAAGTTGGCCGGCTCCGAGACGGACCCAGTGGTTTGTGAAGACAGTTGTAAACGACTGGGAACCTGAAAGTGTGACTGGGCTTGTCGATACCGCGAAAACATGGCACGGGGTTCCAAAACAGTACAGGCGCTCCACGCGCAATAGTAAATAAAGCAGTAAAGCATGGCATAAGTACAGGATAGTAATAAAGCCCCAAACTACTTTGTGGCCCCAAGAAATAAGATATGACTCAAGCTCATGCTAAGGGGATTCATGGTCCCACATGCGGATAGTGCGAATAGTCAAGGAACATGTACCAAGTAGTCGGGTCCTACGGGACACAAGTGGATGGTTAAAAACCAAATAACATCTATTGCCTACCTGTGCCTCTGCATTATTTACATACTTCAATTTTAGTTATTAAACAGTAATTACAGCCATGATCATCTTCAACATTAAGCATGAGGCATTTCTCCAACAACTATGGAACATCGACGGCGCGACGCATCACCCGCGCAAGCAACTACGACTCGCAAGGCTAACTATCTACCAAACAACAGGTAATAGGAGGTGTCCATGGAAATATAGGGGCCGCAGGAAATTATAAAGGGACACGGAATCTATAGCATCGCAACACAGGTAGCAATAGACCAATAGGAGGAAGTAAAGACTAGAAATGTAAAATAGGTAGAAAGGGGGAGAATGCTCGCCTGAAAACACTGCCGAAGGTTCATCCGAAGAACGGGCGTCACTCGTATCCACTCATCGGCCTAATCCGTGAAGAAGCAAATCACTAGAGAAACACCAGATGCAGTATTTAATACTACGACAAAAAATTATGCATGATGCATATATGATGCATGACATGGCAAAGATGCGATGCGATTAGGAAAATTAAGCGGAACCAATGTCCTGACAATTATTTAGGTGGACCAAGTTGTTTAGATACCCCGCATTTTAAATGTTGTCTTAACATGGCAAAACATAGCACCAGTTCGCTACACAAATTTAAATGGAGCCAATATTAGACTAGATTCGCCCGCATATGGCCTCCATATTTAATTATGAGGTGAATCGGCTAAAAGACCCCAAACCACATGATACAAATGCAATCATGAACAATTTATGTGCGACAGATATATATTATATATTATATAAAATATTGGTCTTAGAAAATGGGTCACACATCGGGATTCGGCGATCTTGGGGGCTCGACAGTCGAGGGTTTTCGGGTTCGGTCTTCGGATCCTCGCACTCCAGGTTCATGAACAGGATCTTCGGCATCCACGTAGATGACCTTCGGGTTTGAGGGTCTTCGGTTTCCTGTCGGAGGCCTTGGGGTTTCCTAGTCGAAGTACTAGAGGTTCCGACTCTGAGATCGACGATGAACTTGAATGGCTCCAGGTGCTCATGCTCGTTCCCACGCAACGGAGATCTTGACAGTAGTGTGCATCAGACTCCTTGTCCGTTCGTTGATCTTGTACGCCGGGGTTGTGCAGTACTTCCTGCGGATTGAAGTTGGACCACACCATACATCACACCGCCTGCAACATAGCACAGGGGCCGGTCAGAGACATGGCGACGACCAGGAATGAGGAGCACATGGTCTTCGGCCTGGAGGAAGCACCCACAACCGGTTTGGCAGCGTCGGGGTCGTCTGGGAGGATGATGCCACTACTTTCACGCGTGGAGCCGAGCTGGGGCGACGGGGAAGCACTACAGGGGAGACAGCCGGTGGTTTGCGGCGGTTCCCAGCAGGACCAAAGAGTCGGAATAGACGAGGGGGGGACCGGAGAGGAGGTCGAGGCCGACGACGGTGAGGATAACGGCGGTGGGTTCTCGCGCGTACGGACATGGGCGGAGGCCGAAGGACTTTCAGGGAGCGGAGGCGGCGCTGGCTCGGCGAGCTGCTGCCGGCCGGAGGGCGCCATATGAGGAGGGAGTAGAGGTGGGGCAGCGAGTGAAGGAGAATGGCGCGTGGGACTCGGGCGAGGAGGCGCGGATGACGAGGAGGCCGGCGCGGACACGCGGGCAGCTCGACGGTCGCAGAAGGGACGCGGCGGCGGGGTTGGGAGTTTGCGGGAGGAGGAGGGGGGTCGACGGCAGGGCGCGGGTGGTGAGGTGACCGCGGGAGCGCGCCGGCAGAGGGGTGACCTGCAGGCGAAGGCGGCGGCACACGAGAGAGAGGGTAGAGGGCGGCAGCGGCCCGAAGCAGAGAAGGAGGCGGGCTCGTGAGGAAGGAGAGCGGTGTGAGGTGGGGGATGCATGTAGTGCGGGCAGGGTGGGGCCAGGTGCGGCAGGGGCATGCGGTGTGTGCGGCCAGGGTGGGGTGGGATCGACCATGAGCGTGTTGGGTGCGTTGTGTGTATTGCTGGTTGTGTGCGACGCGTGCGTGTAGCGCGTGTGTGCTGGGGCCGCTGGGGCATGTCGGGTTGTGAGGAGAGTGGGGTGGAGGCGGGATGGCGGCTGAGTGGTGGACTGTGATGGGTAGGTTAGGGTTTGGGGTGGTCTAGGGTTTGTCTAGTTTGGGTCGGGTAGTAGGCTGCTGCTAGCTAGGCCCTTTGGGCTTGGCTGGTGGCGGTCTCCCTGGTACAAAATATTTATTTATTTGATTTAGTTTTAAAATACTTTTGTAAATAGTTGTTAGAAAAATAACAGATCCGAATCGATCGGGTTTTAATTTGAAATGAAGACAGTGGAAATATGTAGAAAACAAATAGGGACTTTCTGAAAATAGTTTTAGGTTAAAACATGCATGATGATGTCGTGATGATGCACAAAACAAAAACAACAAGCGATTTTCTAGTAGTGGTTTTATTTGGGGTGCTACACCCATCCATCTGTAGGATCCACACAAGGAATCACAACTTCATGTTAAGGTCGTCTTGCCTCCATACAAGAGGAAAATGATACAGCTGACTTCTCCGTCCTATTCCAAATCTCATGGTTAACGCGTAATATATGGCGCTAGAATCACTGGCGACATTGGTTGTTAAGTCCTAGATGCTATGTTCCTTTACCACCGGAACTTTCATAGTAGGTTATTACCTCATGGTAAATAACCTATAATCACATTATTATGAAAATAGTGTTTTCTGACCTTTTTCAAATGCAGGTGATGACAACACTAGATTTGCAAAATACTTTACAGAAAATAATCAAAGGACATGAGCAAGTGTGAACTTGCCTTTTGTGTTTGCAAGATTATGCACTCATGGTATTCGAGTCAGTATAAGATCCAAAATCTAAAAATCAGCATCATTGGTCCGGTAAGGACTAATGCTTAAAGAAGCAAAATGCTCTTATGCATAAGTAATGTAATGCACTTTATGAACGCGAATCCCGGGGATAATTTTGTTCTAGGGTTTGGATACTAGAAATGATGTCTTCGAAATGTGTTGAACTTTTAGATGAGTTTTACACTTGTGCTTCTTATTAGGGCTTGTGAGTGTGTGTGAAACAATATGAAGTTACAATATCATAAAATAATGAGGCACACATAATTTTGAAATGCTACTTAAGATTGCTTATATAAGAATTGTTGTTTTGAAGTGGCAAAAAGAATAACATTTGAAGAAAAGATTCCTTTTCTAAGGTTTAAACAATCTTTATTGTTAATAGGATGTGTTCATTGTCTTTTGGTGTGTGATTTATTAGTTTGGACTTGAGATGCTTTATGTTTTAATTGGAATATACCAAAGTTAACTATAAAAACATATGTAGTTTATTAGACATAATTTTTATAAGTCTTGAGACTAAAGTTAACTTTAAAAACATGGATGGTTTGGAAGTGTAATGCTTATGATAATTGTACCTTGTGTACCTGATAATGTTTCCTTCAGGTTACTTAAGAATGGTTATCCTTTTACTTGTTGTAGTGGTTTATTGATTTTATATAGTATTATTTACCTTTTTATAGATGAGTGGTTATAGTTTATAAACAAAGAAATAATATTACTTAACTACATATGGACTTACTATAATGTTCTGGTAGTTTTGTCATCTGGTGGTTGAAGTATATGGAAAAGAATGGAGTTAGTCACAATTATTCTTGGGGATTTTATATTGGATAAGGATCCTTTTGGAAAATAAACTACACTTCTGGTTGAAAGATAATTCAATAAAATAGAATTTATAGAGTTTTGAACCTTTATGACTTCATAATATTAATTTTTAAGACTAATACTATTTATTAGACTTAGTTGGTTAATTTTAGAAATGTTAACAAATTTTTATTTATCCTTGCATAAATTAATGACTAAGGAAATATGTTTAAATTCAAGTTGCTAAAGTATTAAGTTTTTATTTACTTTAAAATTGGAATATTATATTTTTAACAAGTAGACATTATTTTTGTGATCATTTTGATATCTTACATTTATTTTTGTGATTTATAAATAATAAGATATGATTTTGATAATATTATTACTTTATAAATACTTAATAAATAATAAATATTTAATTAAGTGAAATAATAATGCATGATTATAGTTTTAAACTATAGTTCTTATTTTTCTAAGATTTTTGCTATTTTATTCATATTTTTAACATTTACTATTATTAGAATATGAATTATCAAAGTTTATTACTTTTAAAATCTTTATTAAACAATAATTATTTAAATTGTTAACATAATAATGTTTGATAATGGTTTTAAGTTATAGATTTTATTTTTCTACAAATTTTCATATATTATACATATTTTTCTGAATTATGAAACAAAAGTTATGGATTTAATAAGATTTAATGATTTTATTTTATTTCTGGAATATTTAAATTTGGGCTTATGACATTTTATTTATTTATTAGATA